>OZ022585.1:15051962-15096962 GCA_963669155.1 Arbacia lixula
CGCTACGACCTTCCCTTCCTGCCCTCTCTGTAAGAAATATGACTTATTCTTGATTGCCCGATTATGTACAGATTCAGTGTGTCCATGCACTTCATAGTTTTTAAACTATGCTACGTACTTCGTCGAACTGTTTGGGTTATAGTCAACTCACTTCGGATCACTAGTGACGTCACTGACTGCGTTGTAGATGACGTCAGCGCTGAGGGCGAGTTTATCGAGCTTGCTACCCATCCCGCGCTCAACCACCCTGGTCGCCACGTCGTGTTGATCGCCGTGCAGCGGCATGACCACCATGGGCACGCCGTGGTAGCACGCCTCTTGGAACCCGTTGTTTCCTCCCTGGGACACCAAGGCTCGAGTCTTCGGGTGGCCTGCAAGAGGAGGGGGTGGGGGGGGGGGGGGAGCGTGGCGTGGCGTGAGGGAGAGGAAGAAGGATTGGAAAGAAGGGGAGGGAGAGCGAGAAGCACAGTAAAGAGAACGGATGGCATGTAGGAGGGGAGAAAGAGAAGGTCGGAAAGTAAGAGGGGAAGGGGTAGAAAATGGAGAGGGAGAATTGGGCGGGGGAGAGAGAGAGAGGGGGGGGGGGTGGACGGGCAGGGCAGGGATCGAAAGAAGGGGATTGAGAGCGTGAACGAGATAGAAAGAGGGTAGGATTATACAGAAGGGATTATACAGAAGGGGGAGAGGAAGAGGGGGCAGGAAAGAGAGAGAGGGAGAGAGAGAGGGGGGGGGGGATGAGAAGGAAGGGGAGGGAGAGTGTGACGGAGACGGAGAGAGAGGAGATGTAAACAGGTGGATATATATATATATATATATATATATAGCGAGAGAGAGAGAGAGGGAGGGAGGGAGTGACGGATAGAGAGAGAGAGAGAGAGAGAGAGAGAGAGAGAGAGAGAGAGAGAGAGAGGAAGTGGGGTCATGGTGGGGTGGCACGTATTATTTTGATATCCGTTGGTGACAGGAAGGACACCACGTCACAATTGACAAAACACAAGATAACACTTGTTCGATGCATGCGATGAATGGGTACAAGGTAACTCTTTTGTTTAGTGCATGCGATGAACTTGTATAAAGTAAGATAAAAGTTTGTTTAAGATATCAATAAAATGAGTAGTGTTCTAACCAAGTTACCCTAAACACAATGAGCAAATTCATTAAGGTGATTAAAAGCGAATTTGGTATTAATATTTTTTCTGCAATGGAAGCATGCCAATCCTACTGGTTCAATTAGCATGATAAGTACATAAGACCCTAATCAAATGAGTACCTTATAAACGATGACTGGCTCGAGAAAGGAATGATTTATTATACCCTGCCTACCCTAGGGCTGAATTATTTGAAGAAGTGATAGCGACATTGATCGATCAGATAGGGGGAAGCATAATTTATTAATAAAGAATATTTCAAACGAGTGCCTCACTAATTCAGAGCTGAATACAAGCATTGTTTTTACTACGACTATGAATAAATTGATGGATACATGTAAAATTCTAAAATATATCATAATGAAAGATCCTGCTTTTTTAATGCACCATAGATAACCGCCTACGGTTATTTGCTCAAGTACCTTTATTTCCTTATGCTGCACCATAATATTATGTCATTACGTAATTCATTTTGTTTATTATAATTTATTTTCAAGTTTATTGATTGCTTTGGTTACCATGCTTCTTGTGCTTATCAAATACTAATTCATAAAAAAAAAATGAATCATTGATGTTAATTATTCTACAACGTTACCCAAGAGGTCGTTTTGCGGAATCCACCGTAAGGTCTTCACATTTGGAGGGAGTGCAAAATTGGACAAGTTATCACGAGAACCGCTTAACCCCCAGACGACTTTCTGCGACACCCTGCCGAAGGCATCGGCGAACATCTCCACGAATCCTGGCTTGTTGAACGCAGCCTTAGAGAAGTAGGTGCCCAGCGTGAACACGATGACCCCGTTCTCACCCGAGCTCTGGACGAAGTCTTCTAGCTCCTGCAAAGCGGCACCCGAAATGGAGAAAACCAGGAATTATGAGGAGTAAGACTTAATATTGGTGGTGGTAGAAATGAAGAGAAGTGTAAGGATCGGGAGGACCGAGAAGGATGGCGAGGAGAAAAAAAATGGGAGGAGCTGTTAGATACAGAGAAATTGTGAACAACATTATTTTATTTGGCAATATTACAGATTTGTTTGTACTGTATTACATTTTATTGCGAAAACTTTACACCATCAAAATTTCAACCATTACATTAAAAGTGTAAAGATAAACACAAAGATATGAAAAACAATTATAAAACAACAATCACTTGCCATACTATCATAATATTGTAATCACGGTAAGTGACTTCGTAGCTGAGAGGTAATTTGTGGTGTTTGTTTTCTTTAGCTAATTTTTAGTAAAATTAAAACTATATGTTGGACTTTAGAACTGAATATTACTTCTTATTGCCAGCTCACGTTTTATTACACTTGAACATGCCATAATGTGTTTAGTCCGTTAATATCTTCCTCTGCATGCTCAACATTTGAAATTGAGAGGGTTTCAAGGCAGCGAGAGTGGGGTACAAGCAAAGGAAGATGTAAAATAGGGAGCGAGAGGGAGAGAGAGGAAGATAGACCTTGAGAGAAAGAGTGAAAAGGAAACAAAATACTGAGAAATATAAAGATAAAAATGAGCGTGTCTATAGAGTCTAGAAAGTATGAATCTTTTGGCTGCACATACATGTAGCAATTTCCATATGACCAGCAGTCACATTTGAACGAAATCATCTGCAAATTAAGACAAAATTGACAAAGGGCTTGCTTACCCGGTCCAGTTTTGCCGCCGGCCTTGCAGTGAGACCGCCAACGGCCTTAAAACCAGGCGCTAGCGGGAAAGGGAACTCGATAGCGAAATCGATGTTGAGGAGGTGCAGGTCGACGGCTTTGTGGAAGTATACGGGGTCAAACATATCGGCGGTTTCGTGGAGGAGCCCGGTGTTGGCTGCCACCTGCTTGTACGTTGGTTCGCTGTGCAGCGCTCCTAGTACCATGTAGAGTACCGACTGCAGGAGGTTGAGCACCCGCTCCGTCCGGGTCATGCGATTGGAGAAGCCCGTAAAGAGCTCGGGCTGGTAGGATGGGTTGTAGTGTGAGCCGAACGCCCATAATGCCACACCCAAAGGCGTGAAAGGGTGGACAAACACCAGGGTGATGTTCTTCGTGCTGTTCAGGTTCTTCTCTAGCTTCTTTTTAATCATCGCACCGCAGAGCCAAGTGATATCCATCACGATAGCGTCGATGTCTTCCAATCTCTTCATGAAAGCCTGATCGAGGAGCAACTCCTCGCAGTCCTGCCCCATGGTCTGGACCAACATGGCATCGGTGTCAGCCATCTGAGACATGCCTCCGTTGAGGGCTATGGACCCTACTGTATCCCAAAACTCGAGCACGTCAGCCGCGGACCGCCGTCGGAGATCAAAGACCTCAAAATTGAGGTGAGCGTGCTTTGGGTCGGAGGCGCGGTAGTCGTAGGCCCGGTGAATGAGGCTGGTCACGTTGTGTCCTCGGGCTACCAAACCCTCCCCGATGCCAGACCCGACCAGGAAGTGACTCCCCTCACCATACAGCGACGAGATCAAGATATTAGCACCGAAAACTCTATGTAAACCCATTAATAGGCAGAAGACATGTACCAGCATCATTCGCAGAATAAGTCCCTCCATCTTGAATTTTCTAATAGCAAAGCCGGTTGTCATGCAACTGTCATAAATGTTAGAGGAAATTAGGAGCGTGCGTTGTACACTTCACATTGTAAGTTTACTGCCCGATTTGTATTTGCCCATTTTCTGGATCAGTCTGAACAGTTTGGCGTAATCCTGTCTCTCTCAATCCCTCTATATTCGTCCCTACATGTCTTATTCATCAATGGTTTTCTTCCTCCCCATCTGTTCATAGTATTATTGCTCTCTCTCTCTCTCTCTCTCTCTCTCTCTCTCTCTCCCCTCTCTCTCTCTCTCTCTCTCTCTCTCTCTCTCCCTCTCTTTTTCTCTTTCTCTCTCTCAGTCACAACTAGCACAAACCTCAAGCAGTGCATAGGACTGAACACAATCCCAAAGCTGCCACCAATGTTCGCGCGTTTTTTCCGTGCGTAGCGCGAATGCAACGTGAAAATTCCGTTGTTTTTTTTTTTTTTTTTTTTTTTTTTTTTTTTTTTTACTGTTTTCACGTTTCTGACACATCACATTACATCATTTCGACCCATTTCCATGCAATAATTGGGCTGTGCGGGTACGTCAAAGTTGAAAGTCTGTGCGTGGGTCAAAACGTTTTAATGTGCATATATTTAAAAAAACACATGACTATCTTTAATGAGCCATAGCTCCTCAGAATGGCTGGTGACCCCCATTTTTTTCATATTCTGAGCGGTTATTCTGAGCGATTATGAAATGAAGATGCGAATTCATGTCTCACCATGTCCTCAAGTACATCTTCAAATGGCCATAGCTCCCCAGAATGGCTAGTGACCCCCATTTTTTTCAATATTCTAAAAGAGTGTGATGTGTAGATGTGATTTCATCATTCACTATGTCGTTATGTACAGCGTAACGTCATTATACATGTATTGCCATATGAAAATAAAAAATGAATGTTTATTGATGATGTCATGAACTTTTTTACCCGCTTGAGCGTATCTCAGTAATCCTTGATCAATTTTCACCCAATTTCCAGTATGTTGTGCTTGTGACATTGCTCTATGGGAAAAATGCCTTTATACACATTTGATTACACCATCATGGTGCAAATGTTGATTAAAAGCATTATGTAAAAATCTCACATATTTACGTGTAATGTCTATGGGAGGGGCATTTATTTAAAATCATGAATTGACATGGCTATCTTTTAGGAGCTGTATCTCGCTTTATGTTTGGATCTTTCACACTGAAATTCTAGTTGTACCTGAGTCTACTAGCTTTCGGATCCGTGGTTTCCATTTTCTAATCAGATGTCGAGACCATGGCGTAATTTCAGCTTGAACATTGATTTCTAAATCATTATAGCCCTTGAGTGAATGGGAAGATTTGTGGCTCAATGGGTAAGGCGCTGTTTTAAAAAAACGAGGCCCCTGATTGGAATCCTGGTGTGGGTAGGGTCAGTTTTCCATTCCTTTTACAATGTGATTTTTGCGACCTTCTTCTGTTAAATCTTCACTTTGTCATTCTCTTTGAGATTTTCTTTCCCATTTTTCCTTTCGCTCTTTTATCTTAAATTATTTATTGATGTACATGTACTGTATTTTTCTTTTATTTGTTTCTATCGCATGTTCGCGCGTACTGACTTTGTCATTTCAAACACAATTTCTACAGTCACTTAACTACAAATTATGAATAAGGAATTACTCTAGTTACCTTCCGATCACTGGGATTTATTTTTATTTTTTTTTGTAAATAATCGGCAAAAATGAATGGTCGCTGAGCATTTTACCTCTGAAAACATTATTAGTCGAAGGCCTATATTGTAAGAATATACTTTAAAGTAAAATCTAGGCGAATAAAAGGGGTTTAAAAAAGAAAGAAAAAAGAAAGAAAACAAAAGGAAGATGTTACATGCGTTCGTTCCTTATTGTCATAAGAAAGGAAAACAATAGATTCGAGAATTAAAAAAAAAAAGAGGTTAAGCGATGGTTGCCAGGAGTTCAGGTCTCGTGACTTCGGGCTTCCGCCCTTACCGACTACCATTAGTTCCGATGAACGATCTATAAAGGGAATCCTTTATTTCTTCGACCCCTTGACTATTGTATAGAAAGCGGCGGTGGTAATATCAACCCGCAAGTGTATGCAGGATTATGGCTTGTTAGCGCATTGTCAGGACAATGTTGGACAACGATTCTACGCACTGGCTAGCCGGTGTGACGGTATATCTCGTACCAGCGTTATATCTGGTTCTCGGAACAATATATGCAAGCAGCTATCGTTCTTGTTATCACATATCGTTCCAGGAGGAACCAAATATGCCGTGATTCACACGGCATATTTGGTTCATTGTTATGTGTGGTTCCTTTCCGTATTATTATCCTAGTTCCCTAGACCATGTTTGCAAATTGCTCTCATCGCTCTGTAGACACGATGGTTTTGACGGGGGTAGGGGTCCACGCAACCAATAATTTGGGAAAATACAAATATATACAAAAAATAAGGTCATCTTGCATGATAATGCATGATTTATTGTATGCAGCTATCCGCAAATTAGTCTAGTTAGTTGCCTAGATCCTCTGTTGCACATTGCCTTATGGCCTTCCGTTTGATGGCTTTGATTTGTTTGGGCCCTGCTGGCAGTTGCTGGAGATACCTCTTAATGACAGCTATCTCCTCTCCAAATGTGGTTATTTCTTCTACTGCCAAAAATGACTGGCGTACGGCTAGGCTATGACACGTGTGTACTGTATGGTTGGGTGAATAAAGTGAAAAAATGTGCACTTTTGCCTACAAGCACCAAATTTGGCACACATGCATGAAATTATATTTGGAACAATATATGTATTACCTATAGAGGCATCTCAAAATATTTTCAGGGGCACCTGGGGGCAGCCTCTAAAGTGCCCCAGGAGCCCTAATATATCAATTTTCATTCTTTACGAAAACGCGCCGCCGGACTTGAAGAAAAAAACGTTGATAGAAAATCATCCGTATAATTAGCCCCCAAAACGCCCCAGGGGAAACTTTCTTTTTCTTTAAATACCTTTTCTCAAGACTGAATAACTGGAACCATCCTTAGGTATAAGGAACTTTAAGTTGTTAGAATTTAGAATGGGGAAACACCAGTGGTAAGGAGTCATGGGGGGGGGGGAGTAGGCCCCCCCCCCAAAAAAAAAAAAAATAATAATAAAAAAAAAAATCCCCTATGCAACTTTCTCTTATTTTCACTTTTTCAGAAGAGTAAATAGCTGGATTTTAACCAAACTTGATAGGAATGATCCATGGGCAATAGGGACCTTACGTTCTTAAAATGGTGGTACTCAAGTGGCAAGGGGCGGGGTGTGGGGGTAGCGCCCCAAATGGCCCCAGGGGGAAAATTCCATTTATTATTTTCTTGAAAGTAGACCTAAGGTTTTAAAAATGGGATACAAATCTAAAAAAAATAATGTTAGATTTCATTAAAACTCGACAGATTATTCTCAGGCGATGGGAAAAATTTGTTGCAAATGGGGATCTCATCTGACATGAACTAGCCCCCCTCCCCCGCCCCCCCTTCTTTCCTCCTCTCCCATCAGGGAGGAGGAGAAAAAAAAGGTTTTCTGAAATAATGCTAGGTTATGTAGACAGTATTTATAGAGAGTAGGTATGTGTGATATGAAAATACAATTTAATACATACTGTAGTGCGTACCCGCAATAACATCATGCACGTTTGGGGAGACTGTGAAAGAAAGACAGAGATATTTATGTATTCTATTTATTAGTATTATTTACCCAACGTAGCTCCTTCAGTGGTTGAACACTGTTCACCCAGGGGGCCCTGCTTTGATACATATATAAACAAATAGCATGTACAGTTCAGTAACAAATAAACTTTATTATTACGTAGTTATTCTGCTTGTCAGCTGCATACTTCTTATCTCAGCGCATTATCCACTCACTAAGACCTAATTTGCAACGCAGTGTGCAACGTTTTGATAATGTGTATGCTTCATACTTGGTAACTAGGCCTTTTAGTAGCTCACTTTGGCCTAGTTTGATAAGTTAGTAAGGTTTCATGAATATGGCCCCTGGTCTTCTCTGTGATATCTGTTAAAAAAATGATGAAAAATGCGAAATGCTGTAATGACTTCTGGACATAATTTCTAGAGCACGGTACAATCAGCATGGCACAATCATTCATAGCGTATATAATTCATTTTCATTTAATTGATGTATTTTATCATGGCAAATGAACTAGTCTCAGCCCCCGCCCTTACCACCATCACTACCTCGAACATCAATATAATGACGATATACATACATGTAGTTCATATTATGTTTCCCGCCTCCCGCCGGCCAAGTGGAATGGCCGGACGCAATATCATCGATCGAGTTCCCCAATCCTGAAAACAAACACTGAAACTCCCCCCCCCCCCCCCACACACACACACGGCACACGTACACACACACACATACACACACACACACACACACACACACACACACACACACACACACACACACACACACACACACACACGTACAACGCAATAACACATGCACACCGTTAGCCACTCTAAGTTCATGAGAATCAATATTTGTGGAATAACAGTGATGAAGGACACTGGCGGTCAGAACTTTTGTCCCCTTTGATTACGCCACACCGTTCAGACTGATCCAGACGTTGGCAAATACAAATCAGACATTAAGCTTACAATGTGAAATGTACAACGCATATGTATGCCTATGCCTAATTTCCTCTTATCTTTATGACGGTTGCATTAGAACCGGGTCTGCTATAAGACTTGTGGAAAATTCAAGATGGAGGGACTGATTCTGCGAGTGACACTGGCACATGTCTTCTGCCTTTTATTGGGTTTACGTGGCGTTTTCGGTGCTAATATCTTGATCTCGTCGCTGTATGGCGAGGGGAGTCACTTCCTGGTCGGGTCTGGCATCGGGGAGGGTTTGGTAGCCCGAGGACACAATGTGACCAGCCTCATTCACCGGGCTTACGAATACCGCGCCTCCGACCCAAAGCACGCCCACCTCAACTTTGAGGTCTTTGATCTCCGACGGCGGTCCGCGGCTGACGTGCTCGAGTTTTGGGATACATTAGGGTCCCTAGCCCTCAACGGAGGCCTGTCTCAAATGGCAGATACCATGGCCATATTGGTCCAGACCATGGGGGAGGACTGCGAGGAGTTGCTCCTCGATCAGGTTTTCATGAAGAGATTGGAAGATATCGACGCTATCGTGATGGATACCACTTGGCTCTGCGGTGCGATGATTAAGAAGAAGCTGGAGAAGAACCTGAACAGCACGAAGGACATCACCCTGGTGTTTGTCCACCCTTTCACGCCTCAGGGTGTGGCGTTATGGGCGTTCGGCTCACACTACAACCCATCCTACCAGCCCGAGCTCTTTACGGGCTTCTCCAATCGCATGACCCTGACGGAGCGGGTGCTCAACCTCCTGCAGTCGGCATACTACATGGTACTAGGAGCGCTGCACAACGAACCAACGTACAAGCAGGTGGCAGCCAACACCGGGCTGCTCCACGAAACCGCCGATATGTTTGACCCCGTATACTTCCACAAAGCCGTCGACCTGCACCTCCTCAACATCGATTTCGCCATCGAATTCCCTTTCCCGCTAGCGCCTGGCTTTAAGGCCGTTGGCGGCCTCACTGCAAGGCCGGCGGCAAAACTGGACAGGGTAAGCACGCCCTTTGTCAATTTTGTCTTAATTTGCAGATGATTTCGTTCAAATGTGGCTGCTGGTCACGTGGAAATTGCTTCATGTATGTGCAGCCAAAAGATTCATACTTTCTGGACTCTATAGACACGCTCCTTTTTATCTTTATATTTCTCAGTATATTTGTTTCCTTTTCACTCTTTCTCTCAAGGTCTATCTTCCTCTCTCTGCCGCTCGCTCCCTATGTATACATCTTCCTTTGCTTATGCTCCACTCTCGCTGCCTTGAAACCCTCTCCATTTAATTTCAAATGTTAAGGATACAGAGGAAGATTTTAACGGACTAAACACATCATGGCATGTTTAAGTGTAATAGAACGTAAGCTGGCAATAAGAAGTAATATACACTTCTAAAGTCCAACATATAGTTTAATTTTACTAAAATTTAGCGAAAGAAAATGAACACCACAAATTACCTCTCAGCTACGAACTCACTTACCATGATTACGATATTATGAGAGTATGGCAAGTGATTGTTGTTTTATTAATTGTTTTTCATATCTTTGTGTTTATCTTTACAATTTTAACCTAATAGTTGAAATTTTGATGGTGTAAATTTTTTGCCATAAAATGTAATACAATACAAACAAATCTGTAATATTGCCAAATATAATAGTGTTGTTCACAATTTCTCTGTATCTAACAGCTAGTCCCCTTTTTTTCTCCTCGCCATCCTTCTCGGTCCTCCCAAACCTTACACTTCTCTTCATTTCCACCACCACCAATAGTAAGTCTTACTCGTCATAATTCCTGGTTCTCTCCCTCTCGGGTGCCGCTGTCCAGGAGCTAGAAGACTTCGTCCAAAGCTCGGGGGAGCACGGGGTCATCGTGTTCACACTGGGCACCTACTTCGCTACGGCCGCGTTCAACACTCCAGGATTCGTTGAGATGTTCGCCGATGCCTTCGGCAGGGTGCCGCAGAAAGTCGTCTGGGGGTTAAGCGGCTCTCGTGGTAACTTCTCCAGCTTTGCACTCCCTTCAAATGTGAAGACCTTACGGTGGATTCCGCTAAACGACCTCTTAGGTAACAGTTGTAGAATAATTAACATCAATGATCCATTTTTTTATGATTTAGTATTTGATAAGCACAGGAAGCATAATAACAAAAGCAATCAATAAACTTGAAAATAGATTATAATAAACAAAACGAATTCCGTAATGACATAATATTATGGTGCAGTATAAGGAAATAAAGGTACTTGGACAAATAAATGGGGGATTTTTTTTTCTTCAAATCTCCATTTCTGAAAATGACCAGCTAACTTATTTATGCGATACAGGTTGTATTTGGGGATATGTTATAAACACATGCAGGAATGTTTCTGGTGAATTATTACAAAAAAACCCGGAGATTTATTTTTAAATCGTATTTTTAAATATCGTTTCAGGCTATACTGCTCTGTAAACAGTTGAGAGATGATCGTAGGCGGGTATCTATGGTGCATTCAAAAATTATCGCAATAATTTCTTCCCAAACCGAATTTAGATCATACAGGTCACTCCACTCAGAAAAATACTACTCCGGAGCAGGATCTTTCATTATTATGCTGTACACATATTTTAGAACCTTACGAGTATCCATCAATTTATTCATAGTCTTAGTGAAAACAATGCTTGTATTCAGCTCTGAATTAGTGAGCGACTCTTTTGAAATATTCTTTATTAATAGATTATGCTTCCGCCTATCTGATCTGTCAATGTCACTATCTAGCATCACCTTTTCAAATATTTCAGCCCTAGGGTGGACAGGGTATAATAAATCATTCCTTTCTCGAGCCAGTCATCATTTATAAGGTACTCTATCGATTGAGGTCTTATGCACCTATCATGCTAGTTGAACCAGAAGGATTGACATGCTCTCATTTCAGAATAATATTAAAACCAAATTCGCTTTTAATCACCTTAATGAATTTGGTAATTGTGTTTAGGGTAATTTGGTTAGAACACTAATTATTTTATTGATATTTTAATCAAATTGTTCTCTTACTTTACACATTCATCGCATGCATTAAACAAAAGAGTTACCTTCTTCCCATTTATCGCGTGGATCGAACAATTAAGTGTTACCTTGTGTTTTGCCAAGTGTGACATGGTGTCCTTCCTGTCACCAACGGATATCAAAACAATATGTGACACCCCAACATGACCCCACTTCCTCCCCCTCTCTCTCTCTCTCTCTCTCTCTCTCTCTCTCTCTCTCTCTCTCTATATATATATATATCCTCTCTCTCTCTCTCTCTCTCTCTACCTATCTGTCTCTCTGTCTCTCTCTCTCCGTCTCCGTCTCACTCTCCCTCCTGTTCCCTTCACCCCCTCTATCTATATATCTCCTCTCTCCCCGTCTCCGCCTCACTCTCCTCTTTCTTCCTCTCACGCTCTCCTTCCCCTTCTTTCTATTCCTGCCATCCCTGCCCCCCTCTCTCCCCCGCCCTATTCTCCCCCTCCATTTTCTACCCCTTCCCCCTCTTACCCTCCGACCTTCTCTCTCTCCCCTCCTACATGCCGCCCGTTCTCCTCTCTGTCCTTCTCGGTTTCCCTCCCCTTCTTTCCACACCCTCTCCCTCTCCATCATTCCACGCCCCACCCTCCTCTTGCAGGCCACCCGAAGACGCGAGCCTTGGTGTCCCAGGGAGGAAACAACGGGTTCCAAGAGGCGTGCTACCACGGCGTGCCCATGGTGGTCATGCCGCTGCACGGCGATCAACACGACGTGGCGACCAGGGTGGTTGAGCGCGGGATGGGAAGGAAGCTCGACAAACTCGCCCTCAGCGCTGACGTCATCTACAATGCAGTCAGTGACGTCACTAGTGATCCGAAGTGAGTTGACTATAACTGTAATCTGGGAATCATGAATAAGTCATTTTCTTAAAGAGAGAGCAGGAAGGGAAGATTTTAGAGGGCTTAGTCTTTCCCACCAGACACAGTTTTACCCATGTACTCCACGTACTAAAACCTACGCTATGAAGTGCTATGTTACGTCACATGAACATTTTTTTTCGCTTGATATGACAAAATATGGATTAGAGTCATATTTTGAGCAAAAAATTATTTTACAAAGTTCTTGGAACAAAAATGGAAAGAATATTATTCCTTGTTTAACATACGTGGCAATATAAGTACAATTTTGTGATTTCGTATGAATGCCTGTATAAGCATAATTCATCAGAACTTGAGTTGGGTTCATGTTGAGTTCATTACCAATGGAGGTGAATGTATGAGGTAAACTTATCTTTCATATATCGGCCTTTGAACACTTTTATATTATCCTAACAGTTTAAACCTACACCCCCCCCCCTCATCTCTTCCTCTATTCTTACCCATCTCTCTCTCTCTCTCTCTCTTTCTCTTTATGTCGCTCTCTTTCTCCACTTACATCCCCTTCCCCTCTTCCTCCCTTATTTTCACTTACTTCCCCTTTCCCCTCTCTATATGTCTCCCCTATCTTTCTCTTGCTCTCGTTCTCTTTATTCTGTCTCTGTCTGTCTCGTTCTCCCCCAATCCACCCTCCTCTTTTCTTACCTCTCTCTCTCTCTCTCTCTCTCTCTCTCTCTCTCTCTCTCTCTCTCTCTCTTCCTGTGTCCTCCTTTCTCTTTTCCTTCCCATTTCTCTCCATCTCCATGCAATTCCTTTCTAGATATGCCCGCGTCGCCAAGCGAGTTTCAGACATCATCCAAAGCAGGCCCATGGGAGCGCGAGAGCGCGCTGCATACTGGGTAGAACACGTCATCAAATTTGGCGGAGATCATCTGAGAACGCCAACACACGAACTCTCATTCATCGAGTATCGCATGCTCGACGTCATGGCCTTAATCGTGGCAATCATCGTCGTCGTTATATACCTACTCGTCGTCGTCATGAGATGTTTAATATCACTTACTCGTAGAACATTCTTCCTTAGCAAGTCAAAGAAAGAGTAGATTAAAAAAAATGAACTTTGATAGCCCCTGATTATATATGAAGATTATGATATATTAGATTATAGATTATAATGAAGACATGAGTTTCAAGTTCAATGCAGCTAAACAAATCATAACATATTTAGCTTCGATCGTCATTGATAATTGGGCCCATATGCTTGTTCCCCCCAAACAAAATAAAATATGAAATAGCATTTTGAAGAATATCAAATAAAAAGAGAGAAGATAACATTGGTTTGACTTTAGTAACTTATTTAGTACAATGATAAAATATTCCACAGTACTTCTTCAACTTTATTTTATTTAGTATTACCTTTCTGGCAACATATGAGGTGAACTTTGTCTGGACTATGTAGCCACTAAGTGCAAATGTAATTTATGTAAGAAATCATTCTTGTGTGCATACACATATGCGTGTGTGTGTGTGTGTTTATGTGTGTGTGCGTGTGTGTATGTATAGATATGTGTGTGCGTTTGTGTGTGTGTGTGTGTGTGTGTGTTGCTCGCGCAAATGTGTGTGTGTTCATCGTAATGTAATTTCTTTATAACTTCATCGCCAACAATTATTGGCCGCGGCTTTTCAGTTCTTCCATGTACATTAGACAAAAAATTTCTCTCAAGATTCTTGGTTTTACAATAATGTTTTGTAAACATGTTATAACTATTGCAATTTATGTTTAATTCAAAATATCAATGTACAATGTATTAAGTTTATGTAAGAATGATATTCAATTGATTTGAGAGAAAATGATAAAAAAATATCTTTAAAAGAGAAAAAGATATCGTTGCGCCGAGTTTCGTCGCGCGCTGTGTATACGAATTCGAGCTCATGTAATACGTCTAGAACCTAGAGTACGCTACTTGCCGCACTAGTCTATACATGCAACTTTTGGGTGTGGTTTATTGGAGAGATAATACACATTGTGAGTATGTATGGGCGATGCAGCTCACAGTAAGGGTGTAAAATGATGCAAAAAGCATAATGCGGAGCCGAGTGCATTTTGTATTATTTCATACTTTTACAACCCCTGAAAAATGTGTATTATTTGTTTTACAAGAAAGGTCTAGGTATGGAAGGTTTCACTCTAAACAAAGTAAAGTCGTCTGCACTATCGGCGGTGATGGGAAGAATTAACGCATACACGTGTGACTTGAATAAGCATCAGCCATTCCTACATCCTTGAACCTGCCTTACCATTGTACTTATGCTTATAATTAAAATTCTACATACATTTCACCAAGAAAGAAACTCTGTATCACACAATGAGGCATGATCGAAACAAACACTACTTCATATTTGTAACATGTTTATTTCTGTACTCTTGTAACGCCCGCAAATATATTAACCCATGACTAAAATAGGAGTGACATTTCAACAAAATAACTCTTTCATATACATATCACAAAATATTAAAATATGTCATACACATAGCATGTACCATAGTATTATGGACTCTGTAATATTATCAAACTGTTGAGACAAACGGCAACATGGATAAGTTAGCGCTAAGTTTCTCATGAACTTAATGGAAGACTCTGAGGTACTTTTGTGGAATAAATAGCACAACTAGCAAGAATTTAGGATACAATTACAAATAAATACTGTATAAAATATGCAACACATGCCCACACAGCCTGTTTAAAGCTACAGATATGACTAGATGGGAAGATGATAATAAGCACATCACCATTGATTCTGATAGTGTCGGTTGGCCCTTTGTGGCTGCTGTCTGACATGCTAAACACACCAGGAGCACTTTGACTTCAGAAAATTAGACGTAACAACAAACTGAACGATGTGAAGTCATTATTTTCAACTCTTGATGGACCAGTAGGTGATGCTCTTTTGCAAAAAGTACTACACATAAACACACAATGCAGCAAATTGCCGATCATGAAACTGCCATATGTAAAATTAATACACAGGCAACATTCAACGCAGCGGATTGCCTAGCTAGTATGAAGTTGTGGTATGTATGAATCAATAGCACAACCCATTTTATTGGGTGCACCATGAAAGCATCGTTACATAGTTTTGATTGAGGTACAACCATTAGGTTTGCCACCCCCCCCCCCCCACCCCCCAAATCCCCTGTCAAAAAAGAAGGAAAAAGGAAATTCGCAAACAAACCCAAAAGGGCATCACTTAAAAAAACACTATTCAAAGGATGATTACATCTTTATCCGCAAGCACATTCCCTCATAATCCATTTATCCTGCAAATGATTGAAAAACAAGTCAGAACAAAAACTGGAACCAGAGAGAATTCTCCCATGCCGCATATAGGGGAACTTTGTCCCATAATGCAATAGGCAGCGACCTGTTCACTTCTGGTCTAATACACTAGTAAGCCAGACCGGAATCTGAACGTGGCTGTACGGTGCATCATGGGACGCCTATCCTTGTATGCGATATGGAGAATTGAAATCTGCATCTACTTTCCATATAGTCTAACTTCAGACCAGGCAGCACCACCAACGACAGTATCCAACGACATCATTTTATTGCTTTACCGGTATTGAGAATTTGAGGGTCAGCCATCAGCTTGATTCCACTTTCAGAATTTGAATGAAGATGTGCCGGATGGATGAGTAGAGGAGACAATAGGGAAGGGAGAGAGTCAACAGTCCTTCATCATACAAAGGGAAACTTAATACTCTACATCATGGGACGACCTATCCTTGTGTGCGATATGGATAATTGAAATCTGCATCTACTTTCCATATAGTCTAACTTCAGATCAGGCAGCACCACCAACGACAGTATCCAACGTCACTATTTTACTGCTTACCGGTATTGAGAATCTGAAAGTTTGATTCCACTTTCAGAATTTGAATGAAGATGTGCCGGATGGATGAGTAGATGAGACAATAGGGAAGGTAGAGAGTCAACAGTCCTTCATCATCATTTCATACTTATACGCTACAACTTAATACTATGCGCTACAAAAACAAAGAACAAAGGTGTAAGAGCTGACATGAGGTCTGAAGGAAAAATATTCTGCATTCATAGTCCTATTTACTGATTTATGATGATCTTTGACAGGATACCTTTCGCAGGTAGGGGTACACACAAAACCTATTGCAGTAAATGGTAACAAATAATTAATACAATAAATATTTATATTGCCATACAAAGAGATTGTGTAAAATTATTAATTTAAACTTCAGGTGAGCAATGCACTAGTGTGTTCTCTTACAGTTCAGTGGAAGATGTCCGCTCGGTTGAAATTTGTACCAGTGATGTGAAATTAAATGAGGGCAAACGTCAATATCTAAACAACATCAAAAATAGAGAAACTGATCTTTTTACATATGAAGTGACAGAAATTCAATAAAAATTATACAGTAGTGCCCTGTCTTTATAGACTCTTCTTTAAAAAAAATATAATAATGAGGCAGTAATTAAAGTTTAAAACATTTCACAATACATTTCCTTTCATCCAAAGACAGGGCGAATTTTCTTCTGTATGTATCTACATGTGTAGTCTCCTGCAAGAATTGATGGCGATTGTATTTAAACATGGATGCAATGTATAGTAGAAGCGCCAGATTTGCCATATAGAAAGGCACTTGAATAGGATATAGGATCAATACATGTGAACTGGTCCAAAGGTACTTTTTAAAGGATTTAAAGTGATGGGACCTGTGCTCCGTCATATCTACATGTCTGAATCTCATTTCATTTAACAATCTTATTATTTTGAAATGATTAATTCCTGTGATCCTAAAATCAAACGAGAAATACTTGTGGACAAGAATAAGGTGGTCTGTATTGACAAATTCACGCAAAGACTTGTAAATACATGGTGACACCATCTATGCTTTAGAAATCAGAGGCAACGCTCAAGAACGCTCATAGCGCACGTACAACATACTAACATTTCAGAAACTTGCCTGAATGATCACATGTATGTGCTCACAAAATGTAATTAAAAGTCATTTAAGATAAAGGGGCGAGAGAAAACAAATGGGAAAGAAAAATCTCAAAGAGAAAGACAAAGTCAGGGAAAAAACAGAAGACGGTGGCAAAAATCACATTGAAAAAAAATGAAGTAATAATCTTACCCACACCAGGATTCGAACCCTGGGTCGCGCGTCTCAACCAATTCATGCACAAATCTTTCTATTCACTTAACACGTAATCCACAGCAGGGGGTTGAAGGATTTCGAAATCAATATTCCAGCTAAAATGTCGCCATGATCCCGACATCTGGTAAAACGCAAACACCACAGAGGCGATAGAGTAAAACATTTAAACATGAGCATGATGAGAGAGATACAGCTCGTGGAAGATCGTCATGCCATTTCATGATTGGAAATAAGTGCCTCTTCCATTGACATAACTCGTACACACGTCACACTTTTACATCAATGCCCATAATCAAGGTTTATACCATGAAGGCAACCTAACACATAGAGCAATGTCTCAGCTACAACATACTGACATTTAGAAGAAAAATGATACAAGATTACTCAGATACGCTCAACGAATTTCATGTCATGCATGATACTTCATTTTTCTCGATTCATATGGCAATATATCGTCACGATGTACTTAGCGATAAATTGAGAAATGAGATAAAACCTACTTATTTACATTTAATGGGGGTCACCAAGGATATTTAGGCGCATGGATATCCATCCCTTTGAACAAGATTTGATGCTGCCACTTAATATTCATGATTATATTCCACATACTAAGAATGTTGCTATATGATTGGTCAAGAGTTGATCACGTGATGAAGCGTAGTTCTTCCCATCTGATCACTTGAGAAGGAAAGTTCGTTACACTCTAGGTGATAGTACTTTTTGGTTTCGCTGATCTCTTCACTCCCCACAGTCCTAACGCGTGATCAATATTTTGAGTACGCGCGAAACACTTGTACTATCAATTGTAGCTCGGCTCAGACGAGTAAAAGTGCGTCACACTCGGACTATCAATTGACTAACAGTAGCTCCTTCTAACACTCCTACTAACACGTCCTAACGCGCGTAACGCGTGTTTCCCATGACAGCGGCTCGGGCTTAGGTAGAGAAGTAAACATTACTTTTGTACGTCAAATTGTCATTTTTGGTATAGATAGTTTGTTTCAGATGTGGAATATAAAGCAAATAATCAACTTTTGGTTTCAGGCAATGAGACGAACTATCACTTCCTCGGCGATCTGAATGTATACTCTATCTTTCCTCAACTGCGCTCCGAAAAGATAGCTTCATCCATAGTTCGTCCCATCACCCTCACCAACGTTGATTATTTGCTTAATATAACAAGTGTGTTTATTGTTAACTTTCGAATCCAAGGAAGTATTTTTAATTTATTCATTGTATTTTGCGTTAAGAGTCATAAAATCAAAATGAGAGTTTGTATAGGGCACATTATCAATAACATTGCTCAGAAAAAAAGAACATATCATGGTGATGATCGATGATGGTATGATCAGAATGTATTATTGGGTTTTTGAGAGGTGGGATGGGAGAAAATGATATGCACATAATTTTCATGAATAATTTGTTTGAACGGGAGATATAACAGATTATCGAAATGGTGTCGTCATATGAGCATGTTGTCAAGACAATTGGCTCTAAACAAACTCGCTCCAGTGAGAGGTTTAACGATCCGATATTGTCTATCGGGCTAGCGTCGAGCATTCACAATTACAGTCCCCGTTGTCATCGCCGCTGCTTAAATTGTTCTATCCGCATTGTTTAGAGCCAGTTGTCTGGACAATAATGATCGAATGACGTCACACTTCGGTACTTTATAGATATATGCTGCTAAGTTGTTAGATTGTCGTCGCACATGCTCTGTTTTATGTTCTGGGATTTTTCAGGGTATAATTAGTCGAAATTACATTATATATAGGGATTTTAAGGATGCCTAAATCAACTAAATCAACAGCCTAAATCAGTTCATTGTTTGTTAATGAGAAACAAGTACCATTCTCATTGGGCTTAAAAAAGAAAGTGTGTAATGGCATGGGATGGGTTGCAGTGGGCATGCTGGTGGTGTGTGTTTTCTTAATGTGTTACAGCAGGGATGTGTTATGGAAGGACATGAAGCAACTTTCTTTCTCTGAGTCCATGCGTGGCACCGCCGAAAAATTATGTGGTCTCAGCATGTGCTTTTCAGGTGTTTTACAACAACGAACAGGACTGCGTAGCAACGGTTTCTCAGAGAGAACAAAGGAAATATAGAGTCTTGCTTCGCTTGTCCAGTTCTGTTGGATTGCATCAATACTTTTGTGAGGAAAAGAGATATTAGCAAACAATAATAAATAATTTTCTTCTAGTAAAATATCTCAGCTGCACGCAAATGCACGCAAACTCTGTTAATAAAAATACACAGCTTAAGATATAATTTTGATATTGATTGAATCCCACATTTCCGGAAAAATTCGAAAAGTGAAGAAATTTCTTATCGTGTAAGTAAGAATATTAACTGGTATCTCCGTCTGATCGTCATTCACAAATGATTTAGAAGAAAACCGAGTACAGGATCTTTAGTGGTGTTGCCCTTAACTTTCTTGAAAATTGCAAAAAAATGTGATAAGAAACCCAGCTTCGAGAGACAAAACAGGGAATTAAAGATATTTCTTTCCAAGTTGACTGCAGCTAATTGTCGGTGAATCAAAGCATTGTAGGGATTGTGGAATGCTTTGGAAAATTCATTAGCGAGATTTAGTATCCATACAGATGTTTGAATATACTATGATCGATTTGTTTCTCCTTCCTAACACATCCCTGGTAAAAGCAGGCACGAAGAGTAATTTATTCCTACACCAGTCGCGTTCATTGATAGCATAATAGAATAATTGACGAGTTTAGTTCTTTGATCGAGTGACGACCGCCGCCATATATGCAAAACAAATATTGGATGCATTTAGATGAGTATATATTCTTTATGCGCAGGAGATTTTAGAGCCACTTCATGTACTGAAGTACATGTGCAGTAGTAGTAAATCTTATAATGATATGATTCTGTGAATTTCGAATTATATTGTTGCTTCTTTTTTGTGATAAATTGAGAATACTGTAGAAAACATGTCAGAGTAATGCCTCTATATCGCACATTGGGCAGTTATATTTCCTTACAAATATCTTGTAAATCGCTTATTGAATGTTCCACCTTCCATGGAAACAACTTCAATTTCGTGTCCGGAGGTGTCCGAAAAAGTTACGGACCAAATTCTTTTTACAATTTTATCAAAGATTCCCTTCACTCACCCCCAAACTAATTCCCAGTGCGTGTAAAGAGATTAGCTTTTAACTCCTAGCGAAGTGGTGGTGGTGTGTGTGAGTGTGTGTGTGTGTGTGTGTGTGTGTGTGTGTGTGTGTGTGTGTGTGTGTGTTTTAATGTATTACAGCAAGTGTGTGTTGGCTTGGGATGGGTTGGGGTGGGCGGGATGGACGTGTGTGTGTTTTGGATTGGGATGGGTCGGAGTGGGCATGGTGGGGGTGGTGATTGTGTGTGTCTTAATGTTTTTCAGTAAGTGTGTGTTGGTTTGGATGGGTAAATGTTGTTGTGTGGGATACTGCTTTTATACTTGATGTTTTGGACTTAGCAACAGTATTTTTCAGGTGGTTTGTTATAGCGGGCACAGTTCTTTTCATGTCATCAATGTAACTATTATTTATTTACATTCATGCTTTGTTAGTGGGTGACTGCGTGTTAGCCATGTTGGTAAACTGGTTTATATATTATGGAAGGCACATCTATAAACTTTATCTCACCCAATGTAAGGGGTATACAGGGAAGAGTAATTTTCATTGGGTTAGGACGAAAATGGGAAGTGTAGTATTTTTACAGGAAACTTATAGTACACCTGATATCGAGGAAGAGTGAGCGAGGGACTGGGGAGGACACATGTTTTTTAGTCATGGGTCAAATCATAGTACGGGGGTACCTGTTTTGTTAGCTCAAGTATTCAATTTTAAGGTTGAACAGGAAGTGAAAGTTAATAATGGACGTTTTGTGGTTCTTAAAGGGGATCTATTAGGGTATAAATTGTGGTTAGGGAATGTTTATTTCCCAACAAGGGAAAAGGAGCACCAACAAATTAGTTTTCTTGAAAAATTAGATAATTGTTTTTCTAATTTGAACTCCTCTAATTACCCGTTAATTTTAGGGGGAGTGTCGTAATGAATAAAGATTTAGATTGTATGGGGCCTAGTTGAGAACAAATTTTACAAAGAAATTAGAGGTGCTTTCAATGGAAATGGATTTAATGGATATACGGAGGAAATAGAACCCAGCGTTAAAGCTATTTACCTTCAGGCACATTACATCATTAGTTCAAAGTCGTTTAGACTATTGATTTATATCAATGGGTTTGGAAAAAAATACGTTCATGTGATATTACGACATCAGTAGCCCCTGAACACTCTGGGATCTTTTTAAAATTGAAACCTAATCAAGGTTTTGGAAGATCAGGTAAATCATATTGGAAATTTAAGAACTGTTTGTGTTTGGACAAAGATTTTGTACAGGGAATGTGTAAAGAAATGAAAAATATAGAAATTAAGTGGATAGGGGAATTGGGTACTAAATCTTCTTTTTGGGACTTTCTGAAAATGAAAATGAGAATATTTGCTAATACGTTTTCGACGAAAAAATCAAAGGAAAGAAACTTGAGCATAGATCAACTTCAACATGAAATAAAATCTGCTGAGACGAGTTTATATGCCATGATAAAATAAATAAATTAAATGAAAATTAATTATACACGCTAAAAATGATTATGTTACGATCTTTATGCTGATTGAACCGTGTTTTAGAAATTATGTCCAGAAGCAATTACAGCATTTTGCATTTTTTATCATTTTTTAAACAGATATCAGAGAGAAGACCAGGGCCCATCTAACATTTAGGTTTGTGATCAATCGCAAAATGACAATGGCCAATCAATATAATCGTTGCATGCGCTTTTTGTTAAAAAAACTGATTAGTAACCAATCATAATATTAGTGAAATGTCTTTCTGTGATAATTTCAATTTACAAAGAAATTTTAGGCATACACCCAGTAGTGAGGATAGCGTGCTCCATCCTGTAAATGAATGAAAAATTATTTGTCTTTTAAATTTGCAATTATTTGCAAACTTGTAAGTTACGGGGCCCTGGTCTCTTACAACGTGGAAATAGATGTCTGCTTGTTAATTCCTCTGCGCGATACATTCCCTTACGTTCCATCTGGGCGCACATGAATGTTACAACATTGAGGTCACCATGACGACGGGTTCCCAGGGAACCTATGGGGCTGATGGCAGTGGATGTTTCTCTGCCTTTGGTTAGAAATTACCATTAAATTTAAAACACATCAGCGATGTCTACCTTATACCGCTAATTTAGTTATTTACCACCAGGGCAACTAAGGCAATAACATAATGCAAGAATAAACAATCTATCATAATCATGATGATAGAGCGTGTTCGACCATTAACTTATTAAACAACCAAGGTGCGAGCTGCCGTATATAACGTGATGAGATTAAAACGACTGAAGAGGTGCCGCAAAACGAATAATATTAACCCCTGGTTGAAGTATGCGAAATATTATGTAAGAGAAATATATATTTTCATGAGAATCTGAATTTAGAATTTATGTGCATCGGAGGAGCAGAACGCAAATTGTTTCGGTTTCACAAACATTATGCATCTCTCTCCCTTCCCCGGCCCTCCCCCACTCTCTCTCTCTCCTCCCCCTCTCTCTTCCTATCTCTCTAACTCCCTCTATGTTCCTCCCTACATGCCCTATTCAATACTTCTCTTGCTCCCCATTTGTTCATGGTAATATTGCTCTCTCTCTCTCTCTCTCTCTCTCTCTCTCTCTCTCTCCCCTCTCCCCCTCTCTCTTTTTTTTTTCTCTCTCTCTCTCCCTCTCTCCCCTACCCCCTCTCTCTCTTTGTATTTGTCTCTGTCTCCCACTTATGAATTGTGCGTTTCCTTGAGCTGTATGTTTGTGTGTTCGTGTTTGGAGAAGGGCTGGACAAAAAGCTTCTCTGAGCGGCCTCTATCAGGATTTATAGTGTCCCCTCTTCGTTCACTCCACGCATCTCTACACCTCGGCGCAATGACCAGCTTCAGGTCGTGAAGTCGTCATATAAAACGGCACTCGTTGCATGTCTCTCGAAAACTAACTTTATTTTGTCTTCATTGGCATACGATTTTACTTGAGTTATATAGATTATAACAGGGACCCGCATCTCAAAGAGCTATCAATCAATCTATCGTTCATACGATATACACCAATCGTAACTCCGCATCACAAATGAGTTTCGAGATAAAAATCGATCATAATTTGCAATGGATAGTGATCGTATAGCCTATGTTGATCCATTTGATTGAAAAGTGATACATATCTTCTGCAATAGTTTTATATGTATATATATATATATATATATATATATATATATGAATTTTGCATTTGATTACAAAGCTACTATCTATTGCAACTCACTCCTCGTAATATGGTGCCTATGAGCGATGATTAAATAATTCAGAATGCCTTATGCCCTCTTGACAAAACAATGGTTTGTCTGAATTAAAAGGATTTTTTTCATTACGTGGCGGCTATCGCGTGATGTTCGCATGAATAATACACGAATTCATGGTCTAAAGAGTTCATCCGCAGGCAGACCACTGTCATGTGTTTACATTTGGCACCAAACCATGCCGACAATGTTCAATGAATTTATAAATTTTGATCACGTGTATAAGACCGACTGCTTCACGCTCGAACGAATAGGAATAACGATGTTATTCGATAGCAATAATGGCATTGTGGCTCAGGTTTTTCTGCCTTTTATTTTGAGTAATCCTCTCCAGCCGTGCGTGACATCATCAACCAATGGTGCGTATTATTATGTACCTGGATCAACAGATGCACGCAGAGTTGGCGCAGAATCGTCGCGATGTTAATAACTCACAGCTGTACGTGAGAGTGCAACTGCGATATATGGCTGGATTTACATCTACAGGGGATCGGTGGAAAGACTTAGAGCGCTCCTGAAGTACAGTTCGTAGACCGCTTTCGTCTAAGTGTTTGGAAATGAAAATGTATGTTAACTTCTGTACATGTATAGTTATTAATTTGTACATTACAAAATTACTAAATGTTAAATGTAAACATATAGGCCTATTATATATATCAAAATAATTGTTCGATATTTTTCTCACCGCCTCCACAAAATCCTCCCAATCATTTAGAGCTGAACGAAAGAGGAGGAAAAGGTATTTTGTTAGCAGAAATGATATTGAATACAAGCAAAAACCAGACCTGAATATAAATAGAGAACATACCATATGCTCATTTTATTGACAGATCAGTCAGGCATTTAAGTATCGATGAATAATTGAATATAATGGAATAAAGTAATATGTATGGAATGATCGTATCATGACTGAGGGAATGCCCCTCGAGATCGATCCACACTCTGAATGACGGGCCAAACTGCCAAAATTATGCTCATTGACGTCATCGCAGTGTATGTGAGCGCTCAATTTGTAGTTTGTTCAATGTGCGTGATCAAGTCATGGTGATGTTTAAGACGCATACCATCTTCGTTATTTCTCTTTGCCCTCAAGCCACATTTCACTCCAATCGATAAACCTTCGTCATAACAGGCCCTGACCCATGCTTCCGTTGAAAGGGATAGTTCACCCTGAAGATAAGTTGGTTTTAAACAAAGCAGAAACATGAAAGCGTCCTATTAGTGAACGTTTAACGAAAATCCGTCAAATGATACAAAGTTATGATCTTTTGAAATGTCAATGTTGTGACGTCACGTGTGAGGTGCTCTCCCATCTTGTGTACAAAAGAATTTCATAAATTGCTCTTTTTGTTTTTGACAACGGAATTATTTTTTCCGTACAGGTATGTGTGTAAATACGTATTTATAATGATGTTTCAAATGCACAAGTAAAAAGAAGCATATCTTTTTAAGAAAAAGCACATTCTCGAATAAAAAAAAAATTGTACACTGCATATGGGAGAGCACCTCGCACGTGACGTCACAAAATTAAAATTTTCGAAGATCATAACTCTCCTATCCTTTGACGGAGTTTCACTAAACCTTCATCAATATCTTTCTTTCATGTGTCTCCATTTTATTGAAACAAACTTGATTTCAGGGTGAAAAATCCCTTTAATGGTATCAGGCAGCGGCAAATTCAAACACAAATCGGCCATGAGTGGTAGATATAAAAGCATAAGTAACGTCTAAATACGTAAGAGAAACATCTGCTCACGTTTAAGTCACGTCTTCGAACAGCCCAGCTCACGGTAAATCCAACGCCTGATATAATGATAGTTAGAAATATTGATAGTCTCGTTTATAACAATCTATATAATAATAAAGAATGAAAAGTAATGCAAAAACTATTTACATAAAAAAGTAACTATATTGGCAAATATTAACAAAATAGTCGAGCGTTTTCCAAAAAGGCTGCCAATAAACAAAACGCAAATTTTCACATCACTTAGTAATAAATGATAATTTTAATTGTGAAAAGGATAGATGGGATGGAAAGGTAATCCGTAAAAATAACTAAGTGTCCACGGGAAGATCTAATTTATACACCAATTTGTTACATTAAATATTGCAACTAAATCCATGTCCATAATTGCTATTTGTCTTTTAATAGATTTATGTGGATATTCTTTCTACGCAATGTAGAGTCCTGTGTGCAAGCACATCAAATATTTGTTTTAAAATGAAAAAAATGTTAAACAAAATCGTAGTGAGAAAATGGTTTCATCGTATCCTATATTCATGGGTGATTAATAGTATTATTAACGAGACTGCTCATATATTTAAATTCTTGGAAATTGGCGTCTCAAGATAAAGTTATTGAGTGCCTCTCTATCTAATATCGCTTAGTACATAATTCGATACCTATCCACCAAACTTGGTGCTTGTAGGTAAACGTAGAACAAAATTAAGCTAAATACATTCGTTAGGCAGCAATTTCGGACGCCAATTTGGAAAATGGCATTTCCAAAAGGTCAACTTTTTAAGTGCCTCTATATCTAATTTTCTTAAGTATATAATTCTAAACCTATGTATCAATTTTGGCTCTTGTATGTAAAAGTAGAACAGAATAAAGCTAAATACGTTGGTTTGGCATCCATTTTGGACGCCATCTTGGAAAATGGCGTCTCAAGGACAAATGTTTAAGTGCCTCTACGTCCAATTTTGTTGAGTATATACATTCAACACTGTACCAAATTTGGCACTTGTAGACAAAAGTGCACAATTCATCTCATATTTGTTCAATGGAAAGAGAATAAATTCAAGCACATTACATTGATATGATATTTGTTTTCGAAATATTCATGATAGTTTCATGACACAGATTGTTTTCGGTTATCTTCACATTCATGCACCCATTGAATAGATTGGATAACATCTACTTTTATTGCTATTCCCGTAAATAATCGTAATAAATAGTGGAGATGGACGCCCAATCCCATCGCATCGTTGGTTCATTCCCCCGACGTCCTCGAGAGAAGTATAGTACAGTTTTTACACACAACTGACATTCATAAGCAAACATTCCTTGTCGGCGCAACTTAACTTTTCTCAGAGTAATCTTGAGGGGTATGCATGCTTCTTGAAGCGTGTTACTTTCTGCCCACGGCAGTGTGAACGCTTCATACCAATTGCGTTGCGACGACATACAAACATATACCAAAACATTCGCTGTTTGTTTTCGCTCCTGTGTCCAACATAATTTGCAGCTGTAAATGTTAGCAATGCCATACCCAGCATAATTGATTTGGCATCAGTTTCTGCAATTATCCATGGAGAGTAGGTAAACACAACATAATGACGGTTGCAGAGTATTTACCGCGTGGTGATTTCGTAATATCTGCAACTGGGTGCGGGCGCGAAGGCAGCGGGGTTGGCGGCGTCTTTCTTGCTGCCGTTCAGGCTGCAAACCTCGCCTTGCACGTTGAATGACTGGCAGTTTGGGTCTCCGAGGCACAGAGCGGCACACCGCACGCGGCTAGACTGCGACCGCTGCTCGATGACATATCCCTGTAGGCAGAAGTCGTCCACAAACTCGCCATTTGAACTCACCAACGCACCGTACTGAGCCGACCGCACATATGGCCCGGCAGGGGTAACCACCGCCGCGGTGGTGGTGTCCGTGGTCGTAGCCGGCTGCTGGGTGGTGGTGGTTGAGGTTGTGGTGGTGATAAGAGTGGCTGGAGCTGAGTGTGAAAGGGGAGATGGCATTACCGAACATATGACATTGTCGATAGGCTCACGAGAACGAATATCTAATCCTTTTCAAAATGTGCAATGATTGTTTTGTGTTCTCATGATTTAGTTCAATTAGAGTGATTAAGTCTGCACGGCACTTCGGGCATACTCTTAGCATTTTAATCATTTAAAGGGAAAATTCTACCCTAAAGTTAAGTAGTTTGCAATAATAGCAGAAACATGAAAGAAACACATTCCTGAAGGTTTGACGAAAATCCGTCAAAGGATAAGATTTTTTTTTATTTTTGGCTTTGTGACGTCACATGCTATGTGCTGTATGATTTTATACAGTGCTCTTTTTCTGTTTTTGATGAAGGAATAATTTCATTGTTTTTTGGTGTAAAAATGTGTTTTTTAATGGTGTATCAAATGCACAGATAAAATTATGGATATCCTTTTGTGAAAATCGTCATTTTCACAAAAATAGTACATAATGTGTATGCTAAAGCATCTCGCACTTGGCGTCACAAAATCAAAAGTTTTAACAATCGTAATTTTCTTATCCTTTGACGAAATTTCATAACACCTTCAGTAATATGCTTCTATTGTGTTTCTGCTTTTATTAAAACCTTAATTTCTTAATTTCAGGGTGAACTATCCCTTTGATGATGTGGTCGTTACGATAATGATAAGTTAAAAGCGCCAGTATGACTTTTGACAAGTGTAAAAATGGGACTTAAATATGATACGAGGTTCTTTTCTATCACTAGCCTAGCTTTACAGAGACTACACACACAACACTGAATAGAGGGTGTGCGGCCGACATAACTACTATGGACCCTCCGATCTTCTGGTACATGTCTCCTCGTTCACCTCAAGAGCATCGTTAAACTTCTCCGAAGACCGTGCCTTCTGAGTGGCGACACCACACCTCTGCAATGCTCTTCCACCGCAGATCCGAGACGCTGGAACTATGGGCAGTTTCAAGACTGTATCGGAGACCCGCCTCTTACGCCAATATATCACATGATTTAACTTACGACGGACGAACTCCTTAATATTACACTACCGGGAATGAAGATAAATTGTATTTTGTTGAAAATGTTGAAAAATATTGATATTCTATTGTGCATCATTGTAATAAAAAAGGGCAATATGTAATGTAAAATATATGAGTTTCCAATGTGTAATGTATTATCTATGTATACAATGGTTGATATACTTAGAGTGATAATTGTGTTATAGTATGCCTAACTAATGTACACCATAAACAAACTACAGAAGCGATTAGATAGTTTTATCAAAACTATTTAGCGCTATATAAAGAAATATTATGATCATTATTATTTTTATTGTAGGGCCTTACAGTTGTGCATTATTAAATGGATAGTGCACCCTAAAATTGAGTTGGTTTCAATAAAAGCAGACACATGAAAAAAAACATAGAAGTGAAGATTTGATGAAAATCCGTCGAAGGATTAGAAAGTTATGATCTCTAATGGTTTTGATTTTATGACGTCACGTTCGAGATGCTCTCCAATATGTTATGCACATTTTTTTTTTGGAAAATGTGCATTTTCTCAAAAAGATATGCATCCTTTTATCTGTGCATTTGATACATCATTAGAAAAACATTTTACACACATCCCTGTGCGAAAAAAATACGTTGTCAAAAACTGAAAAAAAGCAATTTATCTAATTATATTGTACACAAAATTATGGGAGAGTACCTCACACGTGACGTCACAAAATTGACATTTCAAAAGATCATAACTTTCTTATCTTTTGACGCATTTTCGTTAAAACCTTCACTAATACGTTTCCTTCATGTTTCCGCTTTTAATGAAACTACCTTATCTCCAGGGTGAACTATCTCTTTAACATATCCACTGTTCTTCGTCTACCTTGACAGCCACAAGGCCTTTGGGGGAGGGGGGGGGGGGCACCTGGCCCTGCCGGTGTCGGACTACTGACGTCCGGCCAGGGATATGTTAGGAAGGAGAAACAACTCGAGCATAATATATTCAAATATCTGTATGGATACTAAAGCGTGCTAATGAATGTCAAAAGCATTCAACAATCACTACAATGCTTTGATGTCCCATGCGCGGCACCGACATTTAGCTGCTGTCAACTTGGAAAGCAATATCTTTAATTCACTGTTTTGTCTCTGGAAGCTATGTTTCTTATCACATTTTTGTGCAATTTTCAAGAAAGTTACGGGCACCACCACTAAAGATCCTGTACTCGGTTTTCTTCTGGATAATTGTTGAATGATGCACAGACGGAGATATAAGATAATATTCTTACTTACACAATTAACAAATTACTTCACTTTCCGCAGATCTCCGCAAAATTATATCTTAAGCTGTTTATTTTCATTAAGAGAGTTTGCGTGCATTTGCGTGCAACTGAGATATTTTATTAAAAAAAAACTGTTTATTTTTGTTCGCTGATATCTCTTTACCTCACAAAAGTATTGATGCAATCCAACAGAACTGGACAAGCGAAATAAGACTCTACATTTCTTTTGTTCTATCTGAGAAACCGTTGATACGCAATCCTGTTCGTTATTATCAAAACACATGAAAAGCACATGCTGAGAAGACATTTTTTCGGCGGTGCCACGCATGGGTTCAAAGAAAGAAAGTTGTTTCATATCCTTCCATAACACATCCCTGGTCCGGCTACACGCACTACCAAGCGTAATTCGGGAAACTCGTTTACTCAATATTCCACTCGCACAATCTGTTTTAAATACTCCTATATTCCACCATTCCACGCACCATCAAGGACTGGAATTTATTACCACCTGATATACAGAGCATAGCCAACAGCGACATATTCAAACTACATGCAACTAATTTCCTTCGTAATCAGGACCCAATTAGCAACACGGAATAATTAAACTCCCCCATTCTTCTCGCTTGGTTCCAAATGGAATGTTGAGGAGTATCCTAAAGAAGAAGAATGCCATTGTCCCGTGCGTACCTTCACAGAGCACGGCGTCGTAGTCGGTGCAGTAGCGGTCGTACACATAACGGTCGCTGCGGGTCATGTCCACGCAGTCCTGCTGGTCGTTGTTCGGCTCGCTGGGATGCCACCAAACTGATGAGGACGGAAAATCAAGATCAAGATGAAGGATTAGTCATTCAAAGCAAAGAGCGTGATTTAAACATGTAAATTCATCTATGAATTATTGATTTTGATAACTTTCATCCATATCTATAGTTTTAACATTTATTAGGTCATGTCACTGTGTATTTAAATGTATGACTGTTTGTTATTGGTTTATCTTCTTTATACGAACTATGACGATTTGTTCGCATCCATCTTGTGTAATGGTATTCTGACTATTTGTTATTTTACATGTCTTTATCTTGTTTAAATGTATCATGACTATTTGTTATTGTATTCATCTTGATTGTTTTCTAACCATTTTTATATTGCATGTATCTTGTTCATATATATGAGTATTTGTTATTGTATTTATCTTGCTTGTGTAATTTTTATCGTGCAGAGCCCCTAAAAGCACACGAGTACGAATATGGAAGTGTGTTTAATGTTAATTGATATGTTTATTTTAAATAACAGACTATTAATTGACTTAACAAAATATGAATCTAGGATTTCATTTGATTCAACAAGCACTGGATATGCTGGTGAAGCCCCATTAGATCGGGAGATGGGTTGGCGAATGAAATGGAGGCACTACGCTGAAATTGACACAATTTGACTATTTTCTGATGGGGCAAATAACCTAGCCATGCATTTTGCCCTCCAGTATTTAAGAAAAAAAAATAGAAAGGTCAGAAAGAGAAGTGCTGTTTTGTGAACTAGCCCATGATTATTTGGGAGATTATCAGACGAATTGCACACTCTCCTTTCCAACGAAGACGCATATTAGACACAGAACGTGTTTTCTGTATAGATTTCGGAATCAGTTCTATAGTACAATGCAATGAGTGAGGGTGAATAATAGACTCGACACCCCCACCCCTAATTGTTTAGCAATTCGTTATTATATTCAGCTGTATTTGCAATGCAGATACTCGGATGAACCTCTAGTAGAAATTAGTAACGTATTGTTTGAGCGCCGTGAACAAAATTTGTATGCATAACAAAAATGGTCTATTTGGTGGCTGAACGGTATTTACACAAAGATGAAATATAACATCCCTTCGCATTAATGCGAAATTCTGCCGTGCCGCTTCCAAATTTGGTTCGTGCGTGAAAATAAATAGTGGATACCAAGTGTATTTATTATATTTTCATGTCGTTTCGTGTCAAATCAATTACAGTCACATCATATTCAAATGATTCACTTGATTAAGAAAGAGAATCACTAAACAAACAAAGTAATTGTTGGAAAAAAGCGAGATCATTGAGTACGATATCAAGTGTATTCGATAAATGCATCTAAAATACATGCAATACGTACACTGTCAGCGTAGTAGGCGTATATAAATAATGTTCTAACATGTTTAATCTGATAACACATTATGATGTGTTTGAGTTTTTTAAAAAGAGAAAGGATCGAAGGCGAAGGATAAAGGGGTACAGTGTGTACGTCGGAGAAGGAAGGGAAATTCTAACGAATGTCAAGGGTCTCTTGGAAAATAGAGAAGGGAAAAAGAGACGGAGAGAGATAAAGAAAATGAAAGGTGGGGTGGCCGGGGTAAGAGCGAGGATAAGAATGCGCAGAGGCAGGGGGGGGGGGGGTTAAACGGGAAAAACCGGCTGGAAATTGTACATGTGTGGGGGTGAGTTGAATGAGATGGAGAGGGGAGAGAAATGAAGAAAGACGGAGAGAGAATGGGGTTTAAATGCGTGTATTAAAGACATAGCAAAGAGAGAGAGAGATGGAGGTTTGGTGTATGTATATACGAGTGTGTGTGTGTGTGCGTGTGTGTGTGTGTGTGTGTGCGTGTGTGTGTGTGTGTGTGTGTGTTTGTGTGTTTGTGTGTGTGTTTGTGCGTGTGTGTGTCTGTGCGTGTGCGTGTGTCTGTGTGTGTGTGTCTGTGTGCGTGTGTATGTGTGTGTGCATGTGCATGTGGTAGGGGCTGGGGGTGAGAGAGGACCAAAAAAATTGTGATGAACAAATGGATTTCAGATAGAGTGCGTCTGCTCGGAAAAGTTAAATTTGTTATTCTTTACAATATGAGAGAGAAGGGGGTGTGAGTGCTTGTGTTAATACTTCAGAGAAAAGTGGGGGGGGGGGGGGGGACTTAACAGTAGCAGGTTTTGTGTATATGTATGTATGTAGCGTCTGCTTGTGGGGGTGGGGTGAGACGGGGGGGGGGGGTGGGAGTGAAACAGTTCTACATTGAGTGGCATGCGAACTGCCAACGTAGGAGAAAGGAAATGAGATTATGATGCTGCCCTACTTTGACCAAAGGAAGCAAGTGACAAATCAATTAAACCTGGGTTATTTATACTCTAAGATTGTACCTACAGTTCCCTACACACAGACAAAATCTGAATATAAAAAAATAGAAAAATTAATCTTGCTGCAAGATATTCAATCTAACATGATGTGGTGGTCTGTTTGTTTTGCATTTGTTCAAATCAAAATGTAATCTGTAAGTAATACAGTCCAATACTGATCATTTTGTTAGTTGCTTCCTTTTGTCAAAGTATGGCAGAATAGGCTATGTCTGCTTGACATGGGCGAACTATTCATTATATCATCGATGCTGAACGCCAACTATGCCTGCATTGATTAAAATTCAAAAAAACGTTGCTCCGTTGTAAATGTTACTATGAACATGCCATGAATGAGATCATCAATGAGAAATTGATGATACATTAAATTAAATATGGGGAGGAAAAAGAGAGGCAAAATACACAATGCAATCATGAAAACTAGTGAGAAAGAGAGAGGGAGAGAGAGAGAAAGAGAGAGAGAGAGATAGAGAGAGAGAGAGAGTGTGTGTGTGAGAGAGAGAGAGAGTTGTGACTGTCCACCGTTCATTGAATGATGTGTACATCAATTCTGTAGGCCCATATGTTACAAATAAAAAAAAAATCCGTTCTTCATTACACGCATATATACGGTTCCATTTATTTGTAATTTCCTTGAAATATTTTTTGTATTTGTTCTTATTAAGTAAATGAAATTTCATGTGTTTTGAGTATTTTACATAAATTCATTGTGCTACCATAAGCAAATATTTTTTTTTATTTCCATTCATTCTGTGTTCATTCTTTGAGACAACTATATCACAAGAAAAAGTAAAATGTATGTATATTATGAATGAGTTCTTTCTGTCTTAGCTTTGTGTGGTTTTTGTTCTTGTTGCTTATTGTAATCCAATCATGTACAGCGTAATCATGCAATTTTATATTTGTGTATCAGATGAAATTATTGTTTTAGGTATTATTTGAATGGAACTTAACAAACAGTATTAAAAAAACACACCACTCGTGATCGGAAGTTGCGTGCCGTCCACGCATTGGTACACGCCCTCCTGCACGATCTCATCGCAGCCAATCCATACGTACGGCACGGTGATGGTAGAATCAAGGTAGTCCGCTACGGCAGTGTACTCGGCCTGACTGTTGGGCACGTACATGAGGGCGGAGAGGGCGGTACATGCATCGAGTCCGGTCAAGTAGTCCGTCGTGTACTGACTGCCAAAGCCGTAGCATCGGTCATCCAGCTGCCACCAACCGGTCGGGCAGGTGGTAGCACCTCAAGAGAACAGACAAGACGATGTACTCAGGGCTGGGCAGCGTGAAACACCTCAATGTAACCATGGACCCTACCACGAAAAATAACAGACCTTATACGTATTCAGTTTTTATGTTTTCTAAAAATCTCGATGTTTGGAATTTATTGAAAAATTACGTTGTAGTTTCATCAGATATGTTATCATAATACTTAAAAATATCATCTAATATTACTCCGTTTTGTGGACCAAGGATAATCCTCATTCGGATAATAAGTTGTTTTTTTAAAGATCCTTCTTTTATTTACAATTTAATCTCTATGTTAAAATTATGGATGTGTTTTGCTTTCCCATTGATATGTAGAATGCACTTTTCAATGAAGTATTTCGAAAACATGTCAAATAATTATGTGGAAATATAAATGCGTCAACAGTATTATATCAAATGGCTACATTAAAACGAAACCCTGGTATTTGTAGGTGTTATTGCAAGAACATAAATTATGCAATTCAGTTTTGTTTTGTAAGCCATATGTGATTGAAATTAACAATTTGGATTAATGAATACCGTTGGTGCATATTCGTATATACATAGATATTCACTTTGTCTAATGGCGATGAATGAACACATCACCAGAGTCAACAAAATAAATTAAGCTCTGCCCAGTGACCATGCCCTCCATAAATGAGATATTGATTATGCAGTCTAACCTTCCCACTACAACAAGTGCAGGACATGTGTAATGAGTCAACGGACTTTTCCTGACTTGGCGCGGAGAGGGCCGACCTTGCCATTGACTACACTTAAACGAAACACAGGCGATAGATCTCACTTCATGAGCACGCTTCTTGAAAAATGAAGACAAAATGAGAGCATAAACCTGATTATTTGGTCGCTCTGTATTCGAATATAAAATAAAGGGCCTATAAATGTTGTTATATGTGCTATAAAGTATGATTTTTGAATCAACATCGTTCACAGCAAGTACAAAGATGAAACCAATGTTAATTAGCCATGCCATCAGTACTTGCACGTAACGGCCCATAGCATAAATGGATAAACTGTAATGGGTACATCGTACAAGGCGTTAACAAAATCATTTGGCATTTTTTGAAAATAATAATAAATACCTAGGTATAACATTAATAGTAATTGTTAGTAAGACATTACTGGTGGTGAAAGAAGCTGCATCCATAGTAGTCGCAACATGGTTTTGCTCCTCTTTCTCTCATTATTGTCTTTTTATGGTTTTTCTTCTCTCTTGATCTTTATTCTTCTTCTTCGTGCCGTCTTCTACTCGTTAGAATCAATGTAAAATGTACATATCATATAGTCTTGTGATATTATGTTAAGTAATCATACTTAGACTATTATTTTGATTAGATGTTCACTCTTTCCTTGTGCAATGTACATGTAATTGCGTTGCTTATTAAGTGTACACACAAGGTAGGTATTTTGCAGCAAGCAATCTCAAGAGTAAATGTTCTTTGAATGTTTCTATGGTGAGAGTGTATTGATAATACTATTTGGAAAATAGTAAACCTTGCGGTAATACCATGTGGTTGTATTATTTTGGATAATTGACCCACTTAATGGGTGAAGATAGGAAAAGGAAAGTGAAAAAGAGAAGAGGTGATTTTTATATTTTATAACACTTACGCAAGACTATTTTTAGCTTTAGTTCTCGGTGTTTTAAACCGAAATTAAATGGGATAAAATAGAGGTAGAAGAATAGAGTAGGTGGTGATTGAGAGTTGTGAACTAGTCACAAAGTAGTTGTAAAGAGAAAAGAAGAAGAAAGAAATGAGAAAAGTGTGGAGAAGTTATAGTAAGTTTTGCAACTAACTATAGGTTTCTTTCAATCACCCCTCCTCTTTTTCACTTTCCTTTTCCTTTCTTCACCCCATAAGTAGGTGAATTATCCGAAAGAATACAACCACATGGTGTTACCGAAAGTTTTACTATTTTCTAAATAGTATTTAACAGTACAATCGGAAGATGTTAAGCAATGTTAGTAGGGATCACTTACTGTGGCTTAGCCTGACCATCACTGCGAGCGTTATGATGATGTAAACGACACGATCTCCCAGACGACCTCCAAGACGACCTCCCACACGCAGTGCCGTCATCATCGCTGGACAATGCTTCGCAAAACTTGACAACCGGATCGGGAAATGTTGGGAAAAGAGTATAATCACATTTGGGTCGATAATGTTCTCTCAAAATAATTGGTACCATCTAAATTTCCCGGTCGAGCGGATGAAATGATGTTACTTGTAGATTCCAATTTTAGTGAACAGCGTATATATATCTTTGTTGTAAGGTTAGATGTTCCCGGTCGAGTGGATGAATTGATGTTACTTGTAGATTCCAATTTCAGTGAACCGGGTATATATCTTTGTTGCAAGGTTAGATGTACGTCTCTTCTCCTTGAGGTGCCGCTATCGTCTGATGGCACACGGATGAAGGAATACCTGGTATCATGACAACGCGCGCACACCATTATGTGTTCTCAACATAGAGTTGTATACACCCGAACATTATGGTTCTAACCTACTAGTATATCATGGTGTTCATTTTTCGCACAGCTAGCTTTATTAGAAGTGTGATGATTTTAACACGTAGCGGGTACATGCTATTGTGCGGATGGAAATGCTAAGCCAGGTGTGACTATGTCGGAAATTGTGAGCTTATACGTTCAGAAACATGGTAGTCTAGTTGCTTAAGTCTCAATCCATCATCGGTGATGTCTGTATAACTATGTCCACAATATCTAATATATACCAGACTTCAAATGAAGAGAGGAGGAGAGAGATAGAGAAAGAAAGAGAGGGGTAGAGAGTGAAGGGGGTGGTGGAGAGAAAGAGAGGGAGAATGAGAGAGAGAGAGAGAGAGAGAGAGAGAGAGAGAGAGTGGGTGTGTGTATGTGTCTGTGTAGGTCCACAAAAACTACGTGGTAAGTTGCCTTCCACTGGCATTGACATAAATTGACATAAATAACATAAATAAACTTTAATCAATATAGGGGCAATGCCACGATAACGTCGTGACCTCTCTTGGCACATTGTGATACTTCAAGCACAGAATAAACAAAGAAATTGTGATGCTTTAGAACCACCTTTTAATATGAATCTTTCATAACTTTCACAATAGTAATAAAAAAAACCTCGAACTTACAATTTATAACCAATAATCGTAAAGCAATGACGCAAAAAGAAACATGTTTGCTCCTCCTGCATGAACAGTAGAACCTATCGTCACTTAACAAACATATCTATTTGTTCACATTGAGAAGATAAAGAAGATCATCAGATATATAAAGCAGATCTTTCTTAAAGATTAATGCGAAAGCACGAAGAAATGTGTCACACATATTAACTCCTTGTACGGTAACGCCGTTACTGTGTCGCCGTGACCTCTTACTTGCTGCATGATAAACCCATTAAAGTTTTCTTAGCAGACCGTATCATTGTGGAAAAAAGGGGCACATCACATACCGTATTCAGACGTTATTTACATCAACGCCAGCTATGTGATATTTATAAACCTGCCCATTTAGAATCACATGGGACGTCCCCGGAAATCCATCTTAGGAACACTATACTCTCTACGCATGCTATTGAAAAACAGGTTGTTCCTTTTGCAGGTTTAAAAGCAAAAACGTAAGAGCAACTGTGAATTAAACTAGAGCAATTCGACTGCCACGCAGTCGATAAATATGCCTCCGCCTCTTTGCTATTCTCAGAAAATGTATATGTTTGGTGGGCAATGCACCATTGCTCCTATGTGAAATGAAAATATATCACATTCTGCTTTTTCAAGTGTAGCCAAGTTTGGCAATGTTCATTGACTTTTGACCTTTTACTTCTTTGCCTTCCAATCTAACCAATTTCTCTAAATCCATCCTTGTATAAAGGCTGTTTAAAATTAGCCAATTTTGGGTGAAGTTCATTGACCTTTGATCTTTCAGGAATTTTACCCAAACTTCACCAGTCTACCTCAATGAAGTGATACATCTCTGTACTATGTTTGGTTTGAATTGAATCATTAGTATTGGATTCAATGTGAAAAATATTTGGGGGCAATTTTTAGCCAATTTTTGGCAAAGTTCAGTGACCTTTGATCCCTGACCTTTGAGAAATTTCACCAAAAATGTCATCAGTTTAGTAGTGATCCATCTTTGCACCATGTTTGGTTAGTATTGCTCCATTGGATCTGGATATATTTTGAAAATTATCACTTTAGGGGCAATTTTTAGCTATTTTTTTGGCAAAGTTCATTGAACTTTGACCTTTGAACTCTCAGGAGTTTTACCCACACTTTCACCAATCTACCTCCATGAAGTGATACATCTCGTACCATGTTTGGTTAGAATTGCGCCATTGGATTTGGACTTCGGTTTATTGTGAAAAATATCAATTTTTGCAAAGTTCATTGACCTTTGACCTCTGACCTTCCAGCAATTTCACCAACAATATCACCAGTCTACCCCCAAGTAGTGATCCATCGTTTCACTATGTTTGGTTGGAATTGCACCATTGGATTTGGATTTATTGTGAAAAATTTAAAGTTTGGGGCAATTTCTAGCCAATTCTGGCAAAGTTCATTGACCTTTGACCTCTGAACTTTCAGAAATTTTACCAAAAATGTCACCAGTCTATCCCCAAGTAATGATCTATCTTTGTACCATGTTTAATGAGAATTGCATCCTTGGATTTGGATTTATTGTGAAAAAGGTCAATTTTTGGCAAATTTTCACAAATTTCATTGACCTTTGACCTCTGACCTTTCAAGAATTTTACCCAAAATGTCACCAGTCTATTTCTAAGCAGTGATCCATCTTTGTACCATGTTTAATGAGAATTGCATGCTTGGATTTGGATTTATTGTGGAAAAGGTCATTTTTGGGCAATTTTTACAAAGTTCATTGACCTTTGACCTTTGACCTCAATCAGATTTGACCCCAATTTTACACGCTTCATTAGTTTTATGCAATACATACATGTACGGACGGACGGACGGACGGACTTACGGACGGACGGACGGACGGACGGACGGACGGACAACCCGAAAACATAATGCCTCCGGCCACTTCGTGGCGGAGGCATAAAAAGAATAAGAACTTTCCTCCCAATAATAGAACTGGAAACTCACTTTAAGCGGAATTATGGCGATCGCTAAAATTTCGAGGAGGTTTTGGGTGGGTCGTCCATAGCCTCCGGTTCTCGTAACCTAGAGACCAGAGCCCGCTGACTGCAATGGTCAGCACCACAGTACTGCCCTACTCTGACAAAAGGAAGCAACTAACAAAAGAGACTTCTCTTGTAAATGAGCAAAATGTGTCTGTTACTTGCATTGGCATTAGAGCAACACCACATCATGTTAGATTGAATTTCTCGCAGCAAGATGAATATTTATTGTCCAGATTTAGCCGTATGTTGGGAATGTTGGCTAAAATCCAAGGATGCCAATAAACCAGATTTAAGTGATTTGTCATGTGCTTCCTTTCTTCAGAGTAGGGCAGAGTACACGCGTTCAATGCGTACAATGTCCGCTGTCCCACGCATCGGGTAATGACGATTATAAATGTACATTTTAAACGTAAACAAGGTCTGTTTTTCACTTTTCTTGAAAAGGTTCGTGAAGGTATGACTGTGAGACTTGATACACGAATTAATGATTCCTGCCGAGTTTCAGGACTTTGGTTAATTGGCTATGTACCCGTCTGTAACGTGGTCATCTATATATTATACACCGATGACACCAATATCATATAATGCTGAGAAATATATAGAAAGTATGAATAAAATCGTCAACGAAATAGCAAATAAGGCATATTAGCTTTTACAAATACACCTTTTCAAGAATTGACTATTGCACCATCATTTCGTAGAAACAATCAATTCATTATCATATATGTTTATCCGACAACACGTAAATGTACTCCCATAAACATCAATTTCACTCTTTTTATAAAATGAAAGTTCAAAACAGTATATAACCTGTATTGTTACGTTTAAATCATTGTCTACTTCAAAAAAATAATTTAGAACTCTCGCAACCATTTGATTTACTTCTCCTTCTGTTCCTTTCTTTTCTGTTATCTTGTTGTTTTTTTCCTCTGGTGCCGATGTATTTTGTATATTCTGCTTATGTTTAAGGCATATCCGCCATGAGCTTTCAACTTCAAGGATTCTTACCGCCTACGTCATGCTTATCACATATGCAACTACATAGGGGAGAGATTCTGAATAGCTTTTATCCCCTATTAGCAGAGTACGTGTATTGTGATCGTTGTGGTGATTTCGTCAATTTGATGGTTGGTTATCAATGTATTCTTTCTTTGCTCATACATTCACATTCTATCGCCTTTTATTCCAGGCAGATGTTTATATAAACCCTCTCAATATCACCAAGCCACTCACCAAGTCAACATCAATTATTGCACATGATTGTCATGCACCCATGGCACTGAAAGTGTTAAGCGGTGTCTATAGCTAGTCAATATAGTGTGGCGCTGCATCCTTCGTCGCCCCATTAGTGTTAGTGGTAACCCCAGCTTCAACATTTTTCCAGTTGTTGTCCTCTGCCAACAGCCTCATACACCTTTCTGCCAGCATGCCAATGGTCATGGTGGGGTTGACCCCGATGCAGCGGGGCACGATCGCCCCATCCACAACCAGCAGGCCCGGGTAAGTCTCGGCCGTGTCCCCGACGAACACGCGTCCCGCGTGGTCCACCACCCCGCTCTGCCCGCTCTCGCTCATGACACAGCCTCCCAAGGGATGCACCGTGATTATCCCGTGCGAGTGCCGGAAGTGCTCGACCAGGCCGCGCCAGTACGGGTTCGGGATGAAGCAGGCCTTCATCCCCGTCGCCGCTTCCATCGCGCCTTTGCGTACGATCTCGAAGTTGTTCTCCTGTCCGATGTCTGGGTAGTGGACGACGACGCGGCCACTTTTTTCGTCGAGCACGAGCTGGCCTTGAGCTTGGTCGTGACTCATAGAGAGGAAGGCGAGGGAGTTGTGATATGCTTCTCCGGTGAGACGACGGCCGACCTTCCGCCAATCGTGCAGGTCAGGTGTGGTGTCTATGCCCGTGTCCAGACTCGTCACCTGCAGCAGAAAACTGGATATGTTCACAGGTATTAATATTCACACCCAGCTGTAACCATGGTTAGTTCATCATAGTAGCAAGTCGCATCCCATTTCGCATTACCATGATCACTGTGTATCACACCACCTGTAAATCCACTAGCAACTGCCATCACAATGCATGATGCTTCTGGTGCAAACGAAGTTGTGGGTTGACACGTGTGATTAACATTCTGAATTCAATGAACCTATACAAATGCATTTTTAGTTCCAAGTTTGTCCTAAAGTTAAAACTCTCATTTAATATTCAGAGGATAATTACAAAAAGGTAATTGATGAAATTTCACGAAATCTGCTTCTAAAAAAATGACTCCCCTTGACTTTATGTTGTGTCAATTTCAGATTGATTCGAGTTAGAACTTATTTTTAATTATTTTTCTGAAGTGTCAAAAGTTTTATTTAACACCTAGTACTTATGATAAAAGAAAATTGTTCGATGATGTACAACTGATTTTATATGAATATGTTTTCAATGATAAGGTCATCTTTGGTACATTTCTTTTGGGGATCCCCAAATTTTAATTAGTGCTGTGCGCCCTTTCAGCACCCTTTTGGTTCTCACCACTGATCTCTACACTAGTGGAGAGATCAGTGGTTCTCACCGATAAATTGTGTCCACCGAAGAGGGCGGGGTTCCATCTTGCAGGACGTATCCTTCATGGAGAGCCCCGTGGCTCCTGCGCATGTCGATCAGTCCCGCGATACACGGCCCAGGGCCGCGTTTGTGATGTGTGTCGGGTTTGGTGTTGTCCACTTTCCGCGGCGCCTTGCCCACAGCGTTTGTGTGCGCGTCGCCGTTGTAGCTAAAGTTGATGGTGTCTCCGTTGGTAGTGAAGCCGGCGCCCAGGCGAGGGGACACCCGCAGCCCCTCCGCGGCCGAGTGGAAGAGGATGTTGGTAGAGCCGAGGGACCCTGCTCCTAGGATGACCGTGCCGGCTCGCACCTCCCGTGGTGTCGACCTCCTCTCTTTACTGCGGTGCGGGACGATATCAAGCACCCACTCGTTCTTCTCTTCGTCTCTCTTGACGCGCTCGACTGAGATCTAAATGCGTATAGGGGGAAAGAATGACAACAAAATTTCGAGATCATAATCACTTTTGCCAAATTCTCATGCTCGTCCTAATAAAAGTTTGTGTCATCGTTACAAGCAGACCCATTGTTTGAATCGCGTCGGCACCAGCCCTCAACAGCGTGATTTTCAACAGACATTGAGGGAAACTTTAAGTTGGACCATGGACCCTTCGTGGTAGGGTCCATGGTTTGACTGAAAACGGACGAAATTTAAAGAAGACCCGAATTTGTGAAATGTGAACTATGACAACACCTTGCCGCTGTGATGTCGTGACTCGACTCGGCTCTTCATGCTTTATGTGCATATCTTTCATTGTTTTTCATATTTCGAAAAGGATACTTTCACTAAAGCCGAGTATAGATCCCTTCCTCGTGTTAGAGCGTGTGTGTACGTGTTCGAACTTGCTTGACACCATATGACTAAACCCATCCAGTTCAAAGGGGAGTTTAGGTTTTTTTTCCCCTCTCGATAAAATGAATTCTGAGCTCGCACGACACGGGTGTTCCCTAATTGAGGAGTGTTCAATCTTCTCTTGAAAATAGAAATGTCATTGATGTGCATATTCTATGTTTGTGCATCATTTAGAAGAGTGAACTTCCCCTTTAAATGGTTGTTTTAAAGGGATTGTTCACCCTGAAATTAAGTGGATTTTCATAAAAGCAGAAACTTGAAAGAAACATTTGATGAAAATCCGTCAAAGGATAGGAAATTTGCGAAAGCTGCGAGATGCTCTCCTGTATGCTGCCTTTTCTTCTTTTTTTTTTAATGTTGATTTTCTCAAAAGGATATGCATCATTTACCTGTGCATTTGACACATCTTTAAAAACGCGTTTTAACATACATACCTCTTTGAAAAAATCCTTCATCAAGAACAGAAGAAGAGCAATGTATGGAATTATCCAGCACATAACATAAATTTGGGGCGAGCACCTTGCACGTGACGTCACAAAATTAAAATTAAACCACAGCTCACTTATTCTTTAGCAAATTTATGTCAAACCTTAACTAATATGTTTCTTGCATATGGTTCTGTTTTTATTAAAACCATCTTAATTTTAGGGTGAACTATCCCTTCAACTGCAGCGTGGATTTTCCCTTTAAGCGCATGAACTGACCATGGTAAAGATGTGAGCCCCACGTCTTTTGGCTTCTTGGAGGTAGTTGAGGTTGAGGGTGTTCTTGGCCCCTGTGTTGCACCCACTGCAGCAGTTACCGCATCCGATGCACGGCGGCTGCGGTACGCCGGCGGCATTCCCGTCGTCAAGCTCCCCAAAGTTCACGTACAATGGCGGCCTAGCTTTCCGACGATACAAATGAACGGGTGTATGGTATGTATATGAAACCAACAGACATGATCGCTTACCTGGTTATGCTTTTGCGGCATGCATCCTCGCAATGATTGTCACGTGATAAAGTGGACGGGTGTACAAAACTTGTGTACATTTTTTGGGGGAAATGTAGATTTTCTCAAAAGGATATTTACCATTTCACCTTTGCGTTTGATATATCATTAGACACATGTCATCGTAGAACATAAAAGGGGCAATTTATGAACAAAGCAGTACCTCGCACGTAACGTCACAAAATCAAAACTGTAACATTAAATAACTTCTTTTCCTTAGACCAATTTTCGCCAAACGTCCACTAATATGATTCTTGCATGTGTCTCCTTTTATTTACACCAAAATAATTTAATCAATGAATATAATTATGTTGTTGAGGTTGATTCAGTTGGTGGCGCTCTACACATTTATCTTCTCTTCTCACCAATGTTTTCAGATGATATAAACACAACAAAAAAGTAAGTCCCCCCCCCCCCCAAGCCAAATAGCATAACTTTTTATTGGACAGGTAAAACACGCACACACACACACATAACACACACACACACAACACACTCACACACGCACACACATACGCACACACACACACACACATAACACACGCACACACACGCACACGCACGCACACACACACACGCGCGCGCACACACACACACACACACACACGAGCACACACAAATATACACGCACGCACACACGAGCACACACACATACACACACATACGCAGGTACACACACACACATACACACACATACACATACACACACATACATACACACACGAGCACACAAACAGACACATACACACACATAACACACACAGACACAAGACACATACACACACATATACACATACACACACATACAAAAAAAAACATACACACACACACACACACACGAATACAATAACATCAAACCTCCCATGAACATGTACCCGCATATCATACATACTGTAATACAATTTTAGCATATCGTTCTATATCATTGCTGTATGATTTACCTGGATAGGATATCGTTCACACCGAGGTCTTCGATGTCCTTCACCATGTGTTCTGCAGCAGTTCTCATTGCGTTCAGCTTGGCCAGGCCAGGGAAGTGTTCGGGGTAGGGCGCTGGCCGCATCATACCCACGAAGCGCTCCCTGTCCTGTCCCCGGAGGCTGGCCAGGTCTTCTCGGACAGCCCTCGGCCACGCCTGAATGGGGACGACCAGGGTGGGGCATTGGTGTGCGT
>OZ022585.1:15099462-15221962 GCA_963669155.1 Arbacia lixula
CCCGTCTCCCTCTCTCCGTCTCTTTCTCACATTTTCAATTTCTCTCTCTTCCTTGATTACCCTACCCCTACCCTATACCTCACCCCCTCCTCTTTCTCGATGCGCCGCTTTCTCTTCATGTCTTTGGTCATTCGTCGAGGGAGGGCGCAACCCTATCACCAGAAAAGAACATTATCTTGTATACTGGATCTTGAAATGGCGTTTCAAAATGGTTTATTTTCAAAACATAACACACTCTCTACCTCTGTATCACTTAATTTCGGGAACTGGCAGTTCGGAACTTGTCTCTTCATACATGGTATATACCGTGTACACGGCTATGGAAAGTGTGTAGTTGCAAACATCAATATGTGCTGGGTAAACATTTAAACAAATCTATTCCAAATTAAGCACGCCTCCGAGCCCCATTCGCATTCACCCATTAACTATGACATGTATGAGGTGTATGAAATTCCAGTCACAGCTTCCCGAATCTTTTCAGGAGAAGTGAAAAACTATCCCTGTTTACGCTCGATTTTATTTCTGCAGTTCAGTTAACTTTAGTTCATGTTAGCACGGTGACCCACTTCAGCCAAAGGGCCGTGCAAAAACAAAAAAAAAAACATTACACATAATACATTTGAACATATACAATATCAAAATAACATATCAAAATATACAAACAAAACAAACAAAAACATACATACAAGAAATGTTTATACTTTTTATTTAAAAGAAAAAACAAACATGTATTGAAGAGAAAGGAAGAAAACACACTGTATATCACGTATATTGTTATAAGTATTAATTCTTTTGAACGCTTACTAGAAACATGGCGGTTAAAGAAGTTCGCTTCAACTTACCTTACTTTGCTTTGATCCACAAATTCCCATTATGTCCCTGACAAGTAAACAAATATATTCAATGTCCGAATATCTCCTGTTATCAGAGAAGTGCGCTACAAGTTGAAGTTTAGTTGACGTCAGCACCAGTCATGTTTACTGAAATTGTACTAGCCTATGCAAAATTGCCGACATAACTGTCTGTAACTCCAGACTACATTCCAATGACGTGCCAGTGGCGTGCAAGACACATACACGGAACATGCATGGACACACCTATAGTCTCCCCTCTCAGACACTGCTCGAGGATGTTTTGTACCCTTAATCCATGTAGTGGACACATTAATTATTTCTACACGAAATTAGGGCGGGCCGCGGTCTGATACATCGCGCGAAACATTCAGTCCAGTTCAAACACGTCCATTATCCTTTCTCAGAATGCACAGTATAAAACCACAACCAGCTATTCTTTCTGTACCCTTAAGTCTTCCATGCCATTTACGTTGTATATTGGCCTTGGTCATAAGTCTTTATGCAAACGGTAAGTTGATATACATGAATAAAGCGATGAATGAAGAGTAAAAGCCCATTATCTTTTGCAAATGATATGTTAAGTGATATCAGCACTTCATATTGATCACGCGCTTTCTGCTAATATTGTCTGGCAGTACGCAGACCTACTTTACATAGTTTGAATGGGACGGATGGGGTAGGGCTATTCCACTTTGGAAAACTCGCTCCCTATAAATGGATGTCATGGTATCTGAAACAGAAAGTTCGTCCCGAATTAATATTACCAGTATCATGATACGTCCACGTTAATCAACCGAAATGGTTCTTAGAACTGTTGCCAAGCCAGGTCCCCATCCACATAGCTACCCTACGTGCTTTAATGCAGTGTGTACGTTTCCAAGCCACGTTTATGTAGATGGACAAGTACTTCATGATTAGAGTTTATTGTTTAGAGCAAGTTGCAGGTAGCGCACGTTCTAAAAAAACAGGAACGCGATCATGTAGTCTTTGTCAAGTAGGCCTACGTGTGCAGGGCCACAATCCTGCTGGTGTCGCCATGTACATGATGTACATGAAGTACAAAGTACATTAATGCGCATCAATGCTGGGATTTAAATGTAAAGATTATTTTTTCATTGATTTCATTGATTATTTGACCAAAAGAGATCTGTTCTACTTTTTTGAGTGAATTTTAAGGAAATTTCACTGCCACTTCAAGCTCTCTCTCTATCTCTCTCGTTCTCTCTCTTTCTCTCTCTCTCTCTCTCTCTCTCCCTCTCTCTCTCTCTATATATATATATCTCACACACACATACGCACACACACACACACACGCACACACACACACACACACGCATGCACACATACACACGCACACACACACTCACACGCACAAACTCACACACACACATACATATTCACATGCGTACACACACGACCACACACACATTCACCTGCGTACACACATGCACACACACATACACACCTACACACACACACACACACACACACACACTCTCTCTCTCTCTCTCTCAATCGTCCAAGTAGCCCTATGTATCATTCGCTGTAATTTTTTTTTCTAGTTTTACAAATTAACACTCACTCACACACACACACACACACACACACACACACACACGTCTCATACACATTCCAATATGGCCTGTATTGTGCACTGTCCGTTCATTCTCGCACTTATAATTACATGCCACACGGAGGTATCTTCAATAACCGTTTGCGTGTCAAAGAAACTACCCGTACCAGTTTATAGGACATGCGTGAACATGTATTTCGTTTTATATAAACACACTCTCCATACAGCGGAGTTAAAGGACAGCAAAGAGAAATGAACAAGTGGAAAGAAGGCATATACTTAAAGGAATAGATCACCCTGAAGATGACTTGATTTCAATGAAAGCAGAAACATGAAAGAAAAATATTACTGAAGGTTTGACGAAAATTAGTCAAAAGATAAGAAAGTTAATTGATTTGTAAGGTTTTTATTTTGTGACGTCATGTGCGAAGTGCTCTGTCGTATGCTGTGTACTACCTTTCCAATAAAGTGCCCTTTTTTAGGTTCTTTGATGGAGTTATATTCTTTTCTTAGCGATATATGTGTAAAAACATGATACAGTGTATATCAAACGCACAGGTGAAATAGCAAGTATCGTTTTGAGAAAATTGACATTTTCCCCAAAAAAGTGCACACAACATATGGGCGAGCACCTCGCACGCGGCGTCACGTAGACACCCAGAATGACATGTGCATTTTTTTTGTAACGGCTGTGCAATAAAACAACGAGTGACAAAAAAAAATAATCAAATTAGGGAAAAGGGCAAAAGGGGGAAAATGAGTGTGTGTGTGCGTGTGTGTGTGTGTGTGTGTGTGTGTGTGAGAGAGAGATAGAGGGAGAGAGAGAGAGAGAGAAGAGATGAATTACACTTGTACATGTACAAGTATAAATAACGAATGTACATGTATTTCTGAGATGATATCTTTATTTACTGTTAATTTAAATTCCATATTACGATCATGATTTATTTCTTCGATATCAGAAGATTTAGTGAATAATAATATGATGTTTCATTTTTTGGAAGATTCTATAAGAAGTTTCCAGAGATGTAAAAGCTAAGCATATGAGCATGATAAGTGACAATACAAAGCACAACCGTATCTTCACGATGACAATACGAACAACTGGTAAACACAGCATACTTACGTTACAACACTACAGTATTTTGGTAAAATCATGGACTCATGAACTCATGAACAAAACCAAAGGATACAATTATCTCCGACTTGCTCTTGGTATCAGAGGATATAATAAGGGATTTAACAACTGAAAATGATACAACAATGATATGGAAATATCCTAGTCCCTCTTCCCCACCCTCCACCCCCACCCCACCCATGCACCCTATCTCTTCTTTATTCTCACACCATCCAGCCACGCCCCCTTCCCACCTCTTCTAATCGCACCCATTTCCTTCTCCTCTCCTTCCCCCTTCCCATCCCCATCATACCACCCATTCCAATCCCCTCCCTTCGTGTTTCGGGTATTACTAATCTAGATTCTAAACGCCTTATACCAGCCTGAATTCGAGGAGACAACAAAATAGCGATGGCGTACGGACCATCCCAGGCCAAAGATGTCATACATCCTTGCCCAGGCAGGCAGGCTACGGCAGTGCGGTATGTAGCTTGCGTGATTAGGACGGACGGATCTTCATCTCCACTTTCCTCATGGATATAGTTGATACCTTCCAGTGCTTCCATATGACTCCATCCCACGCTGGGCAAACGCCGTTGGAGCGGTATATGCCGTTTGGGTTGGCATGAAGACAGCTCTTGTTCCACCAACCGTTGTGGCATCGAGTGGCGCAGTTATAGCTGGGCTGTCCATCGTTGTCAGCGTCGGATGTTGAGAAGAGAGCATCACGATGGTAGCTCATTGAATCACCTGGATGAGTTGGTGGAGGAAAAGAACATGAATTGTACACGTCGTACTTCTATAAAAGTTATGAAGGATAAACATGAACGGACCTATTGCATTTGTTAAGCCGGGCATTGGGGGGATAGCTCACCCTAAAATCATATTTGTGTCAATAAAAGTAGACACCTGAAAGAAACATATGACATGTAGGAGTGAAGGTTTGATGAAAATCCGTCAAAGAATAGAAAGTTACGATCTTTCCAAGTTTTAGATTTTGTGACGTCACGTGCGAGGTGCTCTCCCATAGGTTGTGTACATTGTTTTTTCTCAAAAATGTGCATTTTTTTAAAAGAAACATGCATCCTGTTAATGTATTGTACACAACAAATGGGAGAGCACCTCGCACGTGACGTCATTAAATGTCAAAAGTTAATAACTTTCTTTTTCTTTGACCGATTTTCGTCAAACCTTCAAAATCTTCACTAAGATGTTTCTTTTACATTTCTGCTGTTATTGAAAAAATCGAGGGCGAGCTATCCCTTTAAGGGGGTCAAATAATGGTTTTCTACAAATGTTTTACTGAAAATGAAACATTGATATTTTTTTTAATTACCAGCTGTTCCAACGTAGTCCCCGAGTTTGAGTCTGAAGAAATCGTTCTCCCCACAGACGGAAAACTCGTGGTACTCTGCGTACGCCGTGTCGCCATCAAACGCCCACAGATCTACGCGCAGCATGTAGGTCTTCTGAACGGTCAAGAGGTGAAGGATGTCATTTCCTAGCCAGTGCTCGGCCGCTGCCTCCCCGAACCCGGCCCGATACTCGGTCCAGTTCCTGTAGAAATCTACGCTGCCATCCCCCCTCCTTTGGAAGACCTATAGAAGGAATCAAAACAACGACAAAATATGACGTCAAGTTGTCATCGAAATGTATATACATGATGCCAAAAATGACAAACGAAATGCTGGTTCATACTTGAAAATGACCGACCTGCTAATTTGTTCGATATTACAACAACGCTTTGATGAAATGCTGGTTCATACTTAAAGGGATAGCTCACCCTGAAACTATCTTTGGAGACACGTGAAAGAAATATATCAGTGAATGTTTGACGAAAATCGGCCAAACTAAAAGATAGTTAGTTGAATTTAATGTTTTCATTTTGTGATGCCACGTGTGAGGTGCTCTCCCATATGTTGTGTACTACTTTTTCCATAAATTGCCTTTTTTTATGTTTATTTGATGAAGGAATACATTCTTTTCATGTGTCTAATAATATATCAAACGCACAGGTGCAATTGTAAATATCTTTTTGAGAAAATTGACATCCCCTCCCCCCCAAAAAAAAAAAAATGTACACAACATATGGGAGAGCACCTTGCACGTGACATCATAAAATAAAAAACTTTAAACTCAAATAACTTTCTTTTTCTTTGACCGATTTTCGTCAAACCTTCACTAATAATATGGTTCTGTCATGTGTCTCCATTTATTGAAACCAAAATTATTTCAGCGTGAACTATCCCTTTAAAAATGGCCCTCCTGCTCAAGACTTTGTTCGATGACAATAACAATTTGACAAATACAAAGAGGGTCACTTACCGTCCAGCCACCGCCGTCCGTCTCCATGTCACATGACACTTGGATCGACCCTTGGACTCGGTCTGGTTGGATGTCGTAGACACCGCTCTCGACTTGGCCTGACCGCAGTATCTCGTGACAGTCTCTAGGGAGCGTCCGGCCGACCGAGGAAGGCTCCTCACTGGTAGTCGACTCGACCAGCGCCGTCGAATCGCCAGGGTGATGGTCGTGCTGTTGGGCGGCAATTGCTTCCGCCAGGTCGTCGAGTCGTGGCCAGATTGTGTCGTTCAACTTGGAAAGGGCCTCACTAATTTCCTCAAGCTGGTCGCCGAAGTGCGAGGATGAAGAGGTCGACTCGTTCACTAAACTCCTCTGCATGGGCTGTCGCAGGATTTCTGGTGAGTGGTGATGTTGGCATTGCGTTGCTATGGTCGCCGTCACCGTTGCCAAGTCGTCTTGTTGAGACTGCAGAGTTGCCATGGCTACCGCGAGTTCCTTGACGGCTTTCAGGATGTCTCCAGTGCCGTTGGTGGATGGCTCGGCAGGAGAGGAGGTGAAGATCTGATATGAACAGCGTACAAACCCAACTGTATTCATTGAAGAATGATTTATGAAACATGTATGTCCTTTGAATTAGAAATGAAGATTCAGAGGCAAATGCCTCATATTTCATACACCCACAGAAGGCCTATGTCAATATATAAATACTCACACACCCGAACAGGCTAGCACATACACGAACACACGCACACGCACACCCCCCCCCCACACACACACAAATACACACACTTTCCCTTTTTCATTAGGATAAGCAGTTGATTAATATATCATTTCAAAAGGAGATGTTACGTAATGTGCTTACCCGACATAGCAATTGGCGATATTCAACCTCTAATAAAGGAACCATCTCAAAACAGGTGACAAGAATAGTAGGCTACGGTCTGTGAACAATTGAGAAAGCTTCTATTACATTGTTTATTGTAAACTAATTGTTGTCGTTTGGCCTGTTGTCAAATACCCCATGATTGAACAACTTGGTGTTCTTTTATAAATTGGATAACAAGCATATTCTAAAATAACTTATTAATGATGATGCTTATCTCAGTGATTTAAAAATCAACAAGCTGGTTTGGTCACTATGACCTTCATCTGCTCATGCGCAAATTGTAATTACGAACTGGCTTATTCTTCAGCAGGGGCGTAGACAACGGGGGGGGGGGGGATGAGGGGGTTGCACCCCCCCCCCCACTTCACAAGGTGGGGGGGGGGTGGCATGTACAATCATCCCCCCCCCCCAGGTTTTGGGGAATGATATTTGCTCATAATAGTAAAAATAATAATGATAACAATTATAATATTAATAATGATGATTATCATGATGATGATATTAATCCTCATCATTATTATAATCGTGTTTATTGGTATTAGCCACATTCACACGATGAAAGCCAATTCAGACGGTAATCAAGAGAAAATCTTACAAGCGTTTTGTGGTTATCTTGTGGTTTGTCCTCACTAAGCAAAATAGCATAACTTTTTATCAAAGAGGTTTTGGGCAAAATAATTTGGCAGGATTGTTTTTCACCTTATTGACTAGCTTCTGTGTGAAAATCACATTAATCCAAATGTTCAATAAGTCATGCGTGAGTGGGCAAATTTAAGAGGCAGAAATGTAACTTTTCAAAAGTCACATGGGTAATTTGGTGTTTCTGTCATATGAATTTTTGATGAATTCTATTTCTGGTGCACAACTTATGTCCTTTCATTGTTTATCATCCATCTCTCGATGCACCTACACCTATCCCGACATTTAACCCAGTTGACCCATTTAAAAAATACTCCTCCCTCTTGAGTTTGAAACTTTTAAAAACCCTTTATTTTTGTGAAAATATACAACTGGATATTTTGACAAAGATGTAACATGACCTGTAATGTAAACATTGGAAGTCATTTCCGTGTCATCGTTGAGTGAATACACTTTAAAAATCGCGGAAAATAAAGAAATGCCAAAATGTTGTTGTGTTTAGAAAACAAAAACACGTGGTGAGTCCGCTAAGCAGGAGGCCTTGTCTTCCTTATCTTTTTAAGGGGGAAATATACGTGGGTGTGTCCCATCCATAATTCACAGCGTGAATTGATTTTCGGATTCTAGGATGGCTCATAATAAGAAGTTGAAAACATCTAAGATCACTTTTTTTCAAGCATAATGAGAAAGAAGAACATGATGGCGAACAGCCGTCTACATCAAAATCGGATAATGTCGGAGAAAGGCCTGTTCTTACGGAAGTTCAACCAGAAGAAAGTGCCGTTGAGAGTGATGGAGCATCTGAGGCGAAAGATGATGATGAAACTGACGCCGGTTTTAACGACTGGGTTAGCCCCAATCAGCCCCAACTTCTTCCATTCCCGTACTAGAAACTACACCGCAGAAAATTATGTTTCAAGCCAAATGGTACCCAAACTACCCCTGGATCCATTACGAACCCTCCCTGCAAAAAAATATGCCACGGTGTGTAGATCTCGTCGAAACTATGACTGTCCATTCAAGGCGTAGTACAATGTGTGTGTGTGTGTGTGTGTGTGTGTGTGTGTGTGTGTGTGTGTGTGTGTGTGTGTGTGTGTGTGAGTATGTGCGTGTGAGTATGTGTGTGCGTGCACGCTTGTGTTTGTTATTTTACCTCATTAAGTATGCATCAGATTGCACGATTTCAAGTTCAAAATTGCAAAAGCTCCCTACCGTGGGAGGGGGGACACCCCCCTCCCACACGCTCCCCCCGGCTCGGTCGCTTCGCGACCTCGCTCGGGCGCTTTCGCGCCCTCTCGAGCGTTGGCAGCCCAATCATCCCCCCAGGTGTACGAACCTGTCTACGCCACTGTTCTTCAGACACCTTTCATGCCTTTGCCAATCTGTTTTTCTGATTCATTTATTTGGGTTCCATTCTCTTTTGAACGTCGGTTATCAACAAACACATGAACAGATAATGTAGGGTGATACACGCTGACCAAAAAAATATCATCATGACCATCTTGTGAACACGTACTGGTAAATTCCTCTATATATTCTTGAAGTGAAGATGGACAATTTCCAAATCGCAAAACATGAAAATGATTGCCGCTCATGCTGTTGACTGATTAGCAATAAACCCAACGAATTAGTCTGCAATATATTAATCGTACATTACTACCAGTACGCACAGTTTAGATGTGATCGATCTGGTTGTGGTAATCTTATGTTTGAAGAACTGCACAGTTGAGAGTTTGAATACTTTCGGGAATACAAACGAGGACGTTAGCTTTATTTGTATTTCATTCATTGTTTTTGTTTTATAGACGTTGTAGAATATCCGCATTATGTACTCATTGACCAAGTATGTGTTATCATATTCGAACTTTGATAAACTAGAAATCAAGCAGAAAATGAATAAATCAAATCAAACCTGTATATTGTTGACTGGGTTGAACGATGTCGGCGTCTCGGCATCAGTGTGGTTCGAGCACGAGTTCGAATCCGCCATCGAGCTGCTCGCCATGATCACGATCACCGTGATCGAATATGTCATCTGCAGGAGCGATATTTTCGTCTGTAAACCCATCTTGATAACTACTTTCAACAAGATGGTGTGATCTTTCCGAGTTTAGTTGGAGTGGTTAAGCTTAGCTCACCAGTGTCGACAATTTGCAGACGTGTATCTAGCTTCGCTTCGTTTTACTGAATGACCCAAAGTTCTGAAAAGTGCTGAACTCTATCAGGTATATCGCCGTATTATTATGTTATGTTCAGTCATTCTACTTTACTTTCAGTTTAACTCTCGAATTGATACAAGCATGAAGATGAGTGATAAGTCAATGGGTTTACCATACATAATATCAGGGTCAAACCTCCAACAGCTCGCGTTTCATCGCCACGAAATACGTGACATCCCACATCTCCTAGCTGAATCAACATGATCAAGGATGTACATCCTTGATTGAATCAAGCAGATAGAAAAACCGGAACTATATGCAAAGCGCGTGTACAACTGATAAGAAACTCTTGTGAAAAATAATCAAAAATATATGTGTTGCCGTGTTTGTCATTTCATGTACTGTACTCTTTATGCGTCAGCGGTTGAGCGTCACTGGTGGATTTTGTACCGGGGGGGGGGGGGGGGGGGGGGAGGAGGGGGGAGGGTCTATAACCCTTGCTCGAGAGTATAGTGTAGTCTTTCTTTCAGATAGGTTCTGACGCTTTTGGTATCAGTTCCGCTTTTCAAAACATATATGAAGGTTGTACATCTAATGTCCATGCTTAAATGATGTCCTGCGCCTTCTGGCGAATTCCGCATCTAAGACAAACGGCATTTCGAACGATAATACGAAGTAGGTTTGACAGAAGAAGATGTCCAATTGATTATTTGCCCTTCATTTCAGTTCTTGACGCACAACTGAAAGTGTTACCACAACTACACACAAAATCGGAAAATTGGCAGAACTGAACTATGTCCGTTGAAAACTAAAATCTTACGAGTACAACTTGTTTTTTCCGCTCTGTTCTCTTGTTTTTGCCAGCAGAAGTGAAATGTAGTTGTGCGGCAGACGAATTTTTCCTCGATATCCTTCCCTTAAAGTAGCATTGTCCTCCCCCGAACTTTGTACACACACACACACACACACACACACACACACACACACACACACACACACACACACACACACACACACACTTCTCCCATTTCCTCTTTCCTCTGTTCTGCTCTTTACTTCACTGTATAACTTTCCTGTTTGGATATAGGTACATGTATATAATTGTTGGGATTATGTTAATACAGTTGAGGCCAAAAGTCTTCATACACACATGGAATTCAGTGAAAAATTTTCGCGTGCCAAACATGGTAGAATCTACTATATCTTCAGAAATATAAATACTTCCATGACGAATTTGGAAAAATGAACGAGCGTATCAGTCTTTTTTACATTATTGGAATGCCGTTGGGAGTACATTTATATTTCAGTTGGAATTTCCTTTGAAGAAAAAAGTAATATTCGTGCGAAAGGTATTATATTTTCAAGCATCGTTTCATAGAAATATATCAATGTCAAATCTATGATCACATTTTCTATTATGATATGTCACCACTGAAAAAAAGTGTAATCTGAAATGCTTGTGTTGAGAAGTAACTAGCACAAATATGAACTATTTTTGTCAAGTTTTAATTTGTAATTTGTCTAAAATGTAAAGATTTTCTGGGGAAAATGACACCTGAATATCTTTCAGCTCCTGATAAGAAACCAATGTGATGAAGGGGCGTGACATACTCATTTGTTTGGTATCAAATTCGTCGCGCGCGTGTGTACATGGCTGTACTGTATAAATAACGATGTACATGTATTTCTGAGATGATATCTTTATTTTTTGTTATTTCAAAATCCATATTATGATCATGATTTATTTCTTCAATATCAGAAGATGCAGTGAATAGTAACATGGCGTTTCAATTTTGGAAGATTCTACAAGAAGTTTCCAGAGATGCTAAGGCTAAGCGTAGGAGCATGATAAGTGCCAATATATAGCACAAACGCATCTTCACGATGACAATGCGAACAACAGGTAAACACAGCATACTTACGTTACAACACTACAGTATTTTGGTAAAATCATGGACTCATGAACTCATGAACAAAACCAAAGGATACAATTATCTCCGAATTGCTCTCGGTATCAGAGGATATAATAAGGGACTTAACAACTGAAAACGATACAACAAATGATACGAAAATATCCTAGTCCCTCTTCCCCACCCTCCACCCCCACCTCACCCATTCACCCTATCTCTTCTTTATTCTCACACCATCATGTTCCCTACCATATCCAGCCACGCCCCCTTCCCACCTCTTCTAATCGCACCCATTTCCTTCTCCTCTCCTCCCCCCTTCCCATCCCCATCATACCACCCGTTCTAATCCTATCCCTTCATGTTTCGGATATTACTAATCTAGATTCCAGACGTACCAGCCTGAAGGCCCGAGGAGGCAACAAAAAAAACCAGTGGCCTATGGACCATCCCAGGCCAAAGATGTCATACATCCTTGCCCAGGCAGGCAGGCTACGGCAGTGCGGTATGTAGCTTGCGTGATTAGGACGGACGGATCTTCATCTCCACTTTCCTCATGGATGTATTTACTCCCTTCCAGTGCAGCCACATGACTCCATCGTGCGATGGGCAAACGCCGTTAGAGCGGTATATGCCGTTTGGGTTGGCGTGAAGACAGCTCTTGTTCCACCAACCGTTGTGGTATCGAGTGGCGCAGTTATGGCTGGAATATGCATCGTTGTCAGTGTCGGATGTTGAGAAGAGAGCATCACGATGATAGCTCATTGAATCACCTGGATGAGTTGGTAGAGGAAAAGAACATGAATTGTACACGTCGTACTTCTATCAAAGTTATGAAGAGTAAACATGAACGGACCTATTGCATTTGTTTAGCCGGGCATTGGGGGATAGCTCACCCTAAAATCATGTTTGTGTCAATAAAAGCAGACACATGAAAGAAACATATGACATGTAGGAGTGAAGGTTTGATGAAAATCCATCAAAGAATAGAAAGTAATGATCTTTCCAAGTTTTAGATTTTGTGACGTCACGTGCGAGGTGCTCTCCCATATGTTGAGTACACTTTTTTTTTCTCGAAAATATGCATTTTTTGAAAAGAAACATGCATCATTTTAATGTATTGTACACAACATATGGGAGATCACCTCGCACCTGACGTCACAAAATTTCAAACGTTAATAACTTTCTTTTTCTTTGACGGATTTTCGTCAAACCTTCACTAATATATTTTTTTTACATTCCTGCTGTTAATGAACAAAAAAAAAAATCGAGAGCGAGCTATCCCTTTAAGGGGGTCAAAGATTGGTTTACTACAAATGTTTTACTTAAAATGAAATATTGATGTTTTTTTTAAATTACCAGCTGTTCCAACGTAGTCCCCGAGTTTGAGTCTGAAGAAATCGTTCTCGCCACAGACGGAAAACTCGTGGTACTCTGCGTACGCCGTGTCGCCATCAAACGCCCACAGATCTACGCGCAGCATGTAGGTCTTCTGAACGGTCAAGAGGTGAAGGATGTCATTCCCTAGCCAGTGCTCACCCGCTGCCTCCCCGAACCCGGCCCGATACTCGGTCCAGTTCCTGTAGAAATCTTCGCTGCCATCCCCCCTCCTTTGGAAGACCTATAGAAGGAATCAAAACAACGACAAAATATGACGTCAAGTTGTCATCGAAATGTATATACATGATGCCGAAAATGACAAACGAAATGCTGGTTCATACTTGAAAATGACCGACCTGCTAATTTGTTCGATGAGAACAACGCTTTGACGAAATGCTGGTTCATACTTAAAGGGATAGCTCACCCTGAAACTATCTTTGCAGACACGTGAAAGAAATGTATCAGTGAATGTTTGACGAAAATCGGCCAAACTAAAAGAAAGTTAGTTGAATTGAATTTAATGTTTTCATTTTGTGATGCCACGTGCGAGGTGCTCTCCCATATGTTGTGTACTACTTTTTCCATAAATTGCCTTTTTTATGCTTATTTGATGAAGGAATACATTCTTTTCATGTGTCTAATGATATATCAAACGCATAGGTGCAATTGTAAATATATTTTTGAAAAAATTGACATCCCCCCCCAAAAAAAAAAATGTACACAACGTATGGGAGAGCACCTTGCATGTGACATCATAAAATGAAAACTTTATACTCATATAATTTTCTTTTTCTTTGACCGATTTTTGTCAAACCTTCACTAATATGGTTCTATCGTGTGTCTCCATTTATTAAAACCAAGCTTATTTCAATTTGAACTATCCCTTTAAAAATGGCCCACGTGCTCAAGACTTTGTTCGATGACAATAACTATTTGACAAATACAAAGAGGGTCACGTACCGTCCAGCCACCGCCGTCCGTCTCCATGTCACATGACACTTGGATCGACCCTTGGAGTCGGTCTGGTTGGATGTCGTAGACACCGCTCTCGACTTGGCCTGACCGCAGTATCTCGTGACAGTCTCTAGGGAGCGTCCGGCCGACCGAGGAAGGCTCCTCACTGGTAGTCGACTCGGCCAGCGCCGTCGAATCGCCGGGGTGATGGTCGTGCTGTTGCGCGGCGATTGCTTCCGCCAGGTCGTCGAGTCGTGGCCAGATCGTGTCGTTCAACTTGGAAAGGGCCTCACTCATTTCCTCAAGCTGGTCGCCGAAGTGCGAGGAAGAAGAGGTCGACTCGTTCACTAAACTCCTCTGCAGGGGCTGTCGCTGGATTTCTGGTGAGTGGTGATGTTGGCATTGCGTTGCTATGGTCGCCGTCACCCTTGCCAAGTCGTCTTGTTGAGACTGCAGAGTTGCTATGGCTACCGCGAGTTCCTTGACGGCTTTCAGGATGTCTCCAGTGCCGTTGGTGGATGGCTCGGCAGGAGAGGAGGTGAAGATCTGATATGAACAGCGTACAAACCCAACTGTATTAATTGAAGAATGATTCATGAAACATGTATGTCCTTTAAATCAAAAATGAAGATTCAGAGGCAAATGCCTAATGACGTACATATTTCATACACCACCCACAGAAGGCCTATATCAATATATAAATACTCACACACCCGAACAGGCAAGCACATACACGCACACACGCACACCCACCCACACACACACACACACACACATATATATATATATACACACACACACATATATATATATATATATATATATATATATACACACACATATATATATATATATATATACATGTAAACATATATATATATACACACACACACACCCGAAAACGCACATACACACACACACACACACACACCAACTTTCTCTCTCTCTCTCACACACACACACACGCACACACACACCCGAACACGCATATATATATATATATATATATATATATATATATAAAATATACACACACACACACACACACACACACCCGAACACGCACATACACGTATACCCGAAGTACTTGGTAAGTATGATTTTCAAAATGGTATGTCTAATTCTTCAGACACCTTTGCCAATCTGTTTTTCTGATTCATTTATTTGGGTTCCATTCTCTTTTGAACGTCGGTTATCAACAAACACATGAACAGATAATATAGGGAGATACACGCTGACCAAAAAAATATCATCATGACCATCTTGTGAACACGTACTGGTAAATTCCTCTATATCCTTGAAGTGAAGATGGACAATTTCCAAATCGCAAAACATGAAAATGATTGCCGCTCATGCTGTTGACTGATTAGCAACCTAACCCAACGGATTAGTCTGCAATGGATTAATCATACATTACGACCAGTTCGTACAGTTTAAATGTGATCGATCTGGTTGTGGCAACCCGGTGTGGCAATCTTATGTTTGAAGAACTGTACAATTGAGAGTTTTATACTTTCGGGAATACAAACGAGGACGTTAGCTTTATTTGTATTTCATTCATTATTTTTGTTTTATATACGATGTAGAATATCCGCATTATGTACTCATTGACCAAATATGTGTTATCATATTCGAACTTTAATAAACTAGAAATCAAGCAGAAAATGAATAAATCAAATCAAACCTGTATATTGTTGACTGGGTTGAACGATGTCGGCGTCTCGGCATCAGTGTGGTTCGAGCACGAGTTCGAATCCGCCATCGAGCTTCTTGCCATGATCACGATCACCGTGATCGAATATGTCATCTGCAGGAGCGAGATTTTCGTCAGTAAGCCCATCTTGATAACTACTTTCAACAAGATGGTGTGATCTTTCCGAGTTTAGTTGGAGTGGTTAAGCTTTGCTCACCAGTGTCGACAATCTGCAGACGTGTATCTAGCTTCGCTTCGTTTTACTGAATGACCCAAAGTGTTGGAGAGTGCTGAACTTTATCAGGTATATCGCCGTATTATTATGTTATGTTCAGTCATTCTACTTTACTTTCAGTTTGACTTTCGAATTGATACAAGCATGAAGATGTGTGGTAAGTCAATGGGTTTACCATACATATTATCAGGGTCAAACCTCCGACAGCTCGCGTTTCATCCCCACGAAATACGTGATATCCCGCATCTGATAAATCAAGGATGTACATCCTATAATCGAGCAGATAGAGAAACCGGAACTATATGCGGAGCGCGTGTGCAACTGATAAGAAACTCTTGTAAAAAATAATCCAAAATATATTTGTTGCCGTGTTTGTCATTTCATGTACTCTTTATGCGCCAGCGGTTGAGCGTCACTGGGGGATTTTGTACCGGGGGCGGGGGGGGGGGGGGGGGGGGGGGGCCGGGGGAAGGGTCTAACCCTAGCTCGAGAGTGTAGTATAGATTTCCTTCAGATAGCTTCTGACGCTTTTGGTATCTCTTCCGCTTTTCAAAACATATATGAAGGTTACACATCTAATGTCCAATAATTGAACATTGCAATGTACACCATGCTTAAATGCTGTCCTGCGCCTTCTGGCGAATTCCGCATCTAAGACAAACGGCATTTCGAACGATAATACGAAGTAGGTTTGACAGAAGAAGATGTCCAATTGATTATTTGCCCTTCATTTCAGTTCTTGACGCACAACTGAAAGTGTTACCACAACTACACCCAAAATCGGAAAATTGGCAGAACTGAACTATGTCCGTTGAAAACTAAAATCTTATAAGTACAAATTGTTTTTCCGTTGTGTTCTCTTGCTTTTGCCAGCAGAAGTGAAATTTAGTTGTGCGGCAGACGAATTTTCCCTCGTGCCGATATCCCTCCCTCAAAAGTAGCATTGTCCTCAACCGAACTTATATACATGTACACACACACACACACACACACACACACACACACACACACACACACACACACACACACACTTCTCCCATTTCCTCTTTCCTCTTTTCTGCTCTTTACTTCACTGTATAACTTTCCTGTTATGGATATAGGTACATGTATATAATTGTTGGGATTATGTTAATAGAGTTGAGGCCAAAAGTCTTCATACACACATGGAATTCAGTGAAAATTTTTCGTGTGCCAAACATGGTAAAATTTACTATATCTTCAGAAATATAAATACTTCAATGACGAATTTGGAAAAATGTACGAGCGTATCAATTTTTTTCACATTATTGGAATGCCGTTGGGAGTACATTTATATTTCAGTTGGAATTTTCTTTGAAGAAAAAAAGTAATATTAATTATATAATATATATAATATTATATTTCCAAGCATCGTTTCATAGAAATATATCAATGTCAAATCTATGATCATATTTTTTATCATGATATGTCACCACTGAACAAAAAGTGTAATCTGAAATGCTTGTGTTAAGAAGTAACTAGCACAAATATGAACTATTTTTGTCAAGTGTTAATTTGTAATTTGTCTAAAATGTGATGATTTTCTTGGGAAAATGACACTTAAATATCTTTCAGCTCCTGATAACAAACCAATGTGATGAAGGGGCGTGACATACTCATTTGTTTGGTATCAAATTCGTCGCGCGCGTGTGTACATGACTGTATAAATAACGATGTACATGTATTTCTGAGATGATATCTTTATTTGCTGTTAATTCAAAATCCATATTACGATCATGATTTATTTCTTCAATATCAGAAGATTTAGTGAATAATAATATGATGTTTACATTTTTGGAAGATTCTACAAGAAATCTCCAGAGATGTTAAGACTAAGCATAGGAGCACGAAAGGTGCCAAAAAATTAATATATAGCACAAACGCATCTTCACGATGACAATATGAACAACAGGTAAACACAGCATACGTACGTTACAACGCTACAGTATTTTGGTAAAATCATGGACTCATGAACTCATGAACAAAACCAAAGGATACAATTATCTCCGACATGATCTCGGTATCAAAGGATATAATAAGGGACTTAACAACTGAAAACGATACAACAAATGATACGAAAATATCCTAGTCCCTCTTCCCCACCCTCCACCCCCACCCCACCCATGCACTTTATGTCTTCTTTATTCTCACACCATCATGTTCCCTACCATATCCAGCCACGCCCCCTTCCCACCTCTTCTAATCGCACCCATTTCCTTCTCCTCTCCTTCCCCCTTCCCATCCCCATCATACCACCCATTCTAATCCTATCCCTTCGTGTTTCGGATATTACTAATCTAGATTCCAGACGTACCAGCCTGAAGGCTCGAGGAGGCAACACACACAAAAAGGGATGGCGTACGGACCATCCCAGGCCAAAGATGTCATACATCCTTGCCCAGGCAGGCAGGCTACGGTGCATGCGGTATGTAGCTGGCGTGATTAGGACGGACGGATCTTCATCTCCACTTTCCTCATGGATGTAGTTGTTCCCTTCCAGTGCCGCCACATGACTCCATCGTACGCTGGGCAAACGACGTTAGAGCGGTATATGCCGTTTGGGTTAGCGTAAAGACAGTTCTTGTTCCACCAACCGTTGTGGAATCGAGTGGCGCAGTTATAGCTGGACTGTGCATCGTTGTCGGCGTCGGATGTTGAGAAGAGAGCATCACGATGATAGCTCATTGAATCACCTGGATGAGTTGGTGGAGGAAAAGAACATGAATTGTACACGTCGTACTTCTATAAAAGTTATGAAGAGTAAACATGAACGGACCTATTGCATTTGTTAAGCCGGGCATCCATTGGGTGATAGTTCACCATAAAATCATGTTTGTGTCAATAAAAGCAGACACATGAAAGAAACATATGACATGCATGAGTGAAGGTTTGATGAAAATCCGTCAAAGAATAGAAAGTAATGATCTTTCCAAGTTTTAGATTTTGTGACGTCACGTGCGAGGTGCTCTCACATATGTTGAGTACATTTTTTTTTCGAAAATGTGCATTTTTTAAAAAAAGAAACATGCATCCTTTTAATGTATTGTACACAACATATGGGAGAGCACCTCGCACGTGACGTCACAAAATTTCAAAAGTTAATAACTTTCTTTTTCTTGGACGGATTTTCGTCAAACCTTTACTAAAATGTTTCTTTTACATTTCTGCTGTTATTGAAAGAATCGAGGGCGAGCTATCCCTTTAAAGGGTTCAAAGAATGGTGTACTACAAATGTTTTACTTAAAATGAAATGAAGATTTTTTTTAATTACCAGCTGTTCCAACGTAGTCCCCGAGTTTGAGTCTGAAGAAATCGTTCTCCCCACAGACGGAAAACTCGTGGTACTCTGCGTACGCCGTGTCGCCATCAAACGCCCACAGATCTACGCGCAGCATGTAGGTCTTCTGAACGGTCAAGAGGTGAAGGATGTCATTCCCTAGCCAGTGCTCAGCCGCTGCCTCCCCGAACCCGGCCCGATACTCGGTCCAGTTCCTGTAGAAATCTTCGCTGCCATCCCCCCTCCTTTGGAAGACCTATAGAAGGAATCAAAACAACGACAAAATATGACGTCAAGTTGTCATCGAAATGTAATACATAATGCCAAAAATGACAAACGAAATGCTGGTTCATACTTGAGAATGACCAACCTGCTAATTTGTTTGATGACAACAACGCTTTGACGAAATGCTGGTTTATACTTAAAGGGATAGCTCACCCTGAAATTATCTTTGTTAAAAAAAGGAGACACGTGAAAGAAACATATCAGTGAATGTTTGACGTAAAATCGGCCAAAGGAAAAGAAAGTTATTTGAATTTAATGTTTTCATTTTGTGATGTCACGTGTGAGGTGCTCTAGCTCCCATATGTTGTGTACTACTTTTTCCATAAATTGCCTTTTTTTTATGCTTATTTGATGAAGGAATACATTCTTTTCACGTGTCTCATAATATATCAAACGCACAGGTGCAATTGTAAATATCTTTTTGAGAAAATTGACATCCCCTCCCCCCCCCCCCCCCACAAAAAAATGTACACAACGTATGGAAGAGCACCTTGCACGTGACATCATAAAAATCAAAACTTTAAACTTATATAACTTTCTTTTTCTTTGACCGATTTTCATCAAACCTTCACTAATAATATGGTTCTGTCATGTGTCTCCATTTATTGAAACCAAAATTATTCCAGTGTGAACTATCTCTTTAAAAATGGCCCACCTGCTCAAGACTTTGTTCGATGACAATAACTATTTGACAAATACAAAGAGGGTCACGTACCGTCCAGCCACCGCCGTCCGTCTCCATGTCACATGACACTTGGATCGACCCTTGGAGTCGGTCTGGTTGGATGTCGTAGACACCGCTCTCGACTTGGCCTGACCGCAGTATCTCGTGACAGTCTCTAGGGAGCGTCCGGCCGACCGAGGAAGGCTCCTCACTGGTAGTCGACTCGGCCAGCGCCGTCGAATCGCCGGGGTGATGGTCGTGCTGTTGCGCGGCGATTGCTTCCGCCAGGTCGTCGAGTCGTGGCCAGATCGTATCGTTCAACTTGGAAAGGGACTCACTAATTTCCTGAAGCTGGTCGCTGAAGTGCGAGGAAGAAGAGGTCGACTCGTTCCCTAAACTCCTCTGCAGGGGCTGTCGCTGGATTTCTGGTGAGTGGTGATGTTGGCATTGCGTTGCTATGGTCGCCGTCACCCTTGCCAAGTCGTCTTGTTGAGACTGGAGAGTTGCCATGGCTACCGCGAGTTCCTTGACGGCTTTCAGGATGTCTCCAGTGCCGTTGGTGGATGGCTCGGCAGGAGAGGAGGTGAAGATCTGATATGAACAGCGTACAAACCCAACTGTATTCATTGAAGAATGATTCATGAAACATGTATGCCCTTTGAATTAAAAATGAAGATTCAGAGGCAAATGCCTCATGACGTACATATTTCATACACCCACAGAAGGCCTATATCAATATATAAATACTCACACACCCGAACAGCCAAGCACATACACGCACACACGCACACACGCACGCACACACACACACACACACACACACACACACAAACACACACACACACACCCGAACACGCACATACACGCATGCGCGAAGTACTCGGTAAGTATGATTTTCAAAATGGTATGTCTAATTCTTCAGACACCTTTGCCAATCTGTTTTTCTGATTCATTTATTTGGGTTCCATTCTCTTTTGAACGTCGGTTATCAACAAACACATGAACAGATAATGTAGGGAGATACACGCTGACCAAAAAAATATCATCATGACCATCTTGTGAACACGTACTGGTAAATTCCTCTATATTCTTGAAGTGAAGATGGACAATTTCCAAATCGCAAAACATGAAAATGATTGCCGCTCATGCTGTTGACTGATTAGCAACCTAACCCAACGGATAAGTCTGCAATGGATTAATCATACATTACGACCAGTTCGTACAGTTTAAATGTGATCGATCTGGTTGTGGCAACCCGGTGTGGCAATCTTATGTTTGAAGAACTGTACAATTGAGAGTTTTATACTTTCGGGAATACAAACGAGGACGTTAGCTTTATTTGTATTTCATTCATTGTTTTTGTTTTATATACGATGTAGAATATCCGCATTATGTACTCATTGACCAAGTATGTGTTATCATATTCGAACTTTAATAAACTAGAAATCAAGCAGAAAATGAATAAATCAAATCAAACCTGTATATTGTTGACTGGGTTGAACGATGTCGGCGTCTCGGCATCAGTGTGGTTCGAGCACGAGTTCGAATCCGCCATCGAGCTTCTTGCCATGATCACGATCACCGTGATCGAATATGTCATCTGCAGGAGCGAGATTTTCGTCAGTAAGCCCATCTTGATAACTACCTTCAACAAGATGGTGTGATCTTTCCGAGTTTAGTTGGAGTGGTTAAGCTTTGCTCACCAGTGTCGACAATCTGCAGACGTGTATCTAGCTTCGCTTCGTTTTACTGAATGACCCAAAGTTCTGGAAAGTGCTGGACTTTATCAGGTATATCGCCGTATTATTTTGTTATGTTCAGTCATTCTACTTTACTTTCAGTTTAACTCTCGAATTGATACAAGAATGAAGATGAATGGCAAGTCAATGGGATTACCATACATAATATCAGGGTCAAACCTCCAACAGCTCGCGTTTCATCGCTACGAAATACGTGACATCCCGCATCTCCTGAATGAAGGATGTACATCCTTGATTCAGATAGAAACCGGAACTATATGCGAAGCGCGTGTGCAACTGATAAGAAACTCTTGTGAAAAATAATCAAAAATATATTTGTTGCCGTGTTTGTCATTTCATGTACTCTTTATGCGTGAGCGGTTGAGCGTCCACGCACCGTTTTTGCACCGTGGAGGTGGGGTGGGGGGTGGGGGGGGGGGGGGGGGGGTCTTACCCTAGCTCGAGAGTATAGTATAGATTTCTTTCAGATAGGTTCTGACGCTTTTGGTATCTCTTCCGCTTTTCAAAACATATATGAAGGTTACACATCTAATGTCCAATAATTGAACATTGCAATGTACACCATGCTTAAAATGATGTCCTGCGCCTTCTGGCGAATTCCGCATCTAAGACAAACGGCATTTCGAACGATAATACGAAGTAGGTTTGACAGAAGAAGATGTCCAATTGATTATTTGCCCTTCATTTCAGTTCTTGACGCACAACTGAAACAGTGTTTCCACAACTACACCCAAAATCGGAAAATTGGCAGAACTGAACTATATCCGTTGAAAACTAAAATCTTATATAACAAAAACTTGTTTTTTCCGTTCTGTTCTCTTGTTTTTGCCAGCAGAAGTGAAATTTAGTTGTGCGGCAGACGAATTTTCCCTCGTGCCGATATCCTTCCCGCAAAAGTAGCATTGTCCTCCCCCGAACTTATATACATGCATGTAACCCCCCCCCCCCCCCCACACACACACACACACACTTCTCCCATTTCCTCTTTCCTCTGTTCTGCTCTTTACTTCACTGTATAACTTTCCTGTTATGGATATACGTATATGATTGTTGGGATTATGTTTATACTGTATATATATATTTTTTTGTGTATGATTCCGCGATTTGTATAAGCTATATTTCAATGCTTGTCCAATGCATTTGTCAGTTATTTTTGAAGTGTTGTATCCTTTTACATTTTGCTAATTGTGTTTCGTTTAAATGAAAATATAAAAAAAAAATGTTGAATTGAATTGAATTCATTTTATTAGAAATATACATACACGTTTGATGCATAATTAAAACTTAAAAATGCAACTTATACATAAACAGACACAGCTCATGGCAGCTCAATCAGATGCACTACATTCAACTGGAACATGATTAAGTACTGGTATTTTAATCTCTAACTGCTATTTGAATGGAAATACTGTAACTCCCAAATAACTCTGAACCCTCTTTGTTTTCTGGACACATAAAAAAGAGAGAAAACCCTTAATTCCACTAGCAATAAACAATGGAAAATGGAAAAGTTTGCTTGCACACACGAGGAAAACTTCTTAAATAAGAATGTGACAAAATAGCAAGCTTTACTTCTCTTAGCCCCGTCTTTCTCATAGGTTCAAATAGCACATACAACTAGGACAAAGTCTTATCATATTCTTCACTTCTATTGTCACATCTTTACCAAAGGTTCATAGCACACCTAACTCTGACCAAATATCTGTATGTGCCTTACTTTTCTTATTGTTCCATCTTCATCATAGTTTCAAATAAGAGATCGCACATGCAACTATGACTCAATGCTCTTATATGCCTCACTTCTTTCAGTCCCATATATAACATAGGCTAAACTAAGTTAAAGCATTAGGAACCATGACCAAGCCTCACTTTTCTTAGTTCCATCTATAGCATAGGTTCAAATAAGAGATCGCACATGCAACTATGTCTCAATGCTCTTATATGCCTTACTTCTTTTTAATAGTCCCATATATTTCATAGGCTAAACTAAGTTAAAGCACAAAGAACTATGACCAAGCCTCACTTTTCTTAGTTCCATCTACAGCATAGGTTCAAATAAGAGATAGCACATACAACTATGACCAACTCCTCACCTCTCTTATTCCCATCACTACCATAGGTTCAAATAAAAAATACAACTGACTCTTGATACAATGAGCACGGATATAATGAGATTTCGTTATAACAAGAGAAATCTCTTGGCCCCAAAAGTTTCGACATGCAAACGTATGATGCACCACGTCGCTTACAACGAGCACAGTTAAAATGAGATTATGTTATAACAAGCTTATTCTGTTGACCCCAAGACAAAGAAAACCATAATTGCATCCCGTTACAACGAGGAACGACAAATCGAGACATGAAAACTCCGGCAACGCGAGCATGTGCACAGTTTCTGATATATCACTCCTTCACGCAGCATACGTACATTGAACGCACATGGTTTGCAAGTCCGATCCCATAACGGCAATCAATGATACGGCGCGTGCTGAATTGGGGGTGTGTCTGATGAGCAGCGATTGATTGGTTTCTTGACAAAAACAAATGTGATCTCGGACGGGTGAAGTATATTTCACACACTAAAATATAATAATGAAAGATTTGAAGAGATAATAAAATATTTTTCTTTAAATTAGAATACCGCTGGAAATCATAATCACGATACAAAATGAAATATAAGTATGCAGGGCAGCGTTAATCTTGTACATGGAACCCCTTCGTAATAATTTTAGAATGACCCACAAAGAAAGTGCCGATTGCAACGATGTTGCTACTTCGTCGGAAACCTACTCGGCGAGCGAGATGCTCTTATCTAAATCCACCTTCCCCTCATATCCCGATCATTCAGCCCGTTGCCCCGCCCGGTCTCTTGTTTGTCCAAACAACAAAACCGCATGTTTTCTTGTCCAGAAGATTATGATAACAACTTATTTTGACCAGTTCATTTACTGCAAAATAACAACCATCATATCGGGAATGGTCTGTATTCATTGAATGCAATTAGTTATTAAAATGGAAAAAATATATCAAGGTCGGATGATGTCTTGAGTAAAATAAATCCACTTTTCAGTTTGAAAACGCATGTTTCAAATCCGTTTTTCAGTTTGAAAACGCACATTCCAATCCCTTTTTCCAGTTTCAAAACGTATGTTTCCAAGAAGGCTATAGGATATCAAAACATAGTAAAACACAATGAACACACAAGCACACATGTTTCAATGTGTTTTATAGTTTTTTATTCTGTTTGGATACAACAAGGTTTTGTTATAACGAGAAAAAAGCCCTGGTCCCGACGACCTAGTTATATCGAGAGTAAGCTGTAGCACATACATGTAAAACTATGACCAACTTTAATCTAATGCCTCACTTCTCTTAGTCCCATCTTTATCATCAGCTCAAATAAGAGATAGCAACATATGACTATGGCGAAGTCTTATCATACGCCTCACATCTTAATCCCATCTTTATAATAGGTTTAAGAGATAGCACATACAACTATGACCATGCCTCACATCCTCATGTCCCGTCTACAACATAGCTTGGTGCTATGTCCAGCATGGCAGAGTCCACTACAGACTGGCCTTGGTGCCACACATGGCGTAGCTGAGGCTTGTGTCTGCTGTCCAGCCCCACCGTCTGGTCAGAGGGTTGTACAGCATCCCATGGGTCAACCGCACCTGGCAGCCATCTGAAGAGAAAATCAAATCAAACAAACAAAACAAAGTGGTCAGAAGGACAAGCAGGTTACTCCTAGTGAGTGTCTTTCGTCCATCAGACACAGTGCGGGGTACGCACCGCAGGGGTAGGGTCACATTCCACCTGTCTGCTGAATCCCTTCAACAAATCTGCTCTACTTTGACACAAGGAAGCAACTAACAATAGAGACGTTTCTTGTAAATGAACAAAATGTATCTGTAACTTGCATTGGCATCAATGCAACACCACATCACGTTAGATTGAATATCTCAGAGCAAGATGAATATTTCTTCTCCAGATTTTGTCTGTATGTAAGGAAGGCTGGGTACAATCTACGAGTACAAGTAAATCAAATCTGAGTTCCACTTGTCTCCTATAGTCAAAGTAGGGCAGATAATGCTACATGATGTCAATTGTACAAGTTCCACCTGCAATGCTAATTTTGTACAGGTCCAAATTTATGAAAACAATTTTGTGAATAAAAATAGTAATATTATAATTGGTTTGAATATAGGACTTTTCTTATATTGAGAACCACTCAACATGCTGAAGTATACTCTGGCTTTGACAAATCAGCTATAGTCAGCACTATAATCTAGTTGATATAAATAAATCACCATCATACTTACTCTGTTAAAGGGTTTTGTGGAGGGTCACCTTTATGCTTACTCTCTTCTAGGGTTTTAGGGTTTTTATACTCTATTCTAGGGCTTTATGGAAGCGGGTCAGCTATATACTTACTCTGTTCTAGCACGGTCTGGACCTGGTCAGGACTAACAAACTTGTTCCAGTCATGTGTTCCATCTGGAACCAGGCCTAGCACCCGCTCCGCCATGACAATCCCCAGGGCGTAGGAGAGCCAGGTCTTGTTAACCGTTGTCACAATCACCGTCCCTCCAGGCTACAGGGGGGAAGGGGGCAGGGGGCAGGGGTGAGGGAGAGGGGAGGGGGATCAGACAAACAGTGGGCAGAAGAGAGGAAGTGATTAGTGCTGGCTGCAGGTACAGCAATGTGGAACACAAGAAAGCATAGTCCATTGGTATATACCATCTAATACAAACTTTGAATTTTTGCCAGAATATTAAATACGATTTTTTTTTATTCTTCTCCCTTCTTAAGTATTCATCTCACTGCTATCCTTGGCCCCATACCATACTTAACGCATGTTTATTTCATTAGGCTTTTCATAGTGGCATTGTAAGTCCCCTTCTTATTTCCTAACCCTGCCTCAAGAAACCCAAAATGTTCGCAATTTGCAACACGTTTCAAGGTTCTTACACTAATTTTCCAAGGCCAAATAATCAGTGGGGCAACCCAACTTTGGTGACCAAGAAGTGGGCTAAGGAGGATTTAGCCAGTGTCAAAATGCACCTCTTATATCAAGCTCAAAGCCATTATTCACTGTTTCTTCAATCTTAACTAAATCATACGGTGAGCATTCCTTTGCACATGCCTCAGCAGCTTAATGGAATGCACTTCCTGATTCTATGAGATCTAGATAAGTTAAAGTTTCTCTTAAAAGTTATTTATTCAATAATTGTACATATATGTACTTATGAACTCAGTGTCCAACATCCTATGTACAACCTTACTTTTAAGTTACTTTATTCTTACTATGATATTCTACCTTCATGTCAGTGCACTGGGATATGCTATCTAGCCATGTGTTATACCCTATAAAAGAATCAAGCATTCTCAGTATTATTATCATTGTTTTGTCAGTGGGAAAGGAGCCTGTTAAGTTGGGACTTCTGAATGAGAGTGCACCTTAGCCAGCTGCACACACGTCTTGAGGAAGTCTTCTTGTTGATTAACATGTTCCAGCACCTCTGAGCAGACCACAGCGTCAAAGCCCTCACTCTCGGTGCCTACCAGGTCACTGGCGGTACCGTGGATGTACTTCAGCCTGCCACGGATGGTTGGGTCGTGGCTCAGGTGGTGCTGGGCAACCTCAATGTTCTCTGGCGTGGCGTCGATCCCTATCACAGTGGCACCCAGGCGGGCAAGGGGCTGCACGTCAAATGAAGACAGAAATCATCAGTAAGCAGGCAATAGCTCCGAACGACCTGAATCATGGTGTGATAAAGCCCAAACTCGCTTTTGAGTGTGCAATGTCTTGATGCACTGTGGGTGCATATTTCCAGCAAATTTGGACTTGTTATTGTCAAATGCCGTAATTCTTATTTCCTATAACAATTGTGTTTAATTCTGCACAATCACTTTCAAATTTTGCACATTCAAAAGCTGTACACAGATATAGAAGATAAGCAGCGTAATGATGGTAAGCATAAGATATTTGAACTGATTTATTCACCACAACATAATTATATGAACTTATCAGTGATATTTGAGACACTTTCATATTTTACAAATATATCTGGTTCATACCTCTGCCAAAATCCCCCCTCCGCAGCCTACATCTACAATAGTTGCACCATGGAGAGGCTTGCTGTGGCTATGAGTGCTGCCTGACTTCTGCTTCAGCATGGAGTCTCTAATGAGAGGAACCCTGAGGTCGTTCAGTCTGTGCAAGGCCTGGAGAAAGAAAGAAAGAAGATAAAGATGGAGTCTTTAATGAGAGGAACTCTGTGATCATTCAGTCTATGCAAAGCCTAAAGAGAGAGAAGAAGATATAAAGATGGAGTCTCAAATGAGAGGAAACCCTGAGGTCGTTCAGTCTGTGCAAGGCCTGGAGAGAGAGCGAGAGAGAGAGAGAAAGAAAGAGGAAGATGTAAAGATGGATCCTCTAATGAGAGGTACTCTGTGGTCATTTAGTCTGTGCAAGGCCTAGAGAAAGAGAAAGAAAGAAAGAAGGATATATAAAGATGGAGTCTCTAATGTGAGGTACTCTGAGGTCGTTCAGTCTGTGCAAGGCCCAGAGGAAGAGAGAGAAAGAAGAAGATATAAAGATGGAGTCTCAGTCTCTAATAAGAGGTACTCTTTGATCATTCAGTCTGGGCAAAGGATTAGAGAAAGAGAAGGAAAGAAAGAAGGAGATATAAAGATGGAGTCTCTAATGAGAGGAACTCTGAGGCCAATCAGTCTATGCAAGGCCTAGAGAAAGAGACAGAGAATGAGATCTAAAAATGGAGTCACTATTGAGATGAACTCTGATGTCTATCAGTTGGCACAAGGCCTGGAGGAAGAAAAAGAATACATGATAAATAATCAATTGCGTATCACAGTCAACTAAAAACTAAACCACTCCACAGTGTGGCCCTTTAACAATTGTCATGAAATTTGGCATGGATTAGGAGTATACTCTAAATTTATCATCTCTCAGTCATAGCTTCAACAACATTTTCACGAAAAGTGAAAGACTATCCTTGTTTACGTTTGAAACGCCTCAACCACAGTCTACATTGGAAAATTATATTGCGGCGGCCAGCGCAATACTACGGACAATCACTGCGCAATGGTCAGGGAGAACCGCGATGTGTACAGGTTGCGGTCTCGCGAAACTGCTACAGTTCTGCTACAGGAACTGCAGAGGTTTTGGATGATCCATGATAAGATTACTCAAAATCAAATGATCATTTTTAATTCCACTCAGAGTCAGCTTCCAGTTCTGTTCTTGGGAGGGAAATTCTTAAGTTTTTCTTAATTTTTTTTTTTTTTTTTTTTTTACAAAATGATTTTTTTTTGACTGGCAAAAGGGCTACCCTGTGTTCAATCCCAAAGAAAATAGTGGCACCAATATAAAACGGCCCTCTTCTCCTTCTCTTCATAAAAGCTCCATACCTGGAAGTCGCCATTCTCCTGCCAGAATTGCTGAGAGAGCTTTCTGAAGTTGGCTAGCTCCTGAGGGTCCAGGGTGGAGCTGGGGTCTGGCTGGGCGTTGGTAGGTGGGGAGTCCAGCCCAGCTGACCCACTCAGTCTGCAGACGGGACTGAAGAAAACAACAAAATTAGCTCACAACTTACTGCAAAAAACATGTGTTTTTCGTGCGACATTTACATTGGTGCTTTGCACGCAATACAGAGCAAGTTAATATCACTGCGAATGTAGAATGTAATCCTGCAGGAGTACTGCCATTCAAGTCATGGGCGTGTTGCATGCTTTATATGTTTGAATTAATGCTTTGTTCAGGGGTAATTTAATGATTTTAAAGGATAGAGCGGATTTTTTTGAAGTGTCGAGTATTTATTATGCACAAAAATAAAAACCTGGTAATATGATGTAGGTGTGTTGTGCTGCAAAAAATTGCGTGAAAATTACCAGTATTACATTACCAATATTGACAAATCAAAGAAATTGAAGATGCATCTCTACCTGAAATTAAGGTCTGCTTTATCATACACACCTAGAAGTGTAATTAACATGATAAAGGTTGAAAGCATCTCTGTTATCATTTTAAGCAATAGTTTTAGTACAGGGAAACCCCGTTATAACAAGGGGGACGGGTGCCATACTATTTCCTCGCTATAGCCGATTCCTCGCTATACCAGTACATTATCAAAACATACAGAAACAAATGTATCATAGGACTGCACAAGCAATAGCATTTTTAGTGCTAGGACTGAAGTATTTAAATGACTTTGCAAGCATTCTAAACTCAATTCATTAGCTAAAAATTCACTAAAATATGTAACAGCACAGTTGAAAATGTAAATAAATGACACTTCCATGACACCTCCGTTTACCGACAAATGAAGCAGCGGGGAGGCCCATTTACCTGGCCGCGCCTGCTGTCATGACCGCGTGTAAGCAATGAGTGATCATTGAACGCATTCTTCATGCATGCGCGGCCACGGTCGTACACGCGCGGTGTCACATACATGACGTGCTTAGAGGCTCTTGCCATGTGCTGCGTGAATGTTGATGTTTTTGGCACGGGAGCGTGCAGTATCTATAGCCGTATGAAGATACGGCTCTGGCAGTACCGCACGCGCGTGGACATGCATATATGGTGTGGTGTGTGTGTGGATTCTAGCACTGTGTGTGTGATCAGCGTTTAACGGTGCGAAGAAAATTGCTTGTGCTGTTGTTGCGTTTCCCTCGCTGGGCGGCGTGCCTGAAGCGAGTGCTCATAATAAAGGAGTCAATATCCTTTCTTTTTCTTTATTCTTGGGCTGGGAATTTGCCTCGCTATAGCCGATCTCGTTATATGAAAACAGAATACACAGAGGTCTATGGAAGAAAAATCGGGACCCAAGAAATGTACTCATATATGGCAGGGTTCTCGCTATACCCGTGCTCGTTATAGCGGGGTTTCCCTGTAGTATACTTTATTTCTGAAGACGTAAAACTAATGGTGTGTAATTAAGTGGAATTGAGTTTTATTCTCACTTACTGACTTACTTAGTCTTAGTCTGTAGAATCAATGCGCATTTGTGTGAGATTATACTTATAGGCGCTATGATGTAGTTGTACTATGAAAAGTGTACCTCATTGTTGAGTATCATTATTAGTACAATAATAAGTGATGTACCCGCTATATTGTAGGGTTAGAATAGAAAATGAATGAAACCTACCCGAATACTTGTGTGCGATCTAGTCGGAGCGGCAACCTGCCTGTCCAGTGCGCCGAAACTCCAGCGCTGACGATTTGCGTAAAATGGCACAGCGTCAGCGATCTGCTTCTACCTTTTATTGTGTTGATGTTGCAGCATTTTGAGAAACGAGTGAAAGACTTACACGAAAGAAGTGTACTTTCTCCATGCCTTAATAATGATGACAAATTCATGGCGTAGGAATACGGCTAATTACACTCGATAAAAATAAAAAGAGCAAAACTCAGTAGTCCCAAGCAATCTATAATAATGAACGTGTTGGTGTATTGCTGGGTTGATGGCGCTCTTCAATCTCACACAATCATACAGCTCGATCGTGCATTGCCTGCATGCGCCGCGCCTGTGGAAGGACGGGCAACAACAACACGACTCCGGCATGCAGCTAGCTTTGCACTGTTGTTGATCGTATGTTATATAATGAGAAAAGTTGTTGCCAAAGGGAGAACCCCGCACCGGGTGCCGCAAGTGCAGTAGAATAAGTCGAGTGGCATCGAACGTGCCACTGCTTGCTGTATTCTTAGTTGTAACTTTGGGATAAACTTAGTCTCTACCATTCTTCATTTAGAAAGCAGATAAAAGGTACCGCCGCAACCATGAAGATTTTCTTGCTAATTGCAGCAACCTGCGCTGCTTTCCTTGTACGGACGACTGGGTCTACTGTACCGGGGAGCTACCCCGTACCGCGCCTGACTCTGAACCTAGATTCACCGGCCGAGGAGCGCTGGGCGCCCGTGCTGAAACACTGGGACTTGACTCAGCTGAGGACACTCATGCGTCAGGCGATCAAGTGAGTCATCTTGATTGATGTCATAACTCTCAATTATTCACGAATCAGTAGAAGGAAGAAGAAAGAGTCAAAGGGGAATGTAACAAAGACATGCCAAATCTCTCGCATTAACCTCAAGGGCGTGCCGTGAGACCTGCATGAATTAGGCCAGGGTTCCTCTCAATCTCATGCTTGTATATATGCCCAGCAACCTTTTTCTTATGCTTACAGCTTGCCAGACATAGAAAAAAAATTGCTTAACTACTCTGTGATTCATCTCTACATTGGTTTTACGTAGCTTCACTTTTAACTCACAATCACGTCTCTAACGCCCCCCCTTCCTCCCTTTAAAAATATTTCAAAGTGGCATTCATATCAATCAGGAATCTGTCAATCTGTGTTTCATTCTCTTTAAACTTGATTGATGGATCACTAAGTCTCGACTGAACAAATGCTTTTCTTACCAATTTCATTTTGTTATGAACATGTATTAAAAAGAGAAATCATGCATTTCTCTCCCCAAAATGATGTGGACTCGCAATAAACATTTATTTAACTTTATTGTTCATTTCCTTTGTTCTGTATACCTCTACAGTAACTTCATCCCAGCTGAAGCCGTACCTTTAGTGAAGGTTATTGGAGAGATGTTGGATGAGCTGCTTCCATACCCCTATGCTGCAGAAATGAGAGGAATTGCCAAAACAGTGGACATAGACCTCGGGGAAATTACCTGCTTGAATATGCTCTATGATTTGACAGCGTAAGTATTACAAGTGCCACCGCCTAACTTGCCTAATTATTATTATTTTATTTTCATCATTATAACCAGATTGTAAACACAGGTGCCGGGGCGAGGGAAGGTGGTAGAACTAGTGATGTTGATTTCGACATGGAATTTGCAGTAAATTTACCATGATAATTCCATATTCATGCATGAAAATGGAAGGCTACAGAAAGGATTTGGGGATGCTTACCATGCATAACAAGAGAGACTTGTATTCATAAATTGAGTAATTTGTGCCTGCGAAAATATAAATGTTCTCCCTGTCTGGCATATATATAGATAGACCAGTTTGTAGTCGGTTATACGATGGTTGGACAATCCACTGGATCAAATACTATTACTAGACTTCAGACTGGGTTTTTATAATGAAGCTGTGGTGGATGATGGATGTAAATATATTTATTTATTTATTGCGTGTGACGGTACAGGGCTTGCACTAGTATTGTAGCCCAGGATGGGAATGGCACTATCTGGCATGCACGCAATCTAGACTACGCGGTGACAAAGGAGCTCCGGAACATGACCGCCATCATTGACTTCCAGACTAAGGGACAGGTGAGTCATAAACCCTCACAAATATTCTGGTTTTGGGCATGAAACTTTTTTTCATGTCAGCCTTTCCTAAAATCATGCAAACTCTCTGGACGCTGGTACTGCATGGTGACCTGACGGTATACATGTGCTAGTTGTACCTCTGCAGTAAAGGCTGTATGGGAATAATGCAATGTACTTACCGGTGTATGGTTGATAATATAGTACCGCATAAAGCCCTTTTGAGCTCATCTAAAATAATATAACTTTACTGTAACACGATTGACCATTCAGATTGAAGTTGATTTATTTCACTATTTCTCATTCAAAAGAGTTTAATATTCAAGTTGACTACATAGTATCTTATCAAGTTCTTGACCTTCTTTGCTTAAGGCTTTATTGAGCCTCTAGTATCATACTAGGTGTTCAAAACTTTTTGAGACTTTTGAAAAGTGATAAAAAAAAGATTGCAATTCTATTTAAGCTGAAATTGACATAAAGAGTTAAAAGCGCAAATGTTTTGGAAGCATGTTTTGTGACATCTCTTCAACTCTTATTCTTTAAATAATCTTTGGAATACATGTATTTAATGAGATTCTCACTTTGGGATGAATTTTGATCAGGGGGATGGTGAAATCCTTCCCTTCATGACAGGCTGGCAATGAATTTGTGAGCAAATACATTTTCATGGGACTTTAGAATTGTTGTTACTGTAACTGTTGACACCCATTGGGGAAATATCAGATGTACAAAATTACACACCAATGATTTGATTAAACATTGGAACAACATTTCAGGATTTAAAATCAAATGTTAGCTATTATTTTGTGTACTTATATATTCAGTAGGCCTACATGAGGTGGTAAGAGTTTAGGTGTGGTGGGAGTTGCTGGTGAGGTAGAGTGGTATGGTAAGTGGTAGGCAGGTGGTAGGAATAGTGCATGTGGTGGGAGTTGCGGGTGAGGAAGAGTGGCATGCTTAGTGGTAGGCAGGTGGTAGGAATGGTACATGTGGTGGGAGTTGTGGGTGAGGAAGAGTGGCATGCTAGGTGGTAGGCAGGTGGTAGGAATGGTACATGTGGTAGGTGTGGTGGGAGTTGCAGGTGAGATGGAGTGGTATAGTAAGTGGTAGGCAGGTTGTTGGCGTGGTGGGAATTGAAGTTTTTTAGAGTGGTAGGGTAACACAACTGCTACAGTTACAACAATAGTATTTTGTGTACCTGGAAATAGTTCTTTTTTTCTTGAACCATGTTCAACATCAATATCTTGCAACCTCCCCCCTTTCTGTGGAGATAAAAATCAACTTCACCTGCCTGTAATGCCTTCAATGCTCACTTAGTGCTTTGCTTACAATGTCTCAGACTGGTCAGGTGAAGTAGGATTGTATTTCATGCAGATGTCTTCTAGTAAGTTTTGTGCAAGGAAACACTTTCCCCATTTCTTCACGACATCTGTGTGACATTGATGGGAGGGAAGAAACATGAGTTTTTAGAGAAGTCTCCTTATTGTTTACTCACAACAGAATGCCAAAATACATGATTCTCCTTTAAATGTTCAACAGAAATATCCTAGGCCATGAAACCTTACTAATCCTACATGTAGTTAGTTGCCAAAGTGCGTTTAGCTACTTGCAGTTCAATAACCAATTAAGAAAGTAAGCTTTCATGAATATTTTCCCTGGTTGTAACCAAAAATGTTGTTGCATGTCATGATGTTGCTTTGGACTATAAGATAAACCATTGAAGATTTTAACAACTCTTTCCAAGACCATACATGTAGTGTTGTTGACATAATTTGCTATGCTTTAAAACAGCCCCAGTATCTTGAAAGGTTTGTTGATAAAGGTTAAAGTCACTCCACTTGATCAACCAAATTAGCTGATAAGCTTTCTCCATTATCTGCTACCTTTGGTCACTTTGACAGTTAGCTTAATCAGTGCAAACAAGCCTATCAGGAACTAGACTTTGTTCTGTCAGGTGACACTGCCATGACTTTGATAAAGCCAGGGATGTAGGGATGGTAAAGGTAATCTCCAGGGTAAACACGGAAGCAAAAAATGACTTGGCTAGTGTTGTTGTATGTGACACTCTCAAGAGTTTGATTACAGATGTATACCGCTAGCCAAGTTCAGATTATCAAACTTTGGACATTGTCATGTGGCAAGACATTGACGGATGAGAGTTGATTTGCATCATGTGTGTGAAAATGCCACTGTAATGTTACAATTCTTTTTGTAGACATACAATTTCATGGTAGATATATGATTGAAATATATTACCTTTGTAAGGATTTGATTATAAAACAAAGACATCTTTCATAGGGTAACCATTGTAACATGGCCTCTGTCCTGCTTATGGCTGCTACTTCCAGTATAGAGTTGCTTTAAATAAGCAAATTTGATGTCTTTGTCTCGATTACAATGGTTCCAAGATTGACAGATTCCGGGATCTCTATTACATTCTGGACCCTAGTGTTCGGTTATATGTTTTTGTGAAGTACTGGTACTAGAGGGTCATGTGACATATCTTTGCACGCTCCTTGCTGTATACAGGTATGCATGATAGAACGCTGCACCCACTCATGTGCTGTATCCTGACAACCACCCACGCACATAGTATGAATAGCATTCATGTGATGGATGAAGAGATAGGAAGAGAGGAAGTGGGAGAGAGAAGAGTGGTAGAGAGAGGGAGAGAAAGAGAGAGAGAATAAGAGAGAGAGAGAGAGAGAGAGAGAGAGGGGGGGGGGATTGGGAGAGAGGGAAAGAGGGAAAGAGAAGGGGGCATGGTGGAGGTAGAGGGGAGAGAGGGGGAGTGGTAGAGAGAAAGAAAAGGGGAGCGATATAGAGGAAGGGGGGGGGGGAGAGAGAGAGAGAGAGAGAGAGAGAGAGAGAGAGAGAAAGGGGGTAGGAGAGGGTGGTTGAGAGAGAGAGGGGGGGAGTGATAGAGAGATGGAGAGAGAAAGACAGAGAGAGAGAGAGAGGGAGAGAGAGAGAGAGAGAGAGAGAGAGAGAGAGAGAGAGATAGAGAGTGTTGGTATGACCTATCATGAGTGATGGAACTACAGTACATAGAAGTTCATAAATATTATGTGTGCATATGTGTCCAATGTACAAAGGGAGTGTAACCAAAACATTGCCTGCCATAATTTAATTTTTATTTCAGCCTTTGGGGTATCCTAACTCCAAACTTCCCAGCAACAATGAGCTGGTAAAACTAGGGAATGTTTATAGTAACTAGCTAAAAAATATTCATATCCTATTGCCTATAACCTATGTCACAGATGGTGCATCTTGTTTATAGTAACTAGCTAAAAAATATTCATATCCAGCAGTGTGTCAACTTGTTTGTCATAATATGATTACCCAACTGTGACACACCATTTGTACATGGCCAGGGTCATGTACAACCATAGTTAGAGCTATTACTTGCATATTCTGACCCATTGATTCTAACTCACTCACTGACAATGTACCTTGAACCTGCAAATTATGGCCGGGGTGTGCTAGAAATGCTAAAAATGAAATCATTTTCAACCTTGGCTATAACAGCAGTGTGACCACACTCCAGCATTCATCACCTGATCATTTCTGTAATCTTTGCACAGTCTGACGTGCCTTGTATGAAGCAAGCAGAACTATTGTTGAAAATCATCAATGCCTAAATGTTGTAGTAATGTTTCTGTTCTTGAAACTGATGTTGCTTGCTGCATGTTTTCAATCTCATCCTCTGTAGACTCTGTACACAACAACCAGCTTTGTGGCCCAAGTGGGAGTCTTCACTGGCATGAAGCCCAAGAAGTTCACCATGAGTCTCAATGAAAGAGGTATGTTGCAAGCAAGCAGCCACAGGAAGGGTGGTCACCCAATGATGCATAAAATGCAATACGTCACAGATTGTGCATAAGGGCAATATGTCAGAGGGTGCATAAGGGCAATATGTCACAGGTGGTGCATAAGGGCAATATGTCACAGAGGGTGCATAAGGGCAATATGTCACAGAGGGTGCATAAGGGCAATATGTCACTGGTGGTAAATAAGGGCTATATGTGTCATGGATGGTGCATGAAGGTGATATGTCACAGATGGTGCATGAGGACAATAGGTCACAGATGGTTCATACAGGCGATATGTCACAGATGTTGCATAAGGTCAATATGTCACAGATGGTGCATAAGGGCACTATGTCACAGATGGTTCACAAAGCAATATGTCGCAGATGGTGCATAAGGGCAATATATGTCACAGATGGTGGATACGGACAATATGTCACCAGTGGTGCATAAGGGCAATATTTCACAGATGGTTCATACAGGCGATATGTCACAGATGTTGCATTAGGTCAATATGTCACAGATGGGGCATAAGGGCAGTATATGTCACAGATGGTACATACGGGCAATATGTCACCAGTGGTGCACAAGGGCTATAGATATGTCATGGATGGCGCATAAAGGTGATATGTCACAGATGGTGCACAAGAGCAAGATGTCACAGATGGTGTACAAGAGCAATATGTCACAGATGGTGCATAAAAGCAATATGTCACAAATGATGCATAAGAGCAATATGCCACAGATGGTACAAAGGGGCAATATATGTCACGGATGGTGCATAAAGGCAATATGTCACAGATAGTGCATCAGAGCAATATGTCACATGGTTCATATGGGCAATATGTCACAGATAGTGCATCAGAGCAATATGTCGCATGGTTCATAAGGGCAATAATATGTTATAGATGGCACATGGAGCATGTATGTGAGTGGTTACTTTGGAATCAAGAATGTCTGTTTCCTCCTCGTTCTGTCTGCAGATAATGGGACTCAGGCAGAGAACATTGTGGAGCTTCTGGAGGCCTTGATACTCAAGAAAGTCAAGTTCACTTCCTTCATTATCAGAGATGTAAGAAACTTAAAGGGCAGTACTTGTCCAAATTTTGCCTTGACTTGGTGTAAGAAACTCAAGTGAAAGCAGACAAAAAATGAGAGGGAAAAAAAATTGACGAAAATCTGACAACAAATAAAAATCCATCTTTCCAAAGATACTGTTCGTTCATGTATTCATTGGATTATGCAGATAGCAATATGAGACCTGCAAAGTGAAGAACTTACAAATACACAATGATATCAACCTCTCTGAACTTCAAAACAGGACTAAATGAAGCTCCAAATGGGCATTTATACATGAAGGATCAGAAAATCAAGCACTCTTTGTGGATTGTATACCGTTAGACCACATTTGTCAACACAGAAATGCTATCCATACAATAAACTTAGGTCTAAGTATGATGTGAAAAATGTTGCATATTGATTTTGATTGTGATGAGAGCAGTTGGTAGCATTGTGTGTTGATGTTAACAGCTTCTTTACCCCTGTTTATGTGGTTAAACCAGTTATTTCTTGATTGACCATCTTCCACACTTTGTGGATTAATCCTTGTCTCCTCTACAAGAAGATACCTGGGTTGTTTGACCATCTTGTTCTGCCTTCCATACTTGGTACATATATATATACAGATGTTGATGGATTAATGCTGGAACCCATTGAGAGTACGGGACTACGGATTGACTTGCTTATCATTGCATTAACAGGCTTTGGAGCAGGACAACAGCTACAGCGAGGTTCTGGAGAGGATAACCTCTGAAGAGGAGGTAGCTCCTGCGTACCTTATCGTAGCAGGGGTACAGCCAGGGGAGGGCGTGGTCATCACCAGGGACAGGATTGCCCCCCTCGATGTTTGGCATCTAGACTCCGCAGTAGGGAGGTTCGTAGGGAGAAGGGATGGTCGATTTTAAGTTAATATTGAAAATGTTCAAGGTTAAGAAGATTTATCAGTCAAGGAGCCATTATCTAGGAAGGGTCGATCAGTTATGATCGAGGGGTGCGATCAATGTTTATGGAGGTGTGTGGTCTTGGGAGCCATGGTCTAGAAGAGGTGCGACTGATGATGATCAGATGGGAGTGGTGCGATCGGTTATGATGGAGGGGTGTGATATTGGGTACTATGGTCTGGGAGGGTCCGATTGGTGTTGATGGAGGGGCTAGTCTTAGGAGCCATGGTCTTGGAGGGGCGCAGATTGATGTTGATGGGGGGGGGGGGGGTGTGGTCCAGGAAGCCATGATCTGGGACGGGTGCGATCGGTGATGATAGAGGGGTGTAGTCTTAGGAGCCATGATCTGGGAGGGTGCGATTGGTGTTAATGGAGGGGTGTGAGCTTGGGAGCCATGGTCAGGGAGGGTGCGATTGGTGTTGATTGGGGGGGGGGGGTGTGGTCCAAGGAACCATGGTCGAGGAGGGGTGCAAACAGTGTTGATGGAGGGGTATGAGCTTGGGAGCCATGGTCAGGGAGGGTGCGATTGGTATTGATGGGGGGGGGGGGGGTGTGGTCCAAGGAACCATGGTCGAGGAGTGGTGCGAGGGAGGGTGCGATTGATGTTGATGGGGGGGGGGGGGAGTGTGGTCCAAGGAACCATGGTCGAGGAGGGGTGCGAGGGAGGGTGCGATCGGTGTTGATTAAGGGGTGTTGTCTTGGGAGCCATGATCTCGGAGGGGTACAAACTGTGTTGATAGAGAGGTGTAGTCTTAGGAACCATGATCTGGGAGTGTGCGATTGGTGTTGATGAAGGGCTGTTGTCTTGGGAGCCATGATCCGGGAGGGGTGCAAACAGTGATGATGGAGGGGTGTGAGATTGGGAGCCATGGTCAGGGAGGGTGCGATTGGTGTTGATGGGGGGTGTGGTCCAAGAAACCATGGTCGAGGAGGGGTGCGATCGGTGTTGGTGAAGGGGTGTTGTCTTGGGAGCCATGATCTCGGAGGGGTGCAAACGGTGTTGATATAGGGGTGTAGTCTTAGGAGCCATGGTCTGGGAGGGTGCCATTGGTGTTGATGAAGGGCTGTTGTCTTGGGAGCCATGATCCGGGAGGGGTGCAAACAGTGATGATGGAGGGGTGTGAGCTTGGGAGCCATGGTCAGGGAGGGTGCGATTGGTGTTAATGGAGGGGTGTAGTCTAAGGAGCCATGATCTGGGAGGGTGCGATTGGTGTTAATGGATGGGTGTGAGCTTGGGAGCCATAGTCAGGGAGGGATGCAATCGGTTTTAGGGGAGGGTTGTGGGCCCGGGAGCCATAGTCTGGGAAGGTGTCATCAGTGTTGATGGAGGGATGTTTGCCTGGGAATTCCTAAAATATGGTCTGGTAAGAGTGCGATCACTTGATGAGGACCAATATGCACACTTGTACTGTTCTTTCTTCTCTCAAAGGTGGTTCCTTCTGGAGACTAACTACGACCATTGGCTTCCTCCACCTGCAAGTGATGACAGGAGGTAAGAAAAACACCTCATTTTGCAACAAGTAGAATAATAATCTATATAAAATACACTCCAGAGACAAAGACAATGAAACAGACTTGTGTATATCTTGTACAGTGGAGCCTATGATCAAATGCAGAGTAATTGCTCCATACATTTACTGTAATATGATTGCAATAGATTGCAATCAGCTGTGACGTTGATCTCAGGTTCAACTGTATTGTTGATAAGATAAGACTCATTCTCTTTGAATGGCATCACACAACTGTTCAGTATATATGTGAATTTCCCTCTGACATTGTGGCCTATATGATCATAGAGCTCAGCAGGGGTAGGTTAGGGGGATAAAGTCAAACTGACTGACATAACTTTATTCTGTGTTTATTGCAGGTGTTTAGGTAATTATCAATTACTTCCTTGGTTTATCTTTATTTCAGGGATCCTGGGAACAAGGCCATGAAAGCCACTGGTCAGAACAACATCAACATGGATACTTTGTGGAATGTGTTGTCCACCAAGCCAGTTCTGAATGAGTAAGTCTCTCCCTCACTTATGACAACAACCTTTGAGCTAATATTCTGACTGGGCATTTTGAGAGCACATTTTGACTGGTGGGTGGGCGGGTGGAGTGGTCGTGGTGGGGGGGGGTGTTAATATCTTGGCCACGGTGAGGCTCCATTAACAGAGAATTGTGCATTGATGTCAAGTCATATGTAAAGAACACCACTGTTTTATTTTAAAGAATTCATGAATAATTCTTGTTTCCTTTTTTCGGTATGTCAATTTTTCAATTTTATTAGTTATTTTATTCATTGATATTTCATTCAAGAAGTAAAAGTCAGCAACACTACTGTATTGTAAAATTTCAAATTTCAAATCAGTTCTTATGTATTTCATTGTTTATAAAATCAGTTAACTATGCACAATTAGGGTCAAATCAGACCTAGTTTAAAGGTCAATGAAGTTTGTAGAAAAATTGCAATTATTTCATATTTCTCCATAATGTAATAATCTTAACTAAATGTAAATCATCCAATAGACCACTTTCGTTATGTATATTTACAACCGATATGTATTTCTAAAAGCTTGAAGAGGATGAAAACAAATGATAAGTGCTAGCGTGGATCAGCCACTTGATCTGGGCTTCGTAACATAAAAGTTTGCCATCAATCGCAAATTTGAAAGACAAATTTTGATTGGTTGCTGGTCAGTCTTTTGAACAAAAAGCACATGCAATAATGATGTTGATTGGTCATCGCCACTTTGCAATTGATTGCAAAATTGTATGTTACGGGGCACTGATCCCCAGTCTGCAGAGATGTGTCTAACAGCAGGATTTATGCTGCCCTACTCTCACAAAAGGAAGCAAATGATAAATCACTCAAATCTGGGTTATTGGTATTCTTAGATTGTACCCAGCATTCCCTACATACAGGCAAAATCTGGACAAAAAACGTTAATCTTGCTGCAAGCTATGCAATCTAACAAGATGTGGTGTTGCACTGATGCCAATGCAAGTGACAGACACATTTTGCTCATTTACAAGAAAAGTCCTCTTTTGTTAGTTGCTTCCTTTTGTCAGATCAGGGCAGTATGGTAGTTACCTCGTCACATGACACAAGAGCCAAACGGCAAACAGGACGTCACATGTGCATGTTCCATTGGGCAGGAAGTCCATGTAGATATGTGCTACTGCGCTGCATAGAAAAACAAGCTGAACAGGGCATTCAACCCTGCCTACATTAATTGGACTTGAATGAAAGGAAACAAGTGAGAAATCACTCACAAGAAAAACATTTCCTCCACACCACAGTCATTTATTTTTGTAGTCAGTTATATACAAGTGAGACTGTCTACAAAGACCCAAGATGTGTGCAGACACCGATAGAGAGAATGAATGAGAAAATTTGCAGGCAGAAACAGAGGAAGTTGCAAAAGAAAACACTTTTTTTCCTCTCCCTTCTTAACTCACTGCTCATGCTTAGATTGTTAGGTTAGAGAACCCTGTTCCAGTAAGGATGGCAAAACTTGCTATGGAACTGCAGTGACCAAAAGGATGTGGCTTAATTGCAACCTATAAGGAATTTGAATTTTATTCATAGCCTGATGTCTATTGTCCATACAGCAGATTGGATGGGAGTCGCGCTGCTCAGTACCTGAGTGGAGGAATACCAGTCTGCATACATACGGGCTCAGTAAAGAACATGTTAAGGGTCAACCTGTGTATAAAGCCATACACATTGAGGAAGATAGAGAGAGGAGGAATAAAAAGGAAACAAATGTGAAAAGTTCATGAAATTATCCTTGGTTTTGTTGTTGCTTGCAGCCAAACTGTGTACACAGCTGTCATGTGTGCGGCCAGACCCGATGTCTACATGTCTCGCATGAGGGATGTCCCTGCCTTCTAGCTTGCTGTGACTGAGTTCAAGACTAAGCCTTCAACGACTGCTCCCCTTTCCACTTCTTTAGGAGATGTTGAAGGGCTTTGGGTTGCCTACATTGTAAATGCAAGTATAAGATGTTGACAAAAAGCAGGGGACATGCTTGATCATAGGTATCACAAAAGCATCAATTCGCTTTCAAGCTTTCAAGCTGCAATTTTCCCACAAGATAGTTAAAGAATATAGCCATTTTGGGAAGCATTTCCGCTGTTGATATTCTTGTAATATTTCTTTGGATATCATATTGGATTTTAACTTTGCAGACAAACCAGGACCAAAACAACTGTATGTATCAGATAATGAATTCAGAATTCAGCATTGTCCATTGTGGATCTACCAGAAGCATCATGCATAATCCATAATGCCACTGTGAAGGCAACTGCTAGTCTTTTTTTTACCGAAGCTATGTCAGTTTTTTTACTCACCTCAGCAATAGTGATGGGAGGACAACAAGTTATTCAAATACTTTGAATAGGCCAATGCTCTGCCCATTTTGATCATTAAAAGTATCAAATTGATACAACTTCATATTCCCTTGCAATATTTACATATTCCAGATTAGGAACTTTGCAACCAAAACATACACTGACCGATTGCTCTTGTTTTAATAGCTCTGTTTTCTGTGTCACTATTGCTCAAGTGAGGAAAAAGAAGGAAAAAGAAAATTCCTTCACAGCGTCACATATGTGCGTCACCTGCATACCTTCATTAGTCCATCACAGGCCCGAGGTGTAGCTAGCTGGCCAGGATGAAATAAAATTAGCATGACGAGAATTTACAGATTTTATAATCGTTCCACCGAATTTGGTGAATTTTAATGATTATATATACGTATATTAATGTACTTGATGCATATGTTGTAAACATATAATAGGTACATATCTGCTGGTTCCATTGACCACAGTGGAGGTGGATTTAGTATAAAGTACTAAATGATCTTTTGATAGATAGAGATATCAAAATAAGCATTTTATTTTATATTGTGAACTTAATGACATATTTCTTCTTATCATATTTGATGTCTGCCATGCTCCGATGCTACATGTGTACTCTGTGTGCAGTTGTGCATTGCCATTGGTCCGCTAGAAACGTCTGAGTTGAGAGGGCGCTTTAGAGTTTGTTGACTCATCCTCACAGATAGACTGTGTCTATCTCAGTGGGATGAATAGACCTGTGAATGCTGTATAGTCCCTTTAACCCTTAAAGGGACACTTCACTGAGCTTTTGTGGCGCGTTATCGTTCATAGAGCGCTGCTATCGACAACATTAGGCATGGAGCGTGGCCCGGCTCGGTTAGCATTTGGGAATCTCCGTATAACTTTGACAAACAAGCATGCAGTTGTAGTGATATAGGTGACTTTTGTGTACATGCACCAAAGCGTGTCAAAGAGTGGTGCTAGTAACACACACGCACGAGATTGACGCTAACACAGTTTTGGAGATCTTTAGGGTGGGGTAGTGCCGGCACTGGGGTGGGGCCCTCTATAAACGATATCGCTCCACAAAAGCTCAGTTACGTGTCCTCTTAACATGCCACTGGCAGATACTTTCACCATTAATGCACACAAACCCCATAGAGCAGTAGTTTCTCTAGTAAACAAGAGGTTAAAATTGATTGCGGCCTCAGATCGTGGACCGTCTGGTAAAAATATCCTTTCACACAGTATTTTGCTCTAACTGAAATAATCCACTGGAATTGATCAACTAAACCACACTTTGCCAATGAAACTATTCCATTTTGGAGCTCCTTGTCAGCTACACGTAGCACAAATCCTCGCGGAGATTTTCCTCTCTTTAATCTTGTCAGATATTGCAAGCAAACTAATCTTGCCAAGCGCATGTGACAATGGAGTCACCTGATCTTGAGAGAACATTACTGTAGATCATGATCAGATATCCTTGCCATGAAACTAGGGCCAGATAGGGCATCCATGTCTCTAGGAGGACATTGGATATTAGAATGTACACTACAGCTCAAAGGAAATGGCATAGGGAAAGGGAAAGGGAAGAAAGGGAAGGAGCCGCAGTTTTAAACAGCGGTATATTTTGTCTAGTTCAGCATTAAACATGACGCTTTAGCCTAAAAAGATTCATGTTTCATGCTGAACTGGACAAAATATACCGTGGTTTAAAACTCGGGCTCCTTCCCTTTCTTCCCTTTCCCTTTCCCTATGCCGATTCCTTTGAGCTGTAGTGTACATGTCATGTGTAAAATGAAGAATCAGACTCTGAATTGAATTCCTTGTGTTTTAATGGTTAACGTCATCAAGTTCAGTTGATCAAGTGTTTTCATTGATACAAATCTAATTTGTATCAATATGTTCTTTATGTTAATTCATCACATCACCTAACTTTATATAATGTAACTGCCATTTAGTGATATTGTGGTGTAGTGAGTACGATTTTCAGCTTCAAAACAATTAAAAATCAGACTAGTATGATTTTTTTTAAACAAAGAATTACATGTATTATGACATTTTAATGGTTGTCATTTTTTATGACATCTTGAATGTACATATTTCTTGTAATTTTTGTCAATTTAGTCTTAGGACTGTGATAATGGAATATTTATATTACACTATTACACTACAAAATAATACACTATGCATTCACCAGTCAAGCATTTATACAAAAAGTCTATTCAAGCAAACATGTGTCTCGTATGTAAATATGCACAAAGCATTTAACAAATGCATTTTGTTTGGATTATCATACAGATGAAATGAATGTTATAATGTATATGTTATTCGTGAAATGAGTCAAGTATATTGTACAACTTTATATGTCGTAGAGGGTTTTTTCCTTGATCCAAGTTTTGTGTTGCACTGTTATTTACTCTTTCTGATCATTTCTCTGTGTCTTTAAAAGAAACCAAATTTGTATTGAAAAGTAGTCTTTGTTGAAGTGATTAAAATCTTGTTTGATGTGTGTGATCTCTCTAAATTTGTGCACAAAGCCGGAAATCACCATATCACTACAGTACGAGGCATTTGGATGATGTATGATTATCAGCAAAGGCCATTTCCTATATTTCCTCTATTCCCTATAAATAAGTCTTGCAATAGGTTTGGTCCTACTAAAAGCTTCAAAGAGCTGCCAAGAGATTGTGATTGTTACAGCTATAGTTAAGTATCGCAGCGCAGAGGCCACCAAGAGACTTTACAGTTTAATGCAAATTTCTTTTAAAATGATTAAAATTGATTAACTGAGCAACCATTTTAATAGTACAAAAGACTTTCATCAGTTGGGGGACATGATACAGTGGTGATTTCTGCTTGTTCAGATGGCATGAGGAAGTCTACAGGTGTAGATGAAAGCTCGCCCAAGTGAAATAATAAGGTTGGTGGAAGCAGAAATTCATCACTGCATTTTGATAGTCTCGCAGAAGTCACTGGTATATCTTCAGTGTCATCTGCTGCTCTTGGCTACTCTTGGCTGGTCTTAAAAGTGATATTCATAGGATATAAAATCAAATAGATATAGTTTATTTTATAATTGAATGAGTTATTAAAGCAATTTATGCAGCTAACAAGCCGTGAAAGTGTTCGGTTTTGTGTTTAATGAAAGTCAAATTTCACTAAATTGACTCTCTTCCTGACCTACGAAACCGCCTGAGGGAAAGTGGCGTTGTGTGTACGTCACAGCCGGGATATGCTTCACAATGACCATTGTGTATCACACCTGTTAATCCACTAGCAACTGCCATCACAGTTTCATTAACAATGCATGATGCTTCTGGCGGAAAAGAAGCTGCGGATTGGCATGTGTGATGCACAATAACGCCTCCCTTTTCTTACGTTAGACCTAAAGGCCGTTTAGGATGACAGTAGGGCCAATTTGTCCCCGAGAATACGGTGATTGTTTTCACCCTAATTTCGCTTTTTGGAAAGTGATATATTGTTTGAATGTCATCCGAGCTCATTGTATGGCTTATAAGCTTTCTGTAGATGAATATCTTCATATTTTTTGGATTTTCTATGAATATCACCTTTAAGTATTGTCGCTGTACTGATACTCATGGTGGCTCTTGATGGCTGTTAGTAGGACCACAAATACGTGTTTTGTTCAGATTCATGCATGGATGTTATGATCAGTGTATTCATTTTGACATCTGCAGCTAAGCTAATGCTGCTTTTACTAAGGGGCCTGGGGGGTGTTTCACCAAGCTGTTTGTAAGTCACAAACGACTTAACGAGCGACTGGTGATCCCTTCTTGTGCTAAATGTGATACCACACTTTGTTCGTTGAGAATATGATTTAGCACAAGAAGGGATCACCAGTTATTAGTAAAGTCATTTGTAACCTACGAACAGCTTGGTGAAACACCCCCCTGTTCCTTGTATTTAGAATGCAAAAATATGGTGTGGAATCATCAATGATGAATCACTGTTAAGAATCTACTGTATTTCAGAAATGTTTTTATATTTTTATACTATCAATAGTGGAGTCTAGAAATTTAAAAGAAAATGTTTGATTTCTTATGTTTTTTTTTTTTATTTATTGAAGTGGTATCTTTCTGATTGATTACACTGTCAACAAATAAAAAGTGCAATAGAGAATAATGCATGTAACTGATAATCAAAGGAATACATACAAACACAGACCTTGTGTGTGTATCAGCAAGAAACATTTGCTGTGCAATTTCGCTTGAAATGTGCATTAAATAAAACAGGGTCTTCTGCTCCTTCCTGCATTCTTGATGTGTGGAGTAAATTGGTGAACAAGAATTTCTGATCATTGGCAAGTCACCCTATCCGGCGCAAGTCTCTTTCAGTTCAAAATACTGAAATTAATATGTGCATTATGCAACTTGAGATTTATAAATATTGAAACAGATTTTGATTTTGCCATTTACATGCATGGTAATTATTTTTTTTATATACAGTGTAATGGTCAACAAGTTATGATAGTATATGTAATTTTGCAAGTACATGTACATACATTTATTTGATCAAAACATGCTTTCTCATACCATTAGAGGAGACTCGTTCAGTGAGGCAGCCTTGCTCAAATCTTTGTTATATGAGGAAAATAGTAATACAGTATCCTGGAGTATGATGTAGACGTGTATGTATGTCCGAAGGACAAATGTTCCATTTTGGGGGGGTCTTAACTCGCGTCTTTGCACATTACCCTCTGTTAGATGGATACAGGTGATGTAACTTCTGTACCAAGGTTTATTGATTATAATTTGTATATTTGGATTGTAAACATACTGGTAAATTGATTTGCATTAACTGCTAATGACGCACAACCCTTCTGATAGATGGATACAGGTGATGTAACTTCTGTATCAAGTTTTATTGATTATATTTTGTATATTTGGATTTGTATAAACATACTGATACATTGATTTGCATTAACTGCTAATTACGCACAAGCTCTTTCATACATCTGGTTGATATTCTAGCAACTTTGGGGGAAATGTTAAATGCACTCCTACCCTTTTAACACACTCATCTTCTTTATTCATATTCACATCTGAAATTTGAAAGCCTGATACATGTTTTAGGTGAATAGCCTTAAGGGAATATTTCTTTTGCCTAATCTCTTGTCTTAAGTATAATAATCAATTCATGTTTCCATATCATTTCATCAAAGTATAACCATGAAATATATTGGTGTATGTAGATAAATAAAAATCATCAAAATGATCAATTCTTTTAGATTTTTCCAATTAATTTACTTGATTATGCTCGTGTTTGAACGTTGCTCCTTTAATAACTTGTAAATGTAGAAGTACTGCCGGAATTTGAGTTGTGAGCATTGAATTTATGATTGTGCATCAACCCTGTCTCTCTTTTCTGCTTAGTTTCGATGTGTTTATGTGAATATATGTAATGCTTGTGTGAGCATTGTATTTCTGTGTTGTGTTAATGTGAGTGTGTGCATTGTTTGCTGATAGAAAACATGCAATCATATAGTTATTTGTTCAACTTGAAGCTGCAAAAAGCCTTGCAAACTCAGTTCGAAACTTACGACCAACCATTTTTAAGCATAAATCAGATCGGTGCAAATATCAGCACATGTACATCAAACAAAATATAACATTTCACTGCAAAACTACATTCTTTATCAACTTTTAATCTGGAAATAATTTATGTTTAGTGTACTTAAATACATATAAGATCCATAAATTTCAGAAATGCGAAAGTCATTGTTATGTAACCTACACGACTATATTCTTTCAAACACAACTTACATGTAAAAAAGTACTCTTGCATGAACCAAACAATGCTTACTCTACAGTGAATATACAATCTTAAAACTAAATGGAAGGCAAAATTTGTTGATAAACCCTATATAAAAGAGCACTAAAATGGTACCCCATGCCTCCAGTTCAACGAGGGGACCTAAAGATTCCACAAAGGTCCCGAATATTTTATATATTTCATTTAAGCGAGACTTGCCCTGGTGCTCCATCTGGCTGATGGCTAAACCGTAAAAAAAGTAGCTATAGCATAAATTTTGCGTGCCACGCTTATAAAAGATATTAAACAATATCGAGACAGAGGGAAACAGTCGGCTATTTCCTTCTGTCTGAATATCGTTTGACGTCAGGAAATAGGCATCTTTTTCCATCTTTCTGATCTTTCTTTTCCTCTCTCTCTTGGAATTAGTTCAACAATTTGTAGTCATGTGACATACTTTGAACCAATCCATAGACATGAATATTTCAATAAGGGATTATAATACTACTATAATATTACTATATTACTATATCATGTAAAGGGCCCCCCCATAAGCAGATTTGCTTCTTAGGGGTCCATACCATTATTTTATGTTTGTAAATATGTTGAATTTTTGTTGTTTTGTTTTTATAATGGTTAAATAAATGAAATGAAATGAATAATCCTAATATGAAATCGTCCTGAAGCAGTTATATAGTTTGTTGTTTCGTTTTTATGATGGTTAAATAAATGAAATTAAATGAATAATTCTAATATGAAATCATCCTGAAGCAGAATTTACTGACCACTCTGAGGGACATAAGCACTAGGTAATCTAAAAAAAAACACTCGTATCACAAGGCCATAGGCCAGGGAATGATAATATTGTTTTGAAGTCACTGCGGGCCTATAATTCCACCACATCCCGAATATCAGAGCAGTATGTATCTGTTTTATATAGCGAATAAAATAATAAAGAATACCTAAGAGATTTCGAGCCAACAACTATCAAATATGATAGCAAAACTCGACCCTATTTTTATCAATGAACAGCTCATGTTAGCGTTTACATTATATTACACTGCATATTTATATCAAGCAAACTCCTACTGGGATGAAAGCACAAGCTGGTCGACACTCATTAAACTTATATTAATAAACGTACTATTGACCGCTATTTAAGCAAATAAGGTACTTTTGCTGTGATACTTAAATCTACTTCATGCCTGTCAACCAATTAGGTAACAGGATTATTCAGATGAGGTATATTTTTCCTTGCATGCTTGTAAAATCTTGCATGTTTGTAAAATTATTTTGTATTATGGTATATCTGCACCTGTATTACTTTTTGTGAGCAAAATGAAACTTCCATCAATGGACAATAACTTATTAAATTCAATTTCATTACAAATTTTTTTTTTTTTATTAAGGTTTATACACTCTGCGTTTGTTACACTGTCTTGGAAAGAGCTCTCACATTCGGCACCAGACTGAGGCTAATTCAGTTAGGAACAAATCTTACTAGTTACCCATCTAACCTGGACTGAGAGGGACCAATGTGCAGATAAAACCACATCCAAAGATGTGTGCACTGACGAGGTTTGAACTCATGATCTCAGTCAAGGAGTGGTATTCCAAAATTCCTCCTAACTTTTCTCCCAAGTTTTCTTGTCCCAACTTAGGAGGTTCCCAACAGAGCACGGAATTGGTATTCCAGAATGTCCTCCTAGGACTCTCTTAACGCAAATTAGGGAGGGTTAGACCACGCCCATTTTGCATTTGTTAGCCAATGGAGGGAAGGGATTCATTTAGGAGGAGCCAATCATAATCACAACATCTCTTTGGGACTTTCCCCTGGGTTTCATCTTTATTCTGTGGATGCGCAACTATGTGCGCGCACATTAATCATGTACCCGTGCCTTTGCAAATGAATGCTGCTCTTCTTTTTGCGTGTGTTATGAATGGCTTAGACAGGGGGTGGCTCTCCTAAGTTTTCTCCTAACTATTATCTTAAATCTTCTCATACACGCACTCTGGGGGGTGTTTCACCAAGCTGTCCGTAAGTTACAAACGACTTTACGAATGACTGGTGATCCCTTCTTGTGCTAAATCAAATTCTCAATGAACAAAGTGTGGTATTGCATTAAGCACAAGAAGGGTTTACCAGTTGTTCATAAAGTCGTTTGTAATTTACGAACAGCTTGGTGAAACACCCCCCTGCAATACTAATCCTTCTAACTTTCTAATTTGCATAATTAAGAGAAAACTTAGGAGGGGACTAAGGAGAAATCTTAGGAGAGATTTCGGAATCCTAGACTTAGGATAAGATTTCTCCTAAGTGAGCATTTTGGAATACCACCCTTGGTCTCTCACCACCACACCACATTGCTCTCATCAAATGAACATATCCCCCAAAACCTGACAGTTATCATATGGCAGAATGGGCACATTCATCATCTCATCAAAAGACAATATGTCTCCAGATAACATGAAAGGTATTACCACATTGCAGAATGGATACACTGTCAAGATTATGTTGCAATTGCAGATATATACATCAAAGAGTTGCATCCAATATGATATGAACCAATGCCCATAACAATTATAAAAGGGAGAACAATTATACCACTTTCACCAACACATGTTACGAGGTGATCATACAGGACATCTACATTCTATTCATACACTTCTATATCCCTACTGACTTATATTTTTATCACACAAACAACTGGGCCATATTGCATATGTGTTCTTTATATGTGTTCATTTATGTAACTTACCATCAATGGTAACTACCATGGCAAATGGTGCTTGAGCCATGTCCATGTTTTTTAGGCTTTTCACACTCGTCTGGTATTTTTAGCCCCATACGTTTTGCCTGAACCCGGCCGATAAAGGAAACCCATGACGTACACTCAAAAGCTCTAACCCTTCTTACTTAATAGCTTATGACGTCTTGCACAGGCACTCTTTGTACTGGAAGAGCCACATGGGTATGCAATGAGCATACTAGCGTATCTCTGATTCATCATGGCACTCTCCATTTTGTGACCTCATCATCACCTTTCCTTTCCTTTCCTTTTGGACTACTTTGATCTCTGTTCAGTCTCAGCACAGTAATTCAAGGGTTTGCACCACAATTGCATTGCTAACCCAGCTGTTTTCTAAGACCAAATACTCATGTACACCTGAACAAGAAGTGGTCCAAGCCTTGGCAAGGTACTATACGTGGGTCTAAGACCCCATTCAGCGCTAAGGATTTGTCAGTCTCAAAAGGATAATGGATATTTGTCATAAATAAGGAACACAAGTCAGGCCCTTTCCTTGTCATAAATGTGATAAAATCCCGCTGTGAAGTCACACATATTTCCGAAACACAATAGATATTGATTTACCATGTTCTAACATGAGTTCTCTGTCCTACAATCAGTGGCGGTGATCAGCATCTACAACTATCTGCAACCTTTCCCACAAAAGGTATAGTTTCAAATACAATCGTTCAAAGTGAATTATATCACAAGTAAGTTGGGCATGGACCAGATTTTTAGGTGTAGATGCAGAAAATGTGTAATCCAAAGATCTTGATTTAAGGCGTTCTTCTTTATTTGATGATTCCACATTAGACTATCATTTTACACTAACAGTGAAGATCTTGATCTAAGCCTTTTTTTCGTCTTCACAACTCAACTTCAATTTTTTTTTCAATGCAAAGTCTGTGTACATTGATGGAAAGCCGTCTTCACTTCACTACGCACTATGAATATTTTTTTTGGTTATGCGGACAAAATTTCAAAGGGTGCCTTTTAAATTTTGTCCACGTAACAAAAACGCATGTTCATAGTGTCTCCTCACAACTTAATATTTCCATGTAAAGTTCAGGAAAGACATAAACAGCGATCATCATGATTGAAGAGTCTCTTCTCCCTCCCCACTCGATTCTTCTCCACTTTTGACAGATTCTAGTGCCACTTTGTTCTGATTGGTCCATAGGTCGTAGTAGAAGCTGTTTTGATTGGCCAGCAGCTGGTGGTGAGTGCCGCGCTCCCCTATCCTCCCGTCCTGGATGACGAAGATCTCATCCGCGTCGACGACCGTGGAGAGGCGGTGAGCGATGAAGATGGATGTCCGTCCGACCGTGACAGCATCCATGGAGCTGAGGATGTTCTGTGTGAGCAAGCAAGAAATAAACATGGACAATCTACTGTTGTGTACTGGGTTGGTGTGTGTGGGATCAACTATAAAGTAATGCCTACAGTTTGCATAATTCTGAGTTGAACTTGAAGGAGGACTCATGGCCTCGAGGTACAGTACGTTGGAGTACATCTAATACTCAAACAACTCTGATGAATAACTCTCTAATGATGAATCTATCTGATGAATCTCAAACTCTGTATCTGTCTGTATCTGATGAAACTCCTGAAATAACTCGGGAAATAACTCTGCTGAAATAACTGACTCAAACTCTCTGAGCTCTCTAAATATATACTCTTTCTATCTCAAGTTTGAAGTAAACAATTATAGTGAAATTCATACAGAAGGTTAGTTTCTTGGATGCATAATGATCTCACAGAGACTGGACCTTACCTACGTCATCCTAAATTCCAGTATGTTATTCAGGGACTAGCCCCATAAACTCGAGGGTCAGCTATAACCTTGAAGGTAATTCAGCTTCTAGAAAGTGGTCATAAACATGGAAACATTATTTGGGCGGGGGAGTGATAAAAGGACTTATATCACATAACACTACCCATGCAAGTAAATCTTTGCAGTACAGCACACCTTCAACATGTTCGCGGGATTTTTTTTTTGCTCAAGAAATATTCATCACTTCAAAACAATCCACTCTATGCATTAAAATCTTCAACAAAGCCCTGAACAAAGCATAAAAAAAGAACTTTACTATAAACATCACCTTTTGTTGCACAGACACAATTTCAAAGGGTCCCTTAGAATTTTGTCCGCGTAACAAAAGACTACCGCCCACTAACCACCCACAAACCTCTCCCTTCCCAGTGCAACCCCTAACCACCCACAACCCTCTCCCTTCCCAGTGCAACCCCTGACCACCCACAACCCTCTCCCTTCCCAGTGCAACCCCTGACCACCCACAACCCTCTCCCTTCCCAGTGCAACCCCTGACCACCCACAACCCTCTTCGTCCCCAGTGCAACCCCTGACCACCCACAACCCTCTCCCTTCCCAGTGCAACCCCTGACCACCCACAACCCTCTCCCTCCCCAGTGCAACCCCTGACCACTCAAAACCCTGTCCGTTCCCAGTGCAACCCCTTATCACCCACAATCCTCTGTACCTGCTCTGTAATCGAGTCCAGTGAAGAGGTTGCCTCATCATAGAGGATGATGGGTGGATCCTTGAGTATCGTCCTGGCGATGGCCACACGCTGCTTCTCTCCCCCGGACAGCTTGAGGCCCCGCTCTCCGACCTCCGTCTCATACCCCCAGGGCATGCGCTGGATGCCTTGGTGGATGTCGGCCATCTGGGCTGCGTGGAAGACCTGGTCATCTGTGGCTTCCAGGTTGCCGTATTGCAGGTTGTAGAAGATGGTGTTGTGGAACAGCACACAGTCCTGGGGAGTGGGAGCATAGTGGGTCATTTAAACTTTTAGTGAAACGGTACATGCCATCTGCCTATCAGATCGATACTACCCTCCTCTGACAAAAGGAAGCGAGTGACAAATCACTCAAATCCGGGTTTTTGATGTTCTTATATTGTACCCAGCATTCCCTACATATGGCTAAAATCTGGACAAGAAATATTCATTTTGCTGCGAGAAAATCAATCTAACATGATGTGGTGTTGCACTGATACCAATGCAAATGACATAACATTTTGCTCATTTACAAGAAAAGTCTCTTTTGTTAGTTGCTTCCTTTTGCCAGAGTAGGGCAGAATAGGGATTAACCCTTTGTGTGCCAGACAATGGGATTTGTGTGCATTACTTGTGAATAAATGCACACGTGGCGCACAAAAAGTTCATAAGAGACGTACCGGTGTAAAACAAATATGCACCATGATTCAATGCACCAGTCCGTAAACATCGGTAAACAACTTTAAATCAAAGCTCAAAACACATCTATTTGATTAATAACAAGCATTTTAGGAGTCCTATAAAGTGCAGTAGAATACATGTATATACTTTATACAAATATACCAAGCTGTGAGATTGTATAGTGGAAATTATCTATCTGAGGAGGGAGTGGCATAGAACTATTTTTTCCGAGGGGCGAAGCCCCCGAGGAAAAAAATAGTAACTTATGCCAGTCCCTCCAAAGATGGATAATTTTCACTATACTTTCGAACTCAATGCTTGGTATATTTGTTTTATATCCCTTTTGTAAAACAATAACTAATAAATACTATTTAGAAAATAGTAAAACTTTCGCTAACACCATGTGGTTGTATGTCGCCTTTTTTTTTCTCTGTCTCGATATTGGTTCATCCCAGGTAAATGCGCAACACACCGCGCACTGCATTCATGCGCGCACTAATTTACGCCCGCTCAGGTAGAGCATGTGCAGTAGTGCCAAGGTAGAAAATAGTAAATAGAGCATGCGCAGTCCTCCCCATGAAAAAATAGTGAAAAATATCCGGAGCTGAGGCAGCTATAGTCAGATTATTTTGTAGTCTGCGATCATCAATTGACCAATCACGTTCCCAGAATACTCATGAATATTCATAGAAGGGATATAATATGGAATAGTTTCTGCGCTCTATAATTGTATACATTATTTTATTATGTTATATACAAATATATACAACATTGAGAGGTACCAGTGAAATCTATGTGTATGAGGTTACTTGGATTATTACTTGATAGTGAAAATCAAAGACACTAAATGCTGATAGGTTTAACTAGTGCCTCTATCTGAAGGCAGTTTATATATATTTCTATCCATTCTTGAGACCTCATTACAGGTCGCATGAAGCAAAATGTAGGAAGATCCCTCTAACAATAGATAGAACAAATGAGAAGTGACTCGTCTATTTTTCCTGCAGCAAGAGCAAACACCAACAGGAATACCAGTTAAAGTGCGCAAAAGCAGCTGATAAAATGATCACATCGATTTTCTGTGCCGCACTTATATCAGAGTAGGGAAGCGTGAACATTTGACGCCTCTATAGCACTTTACATCCCTCTGACGTCATGAATAGTACTTTTTCAGAGAAGCTTGCTCTTTCAGTAAAAATATCGTTTTGGTCATGTGTAGCACTTTGTACCAATCAAAGGGCAGGACTAGTTTCATTAGGGATATAATACAAGCTATGGGCCTTTTGTGCATTTAGAAAACAGTCCTAATGATGTAAAAAGCCTGAAGCATTGGCTAGAGCCTCTCTATGCAGTGTAAATGTGCATCCTTTGTGGACTAAGAAGCCCTTGCACCAACCCACCTGGGGCACTACACCTATATTCCTCCTCAGACTGTCCACATCGACGTCTCGGATGTCCTGACCGTTGACCAGAATCCTCCCCGCTGATGGGTCATAGAACCTGAATAACAGCCTCCCAATGGTTGACTTTCTGTGAAGACATGACATATAAACTCTTCTCAATTAACAGATTCATCTCCATTGCAGATATCAAAGAAGGAAATATATGAAGATGATGAAGAGAAAGTAAAAGATATTACGAGAATAAAAATAAACTAAAATAAACAGTTCAGAAATATGGCTCTATGTAAGCTTCATATGGTTTGACTTGATCATCTTCTATGACCAGAAAGTTGGGTTGTAATACTCATCTGTCTTTCAGTGAAAAATGATGATTTATATTCAAAACTTCACTGACTGTAGACCTACTGATTTGACTTCCAAACAATGCACCTCATTTTCACCTGGCATTAATGAGGCATTAATTTGGTCACATGCAGTTCTTAACCAATCAGAAGGTAGGGTTATTTTCATTATGGATATATAAATATGTCAGCTGGGATGTAAGAGACTAGACTTACCCTGATCCACTCCCTCCAATAATGGCCACCTTCTTGCCAGCTGGGACGTGGAAGCTGAGGTCCTTAAAGATCTGCTGTTCAGGGAGGTAGCCAAAGGCAACGTTCTCAAACGTGATGCTGGCCTCTTGAGGTTGTAGCTGCAGCATCGGTGCCTGGGGCTTGTTCTAATAGGGAGTAGAATGGACGGACAGTAGTGGTGCAGTAGAGCAGTCAGGTGATGGAGCTCATGGAGGTAATAGTATTGATAATGTATCTTACTACAGTCTCACATTTCATGCTGCCTTCCTGATGTATGTACACATATACGCCCTAATTCACAAGGAAGTGTTAAAGATTGTCCGTCCCTTTTGCAAGCTTAAAATTTGAAATCGTCTATCACGATCGTAAATTGAAGAAAGTGTGATTCAAGACCATTTCTAAGAATATAGCATGTTGAAGCTTTCCATATATGTAAAAATTTCAGCCGTTAAATTTCAAACCGACTTTTTTCGTACTACGAAAAAAGTATCAGTCTTTGTTACAGTATCTATGTAATATTATGCATGTGTGAAATCCTAATTTTATGAGAAATTACCAAACTTTGGAGATGATTCCTTCTATAGAACAATTTTTTTCATAATGCGTTTTATAATTTAATAAACAGATTAATCAATAAAGCAGATATTTCAACACAAACTGCTAAGAGCCTGAGGTAAAGACTATTAATCAGACGTTGCTTACGCACACTATTTGAATTTACACTACGTATCAGTTTCAAATGATGAATATACAGCTTGCTAACACTTCTCTATATGTTTTGCCAATGTTTCGATGGTTTTGTGGTGATCTGAAAAAGGGACGGGCTGTCTTTAAATCTAGTCCATGATTTAAAGGTAACCCGTCACTTTTGCAGACCTAATTCTGAAAGTTCCCTGAGTTTGTCATCACTTGAGAGAGAGTAGCTTTATAACTTTCCCTGGGATCGACAAAGCATAATATTCAGTTTTGAGGAAATAATCTTCGATAATTGATCAAGCTTTCTTTCTTTGTAATACAAAAATAGTTATGATTTTAAAAAGTCAACAGTCGGCATTCAATTTGAATCAAATCTCAATGTTAGTTATTCATTTATTCTATGGGAGTTATAGTACCTCTGACCTTAAAATTTCACAGTTGGTATCCTGTTCTTCAAATATGTAAAATGGTGCCTAGATGACCTTTGACCTCATCATCCTCATCAACACACATGGGGATCATTTGTACCAAGTATGAACACAATTGACGCAGAAAGAAAGAAATGAGAGCAAGTTAAACGAAAACAGTTTTGTAACAGACTAACAGACTAACAGACTAATAGACCAACAGACAAACAGGAAAAGTGAATACTAGGTCTCAGCCAAACTTCGTTAAGGCGTGACAAAAAAAAAGAGGGGCAAAGACGAAGGTATACTGATAGCATTCATACCTTGATATCTGTCTCTACTTTCATGAGGTTGAACAGGGTGCCCATGTCAATCAGGGACTGCCTGATCTCACGGTAGACAGAACCAAGGAAGTTGAGAGGCAGGGAGAGTTGAAACAGCAAGCCATTCACCATGACCAGGTCTCCCACCGTCATCTGACCTGTGGATGACACAGTAGAAAATATGCAACGGATGCTGTCAAAAGCAGGCAAAAGTCAAATAAACTCAATGGCCCAAATTTACAAAGGAGCTTTCAATTTAGTCAAGGGCTTAAGCAAATTTTGAGGCGTTTAGAAGATGAGTACACTTGATGTAGCGCATACACTTCCAAAGGTCCTATAATGAATGTGCATGTTTCACACAGAACACTAAATTCAGGCTAGTAATTCTGGTTAAGACAACGGTTTATTCAAGTTAATGTGATTTAACCATAGCAACAAGTGTGAATTCAGCACCCTATGCATTCATTATTTAATCTTTTTCAAATCTACGCGCTTCATCAAGTGTACTTATATGCCACAAACTTTGCTTATAATGTCGACTGAATCTGAAGCGCTTGTGAATTTGGGCCAAAGTGTTTTTCTTTTCATGAACATTAATCATCATTCCATAAGCTCTCTAATGATGTAAAACGCTGACAATGTCAGACATGACTGAAAAACGTAGCTAGCCAAGTGAAGCACATATTTATGAGGGTTCAGCTCTTTGCTTTTTTTTTCTTGTCAAGCAATGGTTGGTTCATGCAAACATCAAGATTGTAGTTCCCTTATCTGGCAGCCAGGAAGGGATGAAAGTGGATTTATTTAATCCTTACAGAGTATCGGAATGATGTTGTCATATGAGCATGTTGTCACGACAACTGGTTCTAAACAAAATCACTCCAGTGAGAGGTTAAGGGTCCGATATTGTCTAGCGCTCTAGTGTCGGTCCGTCCCAATTAGAGTCCCTACTGTGATCACCGCTGCTTGCTATACCTGCATAGATTAGAGCCAGTTGTCTCGAAAATATGCTCAACTAACATCATACTTCGGTACTCTACATCCGACAGAGCTTAGACCAAAAATGTACCAGAGGGTACAACCAATGATTCGAGACAAAGATCACTCACCTGCCATGATCTGTTGGCTGGCCAGCACCATGACCCCCGCGATGGCAGTGCTGAAGATGAAGTTTTGACCAAAGTTGAGCAGGGCCAGGCTCGTGGTGGTCTTTAGGGAGGCTTGCTCATACTTGGCAAGAGTTTTGTCATAGTTGTCCTCCTCCCACTTCTCGTTATTGAAGTACTGTGCAAGAATAAAACAATAAATGGACGTCACAAATGTCAAATCCTTCCTTTTATTGACAATAAAGAAGAAAATCAAATCAAGCAATAATTGAGATCACAATTTCAAAACTTCATAACTACTAATTAGTAGTTTCCAGGGTAGTTAAACCTGAATAAGATGTAATTTACACCAACTCTAAATGAACTACAGACAAAAAAATCACTGTATAAACAAAAATAAAGAGTAGTGCAAAGACCAGGTTTGTGATACATTGAGAGAACCGAGTCCCATAGTTGCTGAGTAATATTAGACCAAGTTTGAGATAAGTTAAGTGTACTGACCAAGACAGTCTCCTTGTTGATGAGTACTGTAACACCCAAGTTTGAAATAAGTTGAATGTACTGACCGTGACAGTCTCATAATTGATGAGTACTTTAAGTCCAAGTTTGAGATAAGTTAAGCATATGACCTTGACAGTCTCATTGTTGATGAGTATTGTAAGGCCAAGTTTGAGATAAGTTGAGCGTACTGACCGTGACAATCTCATAATTGATGAGTACTTTAAGTCCAAGTTTGAGATAAATTAAGCATATGACCGTGACAGTCTCATAGTTGATGAGTACTGTAAGGCCAAGTTTGAGATAAGTTGAGAGTACTGAACTTGACAGTCTCGTTGTTGATGAAAACTGGCCATGGCAGTCTCATAGTTGATGTGTACTTCAAGGTCAAATTTGAGATAAGTTGAGCATACATACCTTGACAGTTGCATAGTTGATGAGAAATGTGAGACCTAGTTTGAGATAAGTTGAGCATAGTTGAGTACTGTAAGGCCAAGTTTAAGGTAAGTTGAGCATACTGACCTTGACAGTCTCATAGTTGATGAGGGAGTCGATGGCGTGGTTGCCGGCCTCGTTGTCAGCCTTGTTCATCTGCACTCTAAACTTGGTCCTCCAGGCAGTGATGCTGAGTGTGAAGGCAGCATAGGCACCGATGCAGAACACGGTCACACTAGCAAAGGCTGGCCCACACTTGAAAAACTGCACACAACACAAACCAGAGACAACAATTCCAGTTACACTGCTCTCAAGGCAGCACCACACTTGAAATAATGTTTTTAACTATACTATACTTAAAGCGCTATCATAAGCATTATTTTGTGTAATCTGTGTATATGTTATGATGTATTGTTGTATCATTTGTTTGTACACAGGGCCTCCAGGGAGAACAGTGCAAGCTCACTGATGGGGCTATCCCACTTACAAAAAGACTAAACAGATTTTACAAACTATGCTTATTTCTAATCCACTAGGTGCTCTAACTATCAGGATCTTGATTTAACATTCCACCTGCACAACAGATTGTTTCTTCACAGGGGTGGTACTTAAACATAACAATGGCTTATCTGCAAGGATTTGTGAGTGAATCAAAACCAGGCCCTTATATCAATTTATTCAGTTTCAATGGGTGGAATGCACTCTGAATCTATTAGCTGTCGCTACTCGGACAAACCTCAGACAAGCTTTTAGCTTACCCTTAGTAATCTATCGTGTGAATAATGTGTGTAAAATTTGCACACAAAATGAAAATGGTCTATTAACTAGTCACCAAGGCTAAGAGTTGAGCACAAAGGTCAGATTTTAAGGTGTTCCTAAAGGGCAAAACTGATAGGAATAGAGCAGATGTTTAAAGAGAAGCTTTTGACAACACATTATTTTGCACTGGTTTGTGGCAAAGCTGCTGCAGATATGAAACACCTCGAGCAGACAGTGCAACATTATGCAATAGTCCATCAGGAGTGGCAGAAATAATCTTTCAACAAACAGCAATATGTTGGTGTTGTTGGTAATGAGCTCAGTGGCCTGAACTACATGTTTTTTTTTTTTTAGACAATGTGTTACTTCTTTCCAGTTATGGAACTTACCATTATACCAGTGACGAGGCATACTTCAAATATGGTTGGAACGATGTTGAAGACTAACGCCATGAGGACAAAGTTGATACCCCTAATGACAAAGCAAACGTGGGAAATGATAACACGGTTGTACATGTTAATCTCCCAACTTTCTCCACCCGGGATTATCATGTACATGATTATCTTCATACACTTAAAATGTCATTAAAAGGATGACATTCAGCAATAAACCAGAGAAATATTATTTGACCTTGACCTGTGACCGTAAACCTTTTACCTATATGACCCAAAATCTATTCAAATCATTGTCCCATCATAGGTTAGCATTGTACCATGTTTGGTGAAGTTTGGTCACATATCTTTTGAGTTATCGCCTTAACAAGATGCGACAACCCAAACAAGCTGGAAATGTCTGTCAGAAATGCTGGCTGGTAATTCGTGGTGTGGCACAGGTATGAAGAAACAAAAATTAAAGGAAATATATTGTACTTGGAAGACAAAAAAGCCTTCATAAGATAATCGTGAGCAATCTTCTTGCAATGGTCTTAAAATTCATGTAGTGTCCATTTTACAAACTTGCTAAAAGTTATTTGCCCTCAAATGATCCGCATTTGGAGTAATTAGTGAATAAAAAAAATCCCCAAAATGCTTGGGCTGGACAAAACAAGGATTTGTGATTTAATCATTAATTATTCAAAATGTGGATCATTTGAGGGCATATAACTTTTAGCAGTTTTCTATACATGAATATACATGAATATACATGAATATAAGACCATTGACAAGAAGATTGCTCAAGATCATCTTTTTGAAGGCTTTTTGTCTTCCCAGTACAGTATATTCCCTTTAAATCGATATGAAAGACCCATTAGCCCACATAAGTCATACACACAACCTAGACAGGTATAAATAAAGGTTGAATTGAATGGAAAAGTGCATTTTGTTGATGTTGTGTTAATTTACAATGGAATGTACATTCCTATCAAGATAAAAATCTGATTTAAAAGGGATTTACACTCTTGCCAAATAGTGATGGGTGCACTCTAAAAAGAGGAACTTCAGCTAACTGACCTGCTTCCTCGGTCGATGGCCTTAGAGAGCGCCCCCGTCTGTCGGGATAGGTGGAAGCTCAGGTCCAGGCGATGGAGATGAGCGAAGACGTTCTTGGCGACGCGGCGGATCGAGTTCTGCGCCACCTTGGCAAACACAGCATTCCGTGCTTCGTTGAAGAACGAGGCACCGGCACGAGCTGCTCCATCTAAGAAATAGTGGACCACGAAGCAGTAACACATGATTAGCCACTGGCACTCCTCACCTCCCCCTATCCCCACAAATCACTTTAAAAAACAATCATTGAGTACACAGGAGTAACAAAGGTATACAACAAGTCATGGAAACCTATTATTTGGACAAGGCATGACATTCTGAAGTTGCCTATACATTGACTATCTTTCCTTAATCAGACTATACTGCAGAGAGGCATTTTGGACCATGCACAGTAAGTTCAACTTCTTTCCTTAATCAGACTCTACTGCAGAGTGGCATTGCAGACCATGCACAGTCTAGACAATATTAACTGGGTCACTTGCTCATAGGTGAAACTTGCAATGCAACTCTCATTGTGAGAACGATTAAGATTGTCAAATGCTAACAAGTTTCTCATTCCTAGCCTCATTTTTTTTCTTAAGCTTGCAATAACCCATGTTTTTGTTTCATAGAAATATATATATTTCTTCTTCCCAAGGTAAATACACTCCAGCTCAAAGGAATTGGCATAGGGAAAGGGAAGAAAGGGAAAAAGCCGCAGTTTTGAGCCACAGTATAATTTGTTTAGTTCAGCATGAAACACGATGCTTTAGCCTAAAAAGCATTATGTTTCATGCTGAACTGGACAGAACTTCATCTTCAGCACTGCCATCGCGGGGGTCATGGTGCTGGTTTAAAACTGCGGGTCCTTCCCTTTCTTCCCTTTCCCGTTCCCTATGCCAATTCCTTTGAGCTGTAGTGTATGGTGATCTCCATTGAATGCCAGTGCACCTACAGCCCAAGAGAAGCGTGGTAGCAACAGTGACTCCAGTCCCAGCGGAAGCAACAGCTTCTGATGCTGCCTGGTAATCATTCAAGTGATCCACAGCATATTTGAAGAGAAAAGGCACATACACGTTGCATACCTGCGATGAAAAAATATCAAGTAACAATAAATAAAGGGATAAAACATTAGTCCTATGAAGAATAAAATCTGATGGTTTTCACTCACAACAAAACCTAAGATTCAAAAGGTATTTGTATCAAAGTCATTTAAATTGTCAGATCAAAGTCACTCATAAAAGAAAGGACCCCCCCCCCCCATTCTCAATCTTATCATAACCCTCAGAAAACGTACGTTTGAAAGCAAATGAGCAGATTGAAATAGAATTAGTCCATACGGCACTTGTGCTTGCCTTCCTTAGCTTCACCCAGTAGTGAGAGAACGCCCATGACCCTAGCCTTGATGCTAAGGTTGTCCTTGGGCAAGACATAAATAAATAAGCAGATTGAAATGGAATAGTCAGAGATGCCAACCTCTTGACACAAACAAGGCATTAGCAATATTGTGTCTCGCCCACTTGCGAAAATAACCAGAAATATCGCTACGCAAAAGAATTGTATCCCTCACACAATTCTGTGCACAAGTTAGGAAGCCTTCACCAAGAGTCTTGCAAGTAAACTTTAATGTATGACCTCAAATGACCTTTGACCTTATCATGTGACCTCTAACAGCACAATAACATGCAGGTGCCCCCAGTGCATCCATCATCCAAGTTTGATTGCCATTGTAGCAACATGTGATGAGTTATGTGTGATAAGAGAGTCTTGCAAGTAAACTTTAATGTATGACCTCAAATGACCTTTGACCTTATCCTGTGACCTCCAACGGTACCATAACATGAAGGTATCCCCAGTGAATCTATGACCCAAGTTAGATTGTAATCCAAGCAACCTATGTGAAGTTATTTGTCAAAAGAGAGTCTTGCAGGTAAACTTTAACGTATGACCTCAAATGACCTTTGACCTTATCCTGTGACCTCTAACAGCACCATAACATGAAGGTACCCCCAGTGCATCTATGACCCAAGTTAGGTTGTAATCCAAGCAACCTATGTGAAGTTATTTGTCAAAAGAGAGTCTTGCAGGTAAACTTTAACGTATGACCTCAAATGACCTTTGACCTTATCCTGTGACCTCCAACGGCACCATAACATGAAGGTACCCCCAGTGCATCTATGACCCAAGTTAGGTTGTAATCCAAGCAACCCATGTGAAGTTATTTGTCAAAAGAGAGTCTTGCAGGTAAACTTTAACATATGACCTCAAATGACCTTTGACCTTATCCTGTGACCTCCAACGGTACCATAACATGAAGGTACCCCCAGTGCATCTATGACCCAAGTTAGGTTGTAATCCAAGCAACCCATGTGAAGTTATTTGTCAAAAAAGAGTCTTGCAGGTAAACTTTAACGTATGACCTCAAATGACCTTTGACCTTATCCTGTGACCTCCAACGTTACCATAACATGAAGGTACCCCCAGTGCATCTATGACCCAAGTTAGGTTGTAATCCAAGCAACCTATGTGAAGTTATTTGTCAAAAGAGAGTCTTGCAGGTAAACTTTAACATAGAAAAAGAGAGTCTTGCACATACTCTTTAATATATGACCTCAAATGACCTTTGACATCATCACATGACCTCTGACAACACCATAACATGAAGATACCCCTAGTGCTTCTATCAACCAAGTGTGGCTGCCATTGCTGTAACAGTTGCCAAGTTATGGATCATAAGAGAGTCTTGCAGGTAAACTTTAACATTTGTGACGGACGACGGACGACGGACGACGGACGACGGACGGACGACGGACGGACGACGGACGGACGCCATTTGGATCCCTTAGTCTCGCCTTCACCTCCGGTGGGCGAGACAAAAAAATCAGACTGAATATCCTCAAAAATCGTATTTTTGAGTGAAAACTCAGATTTTCACGAAAACTCAATATGACCAGTAGCCTGTTGGCCCCAAGCCAGGAAAATGTTAGAAAAATGTTTTACTGGTAACAATGGGAAAGTGAAATGTTTGCTCTTTCATCTGATCTTCACTCTTTTCATCCCATACCGATTACAGTATTACCAATAATGGGAGACATCTACGCTGTAAGGCAAATGTATAAGTGGCAACACATGCTATCACAATAGTATGAGAGCATCTATTTGGATCTTAGAATAGAGATCAGCGAAGTAACCTAAACCAGACCTGCCAACTTCTGGAGTTCAAAAACTGTATTCTTTAATCCAAAAAGTTGTATTTTACCAACAAAAAATGTATTAAAAAAAAAAAACCGGATCAATGTCTCTTACAGTTCCTACATTGGGCATTTTTTTATGGAGCATTGGTTGAATATGCATGATTTTGTCATGACTGGTGTGCTCGATGAACCAATGAACATCCCCAAATTGCTAATGTGAGATGCTGGTAGGATACTTTACTGAAAACTTGTCTGAATAGTCCATACAGCACTGGTGCTTGCCTACCTTAGCAGCGACCAGTAGTGTGAGAGCACCCATGACCCTAGCCTTGATGGCAAAGTTGTCCTTGGGCCAGACGTAGCCCAACATGGCCGTAAGGATCTCCCAGCCATCCACTCTATCCTCCACGTCCAGCTTACTGGGAATCCCGTTGCCATGGCCATGGAAGTCCTTCTGAGGCTGCTCGCTTCCTGGTGCTAATTTGTATGATGGGTGCTGCAAATAGTTGGGTGGAAATCAAAAACAGCAGCAATTTGTGACATCTCTGAAAATATACTTCACCTCAATCCCTGGCATGGGTTACAGGGCAAAATCTAATACCATAAATTTGCTGTTTCTACCTCATATGTTTCCTGATGAATCTCAGCCTTCCAGGTAATCTATTGTACTATAGCTATGTAACGTATGCATACACAGCTCCATACATTTATTCTATTACGAGAAATATGTACTAAATACTCTCCTATACCGTAAATATCATTGGCATATTTCTCAGCACTGCTGTGAAATTTTGAAGCAAGCACTAGTAACTAATTCAACTTTTAAAGGCCATAAAACAATTCCCCTTGATTACAGCTACAGATTTTCAAGGAGCCAGCATTATGATGTTATAATAATAATAATAATAATAATATTCAATTCTTAGAGATGCATAATACCATTCAAATAGTGTCTATTTTTGCGTTACAAGCCTTGCCGCTGAATTCTGTACACGTTGGAGTTTATTTAGTTGAGTCTCAGAGATTCCCAGAAACAGACCATTATTGAAATCTCAGTTATATTTATATTCTATCTAGCCTATTTCTCTCCACTGCTGAAGGAAGGCCTCCTCATAATTTTTCCATCTTGATCTATCTTGTGCCGTTCGTTTCCATGTCACACTACCATATTCTCTAATATCGTCAATCCACCTCCTACTTTGTCTGCCTCTTCTTCTGGTGTTAGCTCTGGGGGTTCAGATGGTTAATTTATATGTCCATCTATCATCTTTCCACCTGGCCAGATGACCAGCCCACCTTCATTTCTTTGATTTAATTTCCTGTACTATGTCCAGTACTTTAGTTTTCTTTCTCAAGTCCTGGTTTCTAACTTTGTCCCTCTTTGTAACACCAATCATAATTCTTTCCATAGCCCTTTCGGTTACTCTAAGTTTTCTCTCCAGTCTCTTAGTTGTGGTCCATGTTTCTGCTCCATAAGAGAGTACAGGTATGATGCATTGGTTGAAAATCTGTTTCTTGAGAGAAAGAGGGAACTTCTCATCACGAAAGATAAAGTTGAGCTTGCCAAATTTTGCCCAAGCCAACTGGATCCTTCTGTTCACTTCCCCTGCTGTTTCATTTTCTATGGAGATCTTATTGCCCAAATATATGTAGTTGTCTACCTTTTCTACGGTCCTCCCCCGATTTTGTGTTCTTTGAATCTACTGCTCATCATTACCTTTGTCTTTGTGATATTCATTTTCAGTCCAGCTTTTCTACTTTCTTCACTTAGTTCTCAAAATCTAAGTAACTAAATATAAATGCGTGAACGAGCCTCTCTGTGGTCGCTTTATCCAAAAAATGCCTGATCTTCCCAATCCTATGTAATCCAATGGCAGCCGATAATAGCGTTCATACTCAGATCATCCTGAACAATAACTCCAAGGTCACGTGCTTTTGAAACTGACAAAACGGGAATATCAGAAACTCTTATTGACAGCGATGGTTATGCAATGTTCTGTCCTCACAAAAACACCTTGTGTATAATTATTGTTTGGAAACTGAAAGTGCTATTCTCAGGGAGTAAATCTTTCTCTTAATAATCAGGGACAATGGTAGAAATCGTTGAAATGGTAGAAAATGATAGAAACCATCATTACCTGCTTTGCAAGTGAATAGAATGTGGCGTTATCATGCTGCAAGTGGACTGGCTGGAAGTTCTTCTGACTGCAGTCGTACTTTCTTCTGCTTCCTGAAGTCGAATTGCAACCCTGAGAGAAACAGATACATAGGCATGATAGGGAGAGAAATGTGCTTAGAACTTAATGATGGAAAATAAATATCAGGAGATATCCGAGATTTACTGCAACCAGCGCAGTGAGCGGGCTGCGTAGCACGGAGCTTTGGAGCAAAGGGAGTTGAGATTTGCAGTGATTATATTAGTTGGTTTCAGCAATTCTGTGACTCAAAACTCAAATCTATTACACACATTTACGTAATATACATACCTGAATAGGTTCAGGGTTGGTTTAAAGATGAATTTAATCCATGATGTATTTTTTTTTTATTGTTTACGACCTAAAGTGGGCCAGAATTGCACGACAGCAGCTGCAATGGTGAAGATTTAAAATTATGCGCATGCGCCAGTTCCCATTTTTCGTGTTCAATTTGGAACAGCCAAGATAGCAGCCTCGACAGACCGTATTTGTTAGATTTAGAAAGATCATGATTATGTGTGAAGAGGAAACATGTAACGTTGCTTAACATTTCCATACAATATTGTAGTGCAGGTATACATTCAATAAATTTAGCCATTCATATGTGATAAATGTACTTGAAATGTGTAATTCATTTATGTGCACGGGTCGATTTATCAGTAGTCGGACCCACCATGCAAGGATATTGGTGGTGAGCCCTCAGGACGCTCCTGCTGTGCGGGAGCAGTCCTGGAGCTTCTCCGAGATAAGAGTAAATGATAGAATTATGACTGTCACTTTCTCCCTCCCTCCCTATCCTGACAACCTGCCTGTATAATTGAAGATACTGGAAGGGTATGTGTGTCAACAGTACGTAATACAACAGAAGGTGGACGGTACTATACTTGAAAAAGAACAACTGAAAACTATATCGAGTCATTGACTTGTACTTGTTGACCTCATTTCACTGGAAATTGCAATGATGTTGTATGATATGGGGTGACCATATTTTGCGTACATTTTGGTTTTCTTGACGATTCCAAGACACCTAGATTATTACATATAATGTCCAATACCTCAAAAAACCCATTTCATAGCCTGGAATTCAAATTTCAGATTAAAATCAATGTCATTTCAAGAAATTTGCAACCCTTACCGACTCCGCCGTCCGCTCACATGTGTGACCTAATTTTGTGCAGTAAGTTTGCAGTCCTCTTGTGGTCGACGAGTGTCAAAACGTTTGAGAACCACCTCGTATTGTCAAGCACATACCAGACATTTGAGTAAATTCTTCAAAATTGGTAATACTATTATTTTTTATTGATTTTTTCGAGGTTGAGAATAGGCTTGTGCAATATTATATCTTGTTATCATTTGATAAAAAAAAGAAAATTTCATTCGTAGAAATATATAATGTGAAATTTACATTCTTTTGACACATTATAGACGTTTAGATGATGTATCTTGTTCGAAGAATACAGTATTTTACATTCCGGAGTATGCATTGTGTGACGCACGGAATTAGGTCACACCACCATAGTACACTGGCATGGTTCAGGAACAACCTTTTTTTACATGAAACTACATGAATTGATTGCCAGCATAGAGTACTAATTGCACTTTATCTACAAACACTAACATACATGTAAACAGGGCATGTAAAGTGATCCCAACAAGTATGTTTATCGAAGTAGACTAGGAATAGGATCTACGCCCATTCGCGTGCAACTGCACACTAACACAATAATGAATATTCGGGACTGCTCATAATCAACACAGTCATCGACGTCTCATAATAACCCAATATATTTTAAAATTACCTGATATGCGGTGCATATATGTCTTGATAAGCATGATAAGTTCGGCCGTATACTTGCTGTATATAAAGTTCCTTTTTTCAATCCTGAAATAGTCAATATTGGCCCATTTCTCTGAGCAGCCATACGCAATAACATTGCCATTTTGCTCAATTTGACTCTGTCCTGACTCTGTCCTGACTCTGCTCTGACTCTCCCAACAACCACACTCCAATCCCCGCCCCGGCCTGGCCTGGCGCGCGGCCCCCGGCGCGGCGCGGACACACGCGGACGGCCCATTTATCAACCACTCATCGACTGAACGGAGAACACAGTCAACTTGAGTTAAGAGCTTTCTACTAGTTTGGTGTGGGTACGTATACTGCACGTGTCAAGTAAATGTGGAGACAAGATTGAACCAGTGCTCCAAACTTAACTTTGATCTCAGTTTTTGTGTACTAATGATGAATACAAAGACATAGCTTAATTTAAACTTTAAGGTCTTATTTTTGGATTGGCTGTCCCATGTATGAAGTATTGTGTAGCCTATGTGTAGATCCACATGTAATGATGTAGGCCTATGATATGATAGTATATTGTATTGCCGGACACCTTTATTTCAGTACTTTAAAATGGTTTATTAGAAAAAAGAGATTCAAGAAAATATTGCACTAGCTATTGCAAATATTATGAAAATTATAAATATAGATGGTAAAATTATTTGATATTTACGAACCGTTTTCTTTGCATCGCACTACCCGTGTAGTGTACCCCTCTACGAAAACAATTATTTTTTGCACGTGACAAATTACATCATGATTCCGAACACGATCGCTTTCGATCGTGTGATTGGAAAATCAACGACTGTTGCACACACTCACAGTACATAAACCGTGCAGTAGAACCACCACATATACCCACATTACACCTCGCGTCACCATTCAAAGTGGACGAAACTCGAAAGAGTAAAAACTTGGCAAACCATGCATGCTCATTTTTTCATACAACGGACAGGAGACGGGACGTTTGTGTACATCAGAATTTATTTACGAACACAGACAGCCTCGAGGCAAGCAAATATATTCAGAGTTAGCCGCCAGCATGCTCGCCAGTCACACATACCACAAAGATATCGTAGGCGAGGTAACGTGTGATGAAATTTGGCAAGGTTAATGGATATTAGTCATGTCAGCTGCCGACTACAAATAAAAATAACAAAATATCTTTTTGAAAACATACATAAGTAAAGTTTTAAGCGTAAACTCAAACACGAACGCATATTGTCAACCAACACATAACGCGTAACTGCACATAACAAAGCCTTACTACACACGTTCATCAAGCATGATCAAGCAAAAGGGGTGAATTAGCAATACGAGATTATTGATTACTTGGTACACATTCATACATTTTTTCTATCTCACTGCTCCACAGGAACCACAGCTTGTTCTTCCAGGATACACAAGCCAGCTTGAGCATACACGTACCTCGATCTTGCTACTGTAGAGGAAAGCCACAAGGCAGCGTGAGCTACCATGGAAACTGACTTCTTCATCAGCAATATCCAGAAAATTGTCCTGTATGAGACCAAAACTGTAAGTCCAGAGGGATGGGACTCCATAAAGTACAAGTATATAGGCTTGTGTATAAAGTGAATGTTATATACGGTATATAAACTTATAGTTGCTACAGAAGGGGGCGAGTATAGGAAACGTAAAGAAGGATAGTTTTTCACTTTTCCTGAAAATATCTGTGAAGCTGTGACAGTGTTATGATTAGGGTACATTATTGCTCCATGCTGAGTTTCATAACTTTTGTAAAAGGGCTTCCCTATCTTAAAGAATAATGATGTTAGCATTCATAAAAAGCAGTATAAACATAATGTGAGAATTTAATGTTAAACTGTGTTTGTCTACAACTATTGTCGTTCAATTTCAGAGATTCTACATCATTGGATCTAACAACTCTGAGACTGAGTTCCGTGTGCTGAAGATTGACCGGACGGAGCCCAGGGAACTGGTCCTCACCGATGATAAGGTAGGTGCCCATGCAGAGAGGGGCCTGAGTGCTCTGTGTAGGTAGGAGCTCTGTGTATGTAGGTGCCCAAAAAGGTGCCTGGCTGCTTTTAATCTGTCTTTACAAGCAAGGTTCTACTGAAAATGAGCATTATGGACCACCATTAGCAGAGGTGAATTTCTACAGATTCTGAATATATCTCTTCATTACTCGGTGAAGGAGTATTTGTGTGAAAGATGCTGCCCATTTCACACACCGCAGACTTTATGCTGTACACAGGTGCTAGCCTGCCTACACAACTCACAAATGCTGTTCATTCACAATATGCTGGCAAGGCATGATTGCATTAAATGTTTGTGGGTACTGGTTTGTTCCATGGCTGCAGAGTTGTCAAATAATATTTCCTGGATGAACCCATTCTTCAGCCTGCATAATCTTGGGATTTTCTTGAGTTTTTTTTGTGGCAAAATCACTAAATAACCTTAACAGCAGTCTCCGAAATACTACACCAAGTTGAGGTGTTGATGAAAAATATTTCTCTCCCCCTTATCTCTCCCTTCCCTTTAGATCACCTACAACCTCTCTCAAATCAAGAACCTACTTCAGACCCTGCGTCATGGCAACAAGGGAGGCCCGCCTTCCTCCGGGTCGTCTTCTCTGCTGTCCAATCCCATGTCAGGCTGGTCCAGGAATGTCTCTGCATTTGGCATCGCTGGTGAGCAGGGAGATTTTAACCCCTTGCTCACTCTTAGATTTTGGGGCTTTGGGTACAGTTAGGATGTCAATGTTTTATATGTTTTATTGTTGTGGTGAATAATACCGGTACGATACCCTGGATTCCGGCGCAGCCCCGCAGCCAGCCCGGCCCCTCGCCCTCAGTGCATGCCCAGACCAATCCAGATCCGCGATATGCGCTATGCAGACGAACTGGCAGCAGCGCGCGGTTTGGTGCTCGCACGCACACAGCTAGGCTGTTATTGTCATCGATATGCCTATGGATTAAGTTGCTTACTTCAATCAACTCCCGTTTGGAAAATATTGAGGCAAAAATATTTGTAGAAACACGATAAAGAATATTTTTCAATTGAATAAAATATGTTAAGATAGCAAATATATTTTAATGTGTATTTGTAGCATTATTATTTTTTTTCTATTATGAATCAAAATGAATATTTACCGTATATAACTTAGAGTTAGACGAAGTAAGTGAACTAATTAGAGTCTGCACTGCACATTTATGCACTAAGCTGCACCTGCACTAATTTAGCCTGTATGTCGATCGGAGAGTGAAACAATAGAACAGAGATAGGGAGATTCTTACTAGCAACGAACAAAGACAACACTTGATTATCATTTATATGTGTATTTTAATTCAAGATCCTGTTTTCGGCAAGTTGTCATTCTTTTTTAAATTGTTATGAGGTAGTTATTCACTATTCACAGCGTCCTGCCAAGCGAGCGGGCTTTTCATTAAACGCGGCCCTTGTCATGCTTTTTGCTAACTTTCCTAACCATTGTCCAGTAGGCTACGGTAGAACTCAATTATCAAAGGCTAAGCTTCTTTTCAAAACTTGGACATGTACTAGTTATAGATTCTTTCAACCAACGAATGTTTCTGGGATTTTTCAGAAGGGTACTTTAATTCAAGATTCTGTTTATTCGGTAAGTTAACATTTGTGTCCTAAGTCTTACGCAATTATGATTTACGCTTTATGCATGCGTGTAATCATACCCTTGCATGCTCACGGCCCTTTACCGTGCCAACCATTGCCCAAGGGCCCCTTTCAGGGCACAAAAGAAATGATACACAGATCTCACACAATCGCACACAAAGAAATAATACACAGACAAAGAGAATGTGCCTTTATGTTTATTCATATTTCTCATTGAAAGGAAACGTGATAAAATACTATTAAAATATCACCTTAAAAATTAGATGCATGCATATCATACATGAGCAACAGATTATATTGCAGCATGAAGGTTACATAGTGCAAAACATATGTACATGCACAAAATCAAAATGCTCGCCGACCTGTCTATAATGGCCACCTGTCTAAAGTGGTCACTTATGCTGTTTCCCTTGAGTGGCCGCTATAGACAGGTTTGACTGTACTTTAAAGAAAAAGAAATTGAGATAAGGTTAATGGATAAGAGATGGAGAGATGAAGAAGATGCAGAAAAGTATTTGAAATGTGTGTAATGTGTTTTTCTGTTGAAAATCCTAGAAAAATGCATATTGATATAAAATTGTCATATACTAATGAGCACCCATTGATATAACTGTTTATTGATCTTATTCCAAACAGGATTTGTGAGGTTTTTGGAAGGATACTACATTGTTCTTATCACCAAGAGGAAAAAGTAAGATATTCTTGGTCTCTCCTCATCCTCTTTGATTCGTAGAAGCAAAGAGGATGAGGAGAAAGATTGTGTGTGTGTGTGTGTGTGTGTGTGTGTGTGTGTGTGTGTGTGTGTGTGTGTTTGTGTGTGTGTGTGTGTTTGTGTGTGTGTGTGTGTGTGTGTGTGTGTGTGAGAGAGAGAGAGAGAGAGAGAGAGAGAGAGAGAGAGGAAGAAAGAGAGAGAGAGAGAGTATGTGTGCAAGAGAAAAAGAGAGAGTTTGTGTGCGAGAGAAAGAAACAGAGAAAGAGAGAGAGTTTGTGTGAGAGTGAGTGAGAGAGGGAGAGAGCAAAAGAGAGGGTGAGAGCAAAAGAGAGGGTGAGAATGGGAGTGGATGTTAGAGAGAGAAGAGAAAGAGAGGGGGAATTAGAGAACGGAGAGATAAATAGTGAGAAAGGAAGTGTATTTGAGAGGGAGAGAGAGAAAGAGATGGAATCAGATGGAGAATATGAATAATGATATGTGTTTAATGCACTTGTTTTACCTCCACTACAAACTGGCTGGAGGCATTATGTTTCTAGAATGTCCTCCCAACTTTCATAAGGATAAATAAAAAAAAAAAACATTGTTTATGTGATAGCGCTAGAGATTTTTGACCAAGATTCCTCAAACCTATTACAGAGATAACATACGACAAGCCAATCAAATGATTATATTTTGGTCAATCTAGGTCAAAAGTCAAAGTTTGAGGTCAAATCCTTTCATGTTATTTCTACTTGATAGCTTGATAAATATTAAAATTTCACCACACTTGGTACAATGATGATATATAACAAGAATTTTCCATTGAGCTGAGTATGTCATGGACATATATTTAGCTTAATGGTCATAAAGGAATTTCTTGAGGCAACGATAAAAACATTTTATCAGGCATGATGTGATACTTGATTTCCGGTGCAGAAAGGCAAAATATACTAGTCTACTACACCAAGTAAAATTTCTCTCCATTTTTATGAGAAATAGCATTGCTATATTTAACATATTCGCACAATCTTTTGCAATATTTAATGTCAATATGTAGGTCTGCTATCATTGGCGGCCACACCGTCTACAAGATTGAAGACACAGCAATGGTTCCCATTCCACACGATAGCTACAAAAAGCAGCATCCAGATGAGGCTAGGTAAAAACAGACTTGCTTCTTGTCCAGACTAGATCAAACTAGTTTAATGGGGTGAGGTGTAAGCAGATAAGGTTTCAGTCTGGACCAGATTAAACTAGTTTGATGAGGTGAGGTAAAAGTAGACTTGCTTTTAGTCTGGACCAGTTCAAACTAGTTTGATGAGACCAGGTAAAAGCAGACTTGTTTTTATCTGGACCAGATCAAACTAGCTTTAATGAGGTGAGATAAAAGCAGGCTTGCTTCTAGTCTGGACCAGTTCAAACTAGTTTGATGAGATCAGGTAAAAGCAGACTTGCTTTTATCTGTACCAGATGAAACTAGCTTTAATGAGGTGAGGTAAAAGTAGACTTGCTTCTAGTCTGGACCAGTTCAAACTAGTTTGATGAGACCAGGTAAAAGCAGACTTGCTTTTATCTGGACCAGATTAAACTAGCTTTAATGAGGTCAGGTAAAAGTAGAATTGCTTCTAGTCTGGACCAGATCAAACTAGTTTGGTGAGGCGAGGTGAAAGCAGACTTGTTTCTAGTCTGAACCAGATTAAACTAGTTTGATGAAGCTTTGTAAAAGCAGACTTGCTTGTAGTCCAGGTCAGATCAAACTAGTTTTATGAGGTCAGGTAAAAGCCAACTTGCTTCTAGTCTACACCAGATCAAACTAGTTTTCCGGTGGAGTGGGTCTTGCCTCTGAGCCGGATAGATGGATGTTTTGAGGACCTTTAAAACCTGGCCCTGTTCCAAGCATGATTTCCTTTATAAGACTCCCTGTCCCAAGTTATTGCACTTCCAAATACAGACTCATGTAAGATGAAATTATACCTTGTCCGAATTACTGCACATGATACATACTTCAAGGTAATAATGCAAGTATTACAGGAGCCCCTATCATGATTTGTTTCTGCATGAAATGCCAGTTGTCATACACTACATACATTCCAGCTCAGAGGAATTGGCTTAGGGTAAGGTAAAGGGAAGAAAGGGAAGGAGTCGCAGTTTTAAACTGTGGTATATTTTGTCCAGTTCAGCATTAAACATAATGCTTTTTAGGCTAAAGCATCGTGTTTCATGCTGAACAGGACAAATTATACCGCGGTTTAAAACTGCGGCTCCTTCCCTTTCTTCCCTTTCCCTTTCCCTATGCCAATTCCATTGAGCTGTAGTGTATGTGACACACCTCTGCCAATAATTCTGTTCTGACAACATACCCTGTGTAAATCATGATGTTCTGTAAAAATACAGTCAATATTTTGTGTTCTGAAATCATACACCGTTCTCATCATAAGGCTTGCAGGACATTCGTTTGTAGAGGCAAACCCCCAGTACCATCACAACAGGGACTAGTTTGTGTGCAGAATTGTTATTCTGACCCTCTAATATACAAATTATTTTGCACATTTTTCATGGTCTAGTAATATCTCAGCAACAGCCATATGCATGGAGAATGGACTCACTATAACCAGCCCATATCTCGATTGACCAACTGTGCGAGTTATACAAAGAAATAATTCTCGCTAGTTTTTGTGTCCATTTAATGGTTTCTTATTTGCACCCTGATTTCCTGCTTAGGTACCTGAAGACATTCCAAAATGTAGATCTGTCCAGCAACTTTTATTTTAGGTAAGTACACTGTACTTCATCTTTACTCACCACTTACATGTGCATGTAGACATAACCACACACAGGTGGGTTATCTGAATACAAACATGTCATGATTGTATGAAGATCTACTTACCTGTATTGCCCTTTATATTAATATAGATGTATTATTACTGTTAAAAATAAATGCTTAAGGTGATCTTTTTTGGCTATTTAAATTATTGTACGGATTGTATTCCCCCCAAATACCAATGAGGTGTTGACTTGACGTGACTTGATAGCATCTTCAAATCAATACATACATTTTATCGCATTTAACTGGTAATGACGATCATATGGAGTTTCCTATATGTTTATGGCTCTGATCAAGGGCACAAACATGTCACACAGAGGGCAAAAATTGATGGTCAATGAATCACTGAGGTAACACCATCCTGGTAATCTTCAGACATTCAGCAACACACATAAAAAGTTCCAGACCATAGGCTATCGCCTATCAATGTTAATCAGCCATCAAAATTTTCATAGTCAAAAATGTTACGAACATAACTCGGTGTCCACTTAACTCTTTGCCCGCCACACACACTATCTCCCCTGCGCCACATTAATTTCAGGGTGCCACATTCAGAGGGGTTTTGCATGCACTGTCTTATCCAACTTGCAATAACTTTTTATTGGTTTGTAGTGATGAAAAAAAATGTGTAGCAAAGTCTAAAAGAAATTAATCCTCTTGCCAATCATGCCAATGGTACCATTTTTGTCATGTATGATACAGTCTATTAAAATGACGCTCATTGAGGAAAATCATGAAAAGTGGAAAGCGGTCATAGAACCACTGTTGGTACAGGGAGAATTTCTAAAAATTCTATATAATGAAGACACTGACCTATCTTGGAAATCTATTAAGTACAATTTGCCTCAAGGAGTTATGAAATTTGCTGTAAATGCCTCCATTCCTAGTCTCCCCTCAAACAAAAATCTCTATCGCTGGGGTAAGAGATTAAGCGACAAATGCAGTCTGTGCAACGTCACCGGCACTCTCCATCATGTGCTTAATAATTGTCAGCATATGCTTGACCGTTACGCATGGAGACATAACAATATCCTCCAAGCCATACTACTACGCATCAAAGCAAATATTGTAGACAAAAACTGTCAAGTTTATGCTGATCTGGAGGGTGAGAACGTCAATGGTGGCACCATACCCCCATCTATCCTCCCGACTGAGCAAAGACCGGACATTTGTTATTTTGACCAGAAAAAGAAAGAAGTGATAGTTATTGAACTCACTGTCCCTTTTGAGACCAATATTTGTGACGCACACACAAGGAAAGAAGACCGATACGCAGGTCTCATTCACGATCTTCAAACTGTCGGGTGGCGACCAAGACTGGTCTGTCTTGAAATTGGATCAAGAGGGTTGATCACGCCAGACAACAAAACTAGACTGAAATTGATCATGGGACTGTGCAATATCAAAGTCAAATACTCGGAACTTAGAGATACTGTGGCCAAATCTGCACTTATGGGATCATACGTTATTTTTTATAGTAGGAAGGAACTTGTGTGGCACACACCCCAGTATATGAATGTGTAAATATGTAAGATTCCCAAACTGCGGGGGGGGGGGGGGGGGGGGGGGGGGCGTTTTATGTTGGCAACTGATTGCAGGTATGCTTGGTTTAAGGCATTTGTATTCTATATACATGTCGTGTTAGCATTGTTGCAATACCCCAAACTAGTGAAATTAGAAATATTGAAAATTACAACGCGATCTCCATATATTCTGTATTTTGGTAGTTCATATAAAGATTATCACTTTTCTTTGAATCTCGTACAATGAATAGGGATATTGATCCTAGGTAATCCAAATTACCTCTTTATGAAATTATGAATTAATTCTTTGCGTTTTTATCCGAACACCAAACTCATTTCGTTATTACGTTCTGATAGATTGTTGGAATAAGATTGTTTATTTGATATGAATGAAATCTTAACTTTGCAGATTTTGTCAATAACAATGCATTTATTTTGACGTGCAATTCCTTTAAGGCTCCTGCATAAACCATTATAATAATGTGAGATTGAAATGAACCTATAAAGTAAGCCCATAACATTTTCCTTTTGTTGTTTCATATGTAATAAATTTAATGTTTCGTTAAGTGAATTTTGTACTTAAATCTGTATAGTATTTATAAGAACGTAAAAACGATTATACATGTAAAAACAAATACGATCTTATTAACGCCAGTGTCAATGCAAATTTATGTACACTGTCGTAAACTAGTGACCCTTAAATTAATCTCTTGTATATCGCAAACAAAGATTGTCTTCCTTCTTATGCAACTTCCTCCGCTTTCTGTTGCCTTTTCTTCCTATCTCACCTGCATCCTTATTTCTGAGCCCTGCCATTGGCATTTAGTATTTTATACGTTCCATGCCAAGGACCTGGGCGTTCTAAACTTACTTAACCTTTACGCTATATCTACTTATGTTATATTTTCCATCTTTATTGTGTTTATTACGTTCTGTGTATTGTATGTTTCGATGTATATGAATGATTTGAGACCAATAAAGACGAATACAACAAAAAAAAAAATAGATTCTGAGAATTATAACTTTACATTCTGTCTCCAAATTATCATTTTGGAGGCTATTTTATACCTCTTATATTCAATATGTCCTCATGAAAGTTATTCCCTAAGTTAGTTCATTAAAAAAATGTGTTCTTTAGCCTTCATTACATACCGAACCCATGTCTTTATGGGAATAATGAGCCAAGCAATTTAGGATTTAAATGGGGCATTCAAAAAGAGTAAGCTAACAATGAACTAAACTCCTCTATTGAAATTGACCCTGGGTACTTCTTAATAGACTTCCTGTCCTGGGAGACTTCCTGCCTATTGATACTTTGATCCCGTTATGCAATACAGGCGTCGCTATTGTATGTGTGTGCGCACAATACAATTAAATGCGTTCCGTGTGCATTGTGCGCGAAATGTGACTTGAGTCGAACTTGGCAGCCAGCTATATGTGCCACGAGTCGAATGAAGCGGGCAAAGACTTAATACTGTGATATACTTTGATGATTTCATTTTGTTTAAAATAGTGTCTTTCATATGTACGTCTACCATAGACAAAGCCCAAGAGAAATCAAACTTTACCATTTGTCCCCAAGTACTCTGGACAGACAAGAAACAAATGTGGACACTGAGTTATGTACGTACATCTGATTTTCTACATGCTATCTCTTTTCCTGATTGCCAGATATGGTTTTACATTAGGCTGATAATGACTTCAATTGAAGATATAACTCCCGTAGAATAAATGAAAATCTAACTAGTTTTCACTGAGATTTGACTTTTTTCGTGGTACGAAAAAAGAAAGCTCGATCAATTATCAAAGATTTTTCTCCTCAAAACCGAATATTACGCTTTGTCGATTCCAGGGAAAAGTTTTATAGCCACTCTCTATCAAATGATGACAAAGTCAGGGAACTTTCGGGATTAGGTCTGTAAAAGGGACGGGGTACCTTTAAATAGCTCTAACATTGTTAATTTGTGACCCAGCAGGCCAAAATGAGTGACAAGTCGCGATTTATCATGTTTGAGTTATGTATACCGCCTTATTCTCCGTGCCCTAAGCTTGAATTTGATACTTAAATCATAGATTTTGGTGGCTTGGGCGCCGAGATACAACTATTATAAAGTAGAAAATATAAACGGCAGTGAAAAAAAGAAACGGAGAAATTCGCTGTTAAAGAATACGATACGATTTGCTTCCGAACTTATGTTGTCCCTCGCTCAATCGTGCTATGTCAGCTAAATTCACCGTTTCCAAGTGCGTGAAAACAGTTGACCAATCACAATGTAGTTCGTATAACAGAACCGTCACCGATCGATATCCGCTTTCCGTGATTTTGCATGGCTATTGATAGACGCCCAGACCTGGTCGCGGGGGAGATATTTTGTGTGAGAGACTGAAGAAAGTACATGAGTTTGTTTCGGCTCGATTTTGTTCAATTGAAGAATATGAATCTTCAATATTTCTTCTTGCAAAATGTGTGAGTTTTATCTCTTGAAATAAAGTATAGATCCGTCCATTCTTGTATTAGAAATGATGGGTAGAAATGAAATCTTCGCGGGGACTCGTCAAGCTGGCGAGATCAGCGTATTGCGAAAGGTCAGCCGACAATAGGTGCAGTCATGTGATTGGTCACTCTGGACACCTCTGGCAGCAAGACTGATGCATAATGCATGATTTGCGAAGACATGGTGTAGACAATAGATTTACTCAAGTAAGCAGCTCCCATTGTCGTTTTGGATTTGGAAGGTGCAAGCAAGCATCGATTAAGTCCATGCTTGGTCTGTGGTTAGATTGATATACTGAAAGTTCAACTTTAAAGCGATTTAAGGAACCTGCTGATTTCATTGAAGCTATTGATAAATCTCGAGTCGCCCTTTGAATAAACTACCGGTTAATTACAAGTATTGATAGAACCCTCCCCATATCTAAGAAAATATCAACTCATCGCAATTTCATGTAAAGAAACCGGCAATTTTCCGTAACTATTGGCTAAGCTCGCTTAATAAACTGCCGATTCATCATGACATTTCCGACCCGCCCGTCCTTGACAGGAACTCCCTGTTAATCGTAACTATTGATAGAGACCGCCCATATCATTTTAAGAAACTATTCATTCGTCGTAACTTCGAAACCGGCAGTTTACCGTAAGCCCGCTCTATCGCTACTAAACTACCGATTTTTCATGACTATTAATTATTTCCGACCCGCCCTTGATATGAACTCGCGGTTTATCGTGATGGTTAACAGTCAAATACCCGTCCTTTTGATTGAGAAACTGCTATAACTAATAAACACCGACACGCTCTTCAAGGGGACTACAAGTCTATCGTAATTATTGATAACGCCGGGCTCGTCTTTCGAAACCGGCTATCAATCGGAGCTTTTCATAAAAGGCAGACCCAACCTTTGAATAAGTTTCCGGTTTTTCGTTACTTTTGAAAAAAACGCGACATTTTTAAGCAACTGCTAATTTGTCGTAAATACATGTACACGTAGGGGTATATCACATAGAAACTGTCGTTTTATTGATAAAACCCACGCCATTTTAAACGAACTGGTGATTAATCTTTTTTTTTTTACTTATTTCCTAACCCGTCCTTGACATAAAATGTACCGTTTTCCCATAATATGTATCATTAAAACCCGGCCTGTCGTTAAAACGGCAGTCAATAGGAGGTATTCATAAAGTAAGGCCCACCTTTTAAAGAAAATACCAATTTATCGAAATGATTATGGAAATAGCACACAATCGTAAAAAGCAAGGCCAATAAATAAATAAATAATAATATAAATAAATTCCTGTTTTATTTTAACTTTTAGGCCCGCCCTTTAAAGAAACTAACCAGTTCATCGTATTGACAGGCCTAATTAAACCAGCCCCGGAGCTATAGTAAGGCAAGAAACTACAGTTCATTTTACAGTAACTTTCGATTAACTTTTGGTTTACCGTAATTCTTAAAGCCCGCGCGCCGATCTACCCTAAATACATGTACACTGTTGTGTATCAATAATCCCGAGCCACCATGTAAGAGACGGTCATGCCTACTTCATCGGAACTTGGCTATTAGAAAGCACTTACCATCTTTGATAATTAATTACTGCTGATTGCATGATCGCGACTGTAAAATAAAGCCAGACCCGCCCTTGAAATAAAACTACCGGTTTATCGTAATGATTAATAAATCCAATCAACCCGTCCCTTTAAGAAACTCTCATACCTTTAAATAACCCCAGACACTCTCTTTAAAGAAACTATACCATGTTATCATAACTATTGATAAAGCCAGGTTCGTGTTTTAAAGCCGTAAGCAATCGTAAGATCTTCATATTGCGCAGGCCCTCCTTTTGAATAATCTGCCGGTTTTTCGGAACTAGAGAACCGCGTTATTGTTAATAAACATGCCTACTTCATCGGAAATTGGCTTTTAGAAAGCACTTACCATCTTTGATAATTAATTACTGCTGATTGCATGATCGCGACTGTAAAATAAAGCCAGACCCGCCCTTGAAATAAAACTACCGGTTTATCGTAATGATTAATAAATCCAATCAACCCGTCCCTTTAAGAAACTCTCATACCTTTAAATAACCCCAGACACTCTCTTTAAAGAAACTATACCATGTTATCATAACTATTGATAAAGCCAGGTTCGTGTTTTAAAGCCGTAAGCAATCGTAAGATCTTCATATTGCGCAGGCCCACCTTTTGAATAATCTGCCGGTTTTTCGGAACTAGAGAACCGCGTTATTGTTAATAAACTGCTGATTATTTTATCGTAACTTTTACTAATTCGAGACCGGCCTTGAAATAAACTATATACCAGTCCATCGTAATTATCGATAAAGCCAGGCCCGTCTTTTGAAAACGGCAATCAATCTATTAGCTACATGATAAAACCCAACAAGGCCCGACATTGAAACACTTGATTTATCGTAACTATTGTATTGGCAAAACCCGGATCAGCTAGTTTTTACTAAAATATGGATTTATCTTAATCATTATAATAAGGCTCGATACGTCCTATTACCCTTTTAGTACCATTGGCAATGAACTGTGTTGTAATTGACATGGGATTTTCAGTGCTTGATACTGACGGGGTTAAACAAACTGTCAATTTATCGTAACTACTAATAATTCCTGACTCGCCTGTGAAAGAAACAACCAGTTTATCTAACTAAAATGCCAGGTTCGTCTTTTGAAACCGATAACCAATCATAGCTTATAAAGCCAAGCCTGTCATTTAAATAAACTATCGGTTTATCGTAACTATTATCGAAGCCCACCTTATACACTTAATAAACTGCCCATTAAATTGTACGTGGATCACAGACCCTCCCTTGAAAGCAACTACCAGTTTATCGTCACTATTGGCAAAGCCGATCCATTCGCACTAGTTTTTGTATAATAAACTGCCGATCTATCCTGACTACATCGTGGTGTATTAATAATCCCGAACCACCCTTTCAGAAACGGTTATGCCTATACTTAATAACAACTAGGCTATCAGAAAGCATGCACCGTTTTTGATAACAAATTACTACTGATTGCATGGTCGTGGCTGCAAATTAATCCAGACCCGCCCTTGAAAGAAAACCTCCGGGTTTATCGTAACATTAATAAAGCCAGTCGACCCATCTCTTTAAATACTGCCATACCTTTAAATAACAACAAACACGCTCTTTAAAGAACTGTACCACTGTATCACAATCATTGATAGAGCATGCAGGTTCGTGTTTTGAAACCGCAAGCAATCGGAAATATTCATAGCTTGAAAAGCCAGGTCTGTCCTTAAGTAAACTATCGTTTTATCGAAACTATTAGCGAATCCGCCTTATATTTAATTTACTGCCGATGCATTGTAACTAGTTATAATCTCCGACCCTCCCGTGAAAGCAACTACATGTACCAGTTATATTTCCAAAGCCGATCCATTGTATTTCTGCCCTTCACACAAAACTAGTCGAGCAAAAGTAACAGCATGTACTGCACATTTTCATTGTGCAGAGTACCAAAACATATAGATTATGCATTTTTTTTCTCTCCCCCACTTGAATTTAATAAAAAAGGATGGCAAAAATAGTGAGTTGAAATGCTACTTGGAGTTGGCCCATTACATGTGCCTGAAATATGAAAGAAAAAAGAAAGCTGCTCAACAATCTGCGTGACGTCACCTTCGGGGCTCTTAGATGTACCACTTACAATGCGCATTCTCTTCAGTAGGCGTGGTAGGAAGGGGACTCTTTTGTATGTAAGAGAGGTCATTAACGCTATGGCATCCTGCATCTTACCCGATAGACAATGGCCACGATGTCGAACTGGGGAGTAATCCGGAGTATGTGTTAACTCTTTTGTGCACGTTGAAAATAGGGCGATACTTATTTCTTTGGAGATATCGCCAATGAATGTGCAGCGCTTTGAGCCGGATTTGCCATTTATTATACTCACCATGAATAACAAAATTGGGAATAAAATGCGGCAATTATGCAATTGGCCAACTGAGTTTAGGGAGTGATTTAAAATACAACATGGAATGCACCGACAACGGCAACCTTCAAGAGCACCACGTGCGTGATTAGTACTAGCAAGAATGGAGGAATACTAGTAGATAATAAAGAAGTCTGACGTGAATTCATGAAAGTCTTATTTTCATTCATGAAAAAAAAATAAGAAAAACATGTTATTCATGCCTTGACCTTTCGGTTTCATCATATATTTAGCAAATCTTTTCAGTTCATAAATTGATACTAGTGATATCAACACCAAAAAGTGAAAAATTGCCCATACAGCTATGACACAATATAACAGTTGTGAACAATATTACGGGATCTGCCTAGCATGAATACTCATCGAAGCACCAGTAGTAATTTATCCCGACACCACTCGTGTTCATTTATATTGATACGATTGTGAAACCATAAGTAACGCAATATTTGAACGACAATTAAGCATACACTTTAAATACTTAATGAAAATGTTTCACCTTTCTCTCTCTGTATATTTATATATGATTTGTTATCATACTCAGAACGTTTCCATTGAAGTGCCCATCATGGACAAGTCGGGTTGATTTTAGTAGACGTTGTTGTTGTTATGTCGTAGTGTATTACTTGCAGTAGAATTGATATAAGCATCAAGTACATTGTGTTGAATCATTCCAAAATCATTATGTTAATGTAAAGTTCTTGTTTATTTTCAAGCATACTCTTTTAACAGCGAATATCTGACAACTTATAGAAGTTATGTCTTGTCAATCGATATTCATTCGCTGTAATGATTAAGAAACCTCAAACCGATGTTGCTGAAAGTAAGATAATACACAACTTTCGTGTGGTTAAAGAAACCGTTTTTTTTTTTTTTTACATAATAGAATGTAGAAAGCAAAGAGAAAACAATTGCAATCAGGCAAATGGGGGATATCTAAATTAACATGCGTTTGCTTCTAATTGTGACTAATGTCACAACATGGATGTGATACTGTAGTTGGTATAACCGTTAAATTGAGCGGGAAATATCGTCAAATTAGGTTCTGTCTGATGTTTATTACAATTTAATGTTAATCTTTCTTAGTGGAACGCCAATTTCAGTTGAATTTTAAGTTGAATATCGTAGAGAACGAGACGTTATGATAATATCAACCCGGAATTGTACACAGGATGATGTCACGTTAGCACGTTATAATTGTCAGGTTTCTGTTTATTGCGATTAATTGTTACAATGGTCAAGATGATGATTGTCATCATAGTTATGATCATGGCGATGATTATGTTGGTCACGGTGATGATTTAATATGATGATAAGGATGATGATTATGCTTCTCATCATGACGATCGATGATTACGGTGGTCACGGAGATGATTACTACGGCGATGTTCATAACGATCATTACGATGGTCACCGTGATGATCATCAATTATAGTAGGCACCGCGAGCGGCGTTGGCTTGGATCGATGATCAGTGATCGAAGGTTATTCTATCGGCCAACTGACAAAATGCAACAACTATTTGGAGTATCATAATCTGAATTAAAAAAAAAAAAAACTTTCTCATCGGGGCACACACTTTTGAGAATTACGAGTCTTTTGAAAGAGCTGATAAACGAGCAGGATGCAAGATCATCTCAATTCCGGCGTGGATTTGTTAAATAAAGAACGAACGCTAAATCGCGCACCGTCGATTAGCAGGCAATTAAAAATAACAGTTGGCGGATTTGAAGGCGGCTTGAGTGATGTGCAATGTGGGGCGGGGGCGCGGCACACAGGTATTCAGCGGCATTCAGCGGATGGTCATGATGATGATGATGATTATGATGCTCATCACTATAGTTACGACCATGACGATCGATCATTACGATGATCACGGTGATGATGATTATTATCATAGTTATGCATGAACATGGTCACGGTGATAATGAAGATGATGATGATAATAATAATAATAATAATAATAATAATAATATAATTGTGGGCGGATTTGAAAACCAATGAGAGACGTGGGAGGTGATTTGCTTAACATGGTACTGATCACGTGCCTCACCCTATAGCAATAATAATGATCGCGATTGTTATTAAAGACAGCCAGTCCCTTTTTCAGATCACCCCAAAACCATCGAAACATTGGCAAAACATATAGAGAAGTGTTAGCAAGCTCTATATTCAAAATTTCAAACTGATACGTAGTGTAAAATTCAAATAATGCACGTAAACAACGTCTGATTAATAGTCTTGACCTCAGGCTCTTAGCAGTTTGTGTTGAAATATCTGATTTATTGATTAATCTCTTTATTAAATTATAAAACGCATTATGAAAAAAATTGTTCTATGGAAGGAATCATCTCCAAAGTTTGGTAGTTACTCATCAAATTAGGATTTCACACACGCATAATAACCACATAGATACTGTAACTAAGACTAATACTTTTTTCGTAGTACGAAAAAAGTCGGTTTGAAATTTAACAGCTAAATTTTTTTTTACATACAGAAAGCTTCAACATGCTATATTCTTAGAAATGGTTTTGAATCACACTTTCTTCAATTTACGATCGTGATAGACGATTTCAAATTTTAAGCTTGCAAAAGGGACGGACAATCTTTAAACGTAACCAATTAAGTGTTCGAATAAGCAATATTTTGCTGCCAAAGTTTTTAACTGTAAGTAGCGAAAAATAAATCTCTGTTGAGCTCTGATGTACGTAGAAAGAGCTCCAGTTTCAAATGGATCCGGGTCACTCGTTCATTGATTAACCGACCACAACCCAAACAATAAAGCAACGCATACAACGCACATTCTACGCCGCACCACCGCGCCGATCTCTTTAGAAATCGGTGCCTCACACACATGTAAATCACTCGTACATGCCGCGAAAAATAAGCCAATGAACGACGAGCGGTAACTAAGGGGGCGGAGCTTAGACCACTAACCACGCAGGTCTTCGCATCGCTCGCTCGGGAGGCGAACGCAAAACGCAAAACTTGCATAAACATGACTTCAGAAAAACGATAAAATTTTATATTTAGATTTATTATTTTGGTCTGAAAATTTGACACATGATAGATTAAACTATGGAGAATCTTATAAGATAAAAATCCAAAAAGTCGATTTTTTTCGATTGATGAGTTAATTGTCAATTTTCTCGGTTCGAGCAAGAGCGACTTGTCACTCATTTTGGCCTGGCGGGTCTCATTTTAACTTGGTGACATTGAAACCTTGTTTTTAGCTTCCCCCAATGGTACTTTCTAATATAGAAATGCTAATCCATGTTTGTGTCTCATGGTTTTAGAATTTCCCAGTGAGTGCTCAATCCAGGTGTACCCTTGATCTGAGCCTTGCACATGTAGAAAAGTAACAATTGTGCACATTGTATTGCACAGTCAAATAGAAATTATAACTGCTAGTGTTACTAATAAATCTCAAAATATTTGACAAGCATCAAATGAAATGTAACAAAGGTTTATTCTCTTAAGTAAAATAGCCTTTTTAAAATGATAGGGTGGCCTTTATACAACTGGATACTTCAAATGAAAAAAAAAAAGAATTGAAAAAAGAATTCTATTGAAACAATTTGGGTATGTCTTCAAGAATCAAATTGTATTAAGAATCTAATCTTTTCAAGTCATCGAATTAGGGTCTGATATTAATTGACACAAATATGCATGTATTGTGTGGATAGATGGCACCTGTTCTGAAATAATATTGTGCCTATTCAAAACTGCAATTAACATGAATGACCTACTTAAAATGCGTATAAATTATGTTAATTATTTGGCACCATTTAAAAACAACCAAAAATTACAGTTGTTCAATGAAAGGTAATGTTGAGTATTGGTATTTCCCAAAGTGCCCCCGATGTTGTTTGCAGCACAATGAAAAACTTACTTGTCACATTCGAAATTGTAGAATGATCTGTATTTGATAAAAAATCATGCATACGTAGTAATATAAGAATCACAAAGAATATTAGCCTACATACTAGGCTGTGAGGTGCATGGACACAACCCAGTCTGTTAACAACCATGTCTGGTTACACAGACTATGCCCCAATCCCATCCTCGCTCCTCTGAGAGGGGAAGAAACCACAGGAGCTATGACGTCATTAGGACGTAGTCTATGTTACCAGACATAGTTGTTAACAGACTGGGTTGTGTCCATACACCTCACAGCCTAGTACCTAGGCTAAAAAAAAAATGGCTGTAAGAAATAATGATAAATAATGTCAACTTACCATGCTACACGGTGAAGACATTTTTATTAGAAAGAGCGCTGCATACATGTACTAAACAAATATAACTTGGTACTAAGAAAATAATAAGTCTGTTAAGTATTGGACATGATAAGTATTACTCGTTGATACATGGTGTAAGCCCAGTTCCGAGGGATTGAAGATGGTCAGCAAACACACCAACACACTGACAAATAAAGTGAATGCAGACATTTGTGGTGAGCTGGCATCAACAAAAAGGACAATTATCTCAAATTCTATTGTTACAGGTTACAAAGGTCAAAATAACATTACTGAACTAAACTGATTGTCATGTTTACACGCTCTTTACTACCGGTATGTAATACAATCTAACTCTAACTCAAATTCAGCTACTGTTCAATGGATAAGGCATCTTACTTGTAAATTTTAATTCTATGTTCTCAGTCTGTACATGTTCATATCCTATATACTAGTAACAATGAACTAAGAAGACACATGTCTACTATCGAAAGGAGAATTCAATATTTACATGGGGCAACTATTGTTATCAGAAATGTTTAATACCACAGTAATCTTGATCCTTGTTAAAGATGTTAAGATGTCTAGTGATCTACTAACATGTGGTGTATCTGACTATGTCAATTGCTTTACTCAAAGTGGGTCTTTTCCCAGTCTATGGGTAAACACAATGTGAAGGCGTTTTAAAGGATTGACTGAGAAGTCCCCATCCTTGTTCACACCGTGTTCACAGGTGTGTTCATACTACTCTGTACGTGAAACCTATTACATGCATGCAAAGCGTGTACATGGTGATGTTTACACTACAAATCAGTTGATACTGACTAACGTTAATCCACTGCATAAACACTTGCATTACTGGATTTAATCAACTCACCTATACATATAATTGTGAAAAAGTCCATAGCAACATTGTAACTACCTTCTTAATCGTACAATCTTCATTTATATTGAGGATAATAAAAGGTTTAGAAGTCAAAATGGGTTTATACAATTATATCGACTAATATCATACATGAACCAGATATCTAATTAAAAAGTAAAGTGACATTTTGAAACATAATGTGAAACAAAAAAACCCACATGAATTTGATTCAAATAATTGTTCACAATTTTTAACCATGAAGTGTGAAATCATAATGCAAATTTCAGTGAAGATGGTTATTACTCATGGTAAATGTTGATTAGAACATGATAGGGTAGATGCTCAAGTAAATGATAATTCTCTTTCCATACACAGAAATAATATAATTAAACATAGTGAAAATCATAGCATAGGTAATGTGGATTACTGATTAAAACATAGATCATAGATATGTATTTCACATTGAGTTGACTGATCTGTCTTACCAACAGAAGCCTAGTTACATGTACTAAGCTATGGAGTGCATTGTCATAACCGAGTCGTTAACACAAGTATGTCTGGTAATACAGACTAGGCCTCAATCCCTCTGACTTCCCTGGACTTCCTTGGACTTCCCTGTGACTTCCTCACCACTACAAGATTATGTAATCAGTTGGTGAATACTATTAGGCTGTAAAGCGGGGCAGGAAGAGGGTCCAGGGCTGTTGGAGAAATTAGGGGCTAGTCTGTATTTACAGACTCGATTGTGACAATGCACTCCTCAGCCTAGTAACTTGGCTATAAAATATCAATCATTTTAAAAGTTCTCAGCAAGATAGTAACTGCGAACATCCAACCTAAATTTCGGAATCCACTAACATTCAGTTAATATTGTGCTGCATTCTCATTACCAGCACAAACACACATATGTGGGACTAAATGAAATGCAGGTTACTTTCTGCAAGAAGTTTAAGCACAATCAGTGACACTTTATTAAAAACACTCATTACTGATACACATGCTTACAAATATGGTGCTGTTTTATATGAAGGCAGGTGCCCCAGAAATTGATTTTCTCTTTTATCTTACCATGGAAACTGACATTCTAGACTGATGTTCAAGATCAGGTGACATAGTTGATGTGGATCAGCTGATATTGCTCATACTGAATACAATGGACATAAATGACCTCAAAGTGCAAACGTGGCCATAAAGCTATTAGGTGTGGAGATAATTGATGTGGTGGTGGGGGGTTTGGGGGGGGGGGGGTGATCTTGGGGCCATTTTGAAAATCACTATTGCTGTCATTTTATGTATATGTATTTTGACTCATGTCGTGCAAATATGTGGCCATTTTACTCATATTTCATTGAAAAAAGATGGTATGAAGGTCAGTTCTTTTCCTAATATATGCCAAGTAGCATAATCAACAATATCATGTTAAAAAGAATTGGAAAATAATTCTTATGTATTTTTTTTTATTTCTTATGTATTCTATTGTTTTTTTTTCAATTTGTTTTCTCTAGTTTTACTATTTTTTTTTACTTCACGTATGTATTTGGAAAGTTTGAAGAAAAATGTGATGAAGCAAAAGGCATAGAAGTCACAGTTGACAATGATATAGAGCAGAATAGGAAAAGCACTATTTTGTACACAAACCTATGCAAAATTGTATTTTTTGTCAGATTTTGGTCCGACAGGCAATTACATAATGAGGCGTAACCTCTCAAAATTTGCGCGACACTTCAAAAGAAAAAGTCATAAAAAGGCATGTCACAATATGCAGGGGTTGCATGTCAGTCGTGGATTACGCAGGGGGAGGGATAATCCCCCCCCCCCCCCCCCCCCCCCCCCCCGTCAGAATAGGGTTAAGCTTGAAAATTCAATAGATCCAAGTTTTCTGAGTATTGCCATTTTATGCCTCTGCCCTGAAAATTTGGATTTAGACTCCAAAAATTATCAACTAGATGGCTTAGGTTAGGAAATACAGGCAAAAAAAAGGTTGATTATGGCAGCCATATTTAAATGCCAATATGGCCCCCATGCCGGCTTACGAAAAAATATCAACATTAATTTTTAGATTAAGTATACATTACTCGTTCTAAAGATGTACAGTGTATAGATCAGCAAATCACCCCAAAATTTGAACAAAATTATTAATATGGACATAGTGAACTTGACTATAAGAAATGTACCTTATTTAAACAAATTTCATTTTCTAACTTACTGTCAGTGTTACTTACCATTGAAACAGCCAGTGAGCTGTGTGTGTTGTAGCTTACCATCGGTGGTTGCCATCAATTCTTGGTTTCTGTGCTTGTTTCAGGCGATGTGTGCTTTCCCAATGGTGTGGTGTAAATATTTATGTATTGTCCAGTTTTACAATACAAGTAAAAAAAATAGTTCTTTTTTCCAATTTTTTTTCTCTAGTTTTATAAAAAAAAACACTTCACAGATGTATTTGGATAAATTTGAAGAAAATTTATTTTTTATTTGATTTGATTTGATCTGATTTATTTTCCACAATAATCTTATAAAATGATATACAATTAAATACAAGGAATTAACAAGCTAGAAACAAATATATATCAGGACAGTTCATTTTGAACTGGCAAACAAAATGAATTGCACAAATTATTATGGAGGGAAAGCTAAAAAAAAAAAAGCATAGCTTGTAAGGTATAGGTTACCCATAGGTGACTTAAAGTCCAAAGGTACGGAAAATTAACATAATTTCAGTAAAAAAAATCATTTTCCTTCTTAAAAGCAACTACATGACTGTGATTTCATACCAAAAAATAAACTATATTGTGGTCTGAGATTTCTACAGCTGATAATAATAATTTGATAATGATCGCTCCCTATTTTTCCTTCATGTACAGCTACAGCTACGACTTGACCCATTCGCTACAGCACAATCTGAGTGCTTACCAGAACAAAGGTGAGAAGGGTGGGTTTTTTTTTTTAGTCAGCTAGTCTGTCATGAATGACAACAAAATGTGCATTCACTGCTTTTAGGAACATTATTTGCTTGTCAAATAAATATCACAGTTTGATGAATGATAATCTTTAAGAATCTTCAGGATTGAAGGAGGCAAATTACCCAGAAGAAGAGACACTTTCAAAATATAAGTGAAAGTAAGTTTCGACTCGAATGAAACTTTTTTTTTTTTTTAATTCCTTTTATTCAAATATATAGATATATAGAACACAAGGTAATACAGAGCCCAGGATACATGTTTATCACCAAAATACAGGGCATGATTTACAAAGTACATTATTTTACAAAAGAAAATAAACAAACGCTTGACAAACATAATACGAGGTAAAACTATCTTGGAGTACAGAATATAGATGGGATTAATAAATAATATTTAGAAAATAGTAAAACCTTCGGTAACACCATGTGGTTGTATTCTTTCGGATAATTGGCCCACTTATGGGGTGAAGAAAGGAAAGGAAAGTGAAAAAAGGAGAGGTGAATTTTTATATTTTATAACACTTACACAAGACTATTTTTAGCTTTAGTTTTCGGTGTTTTAAACCGAAAATAAATGGGATGGAATGGAGGTAAAAGAAGAGGGTAGGTGTTGATGAGAGTTGTGAACTAGTCACAAAGTAGTGATAAAGAGAAAAGAAAGAAAAAGGAAATGAGAGAAGTGTAGAAAAGTTATAGTCAGTTCTGCAACTAACTATAGGTTTCTTTCAAAATCTGAAAGAGGGAGTATCAGTCTCGACGTTTCGGGCAGTGTGCTCTGTCCATCATCCGGAGAATAACTCGAAGAAACTAACGAGCGCGCCGAGTATTTATGCGATCCGAAGGGATCTGAAATAACCCGAGAGTTTCCGAAACCGGCCAATAGGAATAGAGCGTTTCGGCGCGAATGTGCTGTGTGCACTGGAGCGTGAAACCGCTCCCTTACATAGGACAAGCTTCTCACAAGATTCAGCGGATTCTCAAGAATGTCAACATCCAGGTCAGGCACCGATCTTCAGGTAAGCTGCAATCTAAGCTCTTCACCCACAAAGACAGGAAGCCGCCGGACACACAACCAGGAGTCTACAAGATACCGTGTGAATGCACTCAGTTCTACGTTGGAGAAAGCGGAAGAAGCCTTAGGACCAGACTCAAGGAACACCAGACCAGCTTTAGACGGAACGAGTGGGAGAAATCAGCTATCGTCAAACATGCTCAGCAACAGAATCATCGCGTCGACTGGTCCAATGCAGAACTCATCACATCCATTAAGCACTGGCATACCCGGCGCGTGAGAGAAGCCATCGAGATTCTTCATTACGACACGGTACCACAGGAGAGCTGACTTGTGATTAACGATATCTGGATGCCACTTCTTCACCACGCACACAGACAGCACCACGCACAACGCACACGGGACGACGACCTACCCGAATGCTTGGGGAATTGAATACGCCGCATTTTCGCGCCGTTTCACGCTCCAGTGCACACAGCACATTCGCGCCGAAACGCTCTATTCCTATTGGCCGGTTTCGGACACTCTTGGGTTATTTTTGATCCCTTCGGATCGCATAAATACTCGGCGCGCTCGTTAGTTTCTTCGAGTTATTCTCCGGATGACGGACAGAGCACACTGCCCGAAACGTCGAGACTGATACTCCCTCTTTCATATTTGAAAGAAACCTATAGTTAGTTGCAGAACTGACTGTAACTTTTCTAAACTTCTCTCATTTCCTTTTTCTTTCTCTTCTCTTTATCACTTCTTTGTGACTAGTTCACAACTCTCATCAACACCTACCCTCTTTTTCTACCTCCATTCCATCTCATTTATTTTCGGTTTAAAACACCGAAAACTAAAGCTAAAAATAGTCTTGTGTAAGTGTTATAAAATATAAAAATTCACCTCTCCTTTTTTCACTTTTCACTTTCCTTTCCTTTCTTCACCCCACAAGTGGGCCAATTATCCGAAAGAATACAACCACATGGTGTTAACGAAGGTTTTACTATTTTTTAATAGTATTTATTAGTACACTCTCACCATGGAAACATTCAAAGAACATAGATAATGGTATTGTTATTAACAATATCAAGTGCTGATAAATTGCATAATATCTTATATTCATTGACCTAATTACATTAAACATTACCTTTATTTCTAATATTTACAACATATATTAGACGAGTATTCCAAGTGGTTTATTGCCTTTGTTTTCCACTGACTATATAATCACTAAATAAATTCACAAACATAATTTCATATACTAAATCGTACTTAATCAACAATTGCAGAAAATCAAATGTAAGTTCACAATACAACATAAACAAAATTGTTGCAATTTCAATTATAAACCATGGCAAACATGGGGGGTTGTAATTATTAAGTAAGAACGCAGTAATTGTGTCGTTGATTATGACATGGGTATAATGTGCAATTCCCGAATATTTCCAATATAGTTATGTTGAACAAATCATTACAAATGGTTTATCACTTTTGTGTTCCCTACGTTGAATTAGTTGACAAACATAGTTTCATACTGAAGAATTTTAATAAATCATTGCAGAGAATCAAATGTGAATGCCCTTCCAATGTAAACATAAGTGTCGCAATAAGGATTTGCAATTCCCAAACTGGAAAAAATAGAAGTGGGGAACATTATATTAATCCAGTAATGTCATGTCTGTCCAGGCAGGGTCTGATCTTGAGTTAAATATTACATATGATCCAATGAGTGCTAATTGACTCAATTTTATTATGATACCCTTGCATGATTTTTCACCCACGAATCGAAAGATCTTCTTAATTTGCTGTTTGTTTTCTTTTGAGATCACTCCCCTGCTTCCAACCTCAAAACATATTAGGTGGGATTCAATGTTTGTTGCTTTGATGTCATTATTTAATTGGCAACAACGCTCCAATTTCCTTTCCCTGGCTCTATACATATTGGGCTCAAAGGGGACTGTGAGTTCTATGAGGACTACCCGCTCTACGTCTTCATTGATAAGGTGTAGTACTATATCAGGTTTTTCGGTGGTTGCCATTACGTTTGGGGGAACAGTACCACCACTTACTCTAAAGCCAGGCAGGTCTGCAAACAAAGTCATTGATAGATTGTTACTATTGGCTTTGTCTCGTAATTGATTTACAATGTATCTCAAAACACTGTTGTGCCTATACGTGAGCCTTCCCTGAGAGAGAGCGGTAGGGCACATATTTAGGATATGTTGCAAAGTAGCCCTACCGCTACACAAAGAACATCTATCGGTGGTTGTTTTGCCCCACAATTTCAAATTATCGGGGCTTGGTAGACAATCTATTACAGCTCTTGACGCAAAGCTAAGAACGCCTTTCGGGAGTCCGTACATGGCCAATCGCCAAGTTAAATCACTATTTTCTTCTTCTAACAACTGCATTAGGTTTCCCTGCTTAGATAGAGCATATATTCGCTCGTTCCATTTAGAGTGTTTATCTTGAGCTATCATCTTTTTGAGATCAGGCTTCACCCTTTTCCAACAATGGGGTTCGGCGCTCGTACTTTTTGTAAGCTTGATCATTTCCATACTCTTCCACACCCCATACGATTTGTTTTTTGTTACCCATTGACCTTCCCTTTCTATTTTACAGTGTACATTGTATGCATCACAAAATCAAAGGATGTCAACTTTTTAAAAACAAGTTTAGTGACAGTTCATCAGTTATTGTTCTAGTAATAGTCCTTGGAATATATTTAATGAGAGTTTCACATTGTGTGTACATGTATATCTGATGATTAATTCTGAACACAACTATGCCCATTGTGCATCACACATGTGAATCCACGAGCTACTGCCACTACAGTGTCAATAATTGATGAAGATTCTGGCATAAGGGACCTTATGGATTGACCTGTGGTGTGCACAGTGACACTGTTGTGTTCTGAATTGATTATGTAATACACAGAAATTGAGATGTCCAAAGTTGTCCCAAAGTGAAAATGTCATGGATTATTCCAATGATTTTTTCAAGAATAATAACTGCCACAAAATAAATAAAATGTCACAAAACCTGCTTTAAAAAATGGACACCTTTTGACTTAATCCTGTGCAAATTTCAGCTTGATTCCACTTATAACTTATCTTTTATTCATGTTCCAAAAGTGTCTAAAGAATATTCTAGCACCTTGTATAATCCAAAGCCTGAATATTTGTCTAGATGGATGGCAAGCTTTTTTGTTTGTTAACTAAAAAAGAAATTATTTTTTAAAAAGATTTTTTTTTAAAAAAGAAATTGTTTTTAAAAGAAATTGTTAACCCCAGCCAATAATACTGCTGGCACCTCTTTCCCCATGCTCATAGCTACTGGTCAACAGGCCGTCCCCAGGCAGCCAGCGGTCAAGTTTGCCTGGAATGACCACCTGTGGGGGAAGGTCAGAGGTGAAGTGCACCCCTGCTGGGTGACCGACATCATCCACGGCTTCGTTGGGCAGTGCAGTATCCTTGAACCTGTTGGGAGCCACACAAACTGCTATTTTAAAGGCTTTGACCCAAAATTCAAGGAGTTTTATATTCTTAAACCATGGTTTAAAGGTAGCCCGTCCCTTTTGCAGACCTAATTCCGAAAGTTCCCTGACTTTGTCATCATTTGAGGGAGAGAGTGGCTATATAACCTTTCCCTGGAATCGACAAAGCGTAATATTCGGTTTTGAGGAAATAATCTTGTATAATTGATCAAGCTTTCTTTTTTCATACTGCAAAAATAGTCGTAATTTCAAAAAGTCAACGTTCGTCAATCAATTTGAATTAAATCTCAGTGTTAGATTATCATTCATTCTACGGGAGTTATAGTACCTCTGACCTTAAAATTTCACAGTAGGTATCCCAAAGATACATGCTAAATATGTGCAAACTTTCATGAGAGTTTGCAGATGTTTTTAAAAGGGACGGGCCATCTTTAAGCAAATTTTGTGGCATATATATTTGTATGTAAATTAGTACCGTTATGCTTGATTGAGTGCATGTGTACGATTCAAAGAGGTTCAGTAATGAACATGTGTGTTCTGCCTAGGGTGCTAAATTTACTCTAGTTACAACAGTTTAGACCATGTTTAGCCCACAGTTTAATCAAATTAAGTTAGATAAACTAAGGCTTAAACTATAGTAACTAGCGCGAATTTAGTACCCTAAATATGGCGGGCTTTTGTATGTGCATCTAACACAGGTGCTAAAATGCATTAATAGGACATAGAGAGTTAAATCAATTCTTCATCTTTTTCCTGCTTCAGCCTCACTATATAGGGTCCCGTTGCACAAAACCTACCATTAATGGAAAGTCTGTCATCAATGGTAATTACTATAGTAACATTGCTTGACAGCCTATCAATGTTTCCATAGAAGTTGCCAGTGGGACAAATGTTAGCATTAGTGGTAAGTTTTATGCAACGGGGCCCTGATCCTGACTTGCCAGTCTTGGTCTGAAGGCCTGTAGGGCAGGCCGTCTCTGGACATACCTATTCCTGTCCCCAGACTGTGTGGCCATAAACAATTCTTGTCATTGACTGTTTGCTGCAATATCTTCCATTTAGCAAGGATATTATTTATATAATTTATATTCATCCCTTTGAGTGAGGTTTGATGCACATGCATTATTTATGACTGACAGTTGCTATTAATACGATGCATATAATTATGCGATTGTGTCATATTGTGCCAATATATATTGTGGCAGTTTTGTCATGTAGTGCTTTTAATGTAGTAATTGAGGCTAAGCGATATGAAATCTCTATAAAGCTTCTTTCTGTAACTTGAAGGAGAGCACAATGAATCTGCAGTCATTAAATGGCTGATGGTACTCCATGCACTTATAAACCTCTGGCTTTTAGTTTGATGGTTAATAGTTCCTGAATCACAAACTCAGATGTGTGTGTGTTTGGGAAGCCTGTGCTCATCACTCTGATTGCCAGGAGATCGGCCCAGTTTGCTGGAACCCGCTTCCTGAAACGAGGGGCTAATTCTGAGGTAAGATCAACTGAAAGTGGAACTCGAGTTGAGCGGTGAATGCTTCACAATTAAGCCAGTTCGTAGTTTCACCATGGTCGGACAATCCACTGAATCAAATACTTCGAGAATACAGACTGGGATTTATTCATGAAGTTGTGTTGAGTGATATATGTATTGTAAAGACATTTTACAGCGTGCCCATAACAGCAATAGCAGCAGGTGCACGTGGTGGAATATTCTTTCACTACCTTCTCAGAGCTGAATAGGTGTTCTCATACCTGCATGATAATGGGTACGAACGTGGTCGACCATCTAATACAGTGGAGACTGAGATCAAATGCACAGTGATTGCAATCAAATGCAATCAGCTCCATACATTGACTGCAGTCTGACTGCAATAGATTGCAATCAACTGTGACGTTGATCTCAGGCCCAACTGTACACTTCCATTTAACATTTGAGTGGTACCATTGTCCGGAGGTCATTCGTAAAAGCAATTATGTGCTCATTATATGCACATTGCAACTACAAACTGGCTTATTGTCGTTGTTGATCATTTAAATGTACCTCTTACGTTGCATACCTGTGCTTGGTGTACCATAGGATGGGGAAGCTGATTGTTTATTCAATTATTTATCACAGCTACAGAGGGTCACAGCTCTTTATTCCAAAGGTTTGTATTTCTGAAGAGTCGATTGTCTGTTAATGGAAAAGGGTTTGTCAATCCGAAAATGTAGAAATAAATAAACCACATATTTTACTTAACTCTTTATCCCACATTGCAGCGTTTTTGCCCTGGTAATACACATTATTCCCATAGTGTATTTTGGAGTCTGGCAGAGAAGGTATTTAAGTAGTTTATTTCAAGTTCCGATTAACGAACACTATTTCATTTGCAAATGTACAAACCCTATTTGAGTTTCGGTTGAATGAGCCATGGTGCTCTTTTTGATTAATGAACGATATATCATTCTCAGACTAATGAACTATAAAAACGACAACTTTGGATTAATGTAAGAAATGTTAGATAAATGTTCTGAGAAAATGCTACTTGTGTGTACATTTGTATTCTTGAAGTATCTGTTCACCTCTGTCTCTCTCCAGGGGAAGGTTGCTAATGAGGTGGAGACAGAGCAGATCGTTCACGATGGCTCACTCTCAAAGCTCAAGCGAGGGCGCTACACATCTTATGTCCAGCACAGAGGATCCGTTCCGGCTTCCTGGTCCCAAGATATCACCACCATTGTCCCTAAGCCTCCTATTATCAGTAAGAAACAGGTGGTGGTGCTGGTGGTGGTGCTGGTGGTGGTGCTGGTGGTGGTGATGGTGGTGGTGGTGATGGTGGTGGTGGTGGTGATGGTGGTGGTGGTGATGGTGGTGATGGTGGTGGTGGTGATGGTGGTGGTGGTGGTGATGGTGTGAATGGTGGTGATGATGATGATGATGGTGGTGGTGTGTGATTGTGATGGTGGTGATTGGTGATGGTGGTGGTGATTGGTGGTGGTGGTGGTGATGGTGGTGGTGATGGTGGTGGTGGTGATGGATGTGATGGCGGTGATGGTGTGTGATTGTGATGGTGGTGATTGGTGATGGTGGTGGTGATTGGTGGTGGTGATGGTGGTGGTGGTGGTGATGGCAGTGGTGATGGTGGTGGCAGTGGTGATGGTGGTGATTGTGGTGGTGGTGATGGTGATGATGGTGGTGATGGTGTGAATGGTGGTGATGATGATGATGATGGTGGTGGTGGTGGTGGTGGTGGTGGTGGTGATGGTGATGATGGTGGTGGTGGTGGTGGTGGTGGTGGTGGTGATGGTGATGATGGTGGTGATGGTGTGAATGGTGGTGATGATGATGATGATGGTGGTGGTGGTGGTGGTGGTGGTGGTGGTGGTGTTGGTGTTGGTGGTGGTGGTGGTGGTAGTGGTAGTGGTAGTGGTAGTGGTGGTGATAGTAGTAGTATAGTGGTAGTGGTGGTATGGGTGTTAGTAGTAGTTTTATCAGTGGTAGTGGTGATGGTGGTGGGAGCAGTGTAAGAGGTTCTGTTCTAGTGGTAGTGGTAGTAGGGGTGTTGGTGGTAGTTTTGTTAGTAGTAGTGGTGGTAATGGTGGTAGACTGGTAGTGATGGTAGTAGGAGGGGTGATTATGGAAGTGATCATAGTGGTAGTGGTAGTAGGGGTCTTAATGGTAGTTATGTAAGTGGTGGTGGTGGTGGTGATGGTGGTAGACTAGTAGTGGAAGGGAAGCAAGTGGAAGTGTTATTAGTAGTAGGGATATTAATGGTAGTGGTATTAATGGTGATGGTGGTTGTGATGGTTACAGTCTCAAGATATCACCTCTACTTTTTCTAAGCCTCCTGTTACCAGCAAGAAGCAGGTGGTGGCGATGGTGGTGGTGGTGATGGTGATGGGAGGAGGGGTGTTAGTGGGAGTGGTGGTAATCGTAATGGTGGTGACAGTTGTAGTAAGGGTGTAACTGCTAGTAGTGGTTATAGTGATGGCTGATCTCTTTCCTCTCTATGCTAACCTCTTAGTTGACATGGCGGATCCCTATGCTGTGAAGGCTGGACAACACATCAATGAGCTGCTGGGGCGTTTTGGAGCTCCCATCATTGTAGTCAATCTCGTCAAGGTAAAACACTTCTTTCCACTGTTGCTCTTCTACAGGGTGTGTTCTAGGTGTTAAAAACAACTCTTCACACTTGACAATTTTTTTTCAATGTTAGAATGTGAATCCGCTGAATTTTTTACACAAAGTCAAGGGATGTCAGTTTTTTGAGGCAGGTCTTGTGCTATTTTATTGATTATTATTCTTGTAATAATCTTTTCGGAATTTGGAATGAGTTATTAGCTTTTGGACAAATTTGGATCTAAAAATCCTTTTCTGCCAGAGGCGTCATGCATTATTAATGATACTGTGATGCCAGCTGCTTGTGGATTTAAAGGTGTGGTGCACAATTGCCTCTTTTCCAAAGCTACATGTTAAGCCTTAGTAGTCAAATCGTTCAGTAAGTAAGTAAGTAACTAACTAAGTAAGTAAGTCAGTAAGTAAGATTCTTCTTACACATGTTCGGACATTTTATGAATTTTTGATAGTCTAGCAGAAAAGAACAAAGTACAAATGTCAGAAAAGTAATTGAATCATATTGAACATGATTATTGTAATTGACCCTTAGTGTGCTAGATTAAATGCTACTCTGTTCGTGGTGCATCAATGGTGAATAAAGTGGTTAAAAGGGCATTATACTGTACTGTAAAAAAGCCTTCAAATGGTGAGCGTGAGCAATTTTCTTGCCAATGGTCTTAAATTCATGTATTGTCCATTTTAGAGCCTTGCTGAATGTTATTTGCCCTCAAATGATCCACATGTGGAGAGATTAGTGATTAAATCACAGATCCTCCAAATGTGCGGGCCGAACAATTTGAGGGTTTGTGATTCAATCACTAATTATGCCAAATGTGGATCAAATGAGGGCAAATAACTTTCAGCAAGGCTCTAAAATGGACAATACATGATTTTAAGGCCATTGGTAAGAAGATTGCTCATGATCACCATTGGAAGGCTTATTTGTCTTCCCAGTACAGTATATGCCCTTTAATGTTTATCATCCCATTTCATTGAACATGTTTATCATCATAGTTTTAATATCCTCATACTTGCATTGCCTTTACTATGTTTACAGATGAGAGAGAAGAGGAAGAGGGAGAGCTACTTGACGGATGCTTTGTCGGCTTCCATCTCATACCTCAATCAGTTCCTCCCTCCACTTTTCCTCATCCAGTACATTCACCTCGACATGGCCAGATTCTCAAAGAAGTAAGCTTTTCAGATTTAATGGCAGTGATCACCGTGAACATGGTCTTTTGTTATGTATTGAACAACTAAAATGGACCCTTTGAAATCTTTTCTGTGTAACAAAAGACCATGTTCGTTGTGGATTCAATGTGGTCATTTTCATCCAAGCTTTTTACTTGTTTAAAGTAGATTTAAGATACGAGGCCACTTTCAAAATAACAGCTCGCCAATAGATGAAGCCACAGCCAAGCATGTACCGCCTGCAGGCACTGTATGAAATTCAGATTCAATTGGTGGTAGGCAGTATGAATCTATTAATTGTTGCTACTCAGACAAAGCTCAGACAAGCTTTGAGATTATCATTAGTAAAGTATTGCTTGAACAGCCTGAATCACATTTGCCTTCATAACGAAAATGGTCTATTGAGCTCCAGCTGCATGCAGCTTTATGGTTAAAAGCAGTGTTCAGCCTCTGTATGAAAGAAAACACAGATTTGCGTGACCTGTCATCATCTATCGTGCATCACACCCTTGACCCTTGACCCCACAGGAAGAATGGTGACGTGATTGGGAAGCTGGAGTCCATTGCCCGGAGGTCGGTGGAGAGGACGGGTCTGTTCCTGTGCGGACCAGCCATCCACCCCAGCATCCCGGTCAGAGAAGGAGCAGGGTAGGCAGTCAAGGGGGATGTTTCACGGAGACTTAAAGGGTTAAAATTAGAAAAATAAGTTCCCACTGAGTGATCTATGTAAAATTATCCCACTGAAAACAAATTTCACATTTGTTTGCCGCAATTAGGTCTCATTTTGACAAAAATTTGAAAAAAACGCACACCTTTTGTGACGTCAGAAAAGTAAAAATGCCATAAATGCCATTGGCGTGTACTGTAGTCAACAATAGACAATTTTTTGTAAATTATTTACAACTTTCCCCCTAACGCGCTATTGCATTCACCTGTATCTTGTCATTCAGATTCAATGGATGGAATGCACTTTGAATCTATTAGTTGTTGCTACTAATTGGACAAAGCTCGGACAAGCTTTGGGGTTCCCATTGGTAATGTATTGTTTGAACGGCGTGAATGAAATATTTTATTCACGCCGTTGGCATTTATGGCATTCTGACTATTCTGATGTCACTGGAGGTGTGCATTTTTTCAAACTTTTGTCAAAATGAGACTTTATTGAGTCAAACGAATGTGAAATTCGTTTTTAGTGGATAATTTTACATAGATTAGTGGGAACTTATTTTTCTAATTTAGTAGCCCTTTAATAAAGGTTACAAAGAGAATACAAAGAATACAAAGGTTATAATTTGTCAAATTTGATTAGGATTGTAGGAAATTTACTCCCACTATGGAAAAACAGGAACATAGTAGCACAATAACAGGTCACCAGTCGTGCGTAAAATCACGCATAGTTATGCCCATCTTGATGAAACAGGGCCCAGGTTTCATTGACGTGAAGGAACTAGTGTAGCACTATCAAAAAGTTCTTTTTAACTTACTTAGTTTTAGGTCAGCTTTCATAATGGATTACAGGTCATAGGTCAAGGTCAAATCCTGAAATTTCATCTTCTACATGAGAACTTTCATCAAACTTGGAGTTTAATCCTAATATTTAACTTTAACATGAAAATTTACTTTAGGAACAGTTCATCAAATCTTGTTCAATTTTGTACACTGATGATATATCACAGAACAATTTACTGATTATGATTTTGGGTGAGGTAGGTTAAGGTCAAATCATGGCATTCTACTATTTGTCTGATGACTTTGGAAATATTTCATCAAATTTCACCAAATGTGGTGCCAAGATTAAACATTACGAGGCAATTAAGTGAATTCATTTGAGACAGACAGGTCAAAGGTCACAGATTACAGGACAGGGAGATTTGTTTAAATTTCTCTGTTCACATGAAAACCTGTGAAATATGTTAATTTTTTGAATATACGTCTTTATGCCGATAGTACCAAAAGGCTCAATCCTTTTATTTCCATTGTATCTATTTGATGTTTTCCGTTGATCTGTCTCTATTCTCGAGAGTGATTGTGCACCTGTCATTGCTTGTTTTCCTCTTGTCATTGTATAGGGTGGACATCCCCCCTGATGGCTCGGTGGAGTATATCTTTGTTAGACAGGTATGTTCCTTCAAGACAATTGGCTCAGTCTTACTACTCCATTCATAAAATCATTGTTATTGTGCAATAATGAAATTAAATATCTGTTACAAGATATAAAACTATTAATATAATACATTATTAAACACAAATGTGACTTATTTCTTCATAACTTAGACTTGCAATAAATATCTTTTTAAAAAATTCTTTGACCGACACAAATATTAAAAGTATTAATTGATCGTCATGGTGGTAGGTAGGTGATGTCTGGAATTTTCAACATATTTAACTTACCTGTATTTGAAATTCCAGAAATTCTCTGCCTTCTCATTGCCTTCCTTTGTGTATATGCATACTAAAATTTGCATTGAATCATGTAAATGTTATAATATATGAGTGGAATGAATGGATATTTGTTAAAGTATTTTGTGGTACATGCTAGTGAGTAATTTGGTGTATATACAGCAGAGCCTGAGATCAACGTCACAGCTGATTGCAATCAAATGCAATCAGCTCCATACATTGACTGCAGTCTGACTGCAAATGATTGCAATCAGCTGTGACGTTGAACTCAGGCCCAACTGTATGTCAAAGATATGATACCTATTGGTAATCCTTGTGTGTGTGGTTAGATGGGCATCATCAGGACGAACTGTGTGGACTGCCTGGACAGGACCAACACGGCGCAGTTTGTCATCGGGAAGTACGCACTAGGCCACCAGGTAAGCTGATCACTGAGCTATGTTCATTTGGTAGCTCTTGTTTAGGGTTAGAGTTAGGGTTAGACAGGAGAAACACAGCTGAGATACATGACTGTACTTTCCCAATCAAGATATATATCATAGAAACATACCTTTACCTGAGCTATTAACTGTAGATTTAGACTGAATATGTGACCAACTGTAGATTTAGACTAAATATGTGACCATAGCATTAACCCGTTCTGGCTTTTTTCCATTCAGATACTAAGCAGCCTAACTAATGTGTAATCTGCCGTTCTGACAATAGACTACAGGCCTTGAATAAACTTCAAATTCCTTATATGGTGCAATTAAGCCACATCGCTAAAATTGGTTAGTACAATTTGGTAGAAAATTTTGACATCCTTACTGAACCAGGGTTCACAAAGCCAGACAATCTAACCGTGAGCAATGGGTTAAAAGGCATAATATTGGACATGGCCATATGGCAGACATATCTCCCTAGTGGGCTGGGGGTTATGAGACGTCATTCATGGAGGGGTGTTAGTGCTTGATTTATTCCATGATCTTATGCTGCTCATAATGATTGTCTTTTATCTTTTCATTAGCTCTTCTCCCTGGGCGTTGTCGGTAGGCCGGAGCTGGAATTTGACTCGGACATTGTCAGGCAAGTACCCAGTATACAGATAAATGCTTTCTTTAAGTTAACACCATTATCAGCTCTACAGCTTACAGTTAAATGTTTGCATTAAATTAAATTATAACTCATTTATTCTCTTTACAAGATTTACTTTGAGTTTGTCTCGAAGATTTTAGTTGTTTGCAATACTTGGATAGTTATATATATATACATTAACATTGTTATTGTTATCATTGTCATGGTCATTGTCATGGCCATTGCCGTTATCATCATTGTCATCATTATTATTATCAGTGTCATTGTCATATTCATCGTCATTATTATCATCATTGTCATCATTTTAATCATCATCATTGTCATTGTCATCATCGTCATTATCATTGACATCGTCATTGGCATCGTCTTTGTCATTATCATCCTCATCCTCATCATCATCATCCTCCTCATCCTCATCATCCTCATCATTGTCATTGTCTTTGTCATTGTCACTGTCATTGTCACTGTCCTTGTTCCTTGCTGTGTTGTTGTAGGATGTGGGAGGATCTGTACGAGGACATGGGGGACACGCTAGCCCTGCAGTACGGGGGCTCCCAGCTGGTGCACAGCATCAGCACCTACAGGAAGATCTCTCCCTGGACCTCCCACTCCAGAGACATCAAGCAGACCCTGTCCAGATACTACAACAACGCCTTCTCAGGTGAGTAGCTCAACTGGCTTGGAAGGGCAGGGGAAGACAATAGATCAGAGCCCTGTTGCATAAAACTTGTACCATTGATGGTATCTTTGCTACCAATGGCAATTTCTATGGAAACCTTGAGTTTCATTGGCCATCAAGTGAAGTTACCATGGTAGTTACCATTGATGGCAGAGTTACTATTAATGGTAATTTTTTTGCAATGGGGCCCAGGAGCCTGTTGCATATTGGTTTCCAATTATTGTAAATTATCATCAGTGCTAACTACCATGGCAACAGGTGCAATAATGAGAGCTCATTGACTGTTGCCGTGGTAGATATAATTGATGCTGTTTAAATCTTAGCCATACACCACAGATGCTCAAATGATCACTGACTGAAATATGTTCATTTTGGAGGCGTCCACAAATGAACTAATTGAAATATTTGAAATAAATGATAGCTCAAAATTTAGAACTTGAATCAGGCTGATATTTACATATTGTAATGCTAAAGAACATGAATCTGTTGGTCACAGATTCTGTCAAATATCATGAGTTAAAATTATTGTAATAATCCTTAAATTTCATATTTGGACAAATCAAGATCTTCAGATTCTTGCATATGGTCCTATTACACGCACTGAAAGAGAACATGTTGTAACAAATTTGAAGGATTATTGCAAGAATAGTAATTTCACAGAATTTACACCCTCCGGATTAACATCCTGTAGAGTACCAAAATATGACATTATATGAGAATGTTGTCAAGACAACTGATTCTAAACTACAACAAGGCATTTCAATAAACAGATGCTGATAAGCAGAGTGCGATCAACCTGTTCCTGGGAGTATATGTACCGAGAGAGGGCCTACCTAACCTGTGGGACCTACCCACAGACTACTACCTGCACCACTCGGACGCCAAGGGTACCTCCACACCCAAACGGTACTCACACCTTTCCTTTTAGAGAGAGTTACTTGAATATTGTAATTGTTTATTGAGGTTTATGTGTTTGTCTTGTTTTTTGCATGATATTTTATAGATGAGTGAAAAATGAAATTGAATTGCATTCCTGGGATTCGTAATATGGTGCGCCACCTATTGGTTGCAGCAGACAGGCGGATTTACAACTTCGGGTTCGACATCCCAGCCTAGCACCAACAAACAGATCAGCGCCTAGCACCAAACTACGCTCCTGACATGGTACTCAGAAAAAAATGGTGAACCTAACTGTCTTACTGCCCATCTTTCGGTGATTGCGGGTTGAGGAACTCAAACAGTATTTAACTGATCAAAGAATATATTGTTTACTCTAATTAGTATACAGGTAGAATAGTTAGGCACATGGCTGTATTTCACTGTTGACCATTTCCCATGAGGCTTTGCGGATTTCGGCCTGTCCCCTGCAACTGATGGATGGCGCATCATATTATGAATCCACCAAATTGGATTGAATGGAAAATGTGGTTGCATGATTCCTTTCGTGCAGCTGTACCCAATGGTACAACCCCAGAGTGCTGGCTGCCTTGCCGCTGCCGTATGATGAGGTGGAGAAGCGGGTGGCTCCAGGTACCCTGGTCCTAGACGGCCTGCCCCAGGACTGCATCGACCCCTTCGTTGACCTCTACCGCCCCAGTCAGCTGACCCTGCTGGATGAGAACTTCTACTTCAAGATCATCCCCCACTCCATGAGGTGAGTGGAGAGGGGGGGGGGGGGGGGGTGGTGGGGGGAGTAGTACAGAGAAGGCTCAAGAGTAATTTATATTTGGTCTCGTCATATTTTGTCCCATCCCTATTAGTACCCATAAGAGCTCATTCAAAGTGATGAAACCGCTGATGTCAACCCCTAACATGCAATACACATTTGTCATTATCCATGTGCACCACTCCAACAAGATGACCTGTGGACTAATATAATACATATCTGGGTTAGTAAGTAACATTCTTAAACATTCTTAACATTTTTCCAGAATCTGTCACCTAGTGGCTCCTCAGACCCCTATACAAAGTCAACTCTCACAGGAATTTCTTCCCTATTTACTTGTTGCTCACGGTTACATTTTCTGGCTTGGTGAACCCTGGTCCACTTACGATGTCAACATTTGCTTGGAACTGCAGCAACCAAAGGAAAGTTGGTTTAAAGGGCATATACTGTACTCGGAAGACAAAAAGCCTTCAAAAAGGTGATCGTGAGCAATCTTCTTGTCAATGGTCTTAAATTCATGTATTGTACATTTTAGAAATGTGCTGAAAGTTATTTGCCCTCAAATGATCCACATTTGGAGTAATGAGTGATTAAATATCAGATCCTCAAAATGTTCGGCTGAACATTTGTGATAATTGTAATTTAATTGACTAATTACTCCAAATGCGGATCATTTAAAGGCAAATAACTTTCAGCACATTTCTAAAATGGACAATACATGAATTTAAGACCATTGGCAAGAAGATTGCTCATGATCACCTTTTGAAGGCATTTTCTCTTCCCAGTACAGTATATGCCCTTTAATTGTGTCCTATAGGGTACCGGTATTTCAAGTTTACTTAAAGCCTGCGGTCTATTGTCTGAAGAGCAGATTGAATGGGAGTCGTGCTGCTTAGTATCTGAATGGGGAAAAAAGCCAGCCCGCCTATATGCGGGCTAAGTAAAGAACGGGTCGAGTTGTGTGTATTTAAACTTGGACTGACTGTTTGTCTGTCTGTCTGTCTGTCTGTCTGTCTGTCTGCCCACCCATGGGGCTTCTTTCCAGGAACTTCATGCCCAGAGATGTGAAAGAGCTGAGTCCCTTCACTGCCCGGGTCTCCCAGACAAAGAGGCAAGAGGATACCAGGTATGGCAACATTCACCCACAGACGGTCTCTGAAAGAAGCCCGGGCCATGTTGCGCATAGGTTTTCAATGATTGTAACTTACCATCAATGGTAACTCCCACGGCAGCAGCCAATGAGCTCTCATTATTGCACCTGTTGCCATGGTAGTTGCTATTGATGGTAAGTTACAATGATTGAAAACCTCTATGCAACATGGCTTCAGTGTGCTACTTACAGATATGCCACATGTTTCTTTTTTTTTTCAGTATCTACCGCATAGCACTTTTTCCAAGTCCCAAATACTTGTAATTTTCAGGAAACTTGGAAACCGAGCATATCCGGTTCCCATAGTAAATGGATTAAAGCAAGTGGGGAGAGAGCGTAGTCGTTAAAGGGGATTTACTGTACTGGGAAGACAAAAGAATCCTTCAAAAGGTGATCGTGAGCAATCTTCTTGACAATGGTCTTAAATTCATGTATTGTCCATTTTAGAAACGTGCTGAAATGTATTTGCCATCAAATGATCCACATTTTGACTAACTAGTGATTAAATCAAAATGTTCGGCCCAAACATTTAAGGATTTGTGATTTAATAACTAATTACTCAAAATGTGGCTCATTTGAGGGCAAATAACTTTCAGCAAGTTTCTAAAATGGACAATACATGAATTTAAGACCATTGGCAAGAATATTGCTCACGATCACCTGTTTTGAAGGCTTTTTATCTTCCCAGTACAGTATATGCCCTTTAACTCTCTGTGTGCCACGTGTGCCCTTTTTTCACAAGTAATACACATATCCCATCGAGCAACATTTTATCTGGCACACAAAGGGTTATGAGACTTGTATGTGTCCTTGCACTCCACAGCCTAGAAACCAGGCTATGAAGTGTAAAGCCTGGCATACGAGCCATGGCCCCCGGTATCATCCTCCTCAAGTGCTGTCTCTTAGAAAGGGGTTGGCGGCTATGCACCTCCATCTACTTCTCTCTGGTATAGAAGTAAACAATATAAGAATATTGATTGGCATTCACTGGTGCTGACATGCAGTTTTGTATTGTCTGGGAGCAGGGATTTTGGTGCGATTTACCACATACATGGTGTTGCCGATGTACAGTCCAATCTGGTTGTCTCAGTCTTACAATTGGGCCTGAGAGCAACGTCACAGCTGATTGCAATCTATTGCAGTCTGACTGCAGTCAATGTGTGGAGCTGATTGCATGTGATTGCAGTCACTGTGCATTTGATCTCAGGCTCCATTTGTATATGCATCTATGTATGGCAAGACAAAGATTTTGTTCATAGACAGACAGACAATGTTGAGTAAAAATCCTTCTAATACCTGATTTCATGAAAAAAACAGTTCAAATACAACCAGGGACAATAGCTTTTGAATGACGCATGAATGTTATTCATGATTTGTAAAGAATGTCTTTTAAATACAGTGAAAAGAAGTTGTGATAATTAAGTTTGTGGGGAACAGTCAATGCCTCGTTCTCGTTTCTAAATAGGAAAAGTGGATATCAGGCTCACCTGGGTCCCATAGTAAGCAAATTAAGATTAAGTTATTCATCCAAAACAATTCCATTCAGCTTTTTCACAGATGGAACTTTTTCACCTTGTAGTCACCAGAACTTTAACTTGTATAGTATGTTGTTACATTGTAAGCAAACTAAGATCAAGTGATTATTCCTCTTTGACAGGTATTCATGAAAAATAATTCAATGGAGATTGTTCACTGATTGAACTTTTTTAACCTGTAGTAGCCAGAAATTGAACTAGTTTATTTCTTGTTAAGAGTATTTCACAGTTTTGGTATGTATTGTATATTGTATATTTTTTATGGAAGTGCTGAATGAATATGAATTTGAATTTGAATTTGACTCTGGTCCTCACTCCGCCTCCAGGGACACCAAGTCAAGCCGTACGACGCGGGCAGGCACCCCCAAGACGTCATCTTCGTCCGATGGGTCCAGCTCCGTGGACTCGTCCAGTAGCAGTGACGAGACGTCCGCTGACACCTCATCAGACGCCGGGCAAGGCTTGGTCAGCAGCTCTTCCCTCACCATGAAGGTAGGCCCTGCTCATATCAGGTTTCACTTTTTATGCCTCCACAACAAAGTTTGCCAGATGGCATCATGTTTCCGGCTTGTTTGTCCTTTCGTCTGTCCAGATCTCGTTTAGGCGATAACTAAAAAAATAATGTACATAATTTTATCAAACTTTGTCCAGTGATACTATATAGCAATAGGGCAATTTACTGAGTAGAGTTGGGTAATGTAGGTAAATTGTTCAAGGTCAAATCTTAAAATTGTACTTTTTACCTGATAACTTGTTTCTTCAGCATTAGTATTAGTTTAAAACTCTGTAGCTTTGATTTCATTTTTCAAATTACTGTTGTTGTTTTTTTTATAATTCTTGCTTCATTTCAATTTTTGATTAATTCATTCATATATATAAACATGTTGAAAAATCTAATCAGTACAAAACTGGTTTATATTGGTGCTGTGTGGTAAAAATACAATGTACAAACTTACTTGCTTTGAGGATTCTGGTGATCACAAGATATGTATTCTCTCTCCTCTGACTTAATTGCTGGCAGGATTTCTTCCCTACCGTGGAAGCTGTGTATGGAGTTACGATCAACTTTCCAGAGAGAAAAGATATCTCGCTGTACCAGAGGTGAGCATCTCACTGGCCTTCTAATTCTGTAATGGCCATTGCCACAGTTTCCTCTAGGGGTTGTTTCACTAAACTGTTCTTCAGTTAAAGTTGAAATCTGATCTTTATCAATCAAAATTCTTGTCGATAAAAAGCGTCTGAATACAAAAGATTTTCCAACTTTGATTAGGATTGTTTACAGGTTTAGGCCATTATCAGGCCTTACCAACTTGATAGAAAAAAATGTATGTGTGTTATTTATTGGAATTTTGAATGAATGCCCAAGAGTAAAAGAAGATGTGAACTACAGCAAAGTTGTGTGTCGTTACCGAGGGTTATACAAAAAGTGCATGGACATGAGTCGGGGTATTTATATTCATGTGAACATCCGTGTTTGTGAATAAAGTATGCGTACATTGAAAAGCCGTCCTGAAGCTGAGAGTTGCACTGCACCATGTCAATGGTCAGCAAGTCGTTGCTTGACCTTTTTGTCAGCTAGAGGTTTGCAAACAAAAACCTTCTGCCAAGCGAACTGGGTGTGATGTTGTCAATGGACAGTACTAAGATCATCCTCATGCCCTAGAACCAATAAGTGGTGAGTGAGCTACAGGTACACTATCGCGATGTTGCCCAAAGCAAGTGATTACACACGCGATTGTCTGTTGTTATCTAATCAGCATTCATCCTCTGAATGGTATGCGTGTCTAGCTGAGACCACACAGAATGCTACTAGGTGTTAAAACAAAACTTTCAACACTTTTGAAAAATTTTTAGAAATCAGTTTCAACTTAAATCAAGGAAATTTACACATCATAAAATCAAGGGATGTCAGATTATTTTAGAGACCAGTTTTGCAACATTTCATTGATTGCTTTTCTTGTAATAATCCTTGGAATATTTAATGAGACTTTCACTTTTGGACAAAATGGGATATGAAAATTTGTGTGTATCAGATAATTGATTCGGAACACAACCAATCAGACATTGCGTATCACACATGCCAATCACAACTTGTTTTCTGCCAGAAGCATCATGCATTATTGATGACACTGTGCTGGCAGTTGCTCAATACTCAATGGTCATTGTCACAAATCTCACAAAACCTGTCTGTAAACAATTTGTCATTTCTTAACTTTTTGATGTGTCAATATCATCTTGATGTGAGTTGAAACTGATTTTTATTTATTTTTGAAAAGTGTCAAAAGTTGTTTTTTTTACACCTAGTAGTTAGAGGTCTCAGTTGGAAGCTCTAAATCTCTCTGATCTTAGCATTTCATCTTGTGTGTAACCCATTCTAATTGCATTTTTGCGCAGGTGTGCAGCTATAATGGAAACGGCAGGGTAAAACAGTCTTTCTCTTTTTGCCAGTGCTTTAATTTCATCAGCTTGCACCAATATATTCATACTACATGTATATGAATTTGAACGTATGAATTTGAACATACTCGATCGACTAAATTCTCTTTGAATTTGTTTTATGAAAAAGAAACAATCTATATGTTTGATACAATGATGGGTTATATTGCTTACTCTTATCATATGCCTTACATATGGACTTTGTATATCCATGTCACATTCATGGTTTCTACTTGGAAAGAGCCATGAACAGTTAAACGGACATCTTATTTGCTTTTGGCATTGTTCTGATGTGACTGCACCGGTATCAATGTGTCACCACTGTATTGTGTGGTGCAAACTGATGGAGTTGCCTTGCTACAAATTTGCTAGCTGTGCTTGATTCATGTGAAGTGCCTCTGCCCCCCCCCTCTCTCTCTCTTTCTCTCTCTCTCTCTCTCTCTTTCACTCTCTCTCTCTCTCTCTCTCTCTATTTCTCTCTTTCTCTCTCTCTCTCTCTCTCTCTCTCTCTCTCTCCCTCTCTCTCTCTCTCTCTCTCTCTTGCTCTCTCATCACCTCTCATCCCTCCACTGGGGGTGGTCACCAGAAAACCTTTACCACTTAGCTCAAAAGGGCAGAATGTCATTTTTTGTCAGATATCTGGTGTTTGCACCACATGTTTTCTTCACTGGTGACCACCCTGCCTCCTACCCTGTCCCTTCCCCCCCCCCCCCCCCTTCCCCCTTCCTCTCCTCCCTTCCCCTCCTCCCCTCCCCTCCCCTCCTCCCCCTCCCCTCCTCCCCTCCCCTCCTCCCCCTCCCCTCCTCCACTCCCCTCCTCCCTTTCCCCTCCTCCCCTCCCCTCCTACCCTCCCCTCCTCCCCCTCCCCTCCCTATCTGCTATAGGTTGCATCACCTCTCCATAGTATGGGTGAATTAAAGTGCTCTGGATGAAATGGTAGAAATGGGATCTTGCATCCTGTTGAAATGTAATGTTACTAGAAGGCACAACTACCCCAGCCCAGGCTCAACAAATGGAATGCAGTAAAGCTTTTAAAGGCTCTTCTGATTATGCTTCCATTAACTCTTACCAACATTTTTGTCTCGCCTGAACGAAGTTCGGTAGAGACCTAGTAATCACTTTTCCTGTTGGTCTGTTGATCTGTTAGTCTGTTGGTCTGTTACAAAAATGTTAAAGGATGATGGGGTCAAAGGTTAAAAGGTGTGAATCTGTGAAAAAAATGGGGTCAAAAGGTTAAAAAAAAACTAGCATGGCAACAGGTGCAATAATGGGAGCTCATTAGCTGTTGCCATGGTAATTACCATTGAGGGTAAGTTACAATAATTGAAAACCTATATTGGCCAGAAGGGTGATCAGTCCCTTTAACTTATCATACATGATCATTATGCAGTATAAAGGTTTTTCTGAGTTATATGCTTCTATCCACAATGTATAGCTTAGCTTTATAAGCATAATGCTGTAAAATGAAGTTCATGCCATTTTCGATTTATTCATGCATTTTATGTCCTAAACTTTGCGGCTTCTGTCTACTGTGATTTATTCATGATTAGTTGAGTTCTTGTATCAGTACAGTGTACACGATGCAGTGTAGACCCAGTTTGCATGAAAATCAGGTCTGCAATTGACTCCCATCTTCACATTAACATGCATTTGTCTTTTTCTTCAAATGGCTTGCTGTCTCATTTTTTTGTAATGATGTGTCTTTTTAGGGATCCCTGTGCTATTAAAGTGTATATTAATGTATCATCTAAGAGTCAACCGGTTCAAGGGATTCCAGTACAATATAATGATCTAAGTATTAAATAGAAGCAGAAATACTTGAGAAATAGATCAACACACTTTTTGAGGAAAATTAGACAACTGATGAGAAAGATGTGAATGCTTTAAGGATTAGCGATTTGGTCATGAGGGTGTGATGACACATGTCACTTTCCTGGTATTATTGTGCATGTTTTCATATCCAAAATTAATATTTTCCCTCCACAAAACTGATTTTTATACCTCAGCTACTAAGTGGCCAATTGGCATTATGTTCCATGTTGTCCATCCGTCCATCCGTCCAGGCTGTGTTTACGTGATAACTTAAGAAAAAATTGACCACATTTCATCACACATTATAATACAATGATGACATATTATTACAGAAAAATTCAGAGATCAGATTTTGGGTTGTATAGGTCAAAGTTCAAAGGTCAAGTGCGCACATTGCAGCTCTCTGTTCTGCGATGATATGTTGAAGCAAGGGGCGCAAGGCCAATTAATACACTGCGGTGCAATATGGTATATGGATGTAGACTATGGGTCGAATGAAATGTGGCATTTCAAATGTAAACAAGGATAGTTTTTCCTTTTAAGGTTCTTGAAGCTATGACTGAGATTTCAAACCTGTTATCATTAGGATATGCTGTTGATTCCTACTGATTTTAAACATTTGAAAAACATTTTAGCACTGTTTATTGATTGCGAAAGCAGGTGAGACTCTTGGTCCGTGAACCACCTTGTATTCTCATGGCATTGGATAGAGTTAGTTATGTATTTTTTCATGTTCTCTAAATAAGAAAATTTTGTTGTTGATTTTCATTCTTGGCATTGCTAGCTTGCTGACTTCTTTTCACAAATATTGATTATTTGTACCCTTACAGGTATGATTTGACCTTACTTTCAGAATGGCTTTAGATTTGTTATATGTGTAAATGGATGTATACGTTCTAACAGTCCTTAGATTAGACTGAACTATTAGATTCCATGCTTTACAAGCCTCTGTGATGTGAGCACCTTTGCGGAGCTGCCAACACAGGCATTGCTTATCATGTTCATCTTCCACAATATTTGCTGCTTGCATTCCTGCTGATTGTACTGTGTATTATACCAAACTTAAAGGGATAGTTAGCACTATAAGGGATAGATATAAACACTTTTTAAAGTAAAGGGGATGTTGTGATGACGTCCATGTTTCAGTTTGCTTTGTTGTATGAGAACCAGCTATGGAAGCATACAAAATGGGTTATTTAGATAAGTCTTGTACAGGTGTTCCCCCAAGATCCTAAACAGCCACCAACCTGTATGATAAAGACCACCTACTCATGGAGTCCACTTTTCTTGTTTTCATTGAGTGGTCATTATGTACAGGTTTGACCGTATGGACATGTACAGAATATAAATGTAAGCAACATACACAATTATTACAAATCCAATAAAAAAAAAGCTTGTTTGGTGACACTTCTTATTTGTAAGTAGTCATTTGTGATTTTATGATTTCCACAACAAAAAAAGTGAGTCCCCCCCCCCCTAAGCAAAATAGCATGACTTTTTATCAGAGAGATTTTGGGCAATATAATTTGGCAGGATTGTTCTTTAACTTATTGACTAACTTCTGTGTGAAAATCACATTAATCCAGTCAGTCATGCATGAGTGGGCACATTATAAGGCAAAAATGTCACTTTTCAAAAGTCACAAGGGTAATTGTTTATGCCATTTTAACAATACATTTTGACATTTCTTGTGCAATTTTTAAACTGTTTTCACTCAACCATGACACAAAAATGGCTTCTTATGTTGATATAACAGGTCATGTTAGCCTACATCTTTTTTTTCACCAAAATAAAGGGTTTTTAAAAGTTTCAAAGTCAAGAGGGATGAGTATCTGTTAAACGGTGCTCAATCAACCAGACCAATCATGGGTTAAGTGTCGGGATAGGTATAAGTGCATCGAGAGATGGATGATTAACATTGAAAGGACATAAGTTATGCACCAGAAATGGAATTCTTCAAAAATTCATATGACAGAATCCCAAAATTACCCTCGTGACTTTTGAAAAGTGACATTTTTGCCTTTAAAATTTGTCCACTCATGCATGACTGATTGGATTAATGTGATTTTCAGACATAAGTTAGTCAATAAGTTAAGGAACAATCTTGCCAAATTATATTGCCCAAAATCTCTCCGACAAAAAGTCATGCTATTTTGCTAAGGGGGGACTTGCTTTTTTGTTGTGTTTATAATAATACATAAATTGCTAGACAAACAATGAATACAAATCAAAATGTTACTTCTGATGAAGGGCTCTCCTCTATTGTTGTTTTGTGACCATGTCTTGCTTGTCCATCTTGTGGTCAGGCATTCCACCATTGGGCTAAACTCCAGGAAAGGCGTGGTCTCGGTTACGTCCAGCATCTCGCATGCTCCGGTCAGGCAATGCATCAAAAGAGATACAAGGATGTGAGTACAGTTTTCTTGCTTTCTTCACTTTTTAATCCTTTTATTATTTATTCCACCTTCATTTTTTTCATGTAATACTTTATTTCTGTTCTGCTTTGCTCCAATGTTTTTTTCTTCCTCCATTCTTTCTTTTCTTACTATCTTTCATTTTTCCTTTTTACCCCTTTTCCTACATTTCTTCTTATCTTTCATTCTTTCTCTCTTTTCTCTCAATGTTTTTGTTTTTTCTTGTTTTTATTTATTCTTATCTCTTCCTTGCCTCACTACTGCTTTCATCTTCCCTTGTAATTATAGCTTTTGCACAGTTTCTTGCTCATTATGTGTTGTTCTCTCTCAATATATGTGCACATGCAATGAATTACATTTTTTAATGCCTTCAGTGGAGCTCAACAAAACTTTTTTTCAAATTATCTAGCCTGTGTACGGTAGTGCATAAATGTGTATGGTCTTGCTTTAATCTAGATGAGACAATATCTTGCTTGTGCATTGCATGAATATGTATGGACTTGCTTTGATCTAGATCAGACAATATCTTGCTTGTGCATTGCATGAACATGCATGGTCTTGCTTTGATCTTCATGTAGATCAGACAATATGCACTTTGTGCATTGAGTCTTGCTTTGATATAGATCAGACAATGTCCAGTTTGTGCATTGCATGAACATGTATGGCCTTGCTTTGATCTTGATCAGACAATATCTTGCTTGTGCATTGCATGAACATGTATGGTCTTGTTTTGATCTTGATCAGACAATATCAAGCTTGTGCATTGCATGAACATATGGTCTTGCTTTGAGCTAGATCAGGACAAGTTTAATTGGACAATGCTGTATGTCCTCCCGTTTAATTCTGGAGATGTTCAATGTTCACAAGTGGTTCTCTGCTCGCTTCTTTGTCCAGCATCCCAAGCAGCGTGTTCTCCATGGATACGTCGACTGAGGTGACCCCGCCCACCGTGGACAGGGGGTCCCGGGCCAAGTACGAGGCTCATGTGGCATGTGGCAAGAAGGGCCCGGGGCCCTGTCTGCCCAAGGATCTGACCCTCTACCGGGACTACCTCAGGGAACTGCGCTTTCATTAGTCTCAACAGCAGCTCCTGAAGCTCTATTAGTGAACCCAAGGGGAGGGGGGGGGGGGGGGGGGGGGTCACCAAGCTGTTCATAAGCTACGAGCGACTTAACGCCCAACTGGTGACCCTGTTCTGGTGCTAAATCAGATTCTCAATGATTCTGATTCCCGTCAACTAAAGTTGAAATCTGATCTTTGTCAATTAAAATTTGACTGTCTGAATACAAAGTTTTTTGTTGTTGTCAAATTTGATTAGGATTGTTGAAAATGAACTCCCACTTTGTTAAAACAGGAACAAATTGGGGTATCTGATTTAGCGCACGAACAGGTGTCACCAGTCGTGCATATAGCCGTACGTAGCTTTCGAACAGCTGTGTGAAACGGCCCCCGGCCCCACGTCTGTGTTCTAACAGGCGCAATCACTTGCCAGTCTATCACTAGGTCAGCGTAAGGCGACTAGTGACCGTAGTGACCATAGCCAGTATGCAGCTGTGAGAGAAGGACAGCACTCGACCACATGTGGACATAGAATGACACAATGACATGCAAGTGTCAAGCTGAGAAAATGCTTTGTTCATAGTTGTAATTGATCTAGCAGCAAAATGTGATTAGTCCGCAAAGCGGGTACAGTACCTTTAAAGAAGACGTATCTAACAAGTACTTTCTGTAGGGCTGTAATGACAATTCCAACCCTTTCGCTTCAAAATGTTAAGACCGGCACTCACAGTCTATTAAAAGTAAGATCATTTGGGCTACCCAGCCACTGTACCTGTGTACTGTGCATGCATTATTGATAAGCAAAGGGTGAATATTGATTGTAACTGGTTGCTAACGAGCATTGCCGTTGTGTATCTACTGCAAATTTTGCATTATAACTGAAATGTGCATATGTGGTTTAAAGATTTCCTTCAGAGACGAATATAATGTTTGGTAAAATCTTTCTTCTACAACAATTCTCCTATGAAGTTGTAGAAATATGATTCTTATTGGTAGTTACACAATTTAAATACTAATTGCACACATCACAGCATTTAAATATATTAAAAAGCACTTTATTAAAACAGAGTTTTAAAACGCTGAGACCGGTATGTTTCCATTTGTTAGTAGGAAATTTAGGAAGTCTGTATACCTGTCTCCCGTAGTAAATGGATTTTTTCAGTTCAATATCTCCCTGAATGTAAGAAAACGGTTAGTTTGTTTTTATTCCACCAATTGAAAGATTGTTGGAAGGAGATTTTTTTTTATACAGTATATCCTTGAAGATTATGAACTACATATAATGTACTGAGAGAATATGAATACAATGTATATATGGTAATATGGAGAGGTCTGATTTGACTTTGTTGTATGTTTTTATGTCAAAACCTTTCAAAATGCATATTTTTATAGCAATTAAATCATGATTATACATACATGACTATGATTTCTGTGCTTCTATCTTGTAAAAAGCACCATGCATGACTCTAAGAACCAAATTTAACAATTCTCCTTAAACTGAGTGTTAATCTTTAGACATTTCTAACAAGTGAATTGGACCAGACATTTTGGGTGTCTTTGGGCATATGTTTGTCATGAGCTTGTGATGTCAAGCGGTGTGCTGGAATCTTCAGAATTTTTACACCGGTAAAAGAATTATAGATTACACAACTAATCAATTCATACTTCATTGTTGGAATTTGTGAGGTGTGAGTTGCGAGACAGATAATTGATTTTCTTGTATTTTTTATCTATGTTGCTGTTTTCCAACCAGATGTTGTTTATCACAACAATGGCAAAACAGACAAAGAGAGCTTTGCTTTTGTTTGTTTTTGCGTTTACATAAGCTAGCAATCAATAAAAAATTCATGGCCGCACACCACATGTTGCAAAGTACAGTTCAAGATCACTACTGGAGTATTGTTTTACAGGGAGAACGGTGGTTGTTTTGCACCCTAAACAATTGATGAACTTTACGCTACATAATCAGACAATCGTTCATGTATATTTTGTATAATCTGCAAAATATGTATGGAGTATTATGAAATAAAAAGAAGAGCAGTCGGCACTTTTTATATTGCAATATGCAATATTGGAAGGTGCAAAGAAAGGAAATCGCAGCTATACATCACAAATGTCAAAGGAAGCTGTAGAGTTTAGCAAAAACTGTCAGTTCTTTTAAATGAGATACATGCAAGACGTTTGAAGGAGGATCTGAAAAAAAGATGGGATGGATCATTCTCTCTTGTTGATTAATGCAATCAAACATGTAGTGTTCGAACACCATATTTTAAATCCACAATATGTAGTAGGCTATGTAGCTCTTACAGTCTCAAGTAAGTTATGATGGTGCAAATAGTCTTGAAGTGGATTAAATATTGCCACTGATCATTGAATAATTGATGGTTTCTGATGTAACATTAAAATAGGCATTACTTGCTATCAAGGAATAGAATCCTTTTTTTGATGAGGATGTACCAGAACAATGAAATATGACAAGAACATACAATGAAGAGGGATAGTTAGGACTTCCTGACGTGAGCTGTAATAATTGTCTCGCATATGTTTGATTATTGATAATTTATGATGTATACTTGTTATATTTGTGTTTTATATTGTTAGTGCAATATTAATCAACAAATGTGTATGATATGTACACTTTTCAATGATATAACATATTGGCGTTTCTAATTAAAAGATTTACCTAAAAATAATGAAGTCCTATCCCTTCTATTATGTAATAGAGCGTTCATAGGTGTACATTGACGCTGACTATAGTGTCAAGCTTAGAGGTTATTTTAAGAAATTATATAGAATGGTGCTAATAGTGTCATATTAACAGTATCATAGTTTTCTTTCATTCTATGTGACTAACAATGCACAATTTACACTTCAGTCAATTACCTGTTTTTTTCAGTGTCGTGCAATGACATAGCGATGAGTTGTGCTTGCAAATAATGAGAGGGAGAGAGGGGGGGGGGGACTACCAAATGATAAGTATTAAATATTGGTGCCATACAAAAGAGGGAGATATACAGAAATAAGAAAGAGTAGGAGGAAGACTGCCAGGTATAATACAGAGATAATACAGAGATAATACAGAGAGAGTGAGAAAGTGGGGGTGGGGAAGGACGGAGAGACTGACAGAGAGATAATGAGAATAGAACTGTGAGTGCGTGTGTGTGTGTGTGAGAGAGAGATTAGAGGGAGAGAACGAGAAACAGAGATAGGAGAAATAGAGAGACTCACAGTCGTATACAGATAAGAGAGAGAGAGTCGGAGAGGGGGATAGTGATTGGCAAAAAAAAAGACAAGAGAGGGGGGAGAGACTGACAGACAAAGATAAGAGAGAGAGAGAGAGAGAGAGGGAGAGAGAGGCAGACGGACATATACAGATGGGTGTGTGTGTGTGTGTGTGTGAGAGAGAGAGAGAGAGACAGAGAGAGACAGAGAGAGAGAGACAGAGACAGATAAAGAGAGGGATACTGATAAACACAAAAATAA
>OZ022585.1:15224462-15269462 GCA_963669155.1 Arbacia lixula
AGGGCTAGAAAGACAGTTCATTTTCCATGATTAGAGGTTTGAATCACTGTTTACTTGCAAAGTTTATGTTGATTGGCCATTATTGCCTTTGGTCCGCTGCTTAATAACATCTGGATGAAGATTCATAAGCCGAAGCGAGAACATACTAATTATCAAGCGTGATGTGAACGGTATGGTAGCAATCGATATACAAACTTTACCACTGAAATTCATTGTTTAACACAACACTCGATTATATTCACTGAATATGAGGACGTTATGTAAGGTTCTAAGGTGTAAAGCGGTTGTATTCTTTTTGAAAACATTACCCCCCCCCCCCCCCAAACAACATTAACGACATTACAAATCGGTGCAGTGCGTGAAATAACACACAGTGACGGAGGGATCGCACTAAGGCATTGGCTCGTACTTTGCCTCTCATCCTGAGCTTATTTTTCAACTCTAAATACAAGTTTTGGTAATTCATAACGATGATATCTATTTGCATAACGAATCATATATACTCCCATAAACATACGGCTGATCAGAAATGTTTCTGCATTATATGTATAGCATTAATTTGAAATTGCTGAGATTTCAATTGTAAGAATTGAATTATGATTTCTACGGAGATGTGCAAAGTGCTAGACTTCCTTGAAAGACTGCTCGTCAATTTAAACATGGGAACATGGAAACGTGGACAAGTTTTCACTTTCAATTTATTTTTTTTTACGTTTTATTTCTGTCGAAATGTTATAACTCCATGCTTGTTTTGTTCTGCGAACGGGTAAGCTTGACAAGTTTCCACGCTTTAGTAATATTCGTTAAGCCGGCAGCCCCCCCCCCCCTCCACCCCCACACACACTCACGCACACAAAACACAGCGGATGTACCCGCGGATTACTTGATGACATCATCGAAGCGCCGAGTGCACCCGGAAGTGACTGTATGGCGAGACTCGACCTGTAAGCCGACATGGCAAGGGAGGGTGTGACTTCGTTAAAATCTTTACGAGAGTTTCAGTGACTTGGTGAAGGATTCAAATCAATCTCAGTGGACTCGAACCACCATGTGATTGTGACCAGAGGTAAGTCGGCGTCGCACTGTGCAATTTGTCTTGTACTGGGTGGTAATTGAACAAGAGGTGGGTTCTCCTCGGCACTTTAAAACGTATTGATATTCTTTACGCGTGAACATATACTTTTAGGACACGGGGACGTGACGACTCGGTGCTAATATGATGAACACCATACGATATATACCAAGTGCAACAAAAAAGTAAGCCCACCTAAGAAAAATGGCGTAACTTTTAATCAAAACAGAGTTGAGCAACATGATGTGGCAGGATTGTTTCTACATGTATTTTCTAGCATATGTGTGAAGATGGTATTGATCTGCGTAATCGTGCCTTTTTGGGTCATTTTGGCGCATTCTGTATGGTGTATGTTAAAGTGTGTCAGTTGTTCAATCATCCATCGTTTTGACCCCCATCCGCTCATACCCATCCTAACACGTTTCATGTTTTTCACGGTAACACGATTTTAGGGGAAATATTGCCATGTTTAACCTTCCTAAAATTGCCAAATGTGTTAACGATTTTGTGTATAGGCCTACAGTCTCTTAACTTATTTTAACTGACACAATTACTTATATTTCAATGATTATTGATCGAGATATTGTAGGGATTGAAACGATGTGTCCTGGTCGGACCGTAAATGAGTGTGTATACGTTGTTGATGACGATCGACGTAATTGACACCATTACCAGCACAACTATTAAAAACACTGCTGATACGGTTACCTTCACAGAAATCGACACATTTTCGAATGGTTCTTTCTCTCGCGAGTAGATACAGAGTACCCCGTACCATGCTTGGATTGTCACAGTTTGTGCTGATCTACGATATTCAGGTGGGCTGCTATTTGTCTGTGGGCAGTATATTTGTTCACTCAACTACGAGACGACATTATAATACATGTATATAATCTTCGCGTATGTATACCTCCATAACGATAACGTAGGCGTAAGTTTGTATTATGTAAGTAGTATATGTGCAACGCCTGTACACATGCTACATGTGTGCTCTCACACAAGATGACAGTGCAGAATGATCACGGATTTTGTGGTACGCAGGAAATCACAATTTCCTGTGCAAATTGTGATAGCCCTGTCATGTGTGAGCACACGTACATATTATACTCATAATGCACCGGTGTCGCAATTAAAAAGCAGCACCCCCCCCCCCCCAAAAAAAAAAAAGAAAAGAAAATGATCATAATAAATATATGTTTAAATAGGGAAATGAAGACAGCGCATATCATTGATACGTATAATTATTTTGTGTGCGCGTGTTTTTTTTTCACAGCCAGCGGCGGATAGATTTTTGCTAAAGAGGAGAAGGGGGTGGCGGGGAGGGGGGGGGGGGGGGGGGGAGCGGTGGTGATCTAATGATTGGTGTATGTGGCCAGAAATGTCTTTCTCATCACTATGACAATGGTGGTATTTGTGTACGTTATGGTTTGCGAGACAGCACACTTTGCCCTTGTCTTGTGCTGAAATTCTTGATGGGGACTTCACCAGGGTTCGGAGGTTTATACAGGACGCAGTACTTGCAGTATCCTCCACCTTGTGAAGGGGAGTATGACGTCAGGCACTCATAGTCTTCAATGACGAATCATGACTCGCTTGCCCTTCTTTGCGACCTTATTATGTTCCAAACTCTCTTTATGTATTCGTATTATATACTAGCGGATGCCACTTCAGTGTTTACACCGATCTAACAGGTGCCCTACCTTGACATTTAACACAACATATATATGTTTACTTAAATACAAACAGCATGTACATTTCAGTGAAAAAATGAACATATTCCTTGGTAGCTTTACGTCTAGTAGAAATAGCGATCACTATCAGAAACAACAGACGATTGCCAAGTGACCAACAGCCCGATTTCCCAGTGGTATAGTAGCTCAGTTCCTGTAGCCCTAGTACTGCTAGTCTGGGGTAGGTCACGCTGGGGTACTGATCCGCTGTATTGAGGGGTTTTAGTGTGACAGTGGGAAAGGTCCCATCATGAGGAATGTCCGAGTCCCGGTGCAGTTAAGTCACAGTGCATGACGTATGGACATACAGCATACAACAACAGTGTCGGCCTAAATCTGAGAGAAAGAGACATGAACATGATTTAGGTCATAACACTGGGGCGTGATGATATGATGAATACTAAACACACACAATAATAGAAGTCCCTAAAGTAAACTAAAGTAAACTAAACTAAAGTAAACTGGCATAACTTTTTATCAAACACAGAGTTGAGTAAAGTAACTCGACAGGATTGTTTCTATACGCAATGAATAACTTCTGCATGAAAATGACATTGATCTGTTTGGCCACGCATGAGCATGCACGCATTAAAGGCACTTTTCAAAAATCACAGTAGTTATTTAGGGAGGTGTGCGAAATAATCCTGTTTCTGGTAAACTTTAAAGTGCTCCTGTTTCTTGATCATCCATCGTTTGACCCCCTCATACATGTGTTTCATGTGTGTACCGTTGCTCATCCCCGTCACCAGAAGACGCAACTCTACAAAGTATAACATAGATTGTAACTGCCACTTGAATTAAGGTAGATCGTATGCACACGACTTAACGCACGACGGGTGATATGTTCTTAGGTGTCAAATCAGATTCACAAAGACTCTGACTCCCATCAGCTTAAAGGGCCCCTGTTATCAAAATATATGTTGACTTCTGTTGATGCAACTTAATACATGTATGTATATAACAAAATCACTAACTGTTGAATGAAAATATGTGTCCTATATATTAAAATAATTTTCTATATTTTTTCTCAGCACTGATAAGCCCCGCCTACAAAATATCCTCCAACTCAAGATTCCCCCTGTGACATCACCAAAGGTAGAAATTAGCAGGATAATAGACATCATCTATGCACAAACTAAACATTGCAATGACTACCTGCAAGTGCTTATAATAGCATCACATAGCTGGCACATTTCTGACATAAGGAAACTATTATTCCCACATGAAAGGTTGTTAGATGGTATTGTGTGAAGACATGTAATGCTCCGTGGGCAGGTGGAGGTAGTCATTGTAATGTTTAATTTGTGCATAAATTCTGCTTATTATCCTGCTAATTTCTACCTTTGATGTTGTCACAGGGGGAATCTTGAGTTGGTGGATATTTTGGAGGCGGGGCTTATCAATGCTGAGAAAAAATTATTTTAAAATATAGGACACATATTTCCATTGAACAGTTAGTGATTTTGTTATGTACATATTATGTTGCATCAACATAAGTCGACATACATTTTGATGACAGGGGACTTTTAAGTTGAAATCTGATCTGTGTAGATTAAAATTCATGCTGTTAACACCAGTCTGAATACAAAGTACAAGTCAAATACGAGACATACTTGTGGACAAGTATCAGGTGGTCTGCATTGGCAAATTCATGCACAGACATGGGCTGGAAAATGCACGGTGAACTATAGACCTTCATTCGTGACACCAACTATCCATAAGCAATGTGAGACATCACTCAAGAAAGCTCATAGGGCACCTATTATACTAACATTTCAGAGAATTTCCTAAATGGTAACATGTTTATGCTAACGTGATTAATAGTCATGTAAGAGAATGGGGCGAGAGAAAAAAGAATTGGAAAGAAAATCTCAAAGAGAATGACAAAGTGAGGCATAGAACAGAAGAAGATGGCAAAATAAACATTGCAAAAGGAATGCAAAAGTTGACCCTACCCACGCCAGGAATCGAACCGGGGGCCTCGAGATCTTAAAACGGCGCCTTACCTATTGAGCCACAAATCTTCCCATTCACTTGACACGTAATGCCCAGCAGGGGCTAGAATGATTAAGAAATCGATATTCAAGCTGAAATTTCACCATGATCCCGACATCTGATTAAAAAATAGAGACAACGTTCCGGAAAGCTCGTAGACTCAGCTACAACATACTGAAATTTCAGAGTGAAAGCTTGACATATTAGTGAGATACATCTCCTAGAAGCTCGTCATGTCATTTCATAAATACCACTTCCATTGACATAACACACGGAAGTGCGATTTTGACATTCATGCGTATAATGAAATTTACACCGTGAAGACGTCATCAAAATGAAAAATAAAGGCAACTTCTACTATGGAGCGAGGTCTCAGCTACAACATACTGAAATTTGGGAGAAAATTGACCATGGATTACTGAGATACACAAAAGCGGGTAAAAAAGTTCATGACGTCATACATGAAAAATCATTTTTTCGATTCATATGGCAATATGATGACATCAACATAAATTTAAAAGGTAAATCGAACATTAAATCACATCTACATTTCCAACTCTTTCAGAATATTGAAAAAAAAATGGGGGTCACCAGCCATTCTGAAGAGCTATGGCCGATTGAAGGTAGTCATGTTTTTTGCAATATTTGCACACAAAAACGTATTGACGCACGCGCAGACTTTGAACTTTGACGCACCCGCACGACCTTGTTATTGCATGGAAATGGCTCAAAATGACAGGATGTGTTGTATGTAGTGTCAGTAACATGACTCCAGTAAAAAAAATGAATTTTGACGTTTTGTTCGCGTTACGCACGGAAAAACGCGCGAACGCGCGCGCACGCGCGGAAATTTTTGAAATGCTAGAAATGGCCTGAAACATATGCAAAACAATTTTGAGTTGATTTGGAGCATTTATAAATTTTGCGCGCGCGTTTTTGCACTAACGTACACGTACGCGCGCGTTTTTATTCATTGAAATTAATTGGCTAATTATTAATTATATGCATGCCAAATTTCATTACACAGAGAAGACTAGTTCTAGAGCTACATGAGATATTAGATTTTCATTTAATTGCTCGTAGATGACGTCACGATGACGTCATGACCTTGAAAATGTTGCTGGAACATGTTCACGTATATAGCAATGCATGATAACGATTTCATGAAAAATTGCCCATGCAATGTTGAGATATCAATGCCACAAAAATTAGGAATAAAAATAAACGAGACATACTTGTGGACAAGTATAAGGTGGTCTGCATTGGCAAATTCATGCACTGACATGGGCTAGAAAATGCACGGTGATATGAACCTTCAATCGTGACACCATCTATTCATAAGCAATCAGAGACTCCGCTCAAGAAAGCTCAGAGCGCACCTACAATGTCTACTAACGTACATTTCAGAGACATGCCTAAATGGTACATGTATATTGTGCTAACATGTAATTAATAGCCACGTAAGATAAAGGGGCGAGAGAAAACGAATGGGAAAGAAAATCTCAAAGAGAATGACAAAGTGAGGGATAGAACAGAAGAAGATGGCAAAAAAAACATTGTAAAAGGAATGCAAAAATTTACCCTACCCACTCCAGGAATCGAACCGGGGACCTCGAGATCTTAAAACGCGGCGCCTTACCAATTGAGCCACACATCTTCCCATTCACTTAACACGTAATGCCCAGCAGGGGCTAGAATGATTAAGAAATTGATATTCAAGATGAAATTTCGCCATGATCGCGACATCTGATTAAAAAATAAAGTTGACGTCCCCGAAAGCTAGTAGACTCAGCTACAACATACCAAAATTTCAGAGTAACAGAATTGAACATAAGCGAGATACATCTCCTAGAAGATCGTCATGTCATTTAATAAATACCCCTTCCATTGACATAACACGTACATACGATTGATTTTGACATTAATGTCTATAATCAAATTTATACCATGAAGATGGAATCTTATTGAAATATTAGGGCTAATTTCTCATAGAGCAATGTCTCAGCTATCACATACTGAAATTTGGAACAAAATTGACCAAAGATTACTGAGATACGCAAGAACGGGTAAAAAAGTTTATTAAGTCATACATGAAAATTTATTTTTTCGATTCATATGGCAATATGATGACGTTACGATGTATTTAACGATCAAATGATACATGAAATAGCATCTACAGTTCCCACTCTTTCAAAATATGAAAAAAAAAATGGGGGTCACCAGCCATTCTGAGGAGCTATGGCCGATTGAAGGTGGTCATGTTTTTTGCAATATTTGCACACAAAAACGTATTGACGCACGCGCGGACTTTGAACTTTGACGCACCAGCACGACCTTATTATTGCATGGAAATGGCTCAAAATTTCAGAATGTGTTGTTTGCAGTGTCAGAAACATGAATCCAGTGAAAAAACGGTTTTCCGACGTTGCGTTTGCTAAACGCACGGAAAAACGCGCGCGCGCGCGCGTACGCGCGGAAATTTGAAAAATGCTAGAAATGGCCTTAAACATATGCAAAACAATTTCTAGTTGATTTGGAGCATTTTTTTATTTTACGCGCGCGTTAATGCACTAACGTACGCGTACGCGCGCGTTTTTTTCATTGAAATTAATTGTCTTGTCATTAATTATATACATGCTAAATTTCATTACACAGAGATGAATGGTTTTAGAGCTACATGAAATATTAGATTTTCATTAAATTGCTCGTGCATGACGTCACGATTATGTAATGACCTTGAAAATGTTCCTGTAACATGTTCACATATATACCTATACATGATGAACATTTGATGAAACATGGTCCATGCATTGTTGAGATATCCATGTCACAAAAATTTGGAATAAAAATAAATAATAAAGAAAGAAAATTCGGACAAAAACAAGAGGTGATCTGCCATGGCATGGCAGACCACCTAATAAATAAACGAGACATACTTGTGGACAAGTATAAGGTGGTCTGCATTGGCAAATTGATGCACTGGCATGGGCTGGCAAATGAACGTTCTTAAAACATCGCCTTACCCATTGAGCCACAAATCTTCTCATTCACTTTTCACGGAATGCCCGCTAGCAGTGGCTGGAATGATTTAGAAATCGATATTCAAGCTGAAATTTTGCCATGATCCCGATATCTAATGAAAAAATGGAGACCACATGGCTGAAAGCTACTAGATTCAACTACAACATACTAAAATTTCTGAGCTAAAGATCGTAACATAGGAAAAGATATAGCTCCTGAAAGATTGCCATGTCATTTCATGATTTCAAATAAATGACCCTCCCATTGACATTACACGTGGAAACGTGTGATTCTGACTTTAATGCCTATAATCATATTTTTACCTTGAAGACGTTAACAAATTGAAAAGTTAGGGCAAGCCTGCCACAGAGCAATGTCTTAGGCACAACATACTGAAATTTGGGAGAAAATTGACAAAGGATTACTGAGATATGCAAAAGCGGGTAAAAAAGTTCATGACGTCATAATTGAAAATTCATTTTTTCGATTCATATGGCAATATTATGACGTCACCATGTACTTACTGATAAAATGACACATGAAATGACATCTACAATTCATACTCTTTCCAAATATTAAAAAAAAATTGGAGGTCACGGGCCATTCTAAGGAGCTATGGCCGATTGAAGGTAGTCATGTTTTTTGCAATATTTGCACACAAAAACGTATTGACGCACGCGCAGACTTTGAACTTTGACGCACCCGCACAACCTTGTTATTGCATGGAAATGGCTCAAAATGACAGGATGTGTTGCTCGTGCATGACGTCACGATTATGTAATGACCTTGAAAATGTTCCTGTAACATGTTCAGGAACATGTTACATGAATCCAGTAACATGAATCCAGTAAAAAAACGGAATTTTGACGTTTTGTTTGCGTTACGCACGGAAAAACGTGCGAACGCGCGCGCACGCGCGGAAATTTTTGAAATGCTAGAAATTGCCTAAGACATATGCAAAACAATTTTGAGTTGATTCTGAGCATTAAAAAATTTTGCGCGCGCGTTATTGCACTAACGTACGCGTACGCGCGCGTTTTTATTTATTGAGATTGATTGGCTAATTATTAATTTTATGCATGTCAAATTTCATTACATATCAATGATTGGTTCAAGAGATATATCCAATAATCGATTTTCATTAAATTGCTCGTAGATGACGTGACGATGACGTCATGACCTTGAAATCTAGGAATTGATAGGTTCACATACATGCCTATACATGATGCAAATTTGATATAACATGGTACATGCATTGCTGAGATATAGATGACACAAAAAAGTGGGGGGTACTAAATAAAAATAAAAAAGAAAATTCTAACGAAATTAAAAGGTGATCTGTCGGTGCACGACAGACCACCTAATAATAACGAGACATACTTGTGGACAAGTATAAGGTGGTCTGCACTGGCAAATTCATGCACAGACATGGGCTGGAAAATGCACGGTGAACTATAGACCTTCATTCGTGACACCAACTATCCATAAGCAATGTGAGACAGCGCTCAAGAAAGCTCATAGGGCATCTATTATACTAAAATTTCAGAGAATTTCCTAAATGATAACATGTTTATGCTAACGTGATTAATAGTCATGTAAGAGAATGGGGTGAGAGAAAAAAGAATTGGAAAGAAAATCTCAAAGAGAATGACAAAGTGAGGCATAGAACAGAAGAAGATGGCAAAATAAACATTGCAAAAGGAATGCAAAAGTTGACCCTACCCACGCCAGGAATCGAACCGGGGGCCTCGAGATCTTAAAACGGCGCCTTACCTATTGAGCCACAAATCTTCCCATTCACTTAACACGTAATGCCCAGCAGGGGCTAGAATGATTAAGAAATCGATATTCAAGCTGAAATTTCACCATGATCCCGACATCTGATTAAAAAATGGAGACAACGTTCCGGAAAGCTCGTAGACTCAGCTACAACATACTGAAATTTCAGAGTGAAAGCTTGATATATTAGTGAGATACATCTCCTAGAAGCTCGTCATGTCATTTCATAAATACCACTTCCATTGACATAACACGGAAGTGCGATTTTGACATTCATGCGTATAATGAAATTTACACCGTGAAGACGTCATCAAAATGAAAAATGAAGGCAACTCCTACTATGGAGCGAGGTCTCAGCTACAACATACTGAAATTTGGGAGAAAATTGACCATGAATTACTGAGATACACAAAAGCGGGTAAAAAAGTTCATGACGTCATACATGAAAAATCATTTTTTCGATTCATATGGCAATATGATGACATCAACATAAATTTAAAAGGTAAATCGAACATTAAATCACATCTACATTTCCCACTCTTTCAGAATATTGAAAAAAAAATGGGGGTCACCGGCCATTCTGAAGAGCTATGGCCGATTGAAGGTAGTCATGTTTTTTGCAATATTTGCACACAAAAACGTATTGACGCACGCGCAGACTTTGAACTTTGACGCACCCGCACGACCTTGTTATTGCATGGAAATGGCTCAAAATGACAGGATGTGTTGTATGTAGTGTCAGTAACATGAATCCAGTAAAAAAACAGAATTTTGACGTTTTGTTCGCGTTACGCACGAAAAAACGCGCGAACGCGCGCGCACGCGCGGAAATTTTTGAAATGCTAGAAATGGCCTGAAACATATGCAAAACAATTTTGAGTTGATTTGGAGCATTTTAAAATTTTGCGCGCGTGTTTTTGCACTAACGTACGCGTACGCGCGCGTTTTTTTTAAATGAAATTAATTAGCTACTCATTAATTATATGCATGTCAAATTTCATTACACAGAGATGACCAGTTCTAGAGCTACATGAGGTAATAGTTTTTCATTAAACTGCTCGTAGATGACGTCACGATGACGTCATGACCTTGAAAATGTTGCTGTAACATGTTCACATATATGTCCATACATGATGAACATTTCATGAAATATGGCTTATGCATTGTTGAGATATCCATGTCACAAAAATTTGGAATAAAAACGAGACATACTTGTGGACAAGTATAAGGTGGTCTGCATTGGCAAATTCATGCACTGACATGGGCTGGAAAATGCACGGTGAACTATAGACATTCATTCGTGACACCATCTATCCATAAGCAATATGAGACATCGCTCAAGAAAGCTCATTGGGGAACCTATTATACTAACATTTCAGAGAATTTCCTAAATGGTAACATGTTTATGCTAACGTGATTAATAGTCATGTAAGAGAATGGGGCGAGAGAAAAAAAGAATTGGAAAGAAAATCTCAAAGAGAATGACAAAGTGAGGCATAGAACAGAAGAAGATGGCAAAATAAACATTGCAAAAGGAATGCAAAAGTTGACCCTACCCACGCCAGGAATCGAACCGGGGGCCTCGAGATCTTAAAACGGCGCCCTACCTATTGAGCCACAAATCTTCCCATTCACTTAACACGTAATGCCCAGCAGGGGCTAGAATGATTAAGAAATCGATATTCAAGCTGAAATTTCACCATGATCCCGACATCTGATTGAAAATTGGAGACGACGTCCCGGAAAGCTCGTAGACTAAACTACAACACACTGAAATTTCAGAGTGAAAGCTTGACATATTAGTGAGATACATCTCCTAGAAGCTCGTCATGTCATTTCATAAATACCACTTCCATTGACATAACACGGAAGTGCGATTTTGACATTCATGCGTATAATGAAATTTACACCGTGAAGACGTCATCAAAATGAAAAATGAAGGCAACTCCTAGTATGGAGCGAGGTCTCAGCTACAACATACTGAAATTTGGGAGAAAATTGACCATGGATTACTGAGATACACAAAAACGGGTAAAAAAGTTCATGACGTCATACATAAAAAATCATTTTTTCGATTCATATGGCAATATGATGACATCAACATAAATTTAAAAGGTAAATCGAACATTAAATCACATCTACATTTCCCACTCTTTCAGAATATTGAAAAAAAATTGGGGGTCACCAGCCATTCTAAAGAGCTATGGCCGATTGAAAGTAGTCATGTTTTTTGCAATATTTGCACACAAAAACGTATTGACGCACGCGCAGACTTTGAACGTTGACGCACCCGCACGACCTTGTTATTGCATGCAAATGACTCAAAATGACAGGATGTGTTGTATGTAGTGTCAGTAACATGAATCCAGTAAAAAAAAAGAATTTTGACGTTTTGTTCGCGTTACGCACGGAAAAACGCGCGAACGCGCGCGCACGCGCGGAAATTTTCAAAATGCTAGAAATTGCCTGAAACATATGCAAAACAATTTTGAGTTGATTCTGAGCATTTTGAAATTTTGCGCGCACGTTTTTGCACTAACGTACGCGTACGCGCGCGTTTTTATTCATTGAAATTAATTAGCTACTCATTAATTATATGCATGCCAAATTTCATTACACAGAAATGATTAGTTCTAGAGCTACATGAGATAATAGATTTTCATTCAATTGCTCGTAGATGACGTCACGATGACGTCATGACCTTGAAAATGTTGCTGGAACATGTTCACTTATATAGCCATGCATGATAAAGATTTTATGAAAAATGGCCCATGCAATATTGAGATATCAATGCCACAAAAATTAGGAATAAAAATAAACGAGACATACTTGTGGACAAGTATAAGGTGGTCTGCATTGGCAAATTCATGCACTGGCATGGGCTGGTAAATGCACGTTCTTAAAACATCGCCTTACCCATTGAGCCACAAATCTTCGCATTCACTTTTCACGTAATGCCCGCCAGCAGTGGCTAGAATGATTAAGAAATCGATATTCAAGCTAATTTCACCATGATCCCGACATCTGATAAAAAAGTGGAGCCGACGATTCCGAAAGCTAGTAGACTGAGCTACAACATACTGAAATTTCAGAGTAACAGATTCAAACATCAGCGAGATATAGCTCCTAGTAGGTCGTCAGGTCATTTCATAAATACCCCTTCCATTGACATAACACGTACATGCATCCGATTATGACACCAATGCGTATAATGTAATTTACACCATGAAGACATCATTAAATTGACATATAGATGAAAGTTATCTATAGGTGAAGGTGTCAGCTACAACAGAGTGAAATTTGGGAGAAAATTGACCAAGGATTACTGAGATATGCAAAAGCGGGTAAAACAGTTCATGACGTCATAATTGAAAATTCATCTTTTCGATTTATATGGCGATATGATTACGTCACCATGTGCTTACCAGTAAACTGACACATGAAATCACATCTACATTTCATATTCTTTCCAAATTTAAAAAGAAAATTGGGGGTCATCGGCCATTCTGAAGAGCTATGGCCGATTGAAGACAGTCATGTTTTTGGCAATATTTGCACACAAAAACGTATTGACGCACGCGCAGACTTTCAACTTTGACGTACCCGCACGACCTTGTTATTGCATGGAAATTGCTCAAAATTGCAGGATGTGTTGTTTGTAGTGTCAGAGACATGAAACCAGTAAAAAAATGGAATTTTGAGGCTGCGTACGCGTAACGCACTGAAAAACGCGCGAACGCGCGCGCACGCGCGGAAATTTTTGAAATGCTCAAAATGGCCTGAAACATATGCAAAACAATTTTGAGGTGATTTGGAGTATTTTAAAATTTTGCGCGCGCGTTTATGCACTAACGTACGCGTACGCGCGCGTTTTTATTCATTAAAATTATTTGTCACGTCATTAACTTCATGCATGTCAAATTTCATAACATATAAATGATTGGTTCAAGAGATATATCCAATAATGGATTTTCATTAAATTGCTCGTAGATGACGTCACGATGACGTCATGACCTTGAAAATATTGCTGGAACATGTTCGCGTATATACCCATGCATGATGAAGATTTCATGAAAAATGGTTCATGCATTGTTGAGATATCCATGCCACAAAAATTGGAATAAAAATAAATAAATAATAATAACGAGACATACTTGTGGACAAGTATCAGGTGGTCTGCATTGGCAAATTCATGCACAGACATGGGCTGGAAAATGCACGGTGAACTATAGACCTTCATTCGTGACACCAACTATCCATAAGCAATGTGAGACAGCGCTCAAGAAAGCTCATAGGGCACCTATTATACTAAAATTTCAGAGAATTTCCTAAATGGTAACATGTTTATGCTAACGTGATTAATAGTCATGTAAGAGAATGGGGTGAGAGAAAAAAGAATTGGAAAGAAAATCTCAAAGAGAATGACAAAGTGAGGCATAGAACAGAAGAAGATGGCAAAATAAACATTGCAAAAGGAATGCAAAAGTTGACCCTACCCACGCCAGGAATCGAACCGGGGTCCTCGAGATCTTAAAACGGCGCCTTACCTATTGAGCCACAAATCTTCCCATTCACTTAACACGTAATGCCCAGCAGGGGCTAGAATGATTAAGAAATCGATATTCAAGCTGAAATTTCACCATGATCCCGACATCTGATTAAAAAATGGAGACAACGTTCCGGAAAGCTCGTAGACTCAGCTACAACATACTGAAATTTCAGAGTGAAAGCTTGACATATTAGTGAGATACATCTCCTAGAAGCTCGTCATGTCATTTCATAAATACCACTTCCATTGACATAACACGGAAGTGCGATTTTGACATTCATGCGTATAATGAAATTTACACCGTGAAGACGTCATCAAAATGAAAAATGAAGGCAACTCCTACTATGGAGCGAGGTCTCAGCTACAACATACTGAAATTTGGGAGAAAATTGACCATGAATTACTGAGATACACAAAAGCGGGTAAAAAAGTTCATGACGTCATACATGAAAAATCATTTTTTCGATTCATATGGCAATATGATGACATCAACATAAATTTAAAAGGTAAATCGAACATTAAATCACATCTACATTTCCCACTCTTTCAGAATATTGAAAAAAAATTGGGGGTCACCGGCCATTCTGAAGAGCTATGGCCGATTGAAGGTAGTCATGTTTTTTGCAATATTTGCACACAAAAACGTATTGACGCACGCGCAGACTTTGAACTTTGACGCACCCGCACGACCTTGTTATTGCATGGAAATGGCTCAAAATGACAGGATGTGTTGTATGTAGTGTCAGTAACATGAATCCAGTAAAAAAACAGAATTTTGACGTTTTGTTCGCGTTACGCACGAAAAAACGCGCGAACGCGCGCGCACGCGCGGAAATTTTTGAAATGCTAGAAATGGCCTGAAACATATGCAAAACAATTTTGAGTTGATTTGGAGCATTTGAAAATTTTGCGCGCGCGTTTTTGCACTAACGTACGCGTACGCGCGCGGTTTTTTTCAATGAAATTAATTAACTACTCATTAATTATATGCATGTCAAATTTCATTACACAGAGATGACCAGTTCTAGAGCTACATGAGGTAATAGTTTTTCATTAAACTGCTCGTAGATGACGTCACGATGACGTTATGACCTTGAAAATGTTGCTGTAACATGTTCACATATATGTCCATACATGATGAACATTTCATGAAATATGGCTTATGCATTGTTGAGATATCCATGTCACAAAAATTTGGAATAAAAATAAATAAATAAATAAATAAAGAAAGAAAATTCTAACGAAATTAAGAGGTGATCTGTCGTTGGCGACAGACCACCTAACGAGACATACTTGTGGACAAGTATAAGGTGGTCTGCATTGGCAAATTCATGCACTGGCATGGGCTGGTAATGCGCGTTCATAAAACATCGCCTTACCCATTGAGCCACAAATCTTCGCATTCACTTTTCACGTAATGCCCGCCAGCAGTGGCTAGAATGATTAAGAAATCGATATTCAAGCTGAAATTTCACCATGATCCCGACATCTGATTCAAAAGTGGACCAGACGATTCCGAAAGCTAGTAGACTGAGCTACAACATACTAAAATTTCAGAGTAACAGATTCAAAAATCAGCGAGATATAGCTCCTAGTAGGTCGTCATGTCATTTCATAAATACCCCTTCCATTGACATAACACGTACATGCGTCCGATTATGACACCAATGCGTATAATGAAATTTACACCATGAAGACGTCATCAAAATGACAAATAAACGACAATTTTTTATAGAAGAAGGTCTCAGCTACAACATAGTGAAATTTGGGAGAAAATTGACAAAGGATTACTGAGATATGCAAAAGCGGGCAAAAAAAATTATGACGTCATAATTGAAAATTCATTTTTTCGATTCATATGGCAATATGATGACGTCACCATGTACTTACCGGTAAAATGACACATGAAATCCCATCTACATTTCATATTCTTTCCAAATATCAAACAAAAATGGGGGTCACCGACCATTCTGAAGAGCTATGGCCGATTGAAGGTAGTCATGTTTTTTTGCAATATTTGCACACAAAAACGTATTGACGCACGCGCAGACTTTGAACTTTGACGCACCCGCACGACCTTGTTATTGCATGGAAATGGCTCAAAATGACAGGATGTGTTGTATGTAGTGTCAGTAACATGAATCCAGTAAAAAAACGGAATTTTGACGTTTTGTTCGCGTTACGCACGGAATAACGCGCGAACGCGCGCGCACGCGCGGAAATTTTTGAAATGCTTGAAATTGCCTGAAACATATGCAAAACAATTTTGAGTTGATTCTGAGCATTTTGAAATTTTGCGCATGCGTTTTTGCAACAACGTACGCGTACGCGCGCGTTTTTATTTATTGAGATTAATTGGCTTATTATTAATTTCATGCATGTCAAATTTCATAACATATCAATGATTGGTTCAAGAGATATATCCAATAATCGATTTTTAATAAATTGCTCGTAGATGACGTCACGATGACGTCATGACCTTGAAAATGTTCCTGGAACATGTTCACGTACATGTTCATGCATGATGAAGATTTCATGAAAAATGGCCCATGCATTGAAGAGATATGCATGCCACAAAAATTAGGAATAAAAATAAACGAGACATACTTGTGGACAAGTATAAGGTGGTCTGCATTGGCAAATTCGTGCACTGGCATGGGCTGGTAAATGCACGTTCATAAAACATCGCCTTACCCATTGAGCCACAAATCTTCGCATTCACTTTTCACGTAATGCCCGCCAGCAGTGGCTAGAATGATTAACAAATCGATATTCAAGCTGAAATTTCACCATGATCCCGACATCTAATGAAAAAATGGAGACCACGTAGCCGAAAGCTCAGATTCAGCTACAACATACTCCATTTTCAGAGTGAAAGATCGTAACATAGGAAAAGATACAGCTCCTGAAAGATTGACATGTCATTTAATGATTTAAAATAAATGACCCTCCCGTTGACATTACACGTGAAAACGTCTGATTCTGACATTAATACCTATAATCATATTTTTACCTTGAAGACTTTAACAAATTGAAAAGTTAAGGCAACCCTGCCATAGAGCAATGTCTTAGGCACAACATACTGAAATTTGGGAGAAAATTGACCAAGGATTACTGAGATATGCAAAAGCGGGTAAAAAAGTTCATGACGTCATAATTGAAAATTTAATTTTTTTCGATTCATATGGCAATATGATGACGTCACCATGTACTTATCGGTAAAATGACACATGAAATGACATCTACATTTCATACTCTTTCCAAATATTAAAAAAAAATTGGGGGTCACCGGCCATTCTGAGGAGCTATGGCCGATTGAAGGCAGTCATGTTTTTTGCAATATTTGCACACAAAAACGTATTGACGCACCCGCAGACTTTGAACTTTGACGCACCCGCACGACCTTGTTATTGCATGGAAATGGCTCAAAATGACAGGAAGTGTTGTATGTAGTGTCAGTAACATGAATGCAGTAAAAAACGTAATTTTGACGTTCTATTCGCGTTACGCACGGAAAAACGCGCGAACGCGCGCGCACGCGCGGAAATTCTTGAAATGCTGGAAATGGCCTGAAACATATGCAAAACAATTTTGAGTTGATTTGGAGCATTTTAAAATTTTGCCCGCGCGTTTTTGCACTAACGTACGCGTACGCGCGCGTTTTTATTTATTGAGATTAATTGGCTTATCATTAATTTCATGCATGTCAAATTTCATTACATATCAATGATTGGTTCAAGAGATATATCCAATAATCGATTTTTATTAAATTGCTCGTAGATGACGTCACGATGACGTCATGACCTTGAAAATGTTGCTGGAACATGTTCACGTACATATCCATGCATGATAAAAATTTCATGAAAAATGGCTCATGCATTGTTGAGATATCCATGCCACAAAAATTTGGAATAAAAATAAATAAATAAAGAAATAAAGAAAGAAAATTCGGACAAACACAAGAGGTGATCTGCATGGCAGACCACCTAATAAATAATAATAATAAAGAAAGAAAAATCGGACGAAAACAAGAGGTGATCTGCATGGCAGACCACCTAATAAATAACGAGACATACTTGTGGACAAGTATAAGGTGGTCTGCATTGGCAAATTCATGCACTGGCATGGGCTGGTAAATGCACGTTCATAAAACATAGCCTTACCCATTGAGCCACAAATCTTCGCATTCACTTTTCACGTAATGCCCGCCAGAAGTGGCTAGAATGATTAAGAAATCGATATTCAAGCTGAAATTTCACCATGATCCCGACATCTGATTAAAAAGTAGAGCAGACGAGTACGAAAGCTAGTAGACTGAGCTACAACATACTAAAATTTCAGAGTAACAGATTCAAATATCAGCGAGATATAGCTCCTAGTAGGTCGTCATGTCATTTCATGAATACCCCTCCCGTTTACATAACACGTACACGCGCCCGATTATGACACTAATGCGTATAATCAAATTTACACCATGAAGACTTCATCTGAATGACAAATAAATAAAAGTTATCTATAGAAGAAGGTCTCGGCTACATCATAGTGAAATTCGGTGGAAAATTGACCAAGGATTACTGAGATATGCAGCAGCGGGTAAAAAAGTTCATGACGTCATAATTGAAAATTCATTTTTTCGATTCATATGGCAATATGATGTCGTCAACATGTACTTACTGGTAAAATGACACATGAAATGACATCTACATTTCATACTCTTTCTAAATATTAAAAATAAATTGGGAGTCACCGGCCATTCTGAGGAGCTATGGCCGATTGAAGGTAGTCATGTTTTTTGCAATATTTGCACACAAAAACGTATTGACGCACGCGCAGACTTTGAACTTTGACGCACCCGCACGACCTTGTCATTGCATGGAAATGGCTCAAAATGACAGGATGTGTTGTTTGTAATGTCAGTAACATGAATTTAGTAAAAAAACGGAATTTTGACGTTCTATTTGCGTTACGCACTGAAAAACGCGCGAACGCGCGCGCACGCGCGGAAATTTTTGAAATTCTAGAAATGGCCTGAAACATATGCAAAACAATTTTGAAATGATTTGGAGCATTTTAAAATTTTGCGCGCACGTTTTTGCACTAACGTACGCGTACGCGCGCGTTTTTATTTAATGAAAAAAATTGTTTTATCATTAATTTTATGCATGTTAAATTTCATTACATAAATATGATGGGTTCAAAAGATATATTCAATAATCGATTTTCATTAAATTGCTCGTAGATGACGTCACGATTATGTAATGACCTTGGAATAGTTGCGGGCACATGTTCACATATATACCTATACATGACTAAAATTTCATGAAACATGGTTCATGCATTGTTGAGATATACATGCCACAAAAAAGTGGGGGGTATGGAATAAAAATAAAAAGAAAGAAGATTCTGACGAAATTAAAAGGTGATCTGCCATGGCATGGCAGACCACCTAACGAGACATACTTGTGGACAAGTATAAGGTGGTCTGCATTGGCAAATTCATGCACTGGCATGGACTGGTAAATGAACGTTCTTAAAACATCGCCTTACCCATTGAGCCACAAATCTTCGAATTCACTTTTCACGTAATGCCCGCTAGCAGTGGCTAGAATGATTTAGAAATCGATATTCAAGCTGAAATTTTGCCATGATCCCGATATCTAATGAAAAAATGGAGACCACATGGCTGAAAGCTACTAGAGTCAGCTACAGCATACTAAAATTTCAGAGTAAAAGATCATAACATAGGAAAAGATATAGCTCCTGAAAGATTGCCATGTCATTTCATGATTTCAAATAAATGACCCTCCCATTGACATTACACGTAAAAACGTCTGATTCTGACATTAATGCCTATAATCATATTTTCACCTTGAAGACGTTAACAAATTGAAGAGTTAAGGCAAGCTTGCCATAGAGCAATGTCTAAGGCACAACATACTGAAATTTGGGAGAAAATTGACAAAGGATTACTGAGATATGCAAAAGCAGGTAAAAAAATTTAGACGTCACAATTGAAAATTCATTTTTTCGATTCATATGGCAATATGATGACGTCACCATGTACTTACCGGTAAAATGACACATGAAATGACATCTACATTTCATACTCTTTCTAAATATTAAAAAAAAAATGGAGGTCACCGGCCATTCTGAAGAGCTATGGCCGATTGAGGGTAGTCATGTTTTTTGCAAAATTTGCACACAAAAACGTATTGACGCACGCGCAGACTTTGAACTTTGACGCACCCGCACGACCTTGTTATTGCATGGAAATTGCTCAAAATGACAGGATGTGTTGTATGTAGTATCAGTAACATGAATGCAGTAAAAAAACGGAATTTTGACGTTTTGTTCGCGTTACGCACGGAAAAACGCGCGAACGCGCGCGCACGCGCGGAAATTTTTCGAAATGCTTGAAATTGCCTGAAACATGTGCAAAACAATTTTGAGTTGATTCTGAGCATTTTTAAATTTTGCGCGCGCGTTTTTGCACTAACGTACGCGTACGCGCGCGTTTCTATTAATTGAAATTAATTCGCTTATCATTAATTTCATGCATGTCAAATTTCATGACATATCAATGATTGGTTCAAGAGATATATCCAATAATCGATTTTCATTAAATTGTTCGTAGATGACGTCACGATGACGTCATGACCTTGAAAATGTTGCTGGAACATGTTCACGTACATACCCATGCATGATGAAAATTTCATGAAAAATGGCCCATGCATTGTTGAGATATCCATGCCACAAAAATTTGGAATAAAAATAAATAATAAAGAAAGAAAATTCGGACAAACACAAGAGGTGATCTGCCATGGCATGGCAGACCACCTAATAAATAACGAGACATACTTGTGGACAAGTATAAGGTGGTCTGCATTGCCAAATTCATGCACAGGCATGGGCTGGAAAATGAACGGTGACACAAAAATGGAGACCACATGGCCGAAAGCTACTGATTCAGCTACAACATACTAAAATTTCATAGTAAAAGATCGTAACATAGGAAAAGATATAGCTCCTGAAAGATTGCCATGTCATTTCATGATTTCAAATAAATGACCCTCCCATTGACATTACACGTGAAAACGTCTGATTCTGACATTGATGCCTATAATCATATTTTCACCTTGAAGACGTTAACAACTCGAAAAGTTAAGGCAAGCCTGCCATAGAGCAATGTCTTAGGCACAACATACTGAAATTTGGGAGAAAATTGACAAAGTATTACTGAGATACGCAAAAGCGGGTAAAAAAGTTCATGACGTCATAATTGAAAATTCATTTTTTCGATTCATATGGCAATATGATGACGTCACAATGTACTTACTGGTAAAATGACACATAAAATCACATCTAAATTTTATACTCTTTCCAAATATTTAAAAAAAAATAGGGATCACCGGCCATCCTGAAGAGCTATGGCCGATTGAAGGTAGTCATGTTTTTTGCAATATTTGCACACAAAAACGTATTGACGCACGCGCAGACTTTGAACTTTGACGCACCCGCACGACCTTGTCATTGCATGGACATGGCTCAAAATGACAGGATGTGTTGTATGAAGTGTCAGTAACATGAATCCAGTAAAAAAAAGGAATTTTGACGTTTTGTTCGCGTTACGCACGGAAAAACGCGCGAACGCGCGCGCACGCGCGGAAATTTTTGAAATGCTAGAAATGGCCTGAAACATATGCAAAACAATTTTGAGTTGATTTAGAGCATTTTAAAATTTTGCGCGCGCGTTTTTGCACTAACGTACGCGTACGCGCGCGTTTTTATTTATTGAAATTAATTGTATTATCATTAAATTTATGCATGTTAACTTTCATGAGCTATAAATGATTGGTTCTAGAGCTACATGAGGTAATAGGTTTTCATTAAACTGCTCGTAGATGACGTCACGATAACGTCATGACCTTGAAAATGTTGCTGTGACAAGTTCACATGTACATGTATACTTGATGAACATTTCATAAAACATGGTTCATGCATTGTTGAGATATACCTCCCACAAAAAAGTGGGGTGCATTAAATAAAAATAAATATGAAAGAAAATTCTAACGAAATTAAAAGGTGATCTGCCATGGCATGGCAGACCACCTAATAATAAAGAAAGAAAAATCGGACGAAAACAAAAGGTGATCTGCATGGCAGACCACCTAATAAAGAAAGAAAATTCGGACGAAAACAAAAGGTGATCTGCATGGCAGACCACCTAATTATGGGCGAAATTCCGTGAGAGTGACAACCTCGTGAATATAAAATGGCTCATACACTAGATATTAAACCTTAACGTGCCACTCGTGAATCATTTCACCATCTCTACACACAACTCCCATTAAGCATCACCTTGTCTGGCACGCAAAAGGGTTAAGGATTCATACGTCACTGTTCCAGTATGGGCCGGGAGTGGTAAATGAAATTATATCACATGAGATGCTATATATAGTACTTCAAAGTAAGACACTTCGATGAGTAGAGTTTGCCCTTACAATTAATGGTTACTTTACTACCAACGGCAACTTCTAAGGAAACCTTGAATTTGATTGGCCGTCGAGCGATGCTACCATGGAAGTTACCATTGATAGCAGAGTTATCACTAATGGTAAGTTTATGGTAAGGTAATGCAACGGAGCCCAGAACTTCAACGCAGTAGAGAGGCCGACTGCTTCTCATGCACTGGTATCAAGACTCTTCTTTTAATACTGTAGACACTGTAGAGCGTTAACTAAGATATTAATCTAATGCCCGTAAAGTGGAACAAACAGATAAAAAAAGCAATGAAATGGGTAGATGAGAGCTAGATGGAGGAAAACGGAAGAAAATCAAATACTTTTGAAAAACCGTTATCACTAACCCTAACATGATTTTCGGCAACTCCAGTTCTGCAAGTATAATGTAGATGGAGTGATGTGGTGTGCGGACTCGTGCTTGTCTCCGCCTGTGAACGATGTATCCCAAACGATGCCCAAATAAACCACATAATTCAAATCACAAACCAACTATGGAGTGGGGATGCATACATCAAGTTTCCAAACTTTCATGTTTTCTTATAATTTTGTCAAATCTTCTTGAAACTGTCACCATTCTGTTTCTCTCATGCTTTTTTCTCTGATATATCACCGTCTCCTTTGTCTTAAGCCTGCGGGATATATATTTTTTTTTTCAAATCTAATGCCCTTATCTGTAGCACATGCTGAGCAGACAAATAAACAAAATGATTAGCACGGACATATGGATATCATAAAAGTTAATTCATTGACGTTTCGCCCTATTTTCAGAAGGACTTGTCTTTTCCACTGCCTCGACAAGACTGCTCTATGCAAGGATATCTAAGTAGTTCGTGAAAATAATCAGAGTGCTATGCTACCAGAAGTCACGGAGATGGCAACTCCAAAGGTCAACGTAGAGGACGCTATCACTGACCTGCAATTGATGAATGTGGCGCAGGAGATTGGTCCTGAGCAATGGCGCCATGTGGGGCTCCAGCTAGGCCTCAGGTACGTGTAAAAGTCAAACTATTTCCCTTCTATATTCATATTAATAGATTTCTCCCTCTCAATTTCAGATTCAGCTTGTACATTACAGTTGGTACCCGTGGCTCATATTATGTTGAGATGTGAGGAAACCCAATATTTTTGATACAGTAGAGCGCGTGTGTGCGTTTCGAAGGTGTGTGTGTGTGTGTGTGTGTGTGTAGGTGTTTGTTTGTGTGTGTATGTGTGGGTGTGTGTCGGGGCGGTCCATTTGGTTTTCAGATACTGGAAAGGTCAGAAGTATTGATGATTTGTTTCGTTGTTTCCTGTCAGTGCTGCTGAGCTGGGTCACTTGGAGCACGACCATCGGACGAACCTAGTGGACCGCACCTACCACATGCTGATCAGGTGGCGTCAGGATCAGGTCGGGGCCGAGGAGGCCCTCCGGCGGCTGCATGACGCGCTGAGCAATGTCAGGCTCGGCTCTGTCGCAAGACAGCTTGCTGGATCGCCGAGTGAGTAGACTGGCGTGAGAGATGGTGAAATAGATGGTGCAATCTTGTGCGGACTTAAGATATAAGGTTGTACAACTGAATTAAAAAAGGAGGAGGTGCCGTTGAATAGGGACTGGACACTCATTTTCATTAGAGTTATATGAACTGCAGTTCTTTGATAGATCAGTGTTTTATCTGATTTGATCATAAATAATATGTGTATGATACACAGGGTCAAACCAGGATCATCGACGAAGTCACTGAAGCCACTAAGATAAACGCCTATCAATGTTTTAATCAAACTAAATTTAAATACTCGAGTTATGATAATTCAATTATGTGTTGTAAGCTGTAAGGTTGCCTCACGAGAAATGAGAACATCTTGTATTTTATAAATGTCATAAATATGTATCGGCAAGTATTCAGTCAAGAGCAGCATGTAGAAGAAAAACATATGCTCTCTCGATACGCGTGATGCACATTTCTGTTACCACACAGTTTGAACTCCCGTGGAATTGTTTGGCCTTACTATTATACTGCAACGCACATGTAAAACTACCATATCACTCCACCCATGTCCAGGAACCGATACTAAATGCTATTTGTTTTCTCTTGAATTCTATCTTAGATTCCTCGAACGTGAATGACCTCGAGACACAACAACTGCGACGCGAACTCCAGATGAAGTACGTGTCCCATCTCTGCACGACACGACTCTTGCCCTGGGACTCCAGATCAAGGGTCGCTATCGACAGGTACTTCACGGAAATCAGGATTTTATTAGAAGACACATCAGTACGAACTCACGAGAAGGTGCCCCTGGAGAGACACCGGCATGATATCTTCACCATCAGTGGCAGAAAGGGTCTCCCAACCAATCGCATCCTCTTGCAGGGAAAGCCAGGGACGGGAAAGTCCACTCTGGTGGCGAAGATTGCCCTGGACTGGATGTCCGGCCACCCAAAATCGCCTCTCAAGGAACTTCCGGTTTTGTTTGTCCTACCCCTGCATAAGCTGAACGAGGGTTCGAATGTCGGCGCGGCAATTCGAGAGCATTTGCTTCCGGAAGACACCACTTTCACTGAAGAGGCCATCAACAAGTTCATCAAGTGCAACCCTAGTAAAGTCATGATCATTCTCGATGGGCTTGATCAGCTGTCCAAAGGAAAGTGCAAATCGGACAACACCGAAAGCGTGCTCAAAATTATCGAAAATAAGCGTCTGACGGAATGCAAGGTGCTCGTGACCTCAAGGAGGTGGAGAGTCTCCCAGCTCAGGGACTCAACGCTTCGGGAGTATACGCTCCTGGAGATGGAGGGCTTCGTGGTGGAGGACATATTCTCGTATGTCCTGACTTTCTTTCAAGATGATGAAGCTATGGCTCAGAGCTTGATTCGCTGCCTTGAGGCGAGTCCCATCATCTTGCAAAGCATCTGCCCGTTTCCTCTGTTCTGCCCAATAGTGTGCCACCTGTGGGAGAAGAACGTCGGGAAAACGGGTGGAGGAGATCGCCTCGGTACTAGCACTGAGCTGACGGACCAGATAGTCAGAAGCCTTTGGACGCACCATGAATCAAAACACACTGGAGAAGATGACGCAGAAGTTGATCGTGCCTTGCTGACAGAACAAATCTCGCAGTTATCGAGGTTTTCTTCTTTCTGTCTCCCTCTCCGACGTCTGTCACTGCGAAGGAAACGGTTAAGGGCTGATGGCATTGTGAAAGGGCTTCCAGTACATCCCTTGAGCTCAACACTGTGCCGCCTGGGGAAAGTCGCGCTGGAAAAACTCCTTTCTTCAGACCCTGGCTCCATGTTCCACCCAGACGATGTCAAGTTCTGTCGTGAGTACATCAATATCGGCCTGGTCGTTGGATTACTGTCTCATGGCCAAGCCAGCAGTTCTTCCTCTAGAAAAAAGAGCTCATCAGTGCTCAGTAGCTCTTGTGTGTACTTCTCCAGCAACGAGATCATGCAGAAATGCGCAGCTGTCTACTTCGCCTCACTATGGAAGAAGAACCACGCTAAGTTCACTGACGTACTAGCACGGATGAAGAATAAGTTCGTTGTACTGGAATTCGAGCTCATCTTGCTGTGGGCCTGTGGTGAAGATGCGAATGTGGCCAAAGAGATCCTCGAACATCTATCGGGTATCGGCGCGTCCCATGACATCATCCTGAAATGCTACTTTGAGAGTCCAGAAGACGACTTGGTCGATGAGGTACTTGCGCTCATTTTCAAGGAATACTTTGTGGCGCTGTCCAGCCCGGGGAGTGCTTCTCTCTCCGCACTAACGTACTTCCTCCAGAAAGTCTCAGCTGAAGACAGTTCTCGAAATCCCATCCAAAGGTTTCTCATATCAGAGGCCCCTTTGAGCAGCATGCAGAGACTTGCGGAAATCTTTGATGCCGCTTATTTTCCGAAGCTTACCACTGTAAGTCTTGCCTGGTGCGACCTGGAGAATGCCAATACCCCATTGCTTCTGACCGCCCTGGGGAACCTGCCAGCTCTCTCCGATATGACAATGACAGGATCAACAATCGGCCCAACTTTCATTGAAAACATTGGCCAGCTGCCTCCTGGCTGCTTTCAAAGTCTGCTAACGTTTGAACTGCCCATCGGATCCACCTGTGCCGAGGCAGTGCTCAGGGCTGTCTTCTGCTCTGGTCAGTTTCCGGCGTTACAGAAGATCTACCTCACAATACAGGACATCTGTTTGGAAAGTACCCAACACGTGAACGATGGGCAAAATCAACTACAGAAACCACCAAGTAATCTCCGAACGGTATCCCTGACCTGTAGCGACCTTGGCCTCCAGGCGTCTATCTTCTTCGCTGACACCCTGACGGACATGGTGGGTTTAAAAACATTGTCCATTGTCACGTCCACTTTTCACAGGGAGTTCTTCAGGAGACTTGGAGAAGTGCCAGCGCTGAAGAAGCTCGTTATGCACATGACTGATTGGAAAAACTTTGAGTTGGAGACTTTCCTGAGGAAGCTCACGATGCTACACCATGTGGAAATCAACTCTCCATCCTCAACGCCGCACGACGACGTCCGCCACAAGCTGGCAACCATCAGCCGAGTGATTCCGAGTCTTACCAACCTCAGTACACTGCACGTCTCCGTCGGCCTGGGATGTCACTTCTCCATCGATGATGCGTCGTTGGGGGCACTGTGTGAATCGCTGAAGACGTGCGCGAAGTTGAATAGGATCATCATCACTGGCATGAAGATGACACCGGAGCAAGGAGTAGCCATCATCAATTCTGGCCGATCCATAGCCGCCAACGTAGTCAGGTAGGTTTGGACCACAATACCTTGGTACAACCATACAACTGGTATAGTACATTAGTATTACATTCCATGGAATAAAATATAACAGTTGGTGGAAACTGAGGAAATCTGCACCCCCCCTTCTCTTTCTCTCTCTATCTTTCTCTCTCTCTCCCTCTCTCTCTCTCTTTCTTTCTCTCTCCCTCTCTCTCTCACACACACACACACACACACACACACACACACACAAACAAGAACCTGTGTCGTCGCACATACTCTCCGACCGGACTTGCCAACTCTTTGTTATATGTTTGTATGTTGCGATGAATCATAACAATCGTTTCGATTAATATTCATTCTATGAGACCCGGCCCTGACATTAGCGAATCAGTCTTAACGTGCCAAATACAAATGATGTGATCATAATGAAGTTGTTGGCTGATTTTTGTCTTAACCAATTTTAAATGTATGGGAAGTTATATAAATACTAGCGAAAGTACATTAAATTCACAATTCTGTCAATTCAGTGTAGATGATTCAGTATAGATGGATGGAATGCGTTCTGAATTTATTGTTCGTTGTTAGTCAGAGAGACCTCGGACAACCTTTAGAGTCACAGATCTTTGATTTTATTGGACGGCAACATATATATAGTCTAGGTTCTAGCCACACTTTATCAGCGCGGATAGAATACTTCTCCGGACTGGCATTTCTCGATTGATTCGGTCTGCGATGTGTACTAGAATTCGGGTTGTAAAATGCGGCTAGAACCAAGACTACAATGTACACAGCTTCGTTCCCTTTGTAGACTGGACTGTGTTTCGGCCACAGAGTTATATAAAGTTTACTTCGTATTAACTCTATGGTTTCTGCCGAGAGTCGTACGTACATTCTACTTGGCGCACGCGCAGATCACCCCCCTCTCTGATTGGCCTTTCTCTTAGATTTACCGTCCCCGATCAATAACCCATGACATTTTTTCCGAAATAGCGACCGGTCTGAATTGGGGAGAGAGTCATATAACGTGTACAAATTGACGTCAAATGAGATCAAAAATCGGGTCGGTTAAAATATCTCTCGCTCCACCGGCCAAATAAAAAGTTTCCAAACATGCCAAATGTCAATGTATAGACAAGCCATGTATGTGACGTTACCGGTGGTTGAGTAAAATTCCCATTGTTAGAATTTATATTTAGTAATCAAGTTATAACTTAAGTGGTGTTCTATGTCTTTTGCTGACCAATTCAAATTCTGTAAAATTCCAGGATGTGAAAATATGAAGTACAATATCAACAAAGCATATGAAACATAAAAGTGTGTAAAGTTATCCTCCAAGGCTCAACTCCAATTTTGAGACGCAACTAGAAGATGAACTTGTCCATATCATATCCCATTTCATCAGTTCATAATGTACTTGACAAGATATGTTTGTGTTAATAATATTGCATCGATTAGCATGCTCCGACTGCGATTTCTTTGCATAATATTGTCGGTGTGTCAGTATGCAGGTACTAGGCTATTTGAAGGCGACCGGGCGAAAAAAATATGTGAAATGGTAAAGGTTAAAATCGCGAAATATCATATTGGTCTACACACAGGTAGCTACAACGTCTAATTTTGCTAAATATGTTACTCATTGGGGATAATTGGCTAGTGATAATCGTGATAATAGCACCAACCGGACTGGGATGAGGTTTAGTGCATCTCCCAAGAACGGCACTGGTACACACGTAGGGTAAAATATCACCATCAATATCCGTCTCAAACCCAACAATACGGGCTCGATATCCCCGAATTTGGGATTCGTACGATACGCCGCCATGCATGGCACTCCCCGACCACCTCGTATCGACGCCATAGCAGCATAGTTTGAAGCTAGCCATTGTTGCCGCTCAAGAATGCTCACCTATTAGCGGCCCTTAGACTGGTCGGGCACCCGTAATTACCGGCCAGTGGCATTGTCCCTTTTGTCATTTGTCGGTAACTTGTTACTGCCGGACAATGCAAGCCGCATCAGCGGTCTATTGTTGGTTAAGTACCCGGATACGCCGGCTATTAGTATAACACCATTTCAGAGCAGGTATCGGTAAATGCGCTGCACTAACCATAGGGTATTTAAACCCCGACTTACTACAATTTGGTATCACACCTGACGAAGTGTTGCAGCGGCGCACGAAACGTCGTGATTTTTTTTCGATTCCGTTTACCATGCATACTTTGCAAGACAAACGATTATCACTAGCCATCATCTAATTTGTTATACTTGTACTTCTAAATGCTTCATGATACATGTATTAACATAAGTTTTGATAGATTACCAATATCAAAAACTGCAATGTAATGATGATTCTGGTTGATTATATTATCACCACAACTTTTACGAGTATCGACGCATTTCCTGAGAACTTCTGACGTATCTGATTTCATTGACGAAAGTGACAAACATTGATGCTGGTATCATTACCACCTTGAATCTCTGCGTCAACAAATTACATAAAACCTCTCAAAATGCAAACTGAAACGACCAGAAAGAGAACATATGGCAAGAAACAAATAATCGCGCCACCTTAGAAGTCACGTGATTATCTACGTCACAATAGCTTCGAGGCTGTGTACGAGGCGGTGGTGTCTGATCATGGTCCTATTAATAGCAGGCCTGTGCTCTGATGGACAAATCTATAATACCCATCGACCTTCCGTATCACCAGATGGCGTTGTATTGTTTTTGAATATCGTCCCTAGATTTACTTTTCCTAGATTTTATTGATATTTACTTATTTTCCCCATCTCGTATCCATCTCTCACCCTCTCTCTCCCTCTCTCTCTCCCATTCTCTCTCTCTCTCTCTCTCTCTCTCTCTCTCTCTCTCTATCTATCTCTCTCTCTCTCTCTCACTCCGGATGTGTATCTTCTCCCATTTTCTTTCTTCTTCCCTCTCTCTCTCTCTCTCTCTCTCTCTCTCTCCACCCCCTTGTCTCTGTTTCTCTTTTTCTGTCTGTGTCTTCTCCAATTTTTTCTGTCACATTCCGGGTGTGTGTCTTCTCCCGTTCTCTCTGTCTCTCTTTCTGCCCCTGTCTCTGTCTCTCTGTCTCTTGTCTTTCTCTGTCTCTGTCTCTCTCCTCCTCTTTCCTTCTCTCTTTCCTTCTCTCTCCCACACTATGTGTGTGTCTTCCCTCACTCTTTCTTTTTCTCCTTCTTTCTTTCTCTCTGTCTCTCTCTGTCTCTGTCTCTCGGTGTCTGTCGGTCTATCCTTCTCTTTCCTTCTCTCTCCCACACTGTGTGTGTGTCTTCCCTCACTCTTTCTCTCTCTCTCCTTCTTCCTTTCTCTCTGTCTCTCTCTGTCTGTCTGTCTCTCCTTTTCTTTCCTTCTTTCTTTCCTTCTCTCTTCCACACTCTGTGTTTATCTTCCCCAATGTCTCTGCATATAGCCTGAGCGGCTGCTTCCGACACAAACAGGATGTGAGCGAACTGAATCGGCTGCGGAACCAGATGAGCCAGGAGAAAACCATGGTGGTCGAATTCTGAGCAGTGAGCAGAGAGCAGTGGTTCACGTACTCGCCGTCCTTCTCATTAACAATGATTACAAGCTGGGAGAGCAAGTACCGAGCCCAGGCGAACCAGCTCCCCCACCCTGACTCCGCCCCATCAGTAATTCCGTTGTTATTAAAGGGATAGTCCGCTTGGTTTCAATAATAGCAGAGACATAAAAGAAACATATCAGTGAAGGTTTGATGAAACTCCGTCAAAGGACTGTTTTGTGATCTTTTAAAGCTTTGATTTATGCGACAACGCGTTGTGAGGTGCTCTCTCTGTGTTGTGTACAATTTTTTTTGAAAATGTAAATTTCCTCAAAAGAATACGCATCATTTTACCTGTGCATTTGATACATTATTAAAAATAAGTTTTTATGCACAAACCTCTATGAAAAAATATTCAAAAACAGAAAAGGAGCGATCCATTGAATCAAAGAGGACACAACTTATGGGAAAGCACCTCTCACGTGACGTCACATAATTGAAATTTCAAAAGATCATAGCTTTCTTATAGTTTCACCAATACTTTGTTTTCTACTTTGTTTTCATATTTCTGCTTGTATTAAACCCAATCTAAGTTTAGGGTGGACTATCTCTTCAAATCACAAAATGAGATACCTTACTCAAGGAACGTAGATAGATATCTGACGGCGGGAATGGAGGGGGGGGGGGTTGTATCCCTTTGCTGAGAACAACTTTCGATAGCTTTGATGCATTGTCAACTTGTCATATTTTGATTCCTGATGGTCGAGAAGATTGATAGCAGGCATCGTGTATTTCCAGACATCCAATTCAAATAATGATGTATTAACATAATCAAGCAAATTTTAATGTTTTCAGCATTCCTTTCACAACAATTTCATGAATACTACCATACATATAGTTTCAAGTAATATTTTGTGCTACATGGGAATTACATGTACACAATTACACATGTACACATGTACACTTAAATTTAGTGCGGGAACATTGATTTCCTTCATTTGAAACAATATTGTGCACCGAATATGGGAATATTCGAATATACCGAATATAAAGTATACATATTATATTTAAAAAATGTTAGACTACACATAGATTTTGATTAAATCAAACTTAAATTTGTCATCAACACACAATTATCTTTGAATTTACAGTGCATAATCTAAATCCTATGCGGTGTATTAAATCTGGCAGGTTTTATTCGACAGCTTGGTGAAAGCCTACAACACCTATAAATGATTCATATGTTTTGAGTGGGTCGGTACGAGTTATGTACACAAGTTCACTTTGTGTGGTTTAAACTCACGAGGCGCAGCCGAGTGTATCCCACCACCACGCCAAAGTTACCGTGTGCACCTAATTCTACCAAACTACAAAAAGTGCATAATTTGTTTCATAGAATGCGTAACTTCCTTTCTTTTGAATTAAAAAAAATACTATGCAAAAGCTTATCGGTAAGTTTACCGACGTATAGCAATGAATTTGATTTTCAAAGTACTTTTTTTGCAATTCTATCTAAAGAAATAATCAAATACATACATGCATACATATATACATACATACATTTTCATAATTGTAATGCATTGTCATCAAAATTAGAATGCATTATGGGGAAAATCATAGGAGAATTCTATTTATAGATCCTTCAACCTATTCTATAATATCAGAATAGCGAAGTACGAATGATTGTATAAAACTAACCTGTTTTGTTATGTACATGGATAGGCACATCAAAAATATTTCCCATTAATGATCAGACTTGTAATGTGACATTCATGAAAGCAGCAATCCAATTCGGAATGACTTGTAATATTTGTATTGATTGTATTGTAAGGACTGGTACCGAAGTATGATACAGTTTATGTAACCGTTTGCTATACTTTATTCTTCTCATCCTAACTCGCTTTCACAAAAGGACTATAAATATGGAGTTTATTCTATAAGTTTCATTTTAACGATTTCTCACGTCTTTCACACCCCCCCCCCCCTCTCCGTCCTTGCCTCTCGTTCTTTTTCTCTTTGTCTTTTATTATTTGTTAGTATTGTTATCCATCTGTCTCCTTTATCTGTTTACTCCTCTCCGTTTCTAAGTGCTTACTCTCCCTTTTTATGAATGTCTTTATTCATTTCATCTTTATATCATTATTTGTTCTTATACTTATTTTGCTATCGTACGAGACCGAATTGATTGGGTAGAAAATCAAATGAAAAGTGCTGCAAAAGAGAAAATTCTTGCCTGAAACTCGTGAGTCAGTTTCTGTATTAACATGATTAAAACAAGATTTTTCGCAACAATGATATATTTTTGTGTATTTCCATGCAGTTCGTAATGTCCGTTCTTGTAACAAACTTATATTGCCGTTAATATCGTACTATCTTTAGTGTTATGTGAATAAATTTTGTAAAGAATGTTTTGATGGCTCCAAGCTTTGCAATAAAGTGCTTCTTTGTAGAATTTTGATCTCTTTTTTCTCCTTGACTTCAAATTTCTCAAAGTTCTCATAGATTTCCCCCTCTCCCACACGCACAAACAAACAAACACACACACACACACACACACACACACACACACCCACATCCATACAGTGATTCGTATGAGAGCCACACGCCTGTGTGAAAAGAATGTCAAAAAAATCCTGAAAAATGCAGATGATTATGATAAGGCAATACATAATAATTTTCACAAATACCTCATTTATTTACCTCGCGAAAATCTGAGAGGGAACTGTTCAGCATTTATTTAAAACCTGAAACTGAAAACATTTCTAGAAATCTCCGCGTGTTCGGCGTACTCAGTGAGTTATGTGTTATTTAATTACTTTAGGGTTACACTATAAACATACATGAACTTATTAATTCAATATGAAAAACACACACGGAAAACATCGCATACTCACACGCAAACACAACACACACACTTATATATATATATATATACACATGCACACACACACACACACACAAACACACACACACACACATGCATACGCATACTTTCATGCTATTTTGCCCCAAACAAGTGTGCAACTGATATAGTGAACATGGTGACGTGGGCAAATAGACGTATCTATACATCGAACCAATCAGATGATAGCTGCCATGAAGCTGTGTCTTTTAACGATGGGTTACTCCACCAGGTGTCTCATTTGCAGAGCAGAGAAAGCTTGAAAGAGGACCTGCCGCGCTCCGTCATCCACAGTGCCGTCACGTAAGTCGCTAAAATACTCTTCTTCTATATCGGTGCGTTACTTTCTCAAAACAATGATCATAGAGTTGCACTTGAAAGTAACTTGCTTTCTTATATCCTTCACTGATTTACGCGAGATGATATATTTACATTTTTTTGGATCTACACCATATACTGTGATTTGTGTGCTTTCTCAAAACAATGATCATAGAGTTGCACTTGAAAGTAACTTGCTTTCTCATATCGTTCACTGATTTACGCCAGATAATATATTTACATGTTTTTTTTTTATCTATACCATATGCTGTGATTTGTGTGCTTTCGGAGAGAGAAAATACCGATGTTCCTTTGGGGGGAAAAATCTTTCTTTACCCAATCAGAAGTCCTTAAGTATGTGATCGAGAGCTGGAAAATGAATGTGGGACTGTACACAGTAATGGGCACATTTCTGTTACATTTGCTGTAAAATTGCATAAATCTCTTAAATTATTTTTTGTCTATTAAATCAACAAGCCAATAATAAAATATTGAAGAAATGTATTGATTTGCACTTTACAAGGCTTTGTACGCTTCAGAAAATTTGCCCTGTACAAATTTGCCACAGCATGTTGGTAACGGGACAGACGAGTTTTAAAATACATGTACATTCGTCTTTCCCGTTACCACTGTGATGTGGCAAATATGTACAGGCGTAGTTTATAAATATATGATAATGAATATTCAGAGCAGGATTTTAGCTGAAGTTATTTTGGAGGAAATTCAACACTCAACATTCAATATCTTGGTGATGCAAGGTGGTCATAATTTCAAATGATTCAGTTGTGCCGAAAAATATCCCTTCACTGTAGACAGACCCATATAAAGAATGTTATCAAATGGTCAATATCATCTTTTCGTTGATGTTTATAAACGTTTATCGTACCTTTTTTCATATTTTTTCAGGTTGTTCGCGCTCTCTTTGTTATTTTTGCTCGCTTCGCTCTTTCTTCCATTCGTTGTTTTTAAAAGTCTGTATGGCTTTATCTCTCCCTCAATCAGCAGAATTATTGCATTCCCTTTATTCCCATTTTCTCATTTTCTCTTTCATCCTACCCCCTCCCTCTTCTAGCCTATCCATCTTCGTGCTCATATTTCCCTCTCTCTATCTACAATCAGCAGAATTATTTCATTCCCTTTATTCCCATTTTCTCATTTTCTCTTTCATCCTACCCCCTCCCTCTTCTAGCCTATCCATCTTCGTGCTCATATGTCCCTCTCTCTATCTACAAAAGGTCTCTCTCTCTCTCTCTCTCTCTCTCTCTCTCTGAGTCAGACAAGTTAATCTCTCCTGTCTTTTCCCCTAGTTATCTGGTCCTCTCCTCTCATTTTTTTTTCTCTCCCACGCTCTCTCTCTCTCTCTCTCTTTCTCACCTTCGTCTCTTCAAAGGTATGCGGCAGCCTCTACCTCTCCAAGAATCTAGGCAAATATATTTTTAGTTAATAGCTTTGTTAGCGTTATGTAACGCATGAAATATATCTCCGTTGTAGTTCTGCTACAGGAAGTCCAATATTCCGTTTCTCCAAAGATCTGCTGAAGTTCCAATAAAGGTATAAAACGTACTGTATAATCTTCACACTCGTTCTTCTGCCCTATAATAGGGAAAGTGCAATTTCTTATCAGCGTCATCTTCGATATATTTCTCTCCGTTTTAACTACTTCCGAGTTCGTCCATCCCGTTAGTACCCGGAATTTTTCCTCTTGTTATTCGCACTTCACCCAGCAGCAAACCAAACGTCCGCCACTATGAAGCTCCTCGTCTTAGCCCTGGCCGTGGTCTCCATGGCAGTGGGTGTGCTCTCTGACTGTTTCCCGGAGAGGGTCAACTGCGGCGAGAGGTGTCCCAAAGGCACGCTTCGCCACAGTAGAATGTGCTACCGAGGAGAGGCGCGCCGCATGTCGTTCAACGATGCACAAGAGTACTGCGAAAGTTTGGCTCGAAGCTCGTGCCGCTATGCCGGACATCTGGCCGCGATATCAGATGCTGCGGAGGGGGACGTGGTCAAAAAATCAATCTTGTAAATATTCATTTCCGAATTTTCGTTTATTCAAACAATTTAGGGTCTAGTATTAGGGTCTAGTATTACATGTAACTTTAAGTGTATTTCACTGAGGCGAGATTACTGCTGGATTGAATAAACGAATAGCACCAATACTTTATACTACGAAATATGTGAATATACAGTATGTGATAATAAACAAATAATCAACGTTGGTGAAGGTGATGGGATGAACTATCACTTCCGAGGCGATCTGGATGTAGCTATCTTTCCGAAGCGCAGCTGAGGAAAGATAGCGTATACATTCAGATCGCCGAGGAAGTGATAGTTCGTCTCATTGCCTGAAACCAAAAGTTGATTATTTGATTTATATTCCACATCTGAAACCAACTATCTATACCAAAAATGACAATTTGACGTACAAAAGTAATGTTTACTTCTCTACCTAACCCCGAGCCGCTGCCATGGGGAACACGCGTTAGGATGCGCGTTAATTAGGACGCGCATTATGACGCGCGTTTGGACGCGTTAGTGGGAGCTGATAGTCCGAATGTAACGCACTTTTATTTCGCGCGTACTCAAAATATTAATCTCGCATTAGGACTGTGAGGAGTGAAGAGATCAGCGAAACGAAAAAGTACTATCACCTAGAGTGTAACGAACTTTTATTCTCAGGTGATCTGATAGGAAAAACTACGCCTCATCACGTGATCAACTCTTGACCAATCATAAAGCAACATTCTTAGTATGTGGAATATAACATAACTTATCTTAAGAATCCTATATTTTAAGCGGACAATCATTCCTCACATGACCAGACAATAATAGTGTTCTTGCATAAATATGCATACATTCTTGACGTTCGGCTTGTGCGATGGGTCCGTATTAAAATTTGCGTGCTAAATTTATTATTACAGAGATATACCACGATCGTCATTTGATGATGTCACAATACTTTTTGTCTGCGCGCCCTGCGCCAGGTAAATGATATCATTTAAACCGACACGCGGTACAAGGCATGGAAGCTGACAGTATTTTACTGGTGATTAATGAAAAAAATAATGAGAGTTTTGCTCTGGAAAAGTATGTCCAATCGTTTAAAGCTCAAAATATTATAACTATATATCATTATCCTTTCTAGAGTTTGCGTGTTACATTGATTACATACTGATATTCGGGAAATGGAGTTCTGTGGGCTAGACTGAAAACATACGCTAATTCCTTTGGATGGCCTGCCGCGGAATAAAAGAGTGATTCTTATATTCTAGGCACTAAATAATCTCAAAATAATACTATAATCACGATCACGAGCGCGCAGGCCGAAGGATTGTACTTTTGTTTTGAGATCACGCAGGTCCGTACATTATCCATCTCCCGAATATCAGAACAGTATCTAATTGTTGTATATACTGAAATAAATCACGATGAATAACTGAGATACTTCGAGCCCACAACCATTAAACATTTTTTCTCCTGAGCAGAACTCTGCCGTGTTTTCATCAAGCAACAGCGCACATTAGCGTTGACGTATCATAACACTGCGTACTTGTTTCGTGCATTGCGCATTGCGCATGCTCAATGCACCGAGCGCACGTTATCTTTTGGGCACTCTATTCATCATGCCGTCGCAAAAAGCTCGAAAACAAAAACGCACTGTGACGTCATGACAAACAGTAGGCCTGACACTGCTATTTGCAACTACATGGCGCCCAAACTCACAAACACGCAAACTCACATATATACATGATAGACTCAAGTACAAGCTGGCCCCAACTCATTATGCATATGTACGTTAATACAAATACTATTTATCTCTTTTAATAGGGTACTTTCCCAGCTCTTTTTGTAAATAAAAGCACTATTGACCGACATTTATGCAAATATGGCACTTTTGCTGGATGGTTCAATCTAGTTCATGCATGTTCAACCAATCAGGTAACTGGATTATCTAGATGAGATGTATACATCTGTATGTTACAAAATTTGTTGAAGGATGTCACCAATTTCTAATATTCAAGTCACGTATCCATCTACGCAGACAGTGCAATAAAGTGCACGAGTGCAATTTGGAAGGAACACTAGTGCAATCAGCCAGTTCGTAGTTGCAATGTGCGCATGAGCAGATTATTACTGGTTCGAATGACCTCGAGCCAGTTGTACCACTCACAGAGTAAAATGGAAATTTCATAGATAGTGGACCACGTTTATACCCATTTTAATGTAGATAACAGCGATTCAGCTCTGCGAAGGTAATGAAGGAACATTCCACCATGTGCACCTGCTTCTATTGTTGGTATGGGTACACTGCAAAATAACACAGCTACACAGCTTCTTGATCAAATCCCTAGTCGTTCTTGCTTCAGTGGCAGAGTGGGGTGTTCGACCATGATGTAACTATGAACTGGCTGATTGATGTGCATCGTCTGATTGCAGACGATCTTACACGTGTTTTTCGCGAAACCTGTTGTATAGTTAAACGAATTTAAACATAAATAATACATAATTCTATGATCGTGACTTAGGAGTACTGCAGAGGACAGTGGGAGTATAAAATGACGCAAATCGCATTCGGCTGCGCCTCGGGGCGCCTCGGGGCATCTCGCACTAATGCCCCGTATCGCCCAAACGCACCCATAATTAGAACTGTGCATTATTTGTATATATAAATGACCCAAATGTCTACGAATTTTTTTATTTTAGGCCGAGTTGTTTTGTCATCATATTGTTCTAGTCATATCTCATTATATTGCTGCGAAGTTTGAGTGGAAGTGGTGATTCCCTTTGGATAATTCTTAAAAGATTAAACATGTATTACACCATGCGCCATTGGTATCAATTCCTCGCCCCCCCCCCCCCAATATAGATATATATATTTATTCTTCCTCTTCCTCCTGCTTTTTCTACTAATCTTGCGCTTATCATTAGAAGCAGGAGTAGAAGTGATGTAGTAGAAGTTATGTCGTAATAACAACAGTCAACGTAATAACAGTATAGTCATTCATAATAGTAATAGTAGTGCAAGTTTAGGAAATTATTGTAAAGTATCATCATCATTCTACCCACATGTCTGTATAGAGAGCATTGTGTGGCTGGGTCTGACGAACTGTTCTGGATCGGGTTGAAGGAGAGGAACAACAGGTGGCGCTGGAATTCTGGAAACAGCTACGACCCTTCGAGTTTCTGGGCCAACGGGGAGCCGAGCAGGGTCGACGACTGCGTGGCCATGAACAGGAACGGTCAATACGTGGTCCGTTCTTGCAGCGAAGAGTTGTCGTTCGTCTGCCGTATGATTCCGTCGAGCCATTAAAGAGATGCCCGCAACAGCATCGGTCAGTATTATACGTATATATATATATATATATATATACCTTCACTCTTATGGTAATCTTCATTAAATTGTTCTCTTCCTCACAAAGAATACATTCGCATTAGGTAAGTTATATTAATTCACATAATTCACCGAAGACAATACATTGTCAATAACTATAGACATCTTCGTTTAGATACTAGGTGTTAAAAAAAACACCTTTTGACACTTATGAAAAATAAAAAAAAAATGTTTAATCTTTTTAGAGACAAATTTTGTGAAATTTTATCCCGTACTTTTCATGTAAAAATCCTTGGAATATTTAATGAGATTTTCACTTTTGGACAAATTTGGATCTGAAAATGAGTGTGCATCAGATAATAAATTCAGAACACAACAATGGTCATTGTGCATTGTGCATTGTGCAAAAGAAAAGTGATCAATGAAATGTCACATAACCTGTTTCTAAAAAAAAAATGGCATCCCTTGACTTTATCATGTGCCAGTTTCAGCTTGATTTGAGTTAAAATTGATTTTAAATCAATTTTTAAAAAGTGTCAAAGGTTTTTTGTAAACACCTAGTAAAATACATTTAGGAGAGCAATTCTGTTCTATCCCGGTATTGACACTAGTCTTTTAAAACATTCGGTAAGAGTAAGGGTCTACCGTTAAGACCTTAATAGCACGACTACAATGATAGTTACAGAAGTGACACATTCGAAAAAGAGCCTCACAGCACGGCTGGTTACCCCTTCTTGTGCCAAATCAGATTCTCAACTTTTCCCATCATTTATTAAGCACAAGAAAGGATCACCAGTCGCGCGTAAAGTATGTTGTGCTTAAGCCAAGAACGGCTTTACGCACGACCTGTTACCCCTTCTTGTGCTAAATCAGATACCCCAAATCTGTTCCATGTTTAACATAGTGGGCGTTAATTTCCAACAATCCAAATCTATTTGAAAAATAACTAACTTTGTATTAAGATTCTGGTACAAACATTTAAATTTGCAATGATCACAATTCAACTTTAGTTGATGGGAATCAAAATCATTGAGAATCTGATTAAGCAACAGAAAGGGTAACCAGTCGTGCGTAAAGTTCTTCGTAGCTTAAGAACAATTCGGTGAAACATCCCCGAAGGTTATATTGTTATATTGGTTAAGTTGATTCGCAGTGATGGTAGTATAATAATATATTTCCGTTCAAACGATTTGAAGCACATCTACTTCAAACAGCAAGCATGAGAATCTGAGAGACAAGGCAAAGTAACTTAAAGGGCATACTGTACTGGGAAGGAAAAAAAGCCTTCAAAAGGTCAATGTTAGCAATCTTCTTGCCAATGGTCTTAAATTCATGTATTGTCTATTTTAGAAGCTTGCTGAAAGTTATTTGCCCTCAACTGATCCACATATGAAGTAATTAATGATTAATGATTTAATCCTCAAAATGTTCGGGCCGAACATTCTGAAGACTTGTGATTTAATCACTCATTACTCCAAATGTAGATCATTTGAGGGCAAATAACTTTCAACAAGCTTCTAAAAAATACAATACATGAATTTAAGACCATTGGCAAGAAGATTGCTAACAATTACATTTTGAAGGCTTTTTTGCCTTCCCAGTACAGTATATGCCCTTAAAAATTGGGCCATAGTGGATAAGAAGTTTTAGACGTAAATCTGTCTTCAGGCGATCTAGCTTTTTGCGAAGTTTGTACTTTACAAGTTGTTTATTCAGAGTATGTTTTTTTTCTAAATTATTTTACATCCTTTCAATATAAGTAAATATCAGGATTTATATATAAGATAATTGATATTTGTATTAATATTTATATTATGTGGTTTCCTTCCTTTTTTCTAGAGTTGTACACGCACCCTTTCCTAGCTTTCTGACCAACACCTCCAGGGTCCACGGAGGAAGTTCACTGCGCCGTCACGCTTCACTTCGACAATTTCTCTGCTTCTTCAAGAAGCACCAAGCATACAGACACACCGATTTGACAGATTTATGCTTATTTCTTTATTGTGTGCATCAAGCCTGCAAACTTGCCAATTAGGTTTTTAGTCTATGGTATGTAGTAGGTGGTATCACTATAATGATTTTCATGAGTGTTCTAGTCAATTGAATGCCATCTCTCAACTCAGCCTATCATACGAAAATGTAGTGTTTATAATGGGATTGTGATCGGCCATGCAATTCTCCCCGCATGGCAACACATGTATTTTTTTTTTTCATAAACCACAAGCGATATGGCCTCACAGTGATTGGCCTAATTGGTATAAACTTTCTTCACACAAGGTATACTGGTATAAGTGCTGTACACATTATTGGGCTCTCATTTGTTCTTTCAATCAGGCCGTTGTTTGGTATTAGTTTGTCACTGGATTGCAATTAACTGTAAAAGAATTTGCTCCAGGAGATCAATAAAGACTCAACGCAACGTGTTGTAATTGTTTGTGACTTATATATATATTAGTATGAACATGTCAATCACTATTGTGGAGAAGGTAGGGAAGGAATGTAATCTATGATAAGTTTAAAAAGAAGAGAGGGAGAGAAAAAGAGAGAGTAAGAGATAAAGAAAGGGAGAAAAGAAGAGGGAAAGAGAAGAAAAAAGAGAAAAAGTGAGGGAGAAGAAAAAAGAGAAAGAAAGAAAAGAGCGAGAGGGAGAAGAAGAAGAAGAAAAAGAAGAAGAAGAAGAAGAAGAAGAAGAAGAAGAAGAAGAAGAAGAAGAAGAAGAAGGAGGAGGAGGAGGAGGAGAAGAAGAAGAGGAAGAAGGAGAAAAAGAAGACGAGGAAGATGAAGAGGAAAAAAAAAGAAGAAGAAGAAGAAGAAGAAGATGAGATTGTGAATAGAGATAAAGAAAATAGACAATGATAGAGATAGAGCCGGAAGTGTAGAGAGATAGAAGAGCCTGGGAGAGATAGAGAGAGGGGGGGAAAGAGAGAGGGAGAGAGAGATAGAGAGAGAGAGGAGAGAGAGAGAAAGAGAGAGAGAGAGAGAGAGAGAGAGAGAGAGAGAGAGAGAAGAGAGCAAGAAAACATTTTGGGTTTCCCGCACCCATTACGGGTGTTTGTGGGCATAGATTTACAGTGTTCATGAGCAGTTTCAACGTTTTTGAATATTGTCTTCCTTTTGAGTGTAGTTAAACAACCAAGCTGCTGACGGAGGTAATGTTTACTATTTACAAACTATGATGAATAAAAAAATGGTGTGTCTTCTTTCACAACAAATCACATGAACTAATAACATATTAAAGTATAACACGAAAAGGTTAATATGACATCACATTATTGAATATTAAACGTTTTACAACTACAGCCCAGTGATATTTATTTTTGCTGGCGAGTGTTTCCTTTGCTCTCTAGTCATTTGGATCATTTAATGAAAACGTTATGTATGCGGTTGGTAGGAGAAGGGCTTTAGAGGGGATTCGTGTCATGGCAGGCCCGTTCACAAAATGCACGCAACCCATCCCAATGTAGACAGAAATAGTAAGGCGTAGCTGCCATTTTAAAACAGTTCGATAATCGCTGCCAGTCTTCAGCCAGTGTGAAATAGCGCCCTCAATCGATGTGCGACGAGCATCTATGCAGACGACATAAAACTGATCATATTTGTCACAAATAAATAAATTGATTTTGTCTGAGTCTCCGAGTGAAATGAAAATTTACGTGGTCTAAGCTGTCACGAGTAACATTTCACTGAAGTAAAATGACACACGAGGAATGTTACGGACCAACCGAGCCAAGAATGTGGCATGACAGGTACGCGGTATTATAACTCATGTTTTTAACTCGATCTGAAGGTCAACCCAATCTCGGCATGCAGCTTTCATCTAAGACGCATGGAACACGGCCAACGTGCCTTCCCTCGCCGCCTCCCTCCACCCATCCCCCTCCCCTCCCCACCCTTCCCCCCACCCTTCCCTCCATCCCTCCCTCATCCCGACCCAACACCGGCACTAGACTTGAAGCAAGAGGGAATCACCGTCCACTCTTTCCTGTCTTCTCTGTCTCCCCCCCCCCCCTCTCTCATTCACTCCAACCTTCCCTCCAGCCTTCCTCCCTTCTTCCCTCCTCCCTCCCTCCTCCCATACTCCTCTACCCCTCCCGCTTCCCCTCTCTACGCCCTCCCTCCACTCCTCCCTCTACCTGTTTGTCTATCCCCCCCCCACCTCTCTCTCTCTCTCTTGCAGCTAAGCAGGATGAGAAACAATCACCACATCTTCCCTACCTCCCTCCCTCCCTCCAACTGACATCTACCCCCCCCCCCCCCCTCTCTGTCTCTCCCTTATCTCTGTCCGTCCCTCCGCCCCTTCCCCCACCCGCCCTCCTCCCAGTCCCGCTCTATAGGTGGTCAGGCAAACAACCCAGACATTCAGCTTGCAGCTGATTGAGTATTATGAAAAACCAATCACCTGGTTTCTCTCCTCCCCCACCCCTCCCTCCTCCCGATCCAAATCCGGCACTCAGCTTGCAGGTAAGTGGCATGAGAGATAATTACCCTGTACTCCCTCCTTCCCTCCCTCCCTCCCCCCAGCCCCCCTTCACCCCAGCTCAACTCTGTAGGTCGGCCCAGCAACCAAGGCACCCAGCTTTCAGCTAAGTGGTATGAGAGATAATTACCCTGTATTCCTTCACTCCCTTCCTTCATTCCTTCCTTCCTCCCTACCACCCACCCTCCCTCCCTCCCTCCCTCCCTCCCTCCCCCCTCCCTCCCTCCCCCCTCTCTCTCTCTCTCTCTCCCTTACCCACCGCTCTTTCTCCCTCTCTCCCTCTCTGTCTGTCTGTCCGTCTCTGTCTGTCTCTCTCTCTGTCTCTCTCTCTTTCTCTCTCTTCTTCCCTCCTTCCCTCCATTCCTTCCTCCCTCCCTCCCTCCCTCCCTACTTCCCTCCCTCCCTTCATTCCTCCGTCCCTTCCTCCCTCCCTCCCTATCTCCCTCCCTCCCTCCCCCAACTCCCTCCCACCTTCTCTCCCTCCCTCCCCCCACTCCCCCAACTCCCTCCCTCCCTCTCTCCCTCCCTCCCCCAGCTCAACTCTGTAGGTCGGCCCAGCAACACCGGCAATCAGCTTTCAGCTAAGTAGAATATTCACCTAGTCCTCCTTCCACACGTAGCATTGGATGCAGGACAACCATGCTATGCGCCTATTAACCCTCTGAGTACCAATGCATGGAAATACCATTGATTTATTATACAGTGACTGAACCCATGGTAATGAGAGGGTCATCGAACCATCAATCAGGTCAGGTGTGCAAAGCCGACATACCATGCACTAATGCCACTTCGGCAAGGAGAGTGCTAGCGACTTACAAGACACTTGATGGATCTATTAGCGAAAGAGCTAGTTTATCGTAAAAAGCGTCTTACAAGACATTTGAAGCATGATATATTAGTGTAAGAGCTAGTTCACAGTGCGAGGGACTTACACGACTTTTTAAGCACGATATATCGGTATAAAAGCTAGATCAAAGTGCAGGCGATGTTACAAAACTATTAAAAAAAGATAAAGGAAAGTAAATGCTAGTTCACACTACTGAAAATTCTTTAGCGTTA
>OZ022585.1:15274462-15635547 GCA_963669155.1 Arbacia lixula
ATCCGTGCAAAGGTAAGCTAACTAAGCATTGCACTCTGTCGAGATTATCTAGTTTTTGTCTAATATATATAATCATATAAATGATAAAAAGAAAACAAGCAAAAAAAAAAACAAATCAGAACGAGTGATACTAGATCAGCTAATCAGGCACGAGGAAACAGGAAGGAGATAGTATACGAGCAAATAGAGAGGCTTTCGTATCAACAAAACAACTTATCAAACACGAACAGATCTAAGATCTCGCAACTTCCAACTTATGCTCAATCGAGTCATCCACATAACCGTCCTTTGCATTTTCGGACCTCCAATGACTCAACAAACTCAACATTCTTCCTAGCGGATGAATTATTCTTATCATTGACCTTCCCAGGCAAAATATGAAAGGGAAATTTGTACCCAGCATTAATCACATCCAGTAAAAGATTATTGGCATCAATGTCGTACCACTTCTGCCTAGCGGCCCTCAAACGACCTCAGAGAAATTCGTACAAAGATAAACTAAGTAAATGTTTATTAGCAGCATTGAACCCTGTCGAGATTATTTAGTTTTTCTCTAATATATATAATCCAAAAGTTAAAAAAAAAAATAGCAAATCAGAACTAGCGCACGAAGACACAGGTAGGAGATAGTATCCGAACAAATAGAGAGGCTCTCGTAAAAAGCCGACTAAATCAATAGCTGTTTGATACATCCCTCTTTAAATCTGGTATTTAACGTACTTGCTGTTTTATCACAGAAGACATCTGTAGAGCGTTCGAGCGTATAATAAAGCTGTTGTGAAAGGGTGCTGTGATCAGTTGACATCAGTTCAGCGTCGAAAGAAGGAGAGCAGTCACTTTCCTCCTCTGCCCTCACTCCTGGCTTCGTACTTCTTAGAGAACGAGACATCAGCCATGCCGAAAGTGAAAGGTAGGTATTGACATACAGCGAGTACAATTTACAAACTTGAACAGCCTGTATAACCTATAAGCATCAATGTGACGGAGCGTGGTGCCGATTCCGTTTTGCCTACTTCATCGATCATAATTCATTGGGGTTTTATACACTTTAAAAAATAATCAAAGATAGGTTTCAACTCGAATCAAAGTTAAATGTACACATTATAAAGTAAGTGGATGTCCATTTGTTTATGCTAAGTTCCGTGATATTTCATGAATTATTATTCTTGCAATAATCCTACGAATGTTAAAAGAGATTTTCACTTTTAGACAAATGTTAAGCTCAAAACTTGTGTGTATCAGATATTCAATTCAGAAAACAACAATGCTCATTGTGCATTGCACTTGTAAATCCACTAGCTATTCTTATTACAATGTCATTGATAATTAATGAAGTTTCTGGCAGAAAATATCTTGGGGGTTGACACGTGTGGTGCACAATGGACATTGTTGTGTTCTGAATTAATCATTTGAATCACATATTTTTAGATCCAAATTTGTCCAAAAGTAAACATCTTATCAAATATTCTAATGATCATTACGAGAATGATAGTTGACTAAATGTCATGAAACCTACTTCTCAAAACATTGACATCCGTTGACTCTATGGTGTGTGCATTTCAGCTTCATTCAAGTTATAACTTTTCCCTACTATTTGAATTGTCAAAAAGTGTCGTCTGAAATTCAGCGGTTCCTGTAGCCTTGTGCTCAAAGACCCCAAATAGCGCACGTTAAGCATGTTAAGGCCATCCGCACAGCAAGTGACGCGTTCATGCGAGCAATATGCTGACAGGTCCATTGACCGTTGCAATGCGGCATTTAGCACCTAGACGTAGTCATTACGAAACGCGGTGTTACAAACGTAAACCAGAATGATTTTTCTCAAATAACCCATGATGTTGAAATAAATGGATATTCATCACTTTGAAGGAGGGTCGGTGCCACCACGTACTATCCATGACCGCAGGATACTATTAACATATTAGTCCCGCGGCATAGCTCGATATTTTGATGTAATTGTTAACCTTTGTGTAAAAGCACCAAAATTGGCACTCACCTAGAATGATGTATTACACGCAAATTTGAATATTGAGCCCTCTCGATTTTTGCACATTTCTTTATATTTCAAAAAATCGTCTCAATAATGCAAAAACTGCCAGTATGCTTGATAATCTCTGAAAAAATTGGATGCATTACCAAATACATAGTTATAGCTCTCCAAAGGTCATACTTTGATATTAGCTAAAGTAGCATGCTGTACACATTTTGTCCCCGTCATATGTTTAACACGCAACGGTTCTCATTGGGTTTCTATGCCTTTTGTGTATATTGTGACCTACTGTATTTAATTTTTCTCGCAAAACGCAAGTTACTTTTGGCCTCCATCAACATATCCATGCTTGCTACCGAGATGGGTCATCCTAATAGTAATGCAAGTATATTGATATGTATACAACCCTGACACAGGTCAAAAGCGCAAAGTGCGCATGCCTCGGTGCACAGGATATGTGCAATCATACATACACGTTTATGCCTAGGAGTAGGTCTAGGTCTATGCATGCTCATCTAGCTTTGCGAGATCATACTATTGAGAATCAGCAGTTGATTTGTAATTTGTAATTTACTTTTTTTCCACAACTTATAGTAGATAATACAAATACAAAAAAAGTACAAATACAATCAACAGTACAAATATTACACAATTAACATGCATTAAATAAACATATGAAATGTACAAATTGTAATAATGACAATAAGGGTGAGTGTGTGGGGAGTCCAAAAAAGCAGAGCTTGTCAGCTGGATCCCTTTGAACAAAAACATATTTAAAACAAATATTATCAATCAATTATAAACCATTAATGAAGGTAATAAAAAAAAAATCATGGGAGACAAGGCAAGGGGACGGAGGGTGGGAGTGAGGGGGGGGGGGATGGGCAGGGTGGTTGTCGATATAAGATTAATGAAACTGCATGAATGAAATTATTGTGATGTATTTGTATGTGTGGTTATTTAGGGGGATTTAGAGGAGGATTGATTTGTTTGTATCGATTTGTATCACTTTTGGTTATTCTACAAGATTTAAAATATTTAATAAAAATTTTGTGGATTTTTCACTTATATGTTTTTTTTTTTAGCCTTCTTTTGAATGTGTTTAGAGTGGCAGATTTTCTTATGTTTAGGTGCAAGGAGTTCCAGTATTATGGTCCGTGAAATGTGAAGAGTCTATGGGTGAGGAGTGTTTTTGTATGTGGAAAGTGAAAATGTCTTGATTGTCTTGTTGGATATGTGTGAACAAATTAATTTTTTATGAGAAAAGGTTAAGTATAATTAGGGGGAGGGTGTTTTGCTCACATTGAAACATCAGTTGACCTCGGTTAAACAAGTATAAATCGGACACCTTCAGTAGTTTGTTTTCAAGAAATAATTCGTCTGTGTGGGCAAGATAGGATTAATCAAAAATTATACGCGAAAGCTTTTTTTTGTATCAAATAAAGTTTATCCATATGTGTTTTATTGGAATTACCACATGCAAGAACACCGTATTGTAGATGAGGGAGAATGAGTGTTGGGTATAACATGAGTAATATGTTGGATGGAAAGTAATATTTCATTTTATTGATTATGCCGACGTTTCTGGAGATGATTTGTGTATGTTGCTAATGTGGGGTTTCCACGTACGTTAGATTGCTGCTTATTGTCAAACCTAAAAATTTAGTTGTAACTTTCGATATGATGATATCATCAAACACTATGGTTCTTGGGAGTGATGTGATCGAGTTACTAATAAAAAACATATAATTAGTCTTGTTTAGGTTTTGGGATAGTTTATTGGCCTTGATCAAGTTGGTTACACGATAAAGTTCATAATTGACGGTGTCGATAAGAGTTTCGGGACTGCGAGTAAAAAAGGCTGGAGTCGTCAGCAAAGATGACAAAATTGCAGTAGTGGTCCCTACCTACTCAAAAAGATCACTTGCTCCATGTCTTTTGAGGATACAACGTTTTTGCAAATAGTGCTAAGGTTCAAGTGCATGGCTTATATGAATGTCAACTATATAATGTTCGTGTCATCATGATAACGATTAATGGAATGTGTTCGACGGATGTTCAGGTGCTCATTGATGAGGTGGTAATAAAATGCTTTTGTCAGTTTTGTTTGGAAGACAAATTTGCTTTTGTAGAATGTTTGTATGAGGAAGAGCGGTAGTTTACCAAGGATATTTAAGCACATGGATATTCATCAGCCGTTTAATTACTGCAGATTCATTGTACTCTCCTTCTAGTCACAAAAGAATCCTTCACAAAGATTTTCTCTTTGATCTCGATGTTCAATGCCGCCGATTCTCTGGATGAGTTTTGCCTGCATTTGACGTATAAACAAAATAGGATGCGCAGAAGAATTTGGGGAAATATCCTCACCCCATATGCTTGCGCAGATGTGACATGTAATACCTACGATGCATCAGTAAAGATTCAATCGAGGAATAGTGTTAAAATATGACAAATAGGCTCTAAACGTGACATCAAGTTGCAGTATAAAAGTCTCAATTTCACAATGTTCCGCATCATACCTGCTTACAAAATTGCATGAAACGTTACTTTCAGATATTTTCCTTTCGGACAAGTAACATGAAAAACGCGGCCAACCGCGCCCAAGCTAGTATTTCCATCTCAAAAAGTATCAAATTTCGTATTCGCCCGTCCTTTTTAACTACGTAAGAAGCACTTAGTGACAAAATTAAAAGTTCAGCAGCGAAAGCTGAAATGTATGCATGTATAGGAATGTGTATGACCTATCATGAAATCCAGGTGAACGTGACGCAATCGCGCATGCATCATATTGTTGAGAGCAGCTGCTAGTAAGCAAATAATCAATGTCGGTGAAGGTAATGGGACGAACTATCACTTCCGAGGCGATCTGGATGTAGCTATCTTTCCGAAGCTTTTAGCTGAGGAAAGATAGCGTATACATTCAGATCGCCGAGGAAGGGATAGTTCGTCTCATTGCCTGAAACCAAAAGTTGATTATTTGCTTTATATTCCACATCTGATACCAACAATCTATGAAATAAATGACAATTTAACGTACAAAAGCTTTCGAGTCGGTTTTGGTTTCATATTCACGCGACGCTCCGAACCCTGGATGCAAATTGACTTTGTGCACGTTGCGATATAGACTCTACAAATTCCAACGAACACTATGCCAAAGTGACGCTAATTCGTAAGATTTTGTCGGAAAAACAAGAAGTAATCGAAATTCGCTTACCTGTGCGGTATCGGTGAGAACATAGATCCTCCGAGAATACCCTTCATAATTCTAATAAAACACAGGAAAGTGAAATTCTAGGTCAATTTTGGTACGAGATGGTAGAGAATTGCACACTAGCTTGCTTTGGTGAAATACTGTGTGGGGGAAATGGAAGGCTTGCACTGCTTTGTACGTACGCCCGCGGTGGAGCGCGCTATAACCACAAATTTGTAATAACCGCCCACCGCGGCGTCGTCTGCTTCGAGCTAAAACGATAGACCGAGTGTAACACACTTTTATTTAGCGCGTACTCAAAATATTAATCACGCATTAGGACGGTGAGGAGTGAAGAGATCAGCGAAACCAAAAAGTACTATCACCTAGAGTGTAACGAACTTATATTCTCAGGTGATCTGATAGGAAAAACTACGCCTCATCACGTGATCAACTCTTGACCAATCATATAGCAACATTCTTAGTATGTGGAATATTATCATGAATATTAAGTGGCGGCATCAAACCTTGTTCAAAGCGATGTATATCCATGTGCTTAAACATCCTTGAGTTTACCGAGTGGTTGCTTGTGAAATATAAAGGTGCCAAACTTGTCGAATTTCCTAAAGGCCTGCGGGTATGGTGGGAGTTGCAGGTGTGGTAGAGTGATGGGGTGAGTGGTAGGCTGGTGGTAGGAGTGGTAGGTATTCTTGGAGTTGTGGGTGTGTTGGGAGTTGCGGATGTGGTAGAGTGGTAGAGAAAGTGGAAATGAGTGGTAGGTCTGGTGGAAGGTATGGGTGTGGTGGGAGCTGCGGGGGAGGTTGGAGCTGCAGATGTGGTAGTTTGATGGGGTAAGTGGTAGGCAGGTGGTAGGAGTGGTAGGTGTAATTGGAGTTGTGGGTGTATTGGAAGTAGCGGATGTGGTAGAGTGATAGAGAAAGTGGAAATGAGTGGTAGGTGTGGTGGAAGTTGTGGGTGTGTGGCAGCTTCGGATGTGGAAGAGTGGTGGTGTAGGTGGTAGGCTGGTGGTAGGAGTGGTGGGTGCAATTGGAGGTGTGTCTGTGGTGTCTGTGGTGGGAGTTGCCTATATGGTAGAGTGTTAGAGAAAGTGGAAAGGAGTGGTGGAAGTGGGTGTGAAGGTAGTGTGGTAGAGTGGTGGGGTAAGTGGTAGGCAGGTGGTAGGAGTGGTACATGTGGTACATGTGGTAGGTGTGGTGGGAGTTGCGGATATGGTGAGTGTGGTAGGTGTGGTGGAAGTTGTGGGTGTGGTAGAGAGACTACTAGTACTGGTTCTATAATATGTACTCTGAAATGGGATTTGTCTAACTCGGAATATCCTCAAAGGCCTGTTACTGACGGGTCATACTAATCTTTTTGAATTTTCCGTGGGTCGGGTAAGTATGAAATGGGAGTCATACGTGTACAATCACCGACGTGACTACATTGACTTACTCTGTGTGTTTTTTCTCCACCAATTCCAGGACTCATGGAGCGCATCCGAGATGGCGAGACAGTCATCTGCGCAGAGGGCCACCTGTTTCACTTCGAGCGCCTCGGCTACCTCAAGGCTGGACCCTTCACCCCGGAAGTAGTTGTCGAACATCCCGAGATGGTCAGGCAGATGCTCCGTGACTTCGTCCGAGCCGGAAGTGACGTCGTGCAAGCAATGACAGTAAGCTCCCCTCCGCTTCTCGGGCCGAGACAGGGCTGTCTTGAAGTGTTTATTTCTGTAGCTAATTTGCGTATTTCTTGATCAGATTAGTCGGCAGAAGTCTAAATAATGGCGTTGAAAGAACAATAACGTTATATTGCCACTACAGGATTGATTATTGATGAGTAAAACTCATTCAAGATATCAGTGGAAGGACAAAAAAGAAAGACAGCTGCTTTGTGTAACAGCTGTTTGAAACTAAGTTAGAGTGTTACTTTCTGACAAATAAGGACCACACTGTATGTGTGCATAAAAATGATAAATTCAGTACACATCATTAAATATAGTCATGATTGGACATCACACCTATCAATCCACTAGGAACTGCCCAGCTAACAAAAAAAAAACGCTTTAAAAACGTTTTAAAATGTATTTCAAGTAGATTTTTTGACGTTTTGATCAAACGTTTTATTGACGTCAAGACGTTTTAGAAAACGTTTTTAAACGTTAAAAGATCCAAAGATAAACTCCTAAAAACTTTCGAAAACTCGAAACGTCCAAAAACCTTTTAAAAACGATCTAAATATGTTGTGGACGTTGTTAGAATGTGCAGAAAACCTTTACAAAAACAATTGGATCGTTTTTAAAACGTCTTTAGAAAGTTTTGAAACCCTTAAAATGCACTAAAAACGTTTTAAGAACGTCTAGAAAACCCTTTAAAACATGTCTGGAACATTTATAGAACGTTTATAAACGTCCAAATGTTCTACAAACGTTTTAAAAACGTTTAAAAAACACGTCTAAAACAATCATTGCTGACCAGTTTGAAAAAAAAAAACAGTTTAATTATAGAGTAACATTATTTTGCAGGGTCGAATATTGATACACATATCCGCACACACAACTGTAACCCTATATAAATCCAATTCTAATCCTATCTTACCCTCTCCTAGTCCTTTCGCATCTTTAACACGCTCACTTTCATATATATATATATATATATATATATATATATATATATATATAAATGTAAGAAATTATACATATACAACAGCTTTGGCAACTCTTTTATTTAAATATTTTGTGAAAGAAATGGATGAAGAGAACAATAGTAGGCGTAGCTTAAATTAAGGTTCCCCAGAGCTATCTACCCTTTGGAAAAATTGGTGATGCCGAAAAAATCGAACCCGGGCCCCCAGCTTTGAACGCCGGTGCCTTAACCACTAGACCACAGAGACGGGTTAGTGGCTAAGGCGACCCCGATCGATTGACCGTCAGATTGACAAATTCTCGACACTATACCAATTATAATTCCCTTTGTTGGGTGCAGGTAGGTTTTGAACAATGACAAGCCGCCATGACTATATATATATATACTATGGTTATATGCTCCAAAAACAATAGTTAGTGTAACTAGGGATAAATATTTTGATGTAATTATTGTTATCTGCACTCAATTAAGTAAGGGGCATTCATTGTTCTATTGTCTAAAATTCTAAACGTTTATTGGCATATATGCTTAAATATTCCTTCTATTTAGTTTTGTGCCGCTTATCTATTAAAATGTAAAAAAAAAATATGACACAAGTCAATAGGTCTAATACGTGCATGAATATTTATGAGTATCTGAGTACGAAGACGTACATGATCTAACAAAAACGGTTTGTAAACGTAGTATATCAAACGTTCTGTAAACGTGAGAACGTCTCAAAAATAAAGTCGAAACTTAAATGACCGGCGTGTACATAATCGGGTGTGATTGAACACAAACTTGAACGTCATATAAACGTTTAAAAATCGTTCATTTAGGACGAAGACGTACAGGACCTAAAAAAAAACGTTTGGAAAGCGTTCTGAAAACGTTTTGTGGTTGCTGGGTGTATTCACAGTGTCATTAATGATAATCCTGGTGATTCTTAGTTTCAATACGGTGAGGGAATATGTCATGCAGCATTTTCATATATATTACGTGGTATCCACCCATTTTTTTTTTTTGCTTTATCCTGCACAAGTGCTGCACTATCTCTACAAACATTGCTTTGTAAAATGATGTGATTGATTGCAGTATTACGGTAACAGAACCAAGTTCAGGGTGATCGGGCGGGAGGACGAGCTGGAGAAGCAGAACCGCGACGCGCTCAAGATAGCACGCGAGGTCGCCGACGAGACGGGCACCTTGATGTGCGGAGATCTCTCCAACTGCTACACCTACAGGCCCGGCGATGAAGACGCCATCAACAAGACCAAGGCCATGTTCAAGGTTCGCAGCTATGGTTATCTCTCTCTCTCTCTCTCTCTCTCTTTCTCTGTCTCTCTGTCTCAATAGCCCCGTTCAAATTCCATAACCATGATAATACCGCTATTATTACTGATGCACGTCGGTAAGCGAGTTTCCAGCGAGCCGCCAAAAGCACCGTTCGTATTCAGCTGTGTTTTGGACAACTCTCTCCAAACCGATGGAGACATAATCTGCTCAGCTATACGAGCGGTGCGATTAGCGACTCACATGCCAAAGCGCGATGCACAAGGCGCAACATTTACGGCTATTTTGCGGACGCAGTTTGTAAGATTCGCTTACCGCAATATTGCGGTATTATTACTAGGTAACCCCGTTCATATACACCGCCTATCCGCGAAAAAGGCGCAACATTTGCGGCAATTTTGCCGATGCATTACCGATAGCTGCGTATATGAACGGGAATCGCTCAAATAATGCGGTATTTGCTTCCTCCTTTTTTGCGCTTATTTTGCGGCTTTTTCGCGGATCGAGACCTAGTAATAATACCGCAATATTGCGGTAAGCGAATCTTATAAACTGCGTCCGCAAAATAGGCGTGAATGTTGCGCCTTTTGCATCGCGCTCTGGAATGTGGGTCGCTAATCCTACAGCTCGTATGGCTGAGCGGAGCATGTCACCATTGTTTTGGAGAGAGTCCAGCTGTCCAAAACACCGCAACATTTCGGATTTTGGGGGTGTATATGAACGGTGCTTTTGCGGCTCGCTGGAAACTTGCTTACCGATGTGCATCGGTAATAATAGCGGTATATGGTATATGAACGGGGCTGGTTTCGATCCGCGAAAAAGCCGCAAAATAAGCGCAAAAAAGGAGGAAGCAAATACCGCACTATTTGAGCGATTCCTGTCCATATACGCAGCTATTGGTAATGCATCGGCAAAATTACCGCAAATGTTGCGCCTTTTTCGCGGATAGGCGGTGTATATGAACGGGGTTTCTGACTCCCCCCCCCCCCCCCCCCCCACCTCTCTCTCTCTGTCCAAATAACTTTCCATATATCTCTGTCTCTGTCTCCGCGTCGCTTTGCTAAAAGTGAACTCCAGTACAATGATAAGTTGGTAACGATATAATCTAGTACCCACGTGTCAAAACAATGAACGTGGAATAGCATATTTAATCGAAACATTAAAGACAATGAAACCACTGATTTGTGATACTTACATGAATCATATTTTTCACTTTTTGTGTTTAAGCGAAGTTTATTTCAAATTCGAGGAGCTTTAATTTTTTTTTTATTGCTAGGCTCTAAATGTCAATATACATTGATATATTACCCCCCCCTCTCTCTCTCTCTCTCTCTCTCTCTCCGTCTCTCTCCGTCTCTATTTCTGTCCGGCTCTCTCTGTCTGGCCGAGTTTCTCTTTCCGCTCATTCTGTTTCCTTTTATTTCACAACACACCTAATTTTCAGACAAATGAAACCATTTTAACCCGATAATTCCTGCATACTGTCTCCATATGTCTATGCCAGGAGCAAGTGGAATGGGCGGTAGATGAGGGTGCTGATTTCATCGTGGCCGAGACGTATTGCTACCTCGGGGAGGCTCTGCTTGCCACTGAGGCCATCAAGGCATACGGAAAAGGTACGGTCTCCTAGACATTTAATTAGAAAAAGAGGGATACAAAGCAAGAGATGGAGGAATGATTTAACAGCACAAAACGGCATTGTTTGGCAGAGAGCAGCTCAAGATAGATCAAAATGGAAGATTGGTGAAGAGGCCTTCACTCCTGCAGTGGAGTGAAGAAGGTTGAAGAAGACGAACGGTCTTTGTGCGTCCTCGTCCAAAGATAAGTATGATTTTAGTTAGCCTAGTTACTAGGCTGCGGAGTGCATGGGCACAACTGAGCCTGTTAACAACTATGTCTGGTAATACAGACTAGGCCCTTATCCCCCTGACTGCCCTGAACTATTCTATTCCTCGCCTTTCCAGGGCAGTCAGCGGGATTAGGGCCTAGTCTGTATTACCAGATATAGTGTTAACAGACTCGGTTGTGCCCATGCACCCCGCAGCTAGTAACTATAGGATAGCGTCTTCTAAGCAATGTATAGACGTTCATTCTGCAATCATGACGTCACTTACCTTAATGAATAACCCTGACCCTGACCCTCCGCCTCCTGTTCTGTCAACGTCCAGGCGTCCCGTCCGTGGTCACGCTGGCCGACCTCCTGAACGAACACGACAAGGACGGAACGGCAGTCACGTCAGACGGAGTCGAGTTTACCGAGGCTCTGCGGCGCCTGGTCGCAGCCGGGGCCGACGTCGTGGGCATAAACTGTGTCCGAGGTCCTGAGACGATCATGCCGCTCGTTGAAAACGCCGTCAAGGCCGACCTCGGGGTGAGCTGGGCTGGCTAGAGGCGATATTCAACTTTTCGTGTATTTTAAAGACAGAATGGCCCATTTGCGAAAGTCATGAAACTCGGGAGAATCAGAAGTATATCGTCACAATAACGTGAATAAAGTGTATGAAATATCACGGTTAAAGCTTCACGATTTTTTTTCAAGAAAAGGGAAAGGCTATCGTTGCTTACATTTGAAACATATCTCGCGTTCATAGTCTATATTCATAATCGTATTATAATCTCTGGGATACAAAAACGTGGAAGTTTTGGACGACCTGCCCTAAACCTCCTCGATATCTAGCGATCGCTATAATTCCACTTAAATCAGTGAGCAGTTCTATTATAAATTTCCGTCCATTTTCCGTGTTTCTACTAGTTTTTTCCTTTTTATCTGCATAAGGACAACCCTGTCTTAAAGCATATTTATCGCAAGACCAGAGCAGCCAGAGCGGAAGTGGTCATCGAGAAACCAATGACAGCGGGTCGGTCGGTCATGAGCTTACGAACCATGGGCAAGATTTGGTTTGAAAACATTTTTGTAAAAAACCCTCAAAGGTTGGTTTGTAGATATTTCTTTCCCCACTCCCACTAAATTCGTATCTGCACGAGTTTTAGATGAAGTAATCATAGCGATGGTGTCTGTGTGTATGTATGTGTCCCCGTACAGGCGCCCCTGGCCGTACTGCCCGTGCCGTACCGGACCACGTCGCAGCACGAGACTTTCCTCTCCATCCCAGACCCAAGTACAGGTAGGCCAGCGGTGATCCCAGTCAATGTAGCATTACGTGTCATCTCTTCCTCAAGATTCAAGATTCAAGATAATTAATCATCATATTGAAATGTGTAACATTTCATCTCGGACATTGACATTGACTGTGCATATAATTTTATACAATTAATAGATTTATCAAAAGAAAGCATGAATTCAGCGTGTTACTTTCGTACACAACTAAAAATTCTTCATTACAGTAAATAAATGTACGTACATGAGTATTGCATGGGAAGATCAATTAATTTAATACATGAGACATAATCATTATAATAAGGTAAATTCAAGATTAGAAGTATTGCAGTTATCATTCCTCATTTGTACAGATAATGGAATCTATAACTATACTATAAAAAGACTCTTCTTTATGCACGACTGGTAACCCTTTCTTCGGCTAAATCGGATTCTCAATGATTTTGATTCCCATCAGCTAAAATTCAAATCCTACCTTTGTAAATGAAAATACTTGTTAAAAAGCGTCTGAATACAAAGTTTCTGATTTGTCAAATTTGATTAGGATTGTTGGAAATTAACTCCCACTACGTTAAAACAGATATAAATTGGGATATCTCACTTAACACAATAAAAGGGTCACCAGTCGTGCGTAAAGCCATTCTGAGCATAAGAACAGCTTGGTGAAACACCCCCTGGCATGCCTGGTACCCTGAATTTGACATTCGACATGGTTTCTTCTTTTCCCGTGTCTTCCTCTTCATCCCCTTCTTCTTTCTCTCACCATTATAATCGCCCCGCTTCTCTTGGTTGTTGTTTGATTCAACCCTAATTCCCATGCCCACGTTCCATGCCTCGTGTATTGTACATCATGTACATGTTGTATGATTTACCTTGAAGACCAGACCCTTCTATACTCATCGACCCATCAATCAAACCCGTTATTGCGTTATTAGTTTACAAGTCACGACTTCTTATATATACAGCTTATCCAAATAATTGGCAAGCAATAAATCACCGACTCGTATATGTATGTTTATCTTTGTCTGCAACATTGCTGATACTGAGTTTTGATCATGTGCAGTGTACATGGTGTACACGGGGTTTCTCTTTCGCTCTTCCACTCTCTCGCTCTTTCAACCCGCCCGTCTCTAGCGACGCCCCCCCCCCCCCCTCTCTCTGTCTATATATGTATATCACCATGTATTTCTGTGTGCATGTCTGTCTGTCTGTCTGTCTATATACCTGTTTGTCTGTTTGTCACTCTCTCTGCCTATATGTATACCACCATGTATGATGTATTTCTGTATGCATGTCTGTCTGTTTGTCTTTCTGTCTCCCTCGCGCGCGTTCTCAATGTCTATCCCATGTCGAAGCGGACGAAGCAGCCCGTTATTGTTAATGTTGAAGTTCAAGTGCCGTTCAAATCGCCTATGTGATTATTGATAATAGAAGAAGTGAAATAGAATCATTTGAATGAACTTAGCCGCCAATGCAACATGTCGTTCACCCCAATTTAATATTTCAGATTTACTTGCGCAAGAGTTTTTTTTTTAATATTTTTTTAAAGCCAAGTCAGAGAAACGAGCTCGAACTCTAACCTGAACAGATCGATGTTGATAGAGTCCATGGAAAAAAAAATGTCGGTCGTCGACCATGTTTACAAATCAATTGTTATAGGGGGATATGCCTTCCGTCTATGTAAAGACAGCACATGATGCCTGGTAACCTGTACAATTGGTTATTTTAGTCTTACTATCGGGACATCATGAGAAGTGGCCCACACATCAAGCAGGCTTCCGGATTGCTTAAAGTCTGTATGACAGACACTGTGGCAGTAGTCAGTAGCTCAGTCACATCCCTGGTCATGTTACAACTCTATACGCGCTTATCGATTTTTTGACGCAGCTTCGGACCTCCATAAATGTTGCGTCAAGTGTATATCTAAGTTGAACAGCGAAGGTTCAATCCAGTCTAACGTAACCAACGTATTGTAATATCGTTGATTCACGAGTTTGTGACAAGCTATTTCTTCATACTTGTCATATTGTACAGTGGTTGTTGTCAGTTTATTTCATGTCACACCAAGTATGTACTTTGACGGTCACAGAATTCTATATTACATGACGCACTGTTGACGCACCTTTCCTATGGCATGCGTACACGGATGCGTTATGCAACTGGTATTACGTACGTGTAGGCCTATTTGATGATGGCTCATTACTGTGGTATGCTGAAGCTGTTTTTGTGATCTTGTGACCCAGGGCGCCGAGCATTTCCCGTGGACCTGGACTGCCTGCTTTGCTCGCGAGGCGACATCGTCAAGTTTGGGCGACGGTGCGCGGAGCTGAAGATCCCGTACGTGGGAATCTGCTGCGGCAACGCCCCTCACTACACCCGCACCCTCGCCGAGACTCTGGGGCGCGTGACTGGGGCGTCCAAGTACTCGCCCGACATGAGCGTTCACGGACTGTACGGCACCAACACACAGAAGATTGAACCCCACTACCCTGAAAAGATGTCAGCCAGATACGCAGAGAAATAGACATGAGCGACAGAGAATCACTCACCTAGTACACATTTAAATCACAAGGATTAAGAAAAAAATAACTTTTTTTGGAAAATTAACATGACACAATCATCAGGCTATTTGTTTTGCCGAACGGCTATGAACGTCTGTTGAGATTTTGCTTTTGTTTTTGCACAAGTAGTCTTCTAACGAGTCCATCTATTTCCCCAAACATGTTGTATATAATGAACATAATCATTATCGTCACGTAAAAATGACTCGTTAAAAGTCAAAGTATAATAAATATTTCTGTTATCAAATTTATTGACGTTTCTTTGAGTAAATTCAGTTTAAAAGAAAAAACATTTTAACTTCTTTTCAAACTCGAACAAGTCTTTTGGATCAAAAGTAGAAGGATTGACTATAAATTCACGTTACAAAATGATAATCACTGTATTGTGCAAATATAATAATCATGTTCAAAATAAAGAATACGTCTTTGGTAACATTTTAATCTAATATGAAAACACTTTCATTCCTGTCTATATCTTCCCGGAAGTTGCTAGTCTTTTTCACAGTGGTTATTGCTAATTTCCTATACTAACCATAACCAAAGCGAAGTGAGAGGAAAATAAACTCAAAACAAAGAAATCAGTTCGTGATTGTTGTACGGAGTGTTTTAATTCGGGCAGCTAATAGATTGCAAGGATTTCCATGCATAGGCTACTTCCAAACTCTGCCCCCACTCTACGTTTTAATCGCAAGTGTAAACGCACATTTTAATACGATATGGCCGTCACAGTTTGTGAGTAAAGATAAACAAACTAATTGCTGCGGGAAAGAATATTAAATGCCATCACGTCATTTATAACTCACGATGCTTCTACGTGTCATATGCACAATGGGAATTGGTGTCAATTATCATTTCTAATTTATGAATTAGTTATCTGATACATTCACGTCTTGTGCACGAATTTGTATGAAGTGAAAATCAAAGTATATGAGTATTACCAAAAATATTAGTTGAATAAAAGTGGTAATAACCTGTATTAAACCTCCGAAATGTACATCGTTTAACTTTGTGGTGCGTTAATACAGCTTGATCCGAGTGGCAACACCTCCCTGCATGCGTTAATACCAAAAAGTGAGAAAACAGTATTGAGCACTATGCTTTTTCTAGTCGGTGATCTTCTCGTGTCAATCTACAATATACCACTTCGAAAACAGGTGTCCTCGTTCATATTCAACTGACAAGAACGTGTACGTTTATGATGTATTTGGAGGGAGAGAGAGAACGAGTTGATCATATGCATTATTCATTATTGTGGATCTCTTTCCTCGATTCTAATCACGCAGATGGCATATTAAGTATGGCTCGTTGTCTGCGAGACTCTCTATCTCCCCGAAGTACATCATAAATATGCACGTACTTGTCTGTCAAAAAGGGACAAGGACCGTTGTTTTTGTATTTCCCACCCCTTTCCCCACCCCTCTCCCTCACCCCTCCACATAGTACCCCTCATTTCCCTACCTCACCCCTCCACACCCATTCACAATATTTTCCCACCTCATCCCTCCACCATGTTCACACTAATTTTCCCCACCATACACATTTCTCCTCCATTCCCCACCTCAACCATTCACCTTAATCCCCACCTTTTCCTACATAACCCCTCCACCCATTTCCCATCCTTTCCCCACTGCACCCCTCCACCCCTTTCCCATCCTTTCCCCACTGCACCCCTCCACCCCTTTCCCATCCTTTCCCCACTGCACCCCTCCACCCCTTTCCCATCCTTTCCCCACCGCACCCCTCCACCCCTTTCCCATCCTTTCCATACCTCAACCCATTGCCAACCCACCTGACGGAGAAGCTCTCCTCTCTTTACCACATTAATAATAACCTAATCAAACAAAATGCGCGCCCTTGCCTGCTACAACAGTACATTACCCATGACGGGCCTCCTGATGATAATAACAATGCGTGGCAACTTGGATGAATAGGTTGTCTCCCTTTTGGCTACGTTATTTTGACGAACGGTTAATTTCTATGGCTGCGCCCCATGCTCTTAAAAGCGACTGTCACCCATACATCAACCGTGGATGCATGCCACAGAGTACACCGCACACACTAACAACCATTGCATGCATGTGTTTCCCCAATGCAAAGTGTTAAATATACCTCAAAGGGATTCACCTGGTTTAATGCGCTTGCCCCAGGTTCCAGTGGGCTGTATCAGTAATTCGCGTATGTCGAGGGTTTGGGGTGGCTGGGGGTTGGGGCGAATAATGAATGCGTGTTTATGTCTACAGGTGTATGCAGGGGAGGGGAATATAATGTAATACACCGTTGAGGCCAAAAGTTTACATACATCCATGGAATTCAGTGAAATTTGCTCGCTTGCAAAACATCGTAAAATTTACTATATCTTCAGAAATATAAATACTACCATTACGAATTTGGTATCAAATTCAAGAGCGTATTAAGCTCTTACACATGATTGGGATGCCGTTGGGATTAAAATATATTTCAAGTGGAATTTTCTTTGAAGCACAATGTGAAACACAATCGAAGTTTAAGCACTGCGGGCATGCTCATATTGAACGCATGTACCATGGTGCGAATCATAGCGACAGCTGTCTCCGGTCTCTAGGCTAGAGGTTTCGGACGACCAGCCCAAAACCGCCTCAAAATCTATCGATCGCTAAAATGATATAGTTTCCAATTTTATTATTTGGGAGAATTTCTGATATGGTATCTTCTTGCATTTTCCGTGGTTTAGAGGATTTTTTTTAGACCTGCATAAGAGACACCCTGTCTTTAATGAGGGGGAGTGTTAAGATATGTACATGTATGTGTTTTTTTGTTGTTTGACTGTGGTTTATATTTGGAGAAAATTATATATTTGAAAAGGAATTCATAAAACGAAAAACCCACTGCCTTATTGCATGTATTGCGAGCGAGGAAGCTGAATACAGAATCACATGTGCAGGCGGCTTTTGCATTCATTTCGTCTCACGGCTCCCATTTATCTCTCCTGCCGGTTTATTTCACTCGCCTCATCAACTACAGAGTGAGATGATTCCACCATGGTCTATGACTCCACGTAAGCGCGCTGTGCTGATGATTATATTGCATTTGATGTTAAACCGGAAAGCGACTTGGAAGCGTGTGCTTCCTCACACACGCAATATTAAATCAGATGATGAGAATCAGTCATTCATACCGCACGCATGAACCTCACGTGATTGGATGAGAATACCGGGGTCTGAGCATGCGCAGTTCCAGCGCCTGTATGATGTCCATACCCTGTTGCCGCTGTGCGTGTGGTCGGGCAATCAATTTCACGAGAGCGCAGCCAGCAGAGCCTCGAGATGGAAATCACTTCTTCTTCATTCTCCATCTTCGTCTGCTTCGTGTTTTTTTTTTTTCTGAGAATGGATGCGGAGAGGGTGGCGATGTTTCCCCGAGTCCTTCACGGCGTCGAGTCCGTGTCCCAAGGCGTGATATAAGAGAAGGGGATATTGAGAAGCAATCCGTGATAGTTTGAGCTAAGAGCGTGACTTGAGCTTTAACGAGGTGAGGAGAAAATAACGGCGGACATGTAGAGATTATGTTCACCAACTAACCTCACGTTATTGAACAGACTTCGACATCCCATCAAAACGATTTATCTTACTACAACGTGATCAGATGGATAAGTATCGGGAGCGAAGCAACGGGGAAAGATACACGGATACAACGTTGATATTGAGTGCATTCATAAGTACTACATTTCCGAGATTTAATAACGATTTGTGGCCAGTATTCAGCTATCAGCAATGTTAGTCCATGCATCTTGAGGGACTTCGCGATTCATCGATCGTCAACAGGTCGTTCATCGGAGAGAAGACTTACCTGTTGTCGTAGCTGCTGTTGCTAGAAATTCGTAGACGTCGACCAACCACGACTAGACGACACTAGGCATACCAGGGTTCAGTGTTTCAGCCTCCCCCACCCACCGCCCCCCCCCCCCCCCCCCGGCCCCCATCTCGATCTTTCTCTCTTCCCCGTCTGTCGCACGATATGTATACCTCTCTTTCTCTACATCTTCCTCCATCTATCTTTAACACCTTCTCTCTCTCTCTCTCTCTCTCTCTCTCTCTCTCTCTCTCTCTCATTCCTTCTCTCTCCCCTCCTCCCCAATCTATTTATTTCCTCCCTGGCACGCTCTAGGTCTCCCATCCGTGCCGGGTTGTGCGCTTGATCGAGTGAAGCGTTACATCTAATTGAAGCCAAAGGGCGTCTGATATGAATTACCCACCCAGCTGCAATAGCACATTTGTAACTCCAACCCTGATTCATATTCAAGAGTTTTGCCCATACTCTCGCATGTCATGCTCTGCTCACGGCGAAGAAATTTCTTCGCATTCTACTGAAGTTGTCTGTATCTGTCTTCGTGGCGAAGCTCTGTTCTCATGGCGAGGGGACATCGACATCCAAGATTCCCCGTTGAGCACGGCATTATCGTGGTGGATATATTACGGTTGACCTCTTTGGAGAGAAACGAGTGAAACACGCGATGTGACAGGTAGATGATGAACTCGTGAGGAATTAAACGATTAAACCGGGCACGCCATTAGTTTAATCTCTGCTCCGTATTGGAACGCTTCAATGGATTATATAGATTGAGCTATTACAGTGTAACGCCCTTGCTTTGCCCAATATGTGACAAATTTTGAGACGACTTTTTGTGCAACGACAGTCACGGAAGACACTTCGTCTGGAAAGGGAAACTCACGCAGTTAGTGTATCGTAGGTCCATCAAGAAGACATGAGGATATTAAAACTCCAACCGTTACAAGAGTGGAATAAAGACATGTCCGGTCGGAGAAATAAGAGGAGAGAATCAATGCTGCTCCAAGACAAAAACATAACTGTTCGCAAGACCATACGTGTGTCATGAAGTACAAAGTGGAATTATGTGGCATAGACAAAATAAAAGTGGTGTTGTGACTATAGTGCGGCGGTTTATTGACCAATTACCTGTTTCGCCGGGAGACACGTGATAGAGGCCTTATAATCAAGAGGATGACCCCCATCACTTAACGTTATTTTGATGGGATGTCTTTGCTCCTTTGGGGATGTTTTATTAAAAAAATGACCCACAGGCTTCTCAACTGACCACACAACTTGAAGCTAAATTATGGTCAATAACTCCCTCAAACTGTCAAAATGACTACGCTTGGTTTAACCCCAGAAAACTGATTCGAAATTGACGTACTGTACGTCGTCCAAGGAAGTCAGTAAAGTGCTCCTCCCGGTTGTAAACACATCTCTCGTCCACTGAACTCAAAAGTATTGATGTACAAATCAAGGGAATGTGCCATATGTTTTTCAATTCTTTCATTGAGTGTTCAAATAGTACATTGCCGTTAATCGCTTGCGCGGGAGCATCGGGTACGCTTGTGCGCCAGTTTGTGATATGTTTTGTGCGATATAAGTCGATTCTCATTTCGCATTCAACTCGGGTTGTCGCTGTAATGAAGCTTCGCTCACGGATATCGAGCAATCAGTGACGTTTGGAAGATGATTTTCAGAGGAAATCTATTCGTGGTACAGTGGATCCAACATATGGGAAACACAGGAAAGACACTGAGTATTATTTATTGCAGCTATATTTGCAGTTATCTGTAGTAGTTGTCCTTTGTCGAGTCTGATTGCCTTTCATCCACCAATCACTTCTGCTATCAATGAAGGTCGTTTGTAAACGTGATTAACCATTTCCCGCACTGTGATAGTTGTTAGAGTGAGGCGGGTTCGCATTTAAAAGTGGATGAAACCGGCGTCCACCTTTTGACACGATGCTTGGGAACGACACCTTCGTCATTCCCTTCGGTTTTCTCAATCTGACGAAGCTCGCCAACAACTCTTGCCGGATTACGAACATCAGTCGACATGGGAAGCCCATGTCTGAGGGCTTTCTTGCTTTTGTTGCCGTTTATTACGTCATCGTGATCGTTCTCGGTGTAATCGGGAACGGCCTCATCATCGCCGCCTTTCTGAAGGGCCCAAAGCTTCGTCGTGTCACTGTCAACGTTATCATGGTGCACATGGCCGTAGTCAACCTCATTCACGTCTGCATCTCCAACCCTTTCGCCCTGATCAAAAACTACAACCCAGATCTCATCGAAAACAGGACCGTTAACTGCACGCTGGCCATATCGTTCTGGATGTGCTTCACGATCTCGCTGTATAGTCTAGTCGCGATATCGATCAATCGCTTTCTGTTGATCGCTCGGCCGTCAACCACGTTCCGTAGGTTCTGCACTGGTCGCGCGGTGGGTTTGGTTCTCCTTGCTATATGGGTCTTCGCGTTTACACTGCATTTCTCTCTCTGGTTACAGCTCATGCTCTCCAGTCGGAACAGGGCTCGCCACAAACATATCGGAGAGTGCGAACACCACAAACATCGGATCACCTCGATGGAGCTGATCACGATCTACTCTCTCGTGATCTTCGTGCCTCCGCTCATTATAGTACCCATCATGCACTCGCTGACGCTGTACACCATGCGGTCCAGTACGCGCCGCGTCCAGCGCGCATCGGAGGCCGTCGTGCTCAACCGTCAGCTGCAAGGTAAGCGCGACCAGTCGAAGACACCCTCGGGCTCCCTCCTCGACGTCACTCGCCCCATTGCCTCAACATCTGCTTCCGGGCTTCATACTAAGTCGGAGGTCGACTTCCTCGCAACCACATTTATATTAGCAAACCATTCTCTGCGTGCGGCAGCCATTGTAGTAACTCCGCCAGGAGGGTCGTCATCCAACGATCTGGACTGTGACACGGGCAATGCCAAGCGGACAAAAAGTCGCTGGAGTTTGTTTCGCGTTTGTCGCGATGACGTCAATGAATTGGACTCGGCTCAAGGATCTCGTCGACCACGGCTCGGTCGACAACGGGGTGAGCTTCGTCTGATTCGTCTCATGTTGTCGGTGTACTCGATTTTGATTGTGACATGGATCCCCACGCTTATCATGATGACGGACGTGTTTGATTTGACAGAGCTTCACATTCACGGAATGCTACGTCTGGGACTGTTGTATCCGCTGTTCCCTTCCTTAGTCCCATACGTGTATCTGTGGAGCAACAGGAACTTTCAGAGGACCATAAGGAGGTTTCTACGACGGCACTCTTCTGCCAGAATCTATAAGCCCGCACAGACGGAAAAACCCGAGTAGGTGGATACGCAGTGCGTCATAAGTAGGCGGTGGGCTTATATACGAAGGAATGCCTATGGAGCACAGATGCCACGAAAAATCCTTCTTAGGTGATGAGGTAATAATCGGTTCCACCGTTAGGTAACTATGAAAACGGAACACACTATACTTTTGATCTGGTATACTAACCTACTGCTCAATCATAAGAAAAGGCAGAGGAGAGGCGTGAAAGAAATTGGCTGTGCATGCTTTCGGCTCGTAGCGTTTTAGAAAGGTTAATATCTATATTTTATAATTTTGTACTTGAACATGATTCTATTTATTGTACAACTCAAATGAGCGAGCAGGTTTATTTCCAATGGGAATGGACACTACGGAGTACCCCCACTCCCACACACACACACAGGCACACACACACACACACACACACACACAACCACACACACATGCACACACACATGCACACACACACATGCAAACACACACACATGCAAACACACACAGGCACACACACAGGCACACACATACACACACAGGCACATCCACACACACACACACACACACATGCATACACACATGCGCACACACACACACACACACACAAACACACGCTAGTTTACTAGTGAACAAACCCTTCATACCTCCATGATAAAGCAAACGCATTGTTTATACATGTATTGTACATGTCATAATAAACTAATTCACACTCACCTTTGTTTGAACCTGTCAATTAGGGAAATGAATGTTGTCTATCTCATTGAGCAATCACCCAGCATGTCCTGAGACCACTCTGCTCGATGTTGATTGTCAACTCGCGCTTTCTAGGAGTCAAAATATTGACACTGTTGGAAAATAGTCAAAAGTAACAACTCGCATCGAACTGGATTTTACATATCATAATGTAAAAAAAAAATGTCAATTTTTAAAGCAGGTTTCATGACAATCATTATTAATCATTTTGCTAATAAACCTGTGAATATTGGACCGAAACATTTGTGTGTATTAGATAATCTATTCTGAGCACAAATACTGCCCATGGTGTACGACACATTCCAACTCCCATGTTGTTGTTTTTTCCCAGAAGCATCATCCATTACAAGTGGAACTGTGATGGCTGCTATCGGAGTGACATGAGAGATTGCAATGAGCATTGTTGTGTTCTGACTTAATTATTTGATACACGCAAATTTTTATGCACAAATTTGTCCAAAAGCGAAAATTTAATTACATATTCTAAAGAATACCAAAAAGAACATTTATGAAATTTCACCACATCTGCCTGTAAGATATTAACTTAAACATGACTTTGTGTAAATTTTAGTTTGATTTAAGTTTTTGCAACTGTTTTTTTTTATCATGTTTCATAAGTGTCGAAAGGTTTTTTAAACCCTAGTACAATCAATACTCGGTGGTTTAACCAAGAAGGTGTTAGAACTGGAGTCGACACGAAGAGTAATTATTCCTACAACAGATGCGTACATTGATAGTTCAATAGAATATTTGACGCTTTTGGTTCTTTGATCGAGGGAGGTCCGCCGCCAAATATGAAAGACAAAGTTTGGATGCATTTAGAGGAATATATATCCTGTATGCGCAGAAGATTTCAGAACTACTTCATGTACTGAAGTGCATCTGCAGTAGTAGAATATCATATAATGATACGATTCTGTGAATTTCAGATTATATTGTTTCTTATTTGTTTGTTTTTTGATAAATCGAGAAAAACAACCTCGATTTCATGTACGGAGATGTCCGAAAAAGTTACGGACCAAATGCTTTATACAATTTTATCAAAATTTGGCTTCGCTCACCCCCAATCTAATTTCCAGTGTGTGTAATAAGATCAGCAATGAACTCCCGGCGAAGGCTGATCGGTTGGCTTATTTCTCAAACCAGATTTGTTTTTGTTATTCAGAAGAAGGCACTGCCTAATTAGGAACACAGCGTATTGTTTGAAACACCTGTATGTCTTCATTTTTTATGACGCGGCGGTCATCATAGATCAAAGGAAGTCTATCCGAGCGCAATGCATCCATGATAGGTCCATGGTTGAACGGTGGTTTGTATGCATCGCTGACCTCAATACCAAGTAACCATGGTTACCTGCTCGCTATGAGAGTTTCCCTTTCTGATATTTCAGCATTGTTGCATTGTGGTAAATGTTGTTCTACCGCTTGCCGCGCGTCACACGCCATAACCACGACAACGACAATGCTGCCCTCCTTCGATGAAAGGAAACATGTGAAAAATCATTGACACCAATGTTATTGATGTTTTTACGGTGTATTTAGCGTTTCCCTGCATACAGGTAGAATTTGAAAAAGGGTACATGTATATTCATCTTGATATTTAAGATATTTGTAAGATATTCATGTCAATATGAAATGATACTGCACTGATGCCAAAGCAAGTGACCGACACTTTTACTCATTTATAAGAAAATGAAAATGTTGTTACTCGCTTCCTTTTGTCAAAGTAGGACAGAATGCTAAATTGAGTAGTTCGCATTTCATCTCCACTCGGGATGGAGCCGGGGGGGGGGGGGGGGGGGGGAGGTGGGTGGGGGGGGGGTGAAACATGGGCATGATAAGGAGGTGCGATCCCTCGTTCAGATTTAAGCATCAAGTTGTAAGTAAAAAAAAAAAGAACTTCCATCAATTAATAGAGGCTCTAAATGTACTTGTGTTTATTCTTTGTGTTCCATGTATGCACTTTACATAATTAATACACACAAATCCCATCGAGTAGCACATCTGGCACATAAATGGTTAAATGTAATGGGTTTTACATATCACATGGATTTGTGGTCGCGTTGTTTAACAATAGATACTAGTGCCTGCAGAACTTTGCGATGGCAAGATGTTTTTGAACATCATAATATATCAACAAATTAAAGCGACGCGACCTGATGAATGCTGCCAGTAGGGATATTTCTTATTAGCTTTGTGATCTTGATTCGGTAGAAAGATTTTCGGTAGAAAGATGGAAAATTATATCGATATTAATACCGACTCCACTTTCATTTGGAGCCGGAATGTATTTTCCTTGCTTTCCTTGAATTTTAATGGAAATATCCTCTTCTCTCTCTCTCCCTCTCTCTCTCTTTACTAGTTTTGAATAAGCTTTCATATGGAAGCAATGATATATATTTTTTTCATATTTGCATATAATTTTGTTCTTTGTACATGCATATGCCAACCATGGTTTGCATTTTATATCCTTTTGTACATGTCAAATGACATCATTCAAATGAAATATGCCATGTTATGTATCATGTTATTTGACTGGGAAATAGTAAAATACGGCGGGTGGCTATGGCAATGTACAGCCTTTTGAATGTAGCTTAAAGAGTTACCAAATTAGACAAATAAGTTCCCACTAATCTAAGTAAAATTATCCACTAAAAACGAATTTCACATTCGTTTGCCGCAATAAAGTCTCATTTCGACGAAAATTTGAAAAAAAAACCGCACGCCTCCAGTGACGTATGAGAAGTCAAAATGCCATAAATGCCAACGGCGTAAGTACAATTTTTTATTCACGCCATTCAAACAATACGTTACCAATGGGAACCCCAAAGCTTGTCCGAGGTTTGTCTCAGTAGCAACAACTAATAGATTCAAATTGCATTCCATCCATTGAATCTGAATGACAAGATACAGTTGAATGCAATAACGCGTTATTACGCAGTTAGGGGAAAAGTTGTGAATACATTACGAAAATGGTCTGTTGTTGACTTCCGTGCAATCTATGGAATTTTGACTTCTCATACGTCACTGGACGCGTGCGTTGTTTTTTCAAATTTTCGTCAAAATGAGACTTTATTGCGGCAAACGAATGTGAAATTTGTTTTTAGTGGATAATTTTACATAGATTAATGGGAACTTATTTTTCTAATTTAGTAACCCTTTGATAGCGGGGTTTCGGATGGCGTGGACGAATTCGCGTGGGTGGAGTGCGGGCTTATAGCAGCTGCAACCCGTGTGTTCAACGAGGAGGTGCGCGAGCGCCTATAACGATCAATCGCGAGAAAGCGCCTCTAGAACGTATTTCATATTTTTGCGTAGGCAAACGTTTCTCGTGCTTATTGTGTAGCGGCCGGTGCTATAAAGTAGATGTGTTATGGATGAGGACTATTGAAATGCATGTGTCATTGAACCGTACAACAGATATGCGTGACCCAGTTACCATGGTACGCGCTGTATGGTCATTATGGCACAGTGACATCACGTGAGAGTCGTTACATAAAGCATAGCTCCGGGAGCAGTTTTATGTATAAAAGATATACTTTAGGTTGCGATGGCGCTGAAAATGGAAATGAAAACATAAACGAATAAATGCAAACACCGTAGAAGAATTTAGGAGAATAAAAACTCTTCTCCAGCGAGTTTATTTATTTCGTTGTGTTAAATGTATATCAGAAGAATATATGAGGTTGCAATGGCGCTGAATAAGTAGAAATAAACACAAATAAATTACGTTATCACGTGTCCCTCCCATTCGGTAAATGAGACACGTAATGTGCATTGACGTTCATATGTTGGACTAAATATCATCCTCTCCTTCATTCTTGCATCGTGATATCAATCCACTTTATCGATAAACCTCAATCGATAGACACGCAATGTCAGTATGTGGGCTCCCTACGTGACCTCATCACAAACTGTGTTTCAAAAGTCTCACACATTATTTATTGATTTCTTCCACCAATAACCTTATTGACAAATGCCGATAATTATTCTCAAAGAAGTGACTGTAATTTCATCACGTATTTGCAACTCAAAGGACCATAATCATGTTTAATGACATGACCGTTTGTGATGAACGTAGAAATGCGTGGGCGCACGATGGTTAGGCCGAGCTGTTTGTATTCAACACGTTGACTGCCATATAAATCGATTTAAAATGGAATTGTGTGTATAACTGGTGCAAAATACGCATATGGAATATAAAGAATTAATTAATGTTGATGTGTGTTGCGATCGATGCACTTGATTGTTTTTGTATACTTTATTCACGATAAAAATTGAAATTTGAAATACACGTGGACTTTTCACTATGCTTATGTCACGAATGTGTTGATTTGTGTCGCTCTTGCTTCTACACAGAATACTGATAGCATGGGTGGATTATACTTATCTGTGTATATCCGTGTGTGATGGTGTGTTTTGTTAAAGTGTTAGCTGGCGTATATGTGTGTGTCTGTTTGTGATCGATCCATGTGTTTGTGTGCATATGAGCTTGTGTGTGCTTGTAGGTATGTGTGTGTGTTTGTGTGCGTGTGTGTGTGTGTAATATGTGTTTGTGTGTATTTGTGTGTAATATGTGTTTGTGTGTATTTGTGTGTGTGTGTGTGTGTGTGTGTGTGTGCAAATTAAGTTTCACGAGCTTCCCCCCGTGCGAAACGGGATCGCCAGGTATCGGTTGTTATTAAGTTCCCAGAAAGCAGAAACCGCATTTAGCGAATCAATCTAACATCAGCAATTCCGTGACCCGTCATGTCCGCTGCATGCGCGCCAGGACTGGCCTGCATGGTTAGCCTCCTCCGTACGTTACCTGTAGTTTCTTTCTTTTTTGGTCGGCTGCATACCAGGTATAATTACTTTGTGGCTGAAATATTACCGTGGCAACAGTACTACTCTGCATATGAAGAAGACGATGTGCTATTCGCAAGCAATCGAGTCGTTACACACACCATTCACTGCATACAGGCAGTTATCTGCAACTTCCTCTGTTTAGTTATCATTTTAGTGTATCGTACCTACTATCGCTTAGTATCATCATCTCCGCCCCCCCCCTCTCTCTCTCTCTCTCTCCCTCTCTCTCTCTCTCTCTCTCTCTCTCTCTCTCTCTCTCTCATCCACTCTCTCTCTCTCTCTCTCTCTCCCTCTCCCCCCCCCCCCCCCCCCCACGCGACATACGGAAAAGTATTCAAAGCTAGAATGTCAATAAAGGATCCAGCTCGGTTGATAGCAAGATGTAGCTCTTGCTTGGGGAGGAAAATGTCTTACATACTGACAAACAGTATCCACGTAGAACTGGGTTATGAAAACGCTGTGATATAACTATACTATGATATGTACACATGCTCTGTTATGTGAATCCATTGTGACTTGAAAGCTCCGTAACGCTGTGATCTCAAAAAACTATGATGTTTAAACAGTGGTTTAGAAACACTGAATTTGAAAGGAAACATTATGAAAAAACAAGGTGAATTTAAAACTTCTCTCTTCTTCACATCTTAAAGTTCTCTTGATCACTTATTTGACCCATATGTTTACCACTCCCCCATCCCACCTTTGTCTGTCTGTCTGTCTCTTTGTTTGTCTCTATTTTTCTATCTCTCTTATTACTGTTATGTCTATGTTAATCGTTAAATTTATTTGTTCAAGTCGTATTATACTATTATAACTGCAATTTAAATTGTATATTCTGCTTTGAATCATTACGTCTCTCGTCTAATTCCATGAACATGTTTAGATGATGATTATTTAAACGAGAAAATACAAACGAAGGAATGACATAATCAGCAATTTCTATGTTTTGTTATGATTAGTGTAGTGTTGTTTTTATATTGTCATGATTGTAATAATTCAACTATTGAGCAACGTGGACCAATTAGCATAAATATTCTATTTAGAATGTTACGTATGTGCTTGTCATAAAATGTACGCACTGCTTGCATGACTTTCTTTGTTATAATCAAAGTGTCGATCATTTGAAAATTCATCTCATTGTATGTCTTGGTTTTTCTGTTCTTTAAATCCTCGCAATCAAAAGCGTTTTCTTTTCTAATATGACTTCCTTGACGGCTCAGGAAAGTCGTAAGTGTCTTTATATATGGGTGTGTCTTGCTTCCTTTCGGCCTACACCTCGAACACTGTGGTTTCTAGCTAATGTTAATTGCGTTCTCTTTGTCTCTCTGTCTCTCTCTCTCTTTCTCTCTGTCTCTCTCTCTCTCTCTCTCTCTATCTCTCTTTCTCTCTCTCTCTCTCTGTCTCTCTCTCTCTCTCTCTCTCTCTCTCTCTCTCTCTCTCGCTTCCTCTTTACCCGTTCCATCGTCTATATCTCGCTCTCTTTATGATGTAAGGTTTCCTTCGCCACTAGAAATTGACCAACCTCACTGAAACCGTACGACTCTCCAGTCCTTCCTGAAGGCGATAGAGATGCGTCATGGCTAGTGTAGAGATCATATTCATTGTGCGTGATACGTGGATGGACACGCTTATCAGGTATCTTCGTTTAGTCGTTCTAGGCTGTGTTGATTGGGCCAGTCAGTGAAAACGAGCTCACCTGACTGAGTTTACATTTACGACACGAGGCCGGGAGATACATGCAAGGTGACACCCTCCTTCGGCAGCTCGGAATCCTAGCTACAACTTGTTGTTTAAAGGGCATCTACTGTACTGGGAAGGTAAAAAAAGCCTTCAAAAGGTAATTGTTAGCAATCTTCTTGCTAATGGTCTTAAATTCATGTATTGACCATTTTAGGAGCTTGCTGAAAGTTATTTGCCCTCAAATGATCCACATATGGAGTAATTAATGATTAATGATTAAATCCTCAAAATGTTCGGGCCGAACATTTTGAAGATTTGTGATTTAATCACTCATTACTCACGTATGAAGTACAGTGTAGTTCATTGGATGCAGCGACCGGTCAAGCAGTACGTTAATCTGAAAGCGCCATCTATCTGAATGAAATCATGGCCCCTCCTATGTTGTAGGGTCCATAATGAAATCAAGTCGAAATTCAAATGGCATAATCACATGTTAGGTATTAAAAATGTTACTGACGATTTTGAAAAGTGATACAAAATAAATTACACCTCGAGTCTAGGTGAAATTGACATACCATATTAAAGTCAAAGCAGGAAGGTGTTAGAACTGGAGTCGGCACGAAGAGTAATTTATTCCTACACCAGTCGCGTTCATTGAAAACACAATAGAATATTTGACGCGTTTGGTTCTTTGATCCAGTGACGACCGCCGCCAAATATGCAAGACAAGTTTTCGATGCATTTAGAGGAATATATATTCTGTATGCGCAGATTTCAGAACTACTTCATGTACTGAAGTACATGTGCAGTAGTAGAACATCTTATAATGGTACGATTCTGTGAATTTCAGATTATGTTATTCTTCCGTTTTTGTGGTAAATCGAGAATACTGTAGAAAACATGTCAGAGAAACGCCTCCATATCGCACATTGGGCAATCATATTTCCTTAAAAATACCTTGTAAATCGTTTATTGAGAGTTTCACCTTCCATTGAAACAAGTCGATTTCATGTCCGGAGATGTCCGAAAAAGTTACGGACCAAATTCTTTCTACAATTTTATCAAAATCTCCCATCGCTCGTCCCCGATCTAATTCCCAGTGTGTGTAATAAGATTAGGAATGAACTCCCAACGAAGGCTGAGCGGTCGACATTTTTCTCAAACCAGATTTTCTTTTGTTATTCAGAGGAAGGCACTGCCTAATTACAAATACAGCGTATCGTTTAAAACATCTGAATGTCTTGAATTTTTATGAGGCGGTGGTCATCATAGATAAAAGCAAGTCTATCCGAGCGCAGTCCATCCAGGGAAGTGTTATAGGATGGAGTAGAAAACTTCCAGGGCCGAGATGCCCCCCCCCCCCCTCCCCCTATTGATGGCACAAAAAAAGAAGGAAAAGGGAATGAACGAGAAAAATGAAAAATGAGAAGGGAAGAATTGGACAATCTTTCACGTCACAATATAAAATTTGCGCTCGCGCTCGCATTGCCTGTTTAATGAATCTAAGACGATTGACACTCAATGTATCCAGTTTTGAAATCAATATTGAAACATTATTTCATATCGAAGATTGAGCTTTCATAATTTGGTTTTATTAACACATCCTGCTGAAATCTTCTGCGCATACAGAATATATATTCCTTTAAATGCAAAAGAACCAAACGCGTCAAATATTCTATTGTGCTTTCAATGAACGCGACTGGTGTAGCAATAAACTACTCTTCGTGCCGACTCCAGTTCTAACACCTTCCCGGGTCCAGTAACCTAGAATCCATTATCAGCCCACATTCAGAATGCTTAGTTTCGTAATTCTTTTAAAATCAACTTGTAAACAGTGTCAAAATAAAATGTAAGCCAAATTACAAAGGTTAACTGACTGGCAATGGAAGCCACGTTGCTCAGTAATGTGTTTCTTTTTTAATAGCTTTAAACACCACATGGCCGACTTAAGTCGACTCATCTTCTAAAAGCCCTTATACCATATGTTTTATAATACAGGTAACCTAGGCTCTATGGCGCACTGGATGCATCGCATTCTTAATTCTTTTGTCTATCCTTTTCGCAGCTAGGAGCCGTGCCTAATTTATTGTCACCCGCGTTTTTTCGGTTTGCCTGATTTTGCCCTAAGGGTATTATGTAATAGTAAGTGACGTGAGCACATATGGGAGAAACTGATTGGTAGATTTTGTTTTAGTATGATGGAACGAGGGTCCGAGAGTACATGAGCTTGAGGGAGTGGTGTGAGAAGCTATTTTGTCGTGATTGACGAAAGACCTGTTTTGTCACCCACGGGGAGGAGTCCTTTGTGCGGGAGAGAGTCGTGGAAGTCTGGGGACTTGCTGCATGAGAGTGAGTGTATCCGCCCCTACTCTAGCTGCCACTGTTTCTGCTCTCATAAGCGGGAAGTGCAAAGGGCCGTCGTGTGGACACAAATTCCTCCGGGAGGCAGGCAACAGGGTCTTCAATTCTTCAAAATAACTGTAAGTCTGAAACATGCCAGTTTGCGGGGGGGGGGGGGGGGGGGGGTTCTACACCTGTTTAATTTCTGTATAGGCAAGTCTTTCAGATTGAAGTTTGGCTTTCTAAAAATCAGTGCTTTCAACTAAAGTGAACATTTTAAATGCAAACAATTTCTGACACGAAAATTACCGTTTCAAATTGAATGATTTCTTCTAGTTCGGAAACTGAACGTATGTATTTTTCAGCAAAAACTGAAATGTGTTTAATTAGTAGTCAAATGTCATAAACGCTCTCTTTTGGCAAGTAACAAAAGTCGGCCATTTTATGTCAGCCATGTCGAACTTTGAGGAAGCCTATATTGTTGGGTATTTCTCATTGATTGGTACCGCCGTGTAATATATTTATATTGGGACGAAAATGAGAACTACTTTAGCGTGGCTATATGTTTTGATAATCAATGGTTTATGCCACTTACGCATTTTGTTAACAAGCGGTCATAAGTAATGGTTGTTGGTTAAATGGAAGTATTGTACATAGCAGAGGTATGAATCATTCTAGCACTTGACATTATTATGCTAGTAAATGGCTATTATGCTAATTGGAGATATCGAGGAGACATCCGGTTGGTGTATTTTTTTTTTGCGAAGTCTATTTGGTAAACCAAATGGTGTGATTATTGTCATTTTAAGATGCCGTGTGCTTTACAAGATATAAAGTTAAAGCGTACAAGTTATACTTGGGTTGAATATATATTTATGATACGGTGTATCTATATTTCAGCCGTAATCAAGGGTTCAGCCATCACGTGCTCTTGCACCCAGACCGGGCGGTGACTGTTCGGTTTCCTGGTCTCCCTCATCGACGTCGCCGAGCATCGAGGATCGCAACTACAACCACCTCAGCTTGGGCATCGGCGTCCTACCGTGTAACCTCGACAGCAGGTCTTCTGATGAACTCGCGCTTCAAAAATCAACGTTATCGCGATCGCGTCGTCAAGGCAACCGGGTTGTATTGACGCTGCACACTGTGCTGACCATTATCAACCGGCCATATCCAGGTTTTGATATCTGTACCGAAGATAGTTTGATGTAAACCCATAATTCAATTCATTACTTTTGATGTATATATGACCAGTAGACAGTCAACCGGAAAATATTTTATTGTTTATCCATCCTCATTTCTATTTAAAGATTATTGTATCGAGGCAACATTTCACTGTTCAATTCAATTGCTATGTGTATGTTATTGCGTTTCATTATAATCTGATTAATTCATGCATTCCTTATAATTGAAGTTTCATTTTGAAACTACATAGACATTAGTTCCTATTTTTATTCTTTATTTTATTTATGAAGAAGCCCAGAATGTGACAAACAGCATCCCTCCTCTCTAAATACTCTTTACCTGGCGCAACATAGAATAAAAGTAAGTTAACAGCTTTAGCTCCCCGGTGTAATCATTTCATTTATCTGCATGCTCTTTTTACACAGGTTTACCCAATTTATCAAGCTTCTGAGGCTTATACGGGTAAAGCTTTTTCTGCATTGTTTATACTTGAACGGCGCTCGTATTGGGCATTCTCATTTGACTCATGCATACTTATTTGCAGTAGAAAATGCACCTCAATGCATATCATGTAATTATACACTAACAATTAAACACATTCTCCTTGAATGTGTTGAACTTCCAAATATTCGAATTAACTTTTTGATTGTCCTGACCTCAAGACATTATTTAGAGATATTTCGCGATTATGTGTTAGAAACTTTCTAAAGAAGATCAATCTTTACACTAGATTTTAAGTGGGAAACTGATCGTATCCCAATCACAACAGGTATACCCTTGGGCAAGGTATTGTATTCCAATTGCCTAGTCTTTCGGAGGAGACTTTAAACCGTCGGTCCCGTGTAAAGGAGAGTCACACCATTGGCACGTTAAAGAACCTGCTTCTCTTTTCATAAAGAGTAGGGCAGTTATCCCGAGGAAAATCCTGCTAATCAATCAATTAATCAATCAATCAATCAATCAATCAATCATTGTTTATACTAACATCTCTGCAATACTCATGTTGTGCCGCTCTTTATTTATCGTCGCTATTGCCGATCAGTCACTATTTATATTTTCCTATGTTAAGTCATATGTTGATATAATACATGTTTCAATGTTGTATATTTTTTTAGTTGTTCTAGATTCGATGTACTGGTGGTCAAAACGCGACCTATCGACATCGCCTGGTACGCCAAGGAGATGGCGCGGGACATCCTGGATTATGTCACGGACGGCGACACACGCCCTCTCCTGGTCCATGCCTTCTCAGTCAGCAGCCACGTGTACGCCGAGATGCTCGACCTGATGGATGCATCAGAGGGAGAAAAAGCGCGCGTCTGCGGAGCGGAGTAGCCGTTAGGCCTATGCATCGGTGCGTTACCGCATCGTTGATCAGATCCTGTACAGTTGTATTCTCTCCAGGGATAGCTATGAGGGTATCTACTCGCAGGCCGTCAACAACTCCTTTACGCAGTTTGTCATCAAGAGGGTTGCAGAGACTTACTATTGGCTGACCAACAAGTACACCATGGATAGCATCGTCAAGGTGAGCTTGAAGGGTGAACTCTCCCGTGAGCATTGGCGTGAAAATGTGTAGTAAGCCAATGTGGTTTTCAGGGAATGGTAATGTAAGAGTTAAAGGTCCGTCTCATTGGTGGAGATGTCGCAAGGACAGCATAGATAAGTTACAGAGACTTACAGGAGACTTGAAAAAAATCAAACACATTCGAATTCACGATGACTTCTCGGAGACCCGTCTAGTCTTGCGGAGACTCGGTCTCGAACAAGCCACATATTTCTAACATTTTACAAGGTATAAACTCAGCAGTAATTTACATCTTGGGAATCATAATTCATAATGATTCATTAATGTATGAAGGAAAGCGATAATTCCATAAGAATTTCCAAAGAAACAAAGCAGAGGTTATTAACGGTCCTATTGTTCTGCATTGTCCTTCAGGTGAATGAGATCTTTACTGGCCGCCCGGTCAAGGCGCCCGCCCTGAACCTCTTCTTTCGCGATGACCCGATCGCCACGGCCAAGGAAAACGACGAGTTGGTCGAGCAGTGGTGCAAGCATGTGGAGAGCGACCTTGACGTCAAGTGTTGCAGAGCTCCCCACTTTGCGAAGCACAGTGACGAGTAGGAGGAGAGCATCTACGGCTTTATGGGCAAGCTGACCCTGCAGCGCTGCCGCACGTTCCAGATAGAGAAACTCAGCAGTAATTTACATCTTGGGGAATCATAATTCATAATGGTTCATTAATGTATGAAGGAAAGCGAGAATTCCATAAGAAATCCGTCGTTGGCGGGAATGGTACTGTAGGAAGCGCCAAAGCAGGCCAAATTAAAGTACAATGAGTGAGGGAGATTGTCGAGAACTCGCGGAGCTCAACAAATGAACACTAGGCTAAATCTTCCTAAAGGAGTGGTCACTATAGACTGTGGGATGGACTTAAGCACGACTTAACGAAGGATGAGTGAGGGAGATAATCAATCCGCGCAGCCAGCTTGTCAAATGAACAAGAAATTTCTCCTACCAGAGATACAATTATAGGATGGACTTTTGAGAAACTTGACAAAATGGAAAGGGAGAGAGAGAGCCCGCTGAGCTAGCGCAACAAATCAACTCTAAATCTTCCCTAAAATAAAGGTCACGATGAATTAACGGATGGGCTTTGTAACGCTTTGAAGAGAACGCGCAGAGGTAGCTCAACTAATCAACGCTACATCTCTCCTAAAGGAGGGGTCATTGAAGGGTGGACTTTCCCACAGAGGAACACCGGGGTAACTCCACACCTGTCCTATATAAATATCAGCGACACATCTCTCTTGATTAAGCTGCCAATCTTAATTGTTTACATGCCGAAACTCGCACATCATTATTGAACCAGCGGACTGCATCTCCTTTGGAGTATTGAGCATTAGTTTATAACGGATGCAGGGGAACACAAGGTATTTTGTATCCACCCATTGGACAGTCAGTATAGCCCAGCTCACCTTAACAGCGGATCATATTCAGATATGCCTAGAACGAGTATTTACCCAGCTTGTGACATATGACTCAAGTCATAGCTGTATGTGTTATGTCACACAAAGAATAATGTTTCACTATCATGTATGTATATTATGAAACTGATATGTGAGCTAAGAATCTGAAGGTTGAGATTTTGTTCGTCGTATACTGTGTAAAGTTAACTTGAAAGAGTTTGGATTGATGAAAAAGAACCAAGGGTACGGGGCATGGGAATAAGGATTATTAAGTTGATAAGCATCCTGACTGACTGGTTTACCATGATATGCAATTGATACAAAGAGCTCAGTACAGAGAACTGTGTGGCACTCCATGATTGCCTACGTCACACGACAAAGCACCCAGAGAGAGAGAGAGAGATAGTATATCAAGCAGTCATATTAACTATCAAGATAGCTTTGACAGACCACAAGGCAAATCATGATCGTTGAATTTTTTCACGAAAAGTTGGATTTCATGCATGAATACTTTTGAACAAATAATGACACCACCTCCCTTAACCCTAATACTACCGGGGTATTTCAAAGCATGTTAGGGTGTGTGTGTGTGTGTAGGGGGGGGGGGGGCATTATGGCCATGGCCGCCCGATTCCCTCAATCTTTTTTTTTATAAGGGTCAAGAATTATGTACTCTACAGGTTGTGTAGCTAAATTTACGAAAGTGCCTTTATTTTTTAAATTCAATAATGTATGCTCATTTATGCAAGAAATCACTAGACAAAGCCTCATGAATATCAATTTCTGGTACAAATGTCTTTCAAAAATCCCTCATCAATTCCTAAAATAGGAATAGGTTGTGGTAATTATTTCTCACGTATTTCATTGTTTTTCGTCAAGCGCATTTTGCGATTTGGGTGTAAGTGTGTGTGAATGTGGGTGTATGTGGGTTTGTGTGTTGTAATTATTTACACTACCTTTTAGAAAAGTATTAACATAAAATGGGAAATCTCCTGCATGATTTTGTCCATATGGTTGTGCTCAGTCATATAGAAAAAAAGCGAAATTTCAGTGATATTCGTTTGGTAAACGTAATCTGATATCGGCACGGTAGGTCCGATCGTCATGAATTTGGTATCAAAATGTGCGGAAAGGATCAGAAAAAAAAATCATGTTCGTTTTGAAATATTGAGGTGTTCGGAAGTACCGACATAAATTGACGGGGAGTGGGGGAATAATGCACCCCCGTGAGTATTAGGATTAAAGGATTATGTGAAGCACATTGAATTCTCAATACTGCACATATAAAGGAGAGTCGTCCCATGATGTATTAGTGTAAGAGACCGGCGGCATGGATCATTCTTCGACACATATCCCCGTCACACACACGCCTGTATTGCCAGTAATAGCATGTGCAGTGCACAGTATTGATGCAAGAACACGACATGGAATTAATTCTCTATAAGAAGCAGAATAATTGTGGTTGTATTTAATTGAGGAAAGCAATGTTTGAACAAACTATTTCTTTCTCAAATGACATTCTATTGCATGTGAATCTCCATCGATATAAGTTATCTATCATGTACATTGTATATATCTATATATTCATGTTATTAGAGTCAGTGTTGGCGTGTGTAAAGTATCTTATTGGTGATTCAAATGGCTTAGCTTTTTAGGATCCTAGTATAAATGTATTTATCTTTTAAAGGATGGAATAAATAAGAACTTAATAAGTTAATAGCGTTTAATAAAGACAGCATTATTAAAGAACAGGTATGTATTTTTAATTTTTAGTTCTTGAGATACAATATATGTTTGTCACATATCCCACCTAATATCCCTCATTCTCATTTTCAATTTTATGTTGTAATAAATTATTTTACTTTCTTACTCTGAATTTAGTTGTATTTTTGTGGGGAGGGGGGGAGGCTCAGCCAGCAAATAATATGTAAGAAAACAACATGACTTTTTTATATTCAGGAGAGTTTTTGTCGACAATTGCCAAAGTGTTGCATCACTGTTTGAATTGAATTTTGACTAGGAAAATTCTCTGCATCCACAATATAGATATTTGAGTGTTTCCTTCATCAAAGCAATTAAGCATTTACATGATTACACATGGATCAGTTTCATCATTACCGTATTGATATATGTCATGCATTTGAAAATGTTGATGCATTCAAGAAGAAAAAAATATATCTGTGGGGAAAAAAAGCAACCGTCTACGTCTGTTTATCTGAATATGGAGTACCGAAGTGTGACGCCATTTGAGCATTAATGTCAAGACAAATGGCTCTAAACAATACGGGCAGAGCAAGCAGCGGTGATTACAACGGGGAATGTAATTGGGAATGCCGGACACTAGCCCGATATACAATATCGGACAGGTAAACCTCTCAGTGGAGTGAGTTTGTTTAAAGCCAATTTGTCTTGACAACATGTTCATATGACGACACCACTTCGGTACTCTATATGAAAGAATAGTTGCACCGGAAAAGAAAAGAACAACGAAGATGGCTTTAGAGAAAGAGGGGTGGAAGGAGTAGAGAGAGAAAGAGAGGAGGAAGAAGAGAGAGAGAGAGAGAGAGAGGGAGAGAGATGGAGAGAGGAGGTTGGAAGAGAGAGAGACGGAGAGAAAAGCGAGCGCCATGGACAAGTAGTAACATTTCAATGGCCAATTATCTCACAGCATATAAGATGTCATATCATAGTTCATGTTACTACAAGATTGTATCAGATTTAGAGGGCTCTCGGGTCACTCTTAGGATATATTTGGGCAACAAATCCCCCCTCCCCATGTGATTTTTTCATAAATTGTACATTTCTTTATATCAAAAAGGAAAATACCTCAGAAATAGATACAAACTTGTTGACAATCTGCAAGGACATATGTTTAATACTCTTTGAAAAGATACCAACATCAGCAATCGGTCTGTTGGCTCAGTTGGTAGAGCGTCAGACTGATAACCTGAAGGTCGTGAGTTCGATTCCCGACATAGATGCTCTTTTGGTTTTTCTCTCGTTGATTTGAAACTAATAGTCTATACGCTAAAATCACCAAGCAAAACCACCGACGTCTTATAGCCTAGTGGTAGGGTAAGCGCCGGGACTACCTCACACTCGTGCTAGCGAGCACGGGTTCGAAACCCGCTAACTCCAAGGTTGCAAAACCAAGGTTCAAGGATTGTCGGATGGCCCGGCAAAGGCATTGGGATCACCCTTGTTCCTCCCCTAAAGAGTTAGAGTCTATAGTTTTTATAGGCTATAGTTTTTAGGAGGTAGGAAAGGATACGCGAATGGGCCGGTCGCCATACCAGAAGGGAACTAATGGTAGTCGGTAAGGGTTATGAGCTTAATTGCGGAAGCCCGAAGTCACGACACCTGAACTCCTGGCAATCCATCGCTTAACTTTTTATTTTTTTGTTGTTGACATGTTGTCTTTGATTGTTGTTTTCCTTCAATCAATCAATCAATCAACAAGAGCCTTATCATCTTTGTTGTTTTTTGTCCATTGATTTTCTACACTTTCCTGGAGCATGTTGCATATAGGTTTTCAATTATTCTACCTTACCATCAATGGTAGCTACCAAGAAAACTTATCTGCAACATGGCTCTGATCTCTGATATCATCCGATCTTTCTAATTTGAACAGAGTAGAGGGTATCCTCAACTAGCAAGGCTTTCGTTCAATCCTACAGCGGAAGGCCTTCCCTTCAGGGAAACGCCTGATCGGAGGAGGGTTCGTTTTCCAGTAGGACAAGGACCCAAAGCACACGTCAAGACTATTCAAAGAATATGCAAAGGCTACTTGAAGAAAAAGGAAGAGACACAAGTCCTGGCAATCATGGATTGGCCGCCCCCGTCTACAGATTTCAATCCCCTTTCTTGTCATTTATGTTTTTGAATTAAAAAAAGAGGTTTCTATACAAGTGAAACACTAAGTATTGCTTTAGTTTATTTGTGTGTTTGACTTCTAACTAGGAAAAGGAAAAATGAATGAAGTTACGCATTTAAACTTGTATAATGGTGAAAAGCTCTGGATATCTAGATTACGCAAATGTAATAAAAAGGCTAGCATTTTGAGAAAATGCCATATTGACTGGTAGGCAGCCATTTAATAGAATATAACTTTGTTTGAATGAAGGATAAAATGTACATTCTTATATACTATTCACTTTAAAACAAAACTTGAACTATGCTATGAGCCTGAATATCAATAAAGCCTACCAATTATAGAAAAACACACTGGATGCAGGTGTTCCTAAACTTTTGGAGTTCAGTGCATCTCTCTTACTTTCTCTCCCACTACATATTCCTCTTACTTTCCCTCTCTCTATACGGTACATACAGCTGGCCACCATACCGTACCGGGTAGGCAAGCGAAGGAAGGGCAGACCACAGCGAAGGTGGATAGAATCAATTAATGGATAGATGGAGCAGCCAATCTAACTAACACGGGCTGCAACAGGTAGATGCTGCTGCAGGAATATTTATCTTTATGATTCATTCAAAGAAGAAATGTCGATTACAGTACATGTTTGTAAAGAAAAAAATCATAAAAGCAAAAATAAAATTGAAGAAACAACGGGGAAAGAGAAGCACTATCATCTAATGATCAAAAGTGGTGCATGTAGTTGCAAAATGATGAGTAAAGCACAACCCTGTTACATCAAACCTCGGAGGAGAAGGGGTGAAGTTGATAGTCCTTATGGTTTTGGAAAATAGATGTCTTTTTTACAGAATGGTGGCAAGATCGTCACGCTTGCGAGACGATAAATCTTATGCTTTTGTTCAGATGCATATGAATAACTTCATTTAGATGATATCAGAGATCAGGGCCATGTTGGAGATATGTTTTCTTGGTAGCTACCACTACATTTAAGTGATAATAATTGAAAACCTGTATGCAGCTTCCTCCTGGAACTGACATCAAAGTGTAAATAATAATGATGATAATAATAATAATAATAATAATAATGATAATAATAATAATAATAATACATGATGCTTCTAGCAGAAATACCACGTGGGCTCACATGTGTGGTGCACGATGAGGGTTATTGTGCTCTGAATTAATTATCTCATACACACAAGTCCAAATCTGACCAATAATTGATCAGGGTCAAATAGTAACATATTTCCCATATGAAGTCCATGTATTTTATAATTAAGCAAAAAAAAACCCACCAGCTCGAATGGAGAAGTAAACAAACTATATATTTGCCTGGAGTAGATTTTCGAGTAAGAGATCAAAGGGGGAGGGACTGAAAGTCAGGAATTGTATTATTCAGGTAGAAATTAATATCAGTAAACAAATTTCAGTAAGAAATAAATTTGATAATTCTGAGCACAATAGATTAAACTGACATTTACATGAAGTCTGTGTAATTTTCAAAGAGGCACAGAAAACAGCGGCCCATGTGGAGAAGTAAACAAAATATATTTTTGCCTGGAGTAGATTTTTGAGTAAGAGATTAATGACAAAACTTACTTCTTCGTTACCATTATTTGCTTTAGTATACAGACTGTGCATATAGAATGCCCATGCTATGTAAGCATAATTCTGACATCAAAATAACATTGCTCAGAATTAACATTATCATTTAATCTTTCAAATTCAGATTTTATTGAAAACTTTGCGTGAGACCATTCACAAAATATCTCCTTATGGGTAACAATGTGACTAATCACATATCTATATACGTTTAACATGATTCATCAAAACACTGATTGATACAGAATATAGTTTGTTTTAAACTATGAAACATGAATAAATATTGTGTCCCTTGAAAGTGTAAAACATAAAAGGTCAAGGTCTAAGAAATATGCCTGACTGAATTACACACATATTAAAAAATAAACCGTTTGTTATGAATATAAGCAAAATATGTGCCCATTGTGTAAAACCTGATTTTGCTGTATGATTTCATTTTCTGTTCGGGGGGAGGGGGAAGGCTTCGAATTTCTTGCAAATAAATACCCCAATTCTCTTAGACTTAAAAATCCAGATCTCCTCATAAGCAATAAACATGCGTGCACTCTGCTGACTTACTTTTTCATACAAATGTCTGTATGCAAAGTTCACAATTAATGCTTTAACTAGTGTGACTTCAAGCCTGCTAGATATATGAAAAGCACAATACAAAAGATTGGATACATGTGTGATTTTTTTTGCAATAAAAATGATATCATACATTAGCGAGGTTATACTACAGATGTGATAGTAATTATTTTAGAATATTATGCTCTACCAGATAACAATATGCAACAATAATGCCTTTGAACAATAATATACACAAAGACGTTGAGTAGGTACTGCCATTTTAAAAAGGATCTTGTCCTTCTCAAAATGGGTATGCCTCAGACCAGCAAACCCAGTGTACACACGCATTTAGTACTTGACATTAGTAGAATATACACAACACATTAGATAAGCAGATGCTTTGTGATGATGGATGTCAACATATTGATGCATTTTTTCTTCAATTTCTTCTTAAAAACATCTCCAGACACAAAGTAATACATGTATATGTACATGTACATGTACATGTATATGTTAAAAAATGTGTATGTTGAGTTGCAACACTCATGCATCCATAACACGGTTAAAAGAATAACTTATACAGCACCGGATTCAGTTTGAATATACACTTACAAAATAAGTGATAATATGAAGAAAAAAAAAAGAAATTAGAAAAAAATAACACTTATTCTGTAAAAAGAAAAAGGCTTACGCTAAAGACACACCCACTTCACCTGTTTAATGAATGCAGTACAGACATGGTCCAAGGAACACATTGGTATCACATGTGTGAGCTCTCCTGACCACATTATGGTCTGATTTCATCTAATCGAAATATTCCAAAAAAAAACTGCACTGATTGGGGCTTAATGAGACTTGATAACCCCCTTTTTCTGCAGGGTGCCCCTTCGTTCTCGTTTCAATAAAGTACGCCAAATCTAAGCTTGAATATGTGATAAGAGGGCGATAAAGTTCCAACTCTCCCCCAGTCAGAGGTCAGTATTTGCCTTTATATCATTGAGAATGGTTGGGTACTGAATATCACAAACTACTTCCAAACTCTATATTAACCAAGGACAAATAATCCATAAACATTACATGTATTAAACCAAATATTTTCAAAATGTAACAAGAGTGCATTGTACTGTTAAGCAATGGCATCCACCGGAAATTGTGGAGGTATATGTTTGTGTAATGTGAACATCTTTGACACAATGTTGATGCAGCAGTTTTTTGTTCACATTTTGCAAGACTCAAATGACATTCTGGCATGCTTTCACACATCTCTAGCATGCCCATATTTGGCATGAAATTCATTGTGTGTTGATAAAAACTGAATATTAAGATTTGCAGCATTGAGATGAGCATCAGAACATGAATTTTGAGAGCACCGTGAGATTCACTATACACATCAAGAGCCAGTATTTCACATAACACATATTTCCATGGAACATCAACACATATACAGCAACGGGGTATTCAGAGTTAATACTGAGTGGAGTAATGCAGAAAGGCTAGTAGAATAAACAAAGGGGGTGGTTGATAATTAATGCTGGATAACAAACAAACTAAAGGCACATTCATGAATAGTTGTCTTGTTGCTACTGCTCCATTTACAGTACACTGAGTCTAGACCAGCAACAACTTCTGCAGGCTTGAACTCTAAAACAGTCATGAAGACAATGATAATGACACCACCCTTTCTTTGCAGCAATGTACGTGATGCATTTTCTTTACCTCCCCTTTCTCTTTCTTCGTCTTATTCTTTGTACCATTACATTCCCTTGATGATTTCCACCGTCAGCGCAATACCCCACTAGCGCCTGGAACGAGACTAACCGTGCTAACCCCGGTGACAGGCGAGAGGTGAACGGAACCCACACCAACAAGGCCTTGTCAAAAGGCTATATCGACTCTAGTACAGCATCTCTATGTACAGTTAATACTCAAAGGTTGTCAGTGATTCGAAGATGTGGAGGTGGTGCTAAAAGTAATAGCGCATTAAAAATGATTGCTCACTTCAATTAGATATTAACGCGTAGAAACTTGCTCGCTAGCGGTGTGCGATTCCTGTGCTTATGTATGGGAAAAATGTCTCATTCTCTCAAGCCATAAATTGAAGTTAGCGATTTCCGATCGCCCAAAAGTTTACCCGAAAACGATACTTGGTCAGTTGGAACGATATCTGCCTATGAGAACGACATATGCCACACCACTGGAACATAATATACCGGTATATCGTGTTCCAGAACGATATATACCGGGATATTTGGTTCTGAGAACCAAATATAATAGGAACGGAATACGCCATCACACCGGCAACCAACCAGGTCTGTCCTTTAAATAAACTATTGGTTTATCGTAACTGTCAGCGAAGCCCGCTTTGTATTTAAAAAGCTGCCCATGTATCGTAACTAGCAATAATCCCCGACCCTCTCTTGAAAACAATTACCACTTTTATTCGTCACCAGTGCCAAAGCCGATCCATCGTATTTCAGCCCTTTAAACAAAACTAGTAATGCACAAAATGTCAATCGAAGAACAGCATGTCCTACACAAGTTGCATTGTGCAGAGTACCAAAACACAGGTTGTACACTTTTTTCTTTCCCCTCCTTGAATCTAACAAAGAGGATGGCCAAAATGGTGAGTTGAGACACAACTTGGAGTTGCCTTAATTACATGTGCCTGAAATATGAAAGAAAAAGAAAGCTGCTCAATCATGCGCGTGGTGTCGGGGCTCTTAGATGTACCACATACAATGCGCATTCTGATCAGTAGGAAGGAGACTTTTTTTCTATGTAAGAAAGGTCATTCAAACGCTATCGCATCCTGCATCTTTCCCGATAGACAATGACCCCGATGTCGAACCGTAGAGTGTGCGTTGACTCTTTTGTGCATGTTGAAAATACGGCGATAATTTCTTTAGAGATAATCGCCCATAAATGTGCGGCGTTTCTAGCCGGATGTGCCTATTATTATACTCGCCATGAATCATAAAATTGAGTGTAAAATACGGCAACTACGCAGGGGGCCAATTAAGTTTACGGTGTGACTTAAAATAAAACATGGAATGCACAGACAACGCTAACCTTCAAGAGGAACCGTGCGTGGTTGGTACAAACGAGAATGGAGAAATAGATAATACATAAGTCTGATTTGAATTAATGAAAGTCTTTTTTTTTCATTCATGAAATAATAACCAAAAAAAATTGTTTTTCATGCCTTGAGCTTTCAGTTTCACCGTACATTTAGCAAATCTTATCAGCGTATAACTTATACTAATTGTATCAACACCAGAAAGTGAAAAATTACACATACAGCTACAACACTTATGCAAGTTGTAGACAACATTGCGGGATTTGCCTAACATGATTACTCGTCGTCAGGCGCGGATCCAGGATTTTGGGAAAGGGTGGGGGCGTATTTAGATTTTTGGATCGGGGAGAATCGTGTGATGACAAAAAAAAAATGATCCTCACTTCCGAAAGAGGGAGGGGGGCATTCTGACATATAATAAGCAAAAAAAACCCCTTAAAACCTAATTTTTAACAGTTTGGTTTCAAAGGGAGGGGGGCATTAACGTACGCGTACGTTTGTTATGAAATTAATTGTCTACTTGTTAATTTTTATGTCAAATTTCATTACGATCCAATGATTCATTTTAGAGATATAGGCAGCAATAGTTTTTCATTAAATTGCTCGTTGATGACGTCACGATCATGTGACTATCTTGAAAAGCTTTTTTCATTAACAATTTATTAATACCAGGAAGGGACGAAAGTTTCAACAAAAATGATCGAGGCAATTATGAGTTATGCAGGTAACAAAAAAAGAGCTTGGAATAAAAAAAATAAATAAAGAGAAAGAAAATTCTGACGATTTTTTTTTTAAAGAAACATTTATTTTGTCATTAAAACATGAAGACATTTATCTTGTCATTATGCTACCTCTTATAGATATCTGTTACGCAGCTTGTGAACTACATTATTCCCAACTAAAGCGTGTTTAAGTTTGAATGATTACAGAATTAGTATGAAATTGATATTTGGCATGAAGATATACACCTAGTTTCACCAGTCAGGTTGCTCTTGCCGGAATTAAATTGAAAGTCGGAAAATTATAGGATTAAAGGGAAAGTCCATTCAGAATTCGCATTGGTTTTGATTATAGCAGAAAAATAAAAGCAACATATTATTGAAAGTTGACGAAATTCAGCCAAAAGATAAAATTATGTTTTCTGTCTTATATGACGGAATCAATCTATTCCATAAAATGTGAGGGTGTGTAAACCCATATGTCTAACGGTATATCAAAATGCAGAGGTAAAACGGTATAAATCCTTGTAAGAAAACGGAAATTTCAAGAAGATTAGACCTCAACTTTAAACATTATATCTCACAAGGAACATCAACAAATTAAACAAATTTAAAACTTCAAAATTTTGTTATCCTTTGATGGCCTTTTGTCAGACACTGCCTATGGATGGACTGTCCCGCTTTTAATAGCAACGTTGTTAAAATATGACATTCTATACAAGCAAGCTTTTGAGTTTAGATTAAAAGCCACCTTTAACTGGTTTCCCCGTCTTTTGGGCATTTTTATTGGATATTAAATGTTCGGCCGCAGTATAGCCTAATTGGGCATTAGTTCTTTGCCGGCTGATTTGGATTGGGAAAGTAGAATAATACAGCTGTTGTTTATTAAATGATATATTGTTTCCTCTTTTACCAGAGCAGCTCCATATTTAAGTGAGCAAAGCAGGGGCCCCGGGTACATCGCACAACGAACATAACATAGACAAGTTTAACAATTTGACAACCAGATATGTACATAATATACGCCCAACATTAACATTCACGTAATGGATAGACGAGGTGACCTCTACCCTAGTTGAATATATTAAAAGAATAATCCAGAAAAGATGACAAAAGATTAACAAAAAGAGTGACATGAACTCTACGTGACATGACAGTAATTTACTTTGACTTGATATATTCTAACGGATTATGTACACATGTTTTAACCTTAATCTTGATAACAAGTTCAATTTAAGCTGCGCTGTTGTGCTGTCTAACGGGTTAACAGTGGAATATCAGAATTACTTCTTTTACATATATGGCACAAACAAAATATCACTGCTACAAGTTTGATAACATTTGATAATGTTGTGATGATGCTATTAAAACTTCATGCAATGCATGTTTATACAAAAAACGAATATCTAATCATGACACTGTGGATTACAGTTGAATGTGTAACATCCAGAAAAAGGCCTGTGGCGATTGTGTCGTACATCACAAAGGACTTTATTCAGCTATTTTCAGCTTTCATCCACTTGCAGATCCGTCACCCTACCTCTTCAAATCGCACCTATCATGGTTCCATATAGAATCATATTCTTGATTGACACATAATTGATTTTCTTTAAAATCATCATCAGATTACATGCAAGATATATGGACGGCTTCTGAAACTTATACTTCAAAGTTAACAGTAATCTGCCAAATGTTTTCAATATCTTAAAAGTAATTATGAAAGATTAAAGTTGCACGTGTGGATTAAATTATTCAGGCTATGCCCCTCCCCTACCCATTAAAACCAGGGCCCCGTTGCATAAAACTTACTTTTTATTGTAACTCTGCCGTCAATGGTTACTACCATGGTAACATCGCTGGACAGCCGATTAAATTCAAGGTTTTCATGGAAATTAACATCGATGGCAAAGTTACCGTCAATGGTAAGTTGTATGCAACCGGGCCCAGTTCGTGAGATTAACTACAAAATTTGGCGCACTTCTTTCTCTGCAGCTTTAACACGCTCCGAAAATTTAGCTTTTATTTCAGTAATATTTTTCTATACATCTATTTATTTTAGGCAGGGATGCCCCATCAATGAGCTTGCACCTGTTCTACATACAGGCCCTGCGTACAAATGATACAAAAGATTACACAATTTAACTTATATGGTTATACACCCAAATGGCAACAAAGATTAACCGGTGACAAACTTCATGTTTCACAACAACAGGAAGGAGGCCTAGTGCTTCCACATGCATCACACAAGTGGAACATCATTGCCAATTATAAATTGGTAAAATTGGTAAAAATGATATATTTGATACTGGATATACGAAGGATAATGTATAACAAATATGAATACAGGTTCTCTTTCAAAATAATTCGTTCCATCACATTCTAATACAGTTAAACTGTTACTTGCAAACTAAGAATAAATGACAAAATATCTTTCATTGAATTTACAGTAAATGTGACCATGAAAAATGGTATTCATCGTAACAATTTCAGAAAAAAAAATCATGCTGTGAGCGAAAAATAATGTTTTTTCATAGTGTTAGCACTGTGTTCCACCAAATATAAAGATAGCGCTTAGAAAGATGCATTATGAACAAGACTATTAATATACAGTTTGATCATTACAGTTTGATCACTTATATTAAACGTTCTCCCCAACAATGTTATCGAACATAACGATACTTCGATCTGATATCATCAAAACTAAAGAGTTGGTCGTAAAAAACACAAGTTATAGAAAAGGTTACTATGAAAAATAATTTGTCTGCCGTAGTCTGTCATTAACATGGGTCATAGGAACAGTAGATGTTAAACTTTTTTTTCAATTCAGGACGTGAGAGTAGAATGGTTTCTTAGACTGGGCATTCCTTACTTGATTTGGAAGGGTGTTTCAAAGAACTGCACCCTTACAAAGAAAGGCCTTCCTAGAGCTCTCTGTTCTTGCTCGAGATGCACTGTTATGGAAGATGTGAAAGAAATTGTAAGTATGAGGGCGCTTTTCTCTGGTGTCGATTTTTTTTTTCTGGACAGACCAAATATTCTGCGATACAGATCCGTATAGGGTGTCATAGACTCTGATTATGAAGACAAGTTAGTGCTAATTTTGCAATTACTATTTGACTATGTGCATGACTATGGATAGTTTGGATTGTTTCTGGCCTTAGAGATTGTACACTGCACGGCATCATTATTTTGCTTTATAATAGTCAATAAGTTCATAAAGACTTTAGCTTTCATACTAGCTAAGTTTTTTGGCTGTGGGGCGCATGGACAAAACCGAGTCTGTTAACAACTATGTCTAGTTTTTTTTTCCGTACCGTTAACGCGTCAGATTCTTTTAACCGTTACGGCGACTTGAGCAGAAACAACGTACCAACCGCATCACAGACCCACACACCCGCATATACTGCAAATGGCTTACACCAAGCAGGGGTGTGTTATGGAAGGATATGAAACAACTTTCTTTCTTTTAACCCATGCGTGGCACCGCCGAAAAAAAAATGCCTTCTCACCATGTGCTTTTCAGGTGTTTTGATAATAACGATCAGGATTGCGTAGCAACGGTTTCTCAGATAGAACAAAATAAATGTGGAGTCTTATTTCGCATCAATACTTTTGTGAGGAAAAGATATATCAGCGGAAAAAACAACATTTTTTCTACTAAAATATCTTAGTTGCACGCAAATGCACGCAAACTCTGTTAATGAAAATAACCAGCTTAATATATAATTTTGATAATGATTGAATCCCACATTTGCGGAAATCCGCGGAAACTGAAGAAATTTGTTGTTTGTGCATCATTCAACAATTATTTAGAAGAAAACCGAATACAGGATCTTTAGTGGTGGTGCCCGTAACTTCCTTGAAGATTGCACAAAAATGTGATAAGAAACGTAGCTTCCAAACACGGGTACAGTGAATTAAAGATATTGCTTTCCAAGTTGACAGCAGCTAAATGTCGGTGCCGCACATGAGACATCAAAGCATTGTAGTGATTGTGGAATGCTTTTGACATTCATTAGCACGCTTTAGTATCCATACAGATGTTTGAATGTATTTATGCTCGAGTTGTTTCTCCCTCCTAACACATCCCTGCACCAAGGTTGTTTGGCACATGGATAAATATCGCTTTGAACAAGGTTTGATGCCGCCACTTAAAATTTATGACGAGCAGCTGCTCTCAACGATATAATGCATACGCGATTGCGTAACGTTCACCTGGATTTTACAATAGGTCATAAGCATTCCTATACATGCATACATTTCAGCTTTCGCTGCTGAACTTTGAATTTTGTCACTAAGTGCTTGTTATGTAGTTAACAAGGACAAGCTAATACGAAATTTGATACTTTTTGAGATGGAAATACTAGCTTCGGCGCGGCTGGGCTCGTATTTCATGTTACTTGTCCGAAAGGAAAATGTCTGAAAGTAACGTTTCATGCATTTTTTAAGCAACTATGATGCGGAACATTGTGAAATTGAGACTTTTATATTACAACTTGATATCACGTTTAGAGCCCTTTTGCCATATTGTAACACTATTCCTCGATTGAATCTTCATAGATGCATCGTAGGTATTACATGTCACGGCTGCGCAAGCATATGAGGTGAGGAGATTTCCCCAAATTCTTCTGCGCATCCGATTTTGTTTATACACCAAATCTAAGCAAAAATCATCCAGAGAGTCGGCGGCTTCGAACATGAGGGATCGAAGAGAAAATATTTAAAAAGCGTTCTTTTGTAACTAGAAGGAGAGTGCAATGAATCGGCATTAATTAAACGGCAGCTGGATATCCATTGGTGAAACATCATTGGTTTACACATTATCACGTGTGTAGTAGCAGCTTCATATTATACAACTACATGGCTTATACATAGGGACGTAGAGGATAAAGGGGTGGCATGAGTGAATATAAAGAAAAGGAGAGAGATAGAGAGAGAGAGAGAGAGAGAGAGAGAGAGAGAAAGAGAGGGGTGGAGAAAAGGAAAGAAAGAGACGGTGGCGTATAACATTGCCCTTGAAAACAGCACGAAGAAGATAATTACAACTACTTATGAAGTTCGTTATTTGATGTGTAGGCCTATATCCAACCCGTCATAAAATCAATGAGTATTGTTGTAGGGAGTGTGTGTGTGTGTGGGGGGGGGGGGGGGGGGTTGTTGGGGAGGTTGGGATTACCCTGTTATGCATTATACACGCACATGTATTTAGCTCCATAGTGAACAGGCTGACACACCATTAGAGGAGCACAATATAAAATGTAGGCTAAGTAAACATGGTATACATGTACACAGAGGAATACAGATACATACAGATGCATACATACAGAGAAGGGGCATGGAGATTGACATAGGGGTGGAATGTGACAGATAGAGAGACAGAGGGGAGAGGGGGGTTAGGGAGAGGGGAGAGAGAGAGAGATGGATGAGGGGTCAGAGTCGGAAACGAAACGAATGAAAGAAAGAGAGGAGATAACATGGTGCCTCGCCGTACATTATAAAGAACAGAACAAATATTTGAAGGTAGAACCCCATCCCAATTCCATACACCACGAAAAAGACATAGACGAAATATACTGAAATAAAAAATATTTTAAGGAAATACAGCATTATCATGGAATTATTCATTTATTAGTACAGTCGATCTAACATTACAAAAAACGAGTCAACCTCCCACTAATTGCAACAGAAAATGTGAAATAACCATATTTCCATGATTTCAGACTCATAAATATGTCCTTCATCTTCATCACATATGTCAAATTTCCAATGATCTAAGTGGTGGAAGGCATAGAAAAATATCTAAGTCTTAGCGCTACCATGTGTATTTTTGAATTTCACAAAGCTCTTCCCTCAACTCCTCCGTGGCAGCCACTAGCTTGCCGGGCTTGAAATGTTTTAATGCTTTTAAATGTATTGTAGTACATTATTTTTTATTTCTAAATCTGATACCTGCTTTATTAAATCTTTGTTTTCTAAAATACGAAATAACAAATGTGCTTGAAAGGTTTGTTTCGAAATCAGTTCAGTACCTTTTTGTCAAATCTTGATCATCTGGTGTGAGAATCATATGCTGTGGCTCTCTCTTGGATAGAATTGATCTCATCATAAATGGAAACGCAATAATTCTAGTTTACAAAGAAATTATAGGCATACACCCAGTAGTAAGGATAGCGTGCTCCATCCTGTAAATGAATGAAAAAATCAATCATTCTAGATGTTATCTGAGGATGCGAAAGTATCCCTTGACACGTAAAAGATTTTATTTACAAAATAACTATCGGCCTTCACAGTCATATTTTTGAATGAGAGGATATGAGAGGTACTTTATCCATATTACATGCATTTATTATGACGTACGTCTCCAATGCAATGAGCGGTTAAGCTTGGAATGCTCATAAGTTATTCCATATTTTTGCTTTTGCTAATTTTTTTAATTTACAGCTTTTGAAGCAACTTCTGGGTTGAACTTTTCCTCTTAAATGGTGAACATATCATTCTTAATTTGTCGTGTCGGTAATTCTTTAGTGTCGCGTACACTTCACCTAGGGAAACTAAGTTTAAATAGCAAATGCGATGATCAATTTAAGTGGTTTTGGTGTCCCTTTCAGAATGATCTTGGAAAAACGCTTTTCACAACCGCAATCTTTGGCAATTTTGGTTATGTAATAGAGAAGACTTTTCTAAATAATATGGCTATTTCACATTTCCTGTTGCAATAAGTGGGAGGTTGACCTCCTTTACGATTTATGACAGCACTAATAAACGAATAACTCCGTGATAATGCATTATAACACTGCATTTCCTTTCATTATATATATATATATATATATATATATATATATCGCGTAAATGTTTGTCGTGGTGTGTATGTGTTGGGATGGGGTGTGAGTTACCAGTTGTATGTATTAATAAATCTGTTCAAAAACTGTTCTACCTTCAATAATTTGTTATGTTCTGTATAACGGCGAGGCCCCATTTTATCTCCCTCTTTCTCTCAACCATTTTTGTTTCCGACACTGATCCATCTCCCCCCCCCCCCTCCCCCTCCCCCCCCCCCCACTGTCTCTCTATCTTTCAGTTTCTACCCCCATGTCAATCTCCATGCTCCTTCCCTGAATGTATGCATCAGTATGTATCTGTATGCCTCTATGTACATGTATACCATGTATACGTAGCCTACCACCTGCCTACAGTGGAGTGTCAGCTAGCTATTCACTATGAAGCTAATAACATACATGTGCTGTATAATGTGATAATGTGAAGAGGGTAATGCCCTCCTCCCAACAACCTCCACCCCCCTCCCAACACTACTCACTCATTTAATGGCGTGTTGGATATACACGTCAATTAATGAACTTCATAAGTATTTGTAATTATCTCAGTTCTTCGTGCTGTTTTCAAGGGCGAGGTTCCACGCCACAGTCTCTTCCTCTCTTTTTCTCCAACCCTTTCCCCCCCCCCCCTCGCTCTCTCTTTCTCCATCTTCATTTATGTCCCCCCTCTATCCTTTACTTTCCTATGTATAAGCCATGTAGTCGTTTGATATGGAACTAAAATACGCACATGAAAATGTATAAAGCGAGTGCAGTACATGCGTGCATTATGTCTAAACATTGCTAAAATGTCACACGAGTCATGCGAGTACCGCGATGAGTGCATGTGGGTCTGTGGTGCGATGTGGTACGTTGTCTCTCGTCACCGTTACGGATTTATCTGACGCGTTAAACGGTATGGGAAAAAAATCGCTGGCCGCTCCTCGCCCTCAAGTCTTGATATGTGATGGCCGCTCCTATTGGACAGCAGGAGTATAGGCCATGTAAATGTTAATAGCTCCATGCTAGAACATACTCTTTGTTACCAGACATAGTTGTATTTAAACTAATGGTTGTGCCATGCACTCCACAGCCTAGTAACTATATAGGACCCCTGTTACAGTGCCTAAAAAGCGCGGACGTCCACACCGTAAACGCTCAAAGGCAACATACCAGGCCAAAGTGGCTGCGCATTTGGCCCTGCTCTCGAGGTAGGCTCGGCATGTCGGCCGTGGCCGGGCGGCCGCGCTTTTTCTCACTGTAAACGTACGAGGGCCAAATGCGCTGTAAACGGGGCCTAGCCTTATCTCTGGTAAGAAACCAACAATCATTCAATCACTCGGCAACTAATGGTATGCATCATAGCTTCGGATGATATCAAGATGCGTCATAATAAAAAGTGAAGAAAAAAAGTAATACCCATCGTTTCTCGCTTCTTTCTGTGCTATTACTTTTGATAGTCTAGTAGGTAGGGGGGGGGGGGGGGTCCCGAGCATTCCCCACCCCCTAAAAAATGTAATCTGTGGGTATGCGCTACCTAAGCTTGATAGAGCATATGTACTACGAAAGCCATGTTATGATTTTGATGTTTAACACATCATATTCATGCCAAGATATTCACTGCGATGACCATCGTACCCCAAGGCATGCGTAGATTAACCCTTGTTTGTTAGGCAAAATCCTGCGTTGTGTGATTTCTGGGTATCAATGCAACAATGGCGCAAAAAAGGTTAAGGAAACTAACAAGGTTGTTCGCGAACCACGAGTCTCGCCTGATTTCGCAATCGATAAAATTTTTTTCCAAGTATTGTTTTCAAACCTTTTGACCCCTAGATGACCTTTGACCCCATCAGCTTCATGAAAAGACACGGATGGTATTACCCAAGGATCATTCGTACCAAGTGTGATCACAATCGATGCAGAAATAAAGAAATGAGAGCAAGTCAATCAAAAACTTTGAGAAAAATGATGCACACGGCCTCAAATCATTTGACCTTTTGACCCCTAGATGACCTTTGACCTATCAGCCTCATGAAGCCAAATGTGGTACTACCCAAGGACATTTTGTACCAAGTGTTATCACAATTGATGCAGAAATAAAGAAATGAGAGCAAGTCAAACGAAAACTTTGAGAAAAATGATTCACATGGCCTCATATCATTAGACCTTTTGACCCCTAGATGAACTTTGACCCCATTATCCTCATGACGACACATGTGGTATTACCCAAGGATCATTTGTACCAAGATCACAATTGATGCAGAAATAAATGAATAAGAGCAAGCTAAAGAAAAACTTTAATTTTGTAACAGACAAACAGACTAACAGGAAAAGTGATCACTAGGTCTCTACCGAGCTTCGTTTCGTTTCATTTTTGTAACAGACCGACAGACTAACAGGAAAAACGATCACTAGGTCTCTACCGAGCTTCGCTCAGGCGAGACAATTATCCCAAAACGACCACGAATCGAGGTCTAATTCATTGTAATTAAAGCCAAAAGTTCGATTGCTAGGTTGATGTCGGCATCCATTGTACCACGGAGAATCACCTACTAATCTGAAGTTACCTGATTCCCTGTCGTGGATGTGAGGCAGCACTTCGCAGATCTTGTGCAGTGCAGGCGGGAAGTTCAGGGACACCCTGCCCATCTTGCGCCACGCGTGGTAGCTCCGGAAGAGAGCGTCGTCCCGGTCGACCTTCAGCAGGTAGTAGGCAAGGTCTTGCATGCTCTCGAAATCCGCGACATGGATGAAGGAGTTCGGCGGGGCGACTTTCACGTAGTCTTCCTTCTTCGCGCCGTAGACGACGGGGATAATCCCACTGTCAAGAGCGACCGTCCAGAACTTCTCGGTGATGTACTCATGACATTCGGTATTGGGGATTGCCAAGAAGAACTTGTATGTGGCGAACAGTTTGTTACACCTAGCGGACCTCCGCGGAAGACAGGTCATTGCCCCACATTGCCCATAGGTATCCAAGGGAACGAGTTTCTGGAGCGCTTTGACGAATGGCATTCGAGGCCAGAAGACATCTAAACAGTTTGTCGCGACCCATGATATCAAACCTGTCCTGTTATAGAAATTCTCTTCGGGTCCAGGATGAGCTTCACCTTTTTTAAACGGGTGAAATAAACCAAATGGTATGTGGATGTCCGAGTCTGAGCGGTAAGTCATGCTGACGTGGTATTTGAGACGCGCGATATCAAAATTTTCTGCCCACCTGAGAACTCGATGCGGCGACTCGGTGCTGTAGAATACCCAACTCTGGTTTGGTTCAGGTATGAGGCTGTCCAGCATCTTCAGGGAGCGTGTGCGCCTCCACTGTATGCCGACCATGTTGAATATGACAGCATCCTTGCCTGGTAGCTGGTCTAAGAAGGTGCCCATGGTCATCTCCACATTGCACGTGTAGCCTGACGATCTACAGTCGACGTGCGACAGAAAGCCGTTCTTCTTGTCACCTTGGAGCAGCACGCTTCTGAAGCTATTCATTTCCGGAATATATTTCATTAGTGACATTTCAGCAAAGATGTGAATCTTTTTCACACATGGTTTAGGAGACTCGTCAGATTTGACAGATTCGTTGTCAGTACCCTGCCGTATAGCAGGAGCACTTGCGTTCCGGTGTGCACCCACGTGACCCCCTGTAGTCGGTGTCTTACTTTGTCCATCGCCTCTCACGCCACGGATATCGAAATGTTCTTTGTCAGCAGATATGGAGTGCATTTGAATATTGGTCAGCAGGTTGACGAAGATCATCATGAAGATGACTCCCAGTGAGAACCCAATGAGGAAAGTGATGTTGAGCTGAAGGGAGCGTAAAAGAACAAGAGCAATATCATGATAGTTTTATGTTTCTTGATAGGTATGAACTCAAAAGATAAACCTCAAATTTTAATGTAAACAAAGTTAAGTTGAGGGACTTGAGTTGTATTACATCCAGATATTTCGTAACTTGTTTGGAAGAAATTCTTACATTATTCATTGTATTTATTTATTGGATATTCCATTTTTGCTCAATCAATATATAATAAAGTGACACGTAATTGAGCCACTGTGGTTTCTAAGGCCCGGTAATGTAACGGTATAATGTAAACAATAAATGTCTTTCTAGATAGGTGGTCCTTGTATATAGTTGATTTCATTTATCGAAATATGAAATAATTCAAATGTAGATCATTGAGGCAAAAGGATTGTATAATGAGAGAACGAGGGAGTGAGAGGGGGACGGGGAGAAAGAGAGACTATAATTATTGCATAAGAAGAAAATAATAGTGGGAGAGAGAGGGAGAGAGAGAGCAAACGAAACAAAAGATTAATAGAAGAAAAGACAAAAAGGATGAAGTAGACAACGAGAGATAAAACAAAAGTGAGCAAGAATGAGAAATGGGGAGGGAGAGAAAAGCGGGGACGAAAATGAACTACTGAACATGTCAGAATCAAACGTGAAGGGCGTCGTCTTTTTTATACAAGCATTAATAAAGTTGGTACGAACTGATAACTTGATAGATAGTGAATGTTGTACTTATTTCAATGATATTGCAGTGACTAAAACTTAAAAGTCTACGAGGAAAGCTGGGCTGTCGTGCATCACCTGGAATTATATTTTTATATCGTTATCATTACTTATAATACATCATCTTACAAAAAGGAATTAGTATCCCATGTGATCCCAACATATCCAAGGTGGCTGCCATCGACATGTATTTAAATTCGAGCTGTAGTATAGTTCAGTTTATATCCCTTCTATGAATATGCATGAGTATTATAGGAATGTGATTGGTCAATTGATGCTCGCAGAATACAAAATAATTTCACTAGAAACTAAAATCTTTGCCTTGGTTCGGAATATCTGTTACTATTTTTTTCCTGGGGAATACTGCGCATGCTCCATTTACTATGTTCTTCCTTGGCACTGCTGCGCATGCTCTTTTTCCCTGTAACAAAATTTGTTTTAACAGCGACGACGCGCCGCGCACTGTGCACTTTAATTTACGCACGCACAGTTCAAACCGAGATTGTAAAGTAACATGGCGACCTTTCTTGTTTCTTTTTTGTTATCGTTTTACAAAAGGGATATAAAACAATATACCAAGCATTGCATTCGAATGTATCGTGGAAATTATCCATCTTCAGAGGGACTGGCATAAAGTACTTTTTTTACCTCGGGGGCCTCGCCCCTCGGAAAAAATAGTTCTATACCAGTCCCTCCTTAGCTAGATAATTTACAATTTACAATCTCACGGCTTTGTATGAATATTTGTAAACTGTTTTTACGCCAAAAGTTTACAATTTTCTTAACCGAAATTGTTTAATCTGGATTTAACACGATTAAATAAGTCTGAGAGTGAGAGGTATTGGGTAAGTGATTGGGGATTCATTCAAGCAATTTGAATTCAAGGTCACATACAATCTCTACATTTTGGCTTTTCGTTTTAAGGAAATCGTTTTGCTAACATAGAAACGGCATGCATTCGTTATCGTGCTCATAAACTGAGATGGAAGTAAATGCTTTCGCCGCATCTTCGTTTTATACTTTTGAACTAGAAATAGTGTGGGCATTATACCTTTTCATGGATTATCGCTTAAGATTATTTTTAATCACTAATTTCCTTCAACACATTGAAACAAAAACAAAAGTTCCCGTTATTGAATGTTGCCCTCTTGTCTAAAGCCTTAACATATGAAGAAAAAAATTTCTTTCATCATCATCATAAAGATTATATACGTAACTTCATGTATTTTAAAATTAACCCCCCCCCCCCCCCCCAACAACAACTCTGGTTGTTGGTTTGCAATCCCAATCAATAGACAATATTGTACACATACTTAGTTAATTTACTAATGTAGGGCGAAGATCATTAAGTCGATTTTTTCCTTTTTCTGCTAAAAATGCTGCTCTGTAGGATTTGATCACCTAGTGGCACTTTCAGGTTTAATGATCGTCGTATTGACGCAATGAGATATCACAGCATGAGCCGAAGTCAAAGCCCCGAGGTAATACTTCTGTGATAACAGCATGGCTTTATAATGTAAGGCTAGTTATGTCAGACTTAATAGTCAAGTCACTGGTCTTGACCCTGCAATGTAACTACCAATGATACCGATACTGCCACATGTACAAGGCTAGGTCTAGGGCTTATAATATGCCTCAGCAACGGTGAAGATAGATTGACATGATCATTTATCATATGCTTTAATCATGTTAATCGAGACCACAACTAGATTGAACACGTACCGCTCTGTGAAGTAAAAACCAGAGACAACAAAACAATTCCAAGATCTCCCTGGATAACACCCGCACTCTTAAGATGTATAAACCGTAAGAACAGTCTTCCCAACAAATCTCTAGCTAATAGTCCAGCGGCATAGCTCGATATTTTGACGTAATTGTTCACTTCTGTCTAAAAGCACGAAAATTGGCACTTACGTAGAATGATGTATTACACGCAAATGTGGATATTGTACCCTCTCGAATTTTGTCCAGGAGAGCCATGGCGGCAATTTTTCAAAATGGCCGCCCTTGAAAAGTAGTATTAAACAATTTTATTGATAACATTTGAACAGTATATTTTCACATATAATATTATGTTATTATGCTATATTAAAGAACGTTAAATTTACTACAAGAGAGTACCCGATTTAGCAGCATTTGGAGTGATTTTCATAAGAAATTGATAAGAAATTTGGGCAACAAATGTGATTTTTAACAATGTTTCCGAAAAAATTAAATTTCCATGAATAACACATTTCTTTATATTTCAAAAATTCGTCTCACTAATACATAAAACTTTTTGGAAAACTGCCAGGATATCTGTTTGATGCTCTCTGGAAAAAATTTGATTCATCACTTAGCCTGGTACATACTTATAGCTCTCCAAAGTTTATCCTTTGATATTAGCTAAAGCAGCATTTTTTACATATTTTGTCCCCGTCATGTGTTTTACACGCAACGGTGCTCATTGGGTCCGCATGCCTTTTGTGTCTAGTATGACCTATTGTATCAAAATTCTATCGCAAAACGCTAGTTATTTTTGGCCTCCATCAACATATCAATGTTTGCTACCGAGATGGGTCATCCTGATATTGGTAACACATCAACTCCCATTCCTCCCATTGTATCACTCTATCACTTTCATCCACTCATATCTCCATGAACCCTCCACGACCGCTATCTCAGCTATTGACCCCCATTTCCCAGCATGGCCTGATACATGTCTCCATCCCCCAGACGTGTTTACATAACATAACCACCATAGGTACTGTGTATAATGTATATTGTTATTATGAGAATAAAGGCAGTTGCCACTCAGACACCAAAGAAGCAAGTCCAGCATTTTCCTTCCTCTCAACGAACATAAAAGACTGGTATAAAAAAAAGAAAAAGAAGTGGCCCGACCACTAAACCTTGCGGAACCACGCAACCATATAACTTGATAAAGTAGAATAGATACTCTACCCGGGGTGTCCCTTTTGCAGGTAAAAAAATAAATTTTGTGAAATTGGAAGATGATATATATACTGCATTATATCTTCCCTACCAAACTGACTTAAAGCGATATCATAACGATCGCTAGATTTTGAGGAGGTTTGAGGCTGGTCGTCCGAAACATATAGCCTATAGACCGGAGAGCGTACGCGAGCTATGACAGGGATTAGGCTATGGTCGATGCGTTTCAAACGTAATAGTTACCCGCTTTTCCTGCTAATAATCGTGAAGCTATCATACCGATCTTTGTTTGTTCAACGTCAATCCTGAAAGGTTGAATCATATTGATTCCCTACAAAAAAAAATCTATTTATGTTTCGCTTCACACCGTAACTTTAACCACAAACATTTGATACCATATTGCAATCGAATTCACATGTTCATCCCTACTCCACAAGGCAATAGACAACTCCTATTGAACTGCAATTGCGCAAAATTTGATTACACCCTTCGGCCGTGATATTTGAAATTCCTTTCCCACCGAAATAAGAAAAAAAAATGAACACGATATACTTTTATTAGAAATCTGTAATGCCCCTTTGCTATTCGCAGAGCGCAGCTTGAATGACAATACTTTTTAAAATAAAATTTGTTGACAACTTTGAATTTGAGTGATATAAGCCTTTGAATTAAATGATCTCCCCTCCCCACCCCACCCCCTCTCACCCCCTCATCCTCGCCTCACTCATCTTTCCGTACATTCCTCTCTTTCACACACATACAAACACACACACACGTTTACATGCCTCTCTCCTATTCTCTTTTCAATTCAAACTCGCATTCCCCCTGCACTCTCCACATCAATACAATGCGCAGCATTGTTCAGCCAGAAACTCGATGCTAAAGTAGTTATTCGACAGACCTTAAAAAGGCACGCTAAATTCTGAACAAGGAAAAAGTGTAGCACGCTATAATTTCTGTATGTATATTTAAACCATAAATACAGCGTTTTTCGGGGGTTAGGTTTTCATTCTTTTCTCTCACTCTTCCGCTTGATGGTTATGCATACACACATAACACACAATAGCTGTATACCCTTAACGGGTATTTTCTTCTGTTCAGGGAGAGGTGGAAGCGCAAAGTTTGAATTCAACACTTTTTTTTTTAGTTATAAGAGGTATGTAAGATGTTGTTAGGAACGTTTAGAGAAATTCGTAAGAGATATGATTATTTTTGCAATACATTTATATTAAAGTCATCTATAATAATGCACTTTTTATTTAACAGAAAGCGACTGTCGAGTAAAGCCCGGCTCACACCTTTGCGTTTTTAGCTGCGTATTGCTGCGATGGCCGAACGCAGCCTAAACGCAGCACGACGCAGCAAAACATTCGGCAGCCCTCACACTGTTGCGTATGGAGCTCGTTATAGCTCGTACATTTTTTTCGAAAATGGTCGCTTTAGGTTGCGTTTTACCTCGCTCTAGCTCGCTTTTGCTCGTAGCAGTACGATGCAATACGAACTTTGCTTGCCACGTTGCGTGTTTATCTCGTTAGCCACTCGTTTGTTGCTCGCTAGCCGCTCGCCCTACCTCGTCTCGCCTCGATTCACTGCTCATTCACTCGCTTTATCTCGACTGCTGCTCGTTCCGCGGCGTAACAGTTCGCTCTGCTGCGTACACGTGTGGTCGTATATTGCAGCGATGATGATCATTTTGTGGTTACTAGTCAGATCTCGTTATCCGTGTTGCCTGGCAACAGAAATGTTGCCAGGCGAGAAGAAAAACACGAGATACTTTACGTCTGGTTATTTTAAATGATTATCCGAACAACACCTAGTTATAATGATACTGCCCGGCTGGGGCTTTTTGCTAGATTTTAAACAAAAAATGAAATAGCTTTGTTGAACGCAATGGCATAACTATCGTCATTAAATTGTCAACGTTTGATCCTTTCAAAATCAAATTACCAAAATTCTGAATTCATATCTAACTGTGTATTAAAGCTCTTGTTCTCTCAATTGATGTTTTTTATTATTATTATTTTTGATGAAAATGCTTCATAAATATGTGAGAATTCACAATATTAAAGGCGTACCTGCTAGGCCTGATTCTTTTTCTCTCTCCTTTTTTTTTGTCCACATACACTCCGATTGTGCCAATTGTCATGTCTTGTGGATAGGATCACGTGGTTGTGTACGATTGTTAAAATAAACGAGTTCCTCAATTAATGTTTAGGCAGATATCCGCAGTGCTGGTTTGCCAAAGCAAGCAGGAACGAGCTAAAATGAGCAGGAACGAGCTAAAACGAGCGATAGACGAGCTAGAGTCGCAGTTAAGATCCAAGACGAACGCAGTGCATCGAGCTACATCCGTAACGGTCCTTGTTGTTGCGAACAGCGTGCGAGGTATAGCGCAACGAGATACGCGTCGATGTGAGCTAAAGCGAGGTAAGTCGAGGTAAATCGAGCCGATAACGCAGCTTTAGGCAGTGAAACGCAGCTCAAAGTAACGCTGCGTTGGCCTGCGTTAAGCTGCTCGCTGTTGCTCGTCCTTGCTCGCATCAACTGGTTGCCACTCGTCTTTGCTCGTATGGATTTTTCTCTCGCGTTCAGTTGTGGAAGTTTGAAAAAAATTCAAACTAGCGAGCTAGAACGCAATGCCTCTACGTTGGTCTGCGTATTGACCTCGTATTAGCTCGTTTAATCGCGTTGTGTTGCGTTTATCTGCGTTCGGGCAATACGCAGCTGAACGCAAGCTAAAAACGCAACGGTGTGAGCCGGGCTTAAAGTTTGGATGGAACTAATTAATTCGTTTACATTGTCATTATAAGGATTCCTCTGGTTTTGTTTGAACGAAAAGTGATTTCATTATTTTATTCATGACATACAAATGCTGTATTGGGGCTACTTTGCATGGAACTCAAGCTCAACAGGCTACCGTTAACTCCATTTTTATCAGGTTTGGCTAAAGGTATATCCAGGTCCTTTGCGTTGTTGAAGCTCATTGTATCAATAAACTGAGCACTAAGATATTTTGGAGAGTCAGTCTAAATACGTGTAAATAGTATTGAGAGCACCATTGTTATCAAATAATCAATTAAGAAGACAGCAATGGGCATTGTGCATTAGAGATGTCAAACCACAACTTCTTTTCTGTCAGAAGCATCATGCACTATTAATGACACTGTGATGCTATTTGCTAATTGATTTTCAGGTGTGATAAACAATTGACGTGTTCTGAATTAATTATCTGATAAACACAAATTGCTAAGTGAAAATCTCATTAAATATTGATAGGATTATTACAAGAATAACAATTGTTGAAATGTTACGAAACCTGCCTCTAAAATATGTGACATCCTTTGACTTGATGATATGTCAATTTTAGCTTGATTCAAGTTGTAATTCAATAAGTGTCCAAAAAATATTAACACCTAGTATATATAAAAAGCACACGTTAAATGGTACGTTTAAAAAGATGAAATTGTAGAAGAAAGAATAGTACACAACTTACAGCAGAGTGGCACGCAAGCGATGTCAGAAAATTAAGGTTGTGAAAATTCATAACTGTGTTTTTTGTCAGACCCTCACTTATGTGTTTCGTTCGTGTTTCTGCTTTTATTAAAAGCAGGTGAATTTCAGAGGGGAGATGGATGCATCATATTTTATGCATCTTCCTCTCATTGCCACCCCTTACGTCTTACTTTCTAAACTTGAGTCATAAGGACTAATTGAACGCAGTAACAATTATCCAGTTTCTGTGTGATCACAGACTAGCATTCGTTAGTAAATCAAACAGAAATGAAATGTAATTTCCCGTAATGAAAAAGGACAAGAACTTACCTTTACGAGTGTACGGCCATGTCGGGATACATTCAGAAAACAAGCCATCTCATTTAAAAGAATTATATCGGTTTTCCTATTACTTCTGGAATGTTTTTGTCACAGTTGGTTCGAATTTAATGATATGAATGGTTGATTTTGATATGTGTGGCCCACTCTTATAAATGACAGCAGTTATATTGACGCGCACGCATTGATGATTAGTACTGCGAAAAATGCGCATGAGTGTGCACGCATCCCTCGAGCATTGCGATTCACGTTTTAACTATTTCTGTGCCAGATAAGCTGATGCTCTATGGCAATTTTGTGTATTACTCGTAATAAAAAGGCACATGTGCAGTGGCGTAGACAGGTTCGTACACCTGGGAGGGATGACTGGGCTGCCAGCGCTAGTGAGGGGGCGAAGCGCCCGAGCGAGGGAGCGAGGCGACCGAGAGTGGGGGGGGGGGGGGGTGAGGGGGTGTCCCCCCTCCCACGGTAGGGAGCTTTTGCAATTTTGAACTTGAAATCGTGCAATCTGATGAATATTTATTGAGGTAAAATAACACACACAAGCGCGTACGCACACACATACATACTCACACACACAGACCCACACACATGCTCACACACACACACACACACACACACACACATATATATATATATACTACGCCTTGAATGGACAGACATATATCGACAAGGTCTACACACCGTGGCATACAGAAACAGAATGGACTGACACATGCTTATTGAACCATACTAAGTATTTATTGATTTCTGAAATTTTGCTGTTATATACACCTCTTAAAAAAATCCAATGTCAGCTGTTAGTTGTTATCATTATTATTATTATTACTATTATTATCATAATTCTGACTTTTTAAGTAAGCAAATATCATTCCCCAAAACCTGTGGGGGGGGGGGGGTGATTGTATATGCCATCCCCCTCATTCCCCCCCCCCCTCCCCCTCCCCGTTGTCTACGCCCCTGCACATGTGACACTCAAAGTTTTGAAATAATTCATTCTAAAATATGGTGCCCAGTAATCATGATGACAGTGCTACAAGCTATTCATGGAAGCATGATTCAGATAAATGTTGACGCAGGTTGTCGTGTTCATGGATTTTTTATTTTGAACTTGTCACTCCTAACAGGATGTTTACCACTTGACTGGAAAAAAAACTAAGGTGACCCCCATACACAAGGGTGGAGAGAGAGATAACCCAAACAATTATCGCCCAATATGTGTAATTCCTGTCCCAGTTAAAGTCTTCGAAAGAATAGTTCATGACCAGCTTTATGAATACTTGAGTGGAAGCTATGGTGGCCAAGAGAGGACATCGCAAATTGCCAAAAATTGTGAATATTTTCACAATTTTTTATATAAATTCACAACATATTCACAATTATATTCAAAATCATATTCACAATAGATTCACAATACATGTATATTCACAAAATATTCACAATAAATTCACGATAAAGTTCGCGACGTCGCGAATTGTATCGTGAATTTCGTCGTGTTTTTTTTCACGCGCTAAGCGGTACATACAACCGTATAATTCCGCAGTACTATACGCGGCGCAATTAAGGGACTGCATTCCTCACAAAGCAAACGAAAGGTGTTAGAAGTTGGTTATCTTGTGTTAATGTGACTCTGATAATCTCGTCAGGATGACAATCCACAAGGTTGGAGTAGGTATCAATCATTGACTTTGTATGCTATTCATTTTCATTGCTTCTGTCGTATCGTAGCCGTTAATCTCCTGACTTTAACTCTGCCGACGCCTTGGAAAGGCAGCCCTGGCGTAATGAGGCTCCTTGCCAGGTGTAAGCGCTCGCGCTGTGTCTGAGCCAGAGTGAGTTCTGTCCCTGTTGCGTCATTTTGATTGTGCACGTTGTTATTGTTCTCTGCTCAGCACCCTGCTTTAGCTGCTGCTTGCACGCGGGTGCATCAGCAGAGTGTAAGTCACACAAAATGCAGAACGACTACTGTCAGAAACAATTACATTTGAATTGAGAGGAACTTTCAGCGGTGGAGCACAATAAACATGACCAACAGTTCATTTCCACAATTCGTTCAAACGTAAGCAAGGATTGTTTTTCACCTCTTCTGAAAATGTTCGTGAAGTCATGTCTGTGAGATTTCATACACGTTATTTGTAGGGTACACGGCTGATTGCTGTCCATCGAGTTCTGAAAATGGAACACCCTTGTTTTTAAAAGAATTTGTTATAAGATGATTTGAGGAACCTGTTTTGATAAATTGTCATTGTGATAGAATTAACTTGTTATTCAATTTGTTGTTGTTGCTTTTTAAGGGGAAAGGGGGGGGGGGGAGAGATTTATAATTGTACTGTACATGTAAATTGGTCACACATGCAATGCACACAATTATTTTTTTTTCTTCTTCAACAATTAGGACATCATGGAATTTTGAGAAGGACATGTTCTTGATGAGGGAGGTGGTGATGGTAGAGCCATTCCTCTACAAGTCTGGGAGCAGGGAGAGTGGCAGAGCATGGAACACCATTTCAGACAATCTCTGCCCTCGGACGTGGGTTCACCAACGTGCAGTGAGGGAGAGGGTGAGCTACTTAATGAACAAGCAGAAACGAAAGAACAAGGAAAGAAGAGCGAGTGGTATCTCAGTGGAGGAGACGTTGGAGGAAAAAAAGATGAGGGAGTATTGCCAGGATCTGATACAGGAGAAGCCGGACATGGAGAGCAGCATGAACGATGGTTCAGGCGAGGAGCACAAGAAGACCCGGGCAGCAGAGATGTGGAAAAGAGCGTGTGAAACTTTTGGGGGAAACTCCAAAAGAGGTCAGTAAGACTTAAACAGGGAATTGATTTTATGAAAAGAATAATGTTCAGGTTTTTTATCTGCATTATGATAACAAGTTCTTTTTCTACTAGATATTTACAATTAAAATGTCAAATAGCCATCTTTCGTAACAGTAAAAACCATTTATAACATGTATAAGAACTGTTAAGTAACGTAGGTACCAGCCTGCTCACTGGCACGTAACCAGAAGTCAATACACACACAAAAATGAATATTTTCTTTTTTCTTTTATGCTTCCACCTCTACATGCTATTGCTACTAAATGCATTTCATGATGACATATTTAAAATTAAACATAATTTTAACAACTTAAAAAATGTGTATTGCGTCATCCCATCACCAAAATGGTGCCAGAATGGTATGTATCACATTCAATAAAGACACTAAAGCTATCGCCACCACACTATGTATATGCTTTCTCTTTTCAGGCATGGAGAAAGCACATCTGAGAAGAGGAACACTGGAGCCGACACCATCAGTCTACTTCCAGAAGAAGATGGCTATTGACCATGAGCTCCGGATTACTCCTGAAGCGAGAAGAGAACAGGAGAGGAAATGAGGAAAGAGCGAGAAAGAGCAGCGTTTCGAGGTGATACAGCAGCAACAGCAACGACAACAGAGGCGGTTTTAAGAGCAGCTGTAACAGCAACATGCAATGTTCATTGCATGTCGTGCATGCAGCAGCAAGCCCAGCAGAATCAGGCATTGATATTAAAAGTGCACTGATTACCACCCTTCAAAGAAAATAATCTTGAATAATTGTCTCTTGCTGATTATGTTGTAAATATTGACAATGTTGCTATTTCTCTCTAATTTGCCATATCCCATTGTCCTACTCTTGCCTCCTACTAAGCAGCTATTCCAGAGTTTCTGATCTAAGGTCATCTTCTTCTGGAGTTGACCTCATAATGTTTGCACCGTTATTCCTACTCTTTTGTAGTGTGGAACGATAGTCATACACTGGATGACGTTGTTTTTTGGCCTCCTACATGCCTCACATGCTCTTTAGCTCACCTCTGCTCCCTGCTTCACCATTGTTCTTGGTACTACTCTCTTCATTGACCTCCTCTTCCATCATGTTTTAAGGATTGTCCTCATCATCTTCTCATTCTCAGTCTCCTCCACCATGATGCCACTTGCTCTCCTCTCCTGATTGTATACGTCTGGCTGTCCATTAGGGTTGACACATTCTCTCTCACTGTAATTTTGTACGTCTTCATCCTTTAACAGAGATTCTCTACCACAGCATTCCACAATACCCCTCTCCCTGCTGCCAGAGTTATCAGTATCGTGTTCTTCATTCTACATGATCATCTCTTTTCTGGGAAGCACTCGTTATTCCGAAGGTTTGCTATTCCGTACGTTACGCAACAAATGCTCGGATTAACGAACCCTTTTTCGTTTTCGGACTAACGAGCATCGGGGTGTAGGCAATTTACGTGTTTCAAAATTACGAACCTTTGGAATAACTAACCTTCGGAATATCGAACTGTAACCTCTTATCTTCCTCTTTACCTGGCTTTCTCTTGTGGCTGTTGAAATCAGCACCACTGCGGTGTCCCCAAGTGTTTTTTGTGCCGTACGGTCAAAACTGGAATGTCCTCTAGGTTGATTTTTGTGCTGCGGACACCACTGCGCACGCACCAAGCAGTGTTTTGTAACATGAGATTTGATCGGTCAGGACCTTTGCACGGATAACAGAATGAGGGGTGGAGGGGTGAAATGCATTCCCGAGGTACCTGTGTGTGCACATAGCTTACAGGATGGTTTATGGATCTGTTGTTCATATCAATGTGCAGTGGGGAGTTTGGGGTAGTAATGTGACAATATGTGCATTGTCCTTCTGCTTTTCACACCCAAGCTGAAGTTCACCCTCTCCTAATATCATATAATGCGGTATAGCTAGAGTTATGACAATGATGGCTTGGCCAACATGCATGTGATGATGTACTGCATATTTTGCATTGATATATCGTTTACAGTTCGATATTCCGAAGGTTTGTTATTCCAAGGATGTTTAAGCACATGGATATACATCGCTTTGAACAAGGTTTGATGCCGCCACTTAATATTCATGACTAGCAGCTGCTCTCAACAACATGATGCATGCGCAATTGCGTCACGTTCACCTGGATTTCATAATAGGTCATACGCATTCCTATACATGTATACATTTCAGCTTTCGCTGCTGAACTTTTAATTTTGTCACTTAGTGCTTCTTACGTAGTTAAAAAGGACGAGCGAATACGAACTTTGATACTGTTTGAGATGGAAATACTAGCTTGGGCGCGCTTTGCCGCGTTTTTCATGTTACTTGTCCGAAAGGAAAATATCTGAAATTAACGTTTCATGCAATTTTGTAAGCAGGTATGATGCGGAACATTGTGAAATTGAGACTTTTATACTGCAACTTGATATCACGTTTAGAGCCTTTTGCCATATTGTAACACTATTCCTCGATTGAATCTTTACTGATGCATCGTAGGTATTATATGTCACAACTGCGCAAGCATATGGGGTGAGGATATCCCCAAATTCTGCGCATCCGATTTTGTTTATACGTCAAATGCAGGCAAAAGTCACCCAGAGAATCGGCGGCATTGAACATCGATATCAAAGAGAAAATCTTTGTGAAGGGTTCTTTTGTGACTAGAAGGAGAGTAGAATGAATCTGCATTAATTAAATGGCTAATGAATATCCATGTGATTAAACATCCTCGGTTGTTCTGGAGGTTCGTTAATCCAAAACCGAAATAAGATTCGCTAGTCCGAAGGTGAAATAATCTGTGGCGAAGCCGGGAAAACCGGAAGGGCAGGCGAAGTGGGGGGGGGGGGGGGTAGAATCACAGTTTTTGTTCAATTGTTATGGGGTGGGAAGGGGATGATCTATCATTACCAGGGGAGATTAAATACGCTGAATTCTTCCAAAGGGATGATCATACGTCGATGCTGAAGCTGGCGATTTTTTACGTATAGACTGTTAGTCCAGTGAGATACAATATCGGCTATGTCGTTCGAAAGTTCTCGTACCGATCGTGCGGAACTCAGTGATACTGTTCGCCCGTAAGATTCACCAAGGGTTTATAAATAAATTGATATTCATTATTTTGAACAAGCCTTGGTGCCGTCACTTAATATTTATGACTGACAGCTGCTCTTAACAATACGATGCGTAGGCGATTGTGGCACGTCCAACTGGATTTTACAATAGGTCACGTTAATTCCTAACCATGCAAACAACACAAAATCTTTTGCCGATTGACTGGTAGTGTTGTCAGGAAGGGCTTGTCGCGCTTTTTATCCAGAGATTCATTTGTAAAGCATTCCTTTGTTGAGAGTACAACGAATCTACATTAATTAAACGGCTGATGGTACTCCATGTAACTTAAAGGTCCCCTGTCATCAAAATGTATGTCGACTTATGTTGATGAAACATAATATGTTCATAAAAAAATTACTAACTGTTCAATGGAAATATGTGTCCTATATTTAAAAAAAAAAAAATCTTTATTTTTTCTCAGCACTGATAAGCCCCGCCTCCAAATATCCTCCTTCTCAAGATTCCTCCTGTGACATCATCAAAGGTAGAAATTAACAGGATAATAAGCAGAAATTATGCACAAATTAAACATTGCAATGATTACCTCCACCTGCCCACAAGAGCATCACATGTCTTCACACAATACCATCTAACAACCTTTCATGTGGGAATAATCGTTTCCTTGTGTCAGAAATGTGATAGCTATGTGATGCTATTATAAGCACTTGCAGGTAGTCATTCCAATGTTTAGTTTGTGCATAAATTATGTCTATTGTCCTGCTAATTTCTACCTTTGATGATGTCACAGGGGGAATCTTGAGTTGGAGGATTTTTTGGAGGCGGGGCTTATCAGTCCTGAGAAATGATATAAAAAAAATATTTTAAAATATAGGACACATATTTCCATTGAACAGTTAGTGATTTTGTTATATACATATTATGTTGCATCAACAGAAGTCAACATATATTTTGATGACAGAGGCCCTTTAAACATCTTTGCATTCAAGTACCGATAGTATAACGGGAGCACAGACAATGTGTTCGTCAGGCCTGTATGCATGCGTTCCGCGCTTGATAAACAACGCGCGGTGTTGACAGAGAAAAAGCTAGTACATAACCATGATAACTACGAAATACCTCATGCTTTATGTAGGCAAACGTCCTAAACTTTGTATATAGGCCCTGAAAATAGGCCCTGAAGTAATACATACACCTTGAAGATAGTGCAAGTACATTACTGTTCTGAGTGAAGCTGTGATCATCATAGCTTCTTGTTTATGAACACTGCTTATCATTATTCTCACTTCTTTGAAAATGGATCCTTAAAGGTATTGCTTTCCAAGTTGACGGCAGCAAAATTACGATGCCGCGCATGGGCCTTCAAAGCATTGCAGTGATTAGGGAATGCTTTTGATATTCATTAGCACGCTTTAGTATCCATACAGATGTTTGAATATAATATGCTTGAGTTGTCCCTCCTTCCTAACACATCCCTGGTATTATAGACTAGAATGGTATTTTGAACCTTACGTCCCACGAAATAAATCTAGAGCGTGCATTCCAATTGTTCAAAATTATGAACCGCTTCTCTTGGACAATCAGTCGTGACTGGTTCAAAGAGCCAAACGCGTAAGATATTCTATTGTGCTATCAATGAACACAACTGGTGTAGAAATCAATACTCATCGTGTTGTCTCCAGTTCTGATACCTCCCTGTAGAACGCAACAGTTTACCCCCAGCATTGGTAATAACTATTGTTAATACTAGTTGTTAAAAAAATTACACTTTTGAAAAAATGATTAAAAATCAGTTTCAACTCACATCAAGCTGACATTGACACATCATTGAGTCAAGGGATGTCATTTTTTTTTACAGACAGGTCTTGTGACATTTCATTGATTACTTTTCTTGTAATAATCCTTGAAATACTTAATGAGATTTTTTTACTTTGGGACAAATTTGGATCTGAACATTTATGTGCATCAGATAATTTATTCAGAACACAAAAATGGCCATTGTGCATCACACACGCCAACCCGCAACTTCTTTTCTGCCAGAAGCACCATGCATTATCAATGGATGTGATGGAAGTTGTTAGTGGATTAACAGATGTGATACGCAATGGTGATTGTGCATGTGTATCGGGTGTATATTTCACGAGCATGCCAAGTGGAAATATTGTATTGGTAGATCGAAAGATAGAGAGAGAGGGGGGAGGGAGAGAGAGAGAGTGGGAGAGAGAGAGAGAGGGAGAGAGAGAGAGAGAGAGAGGGAGAGACAGAGGGAGAGAGGGAGAGAGAGAGAGAGAGAGGGAGAGACAGAGGGAGAGACAGAGAGAGATAAGGGGGAGGGGAGAGAGAGAGAGGGAGAGAGAGAGAGAGAGAGGGAGAGACAGAGGGAGAGAGGGAGAGAGAGAGAGACAGAGGGAGAGACAGAGGGAGAGACAGAGAGAGATAAGGGGGAGGGGAGAGAGAGAGAGTGGGAGAGAGAGAGAGAGAGGGAGAGACAGAGAGAGAGAGAGAGAGATAGAAGGGGGGTGGGAGAGAGAGCATGGAGAGAGGGGTGAGTTTGTGCATGTGATGTGTGAAAGATGTGTCATGGCAAGTGAGAGCATGCCTGGTCATGATGGTGGGAACATCACTGCACTGTTATGTCCCTCAAGGATGCATCCCACATCATTTATGCAAATGCACGTATGATGTGGATTAAACTGTAAAAGAAGATGTTCGAATGACAAAAATATATTACTTAGTTCCTCCCCTTCACTCAGCATGTTGACAGAAAACAGTAATTCTTTAAAGGCTCGGTCACACATAACCGACCCGACGTATGAGGAATTTGGCGAATACGCTGGCGTACGTCGAATACGTTACGGGTAAGTTTTGCATACGTTAAGAGTACGCTAAAACACGCTGGTATACGTCGTCATACGGCGAGGTCGTCGAAAAATTTTGTGCTTGCACAAAATTTTTCGACGTATGCCAGCGTATGCTCATACGTCCCACATACGCGGGCCATAAGTTGTAAGCAAGTTACGCGATCGTTGATACACGTTGACACACGTTACTCGTAAGTTACTCATAAGTCGATGTACGTCGAGATAATGTCCAGCGTACCCTAAAACTTATTTCTAACCTATGAGTAACGTGCTTTGAACGTATGTGTAACTTAACTTCAACTATGAAGACGTATGAAGACGTGCTCCGGACGACCACAAAACTTACTGAACGTGTTTATAACTTACAGCTACCGTATAATGGCGTATTAGTTTTCTTCGGCATGGCGGTGGTGTTGATACGGTGATGTATCGTGCGGTTATGATTTGAATAGTCGAGCGGCAGCCTTTTTATAGGCTACGACACGTGTTCGTCAGCGATACGCTGCCGCGCGCTATGCGTAAGTTGGGCTATCGTAGGGCATAAGTTGTGTACGCCAGCAATACGCTAAGCATTCGTTGGAATACGTTACTTATACGTTAACGAAGCGTTTGATATAAGTTATTGATACGTTATGTATACGTCCAACTCGTCATGAATACGCTAAGTATACGCCCAGAGTTGAAAAAAAAAATAAAAGTTCAGCGTATGCCGACGTTTTAGAGAAATTTTGATACGTCGGGCATACGCTGTCTAAAACGCCAAGGTGTGACAGCGCCTTAAGGTAGATTATGGTCGTCTGATTGCCGTCTGATGTTGACCTTTGAAAACTAATAGAAAATAAATTACAATTTGAAGCTATCTGAAACACATCATAAAGTCAAAGTATGTGATTGTTTTAAAGCAGGTTACGTGAAATTTCATCAATTATTATTTTGTTAATCATCCTTGGAAGAATTAATGGGATTTTCATCTTCGAACAAACTGAGACCCCAAATTTGTGTGTATCAGATAATTACTTCACAACACATCAATGACCGTTGTGTATCACACCTGCCGATTCATTAACAGCCTGAACCGGCCATGGCAGTGTCGTTAATAGTACATAATATTTCTGGCAGAAAGGTAGTTGTGGGCGCTAAGATGTGTGGTGCACAATAGTCATTGTTGTGTTCTGAATTAATTATCTGATACACACAAATATGTCCCATTCTCATTGGGCCTAAAAAATTAGAAATGAGATAAATCAAGAAGTTACGGTGAAAATTGCCTCGCAACCGTACCAAAAGCCGAATGGTTCTATTGTCCGTGTCCCCTATTAAACTTATCGATTTTTTTAAAGCTCAATGAGAATGTTACAATAGACAGGTGATAGAGCATCGAAGTCGTGTCATCATATGAGCATGTTGTCAAGGCAACTAGTTCTAAGCAAAATCCCTTTACCAGTCCGACATTGACATTGATCACAGCTCCTTGCTCTACCCACATAGTTTAAAATCACTTGTCCTGACAATAATGCTCAAATAAAGTCTCACTTCAGTACTTGTTTTTAATATCCCATTTTGTCAAAAATGAAACCTTATTAAGTATTCATAGGATTATTACAAGAATAAAAGCGTCAATCAAAAGTGTTTGTTATATCATGGACCTATCATTTCTCTGGTTATATCTAGTATAACATGTTGAGCGTAAGAAAAATTCTCCACTTTCGTAATGTATTCACAACTTTTCCCTTGAGTGTGTAGTAACGCGGAATTACAATCACGTATTTCTAGCGATACGGTTTCAATGGAATCTGTATTAGTTGTTGCTATTCGGACAAATCTCGAACAAGCTTTTGGGGTTACTATAGGGAACAAAAAGATGTTACATACATACATACATAACGAAAATTTCCATTGTGATATACACTGCCTCACGCCAGGCATTTGCTGATTTTTTTATTTGCATTTACTGGTACACCTGCCCACCAATGATTGTCTTTCATGAAGAATGGCATTCTCATGTAAAAGTAAACGGGGAAACATGTATGTTTAACCCTAATACTCCCGGGGTATTTCAAAGCTTGTTATTACTGGGGGGGGGGGGGGGGGGCATTATGGCCCCCCCCCCCCCCCCCGAGATCTCAGCCATGGGTCGCCCGATTGCCTCAAAATTTTGCACAAGGGTAAAGAATTATGTAATCTACAAAGTTGTATGGGTAAATTTACGAAAGTCCTTTTATTTCTTTTTTAACTAATTAATTTATGCTAATTTATGCGAGAAATCATAGATTTTGGTATTTCTCACTAAATAAAGCCTCAGGAATAGCAATTTTTGATACAAATGTCTTTCATAACTCCCTCATCAATTCTTGAAAGAAAAAGATAGGTTGTGGTAATTAATTCTTATGTATTTTATTGTTTTTCAATTTTCTTATGTATTTCTTTGTTTTTCTTCAAGATTCAGATGCGTATGCGTGGGTGTGGGTGTATGTGAATGTGGGTGTGTGGGTGTGTGTGTGTGTGGGTGTGTGTTTGTGTGTGTGTGTGTGTGTGGTAATTATTTACACTGTTTGAAACAATGATAACACTTATTAGAAAAGTATTTACATAAATTGGAAAAGCTCCTGATTTTATCCATAGGGTTATACAGTCACATAGAGAAATAGCGAAATTTCAGTGACATGTGTTCGGTAAACGTAATCTGACACCCGCACAGAAGGTCCGATCGCCATAAATTTGGTATCAAAATGTGCGGGAAGGATCAGAGAAGAGAGTCAAGAAATTTCGTTTCAAAATATTGAGGCGTTAGGAAGTACCGACAAAACTTCGACGGGGGGGGGGGGGCATAAGGACGGCTCGAAGGAGACAACGAATGTGGTATTTACAGACAGGTGGTCGCTAAAGCAGGTTATACAAAATTTACAAAATATACAAAATGCCTATGGTGATCGATTGTCTTGTGTTCGCCACCTCAAAGTACTTTTGAAATAAATATCATTCATATTTAGGCATACAGATTTTAAAGGGCTACTAAATTAGAAAAATACGTTCCCACTAATCTATGTAAAATTATCCACTGAAAACGAATTTCACATTCGTTTGCCGTAATAAAGTCTCATTTTGACGAAAATTTCAGTAGCAACAACTAACAGATTCAAAGTGAAGTCCATCCATTGAATTTGAATGATAAGATACAGGTGAATGCAGTAACGCGTTACTACGCAGTTCGCATGGTTAGGGGGGAAAGTTGTGCGTACTTTACGAAAATGGTCTATTGTTGACTTTCGTACAATCTATGGAATTTTGACTTTTTTTCAAATTTTCGTCAAAATGAGACTTTATTGCGGCAAACGAATGTGAAATTCGTTTTTAGTAGATAATTTTACAGAGATTGGTAGGAACTTTTTTTTCTAATTTAGTAACCCTTTAATTCCCTGTTTTGTTTCTCGAAGCTGTGTTTCTTATGACATTTTTTTTGGTAATTTTCAAGAAAGTTAAGGGCAACACCACTAAAGATCCTGTATTTGTTTTTCTTTTAAATAATTGTCGAATGATGCACAAACGGAGATATAAGATCATATTCTTACTTACATCATTAACAAATTTCTTCACTTTTCGGAGATTTCCGGAAATGTCGGATTCAATCATTATCAAAATTATATATTAAGCTGTTTATTTTCATTAACAGAGTTTGCGTGAATTTGTGTGCAGCTGAGATATGTTACTAAAAAACTGTTTATTTTTGTTCGCTGATATCGCTTTTCCTCTCAAAAGTATTGATGCAATCCAACAGGAGCGGACAAGAGAAATAAGACTCTACATTTTTTTTGTTATCTCTGAAAAACCGTTGCTAGGCAATCCTGTTCGTTATTGTTAAAACACGTGAAAAGCACATGCTGAGACCACATAATTTTTCGGCGGTGCCATGCATGGGCTCAAATAAAGAATGTTGTTTCATATTCTTCCATAACATATCCCTGATAATACTACCAGTCTTAGAAACAAATCACATTTTATTTCTTATTTTACCCTGAATTCCTTCATATCGATTAATTTTCGATGTGTTACTTTGTTTTCATGCATGCGAAATTTAGTTCGAATAAACAAATCCTTATGTTTTAGTTGTAACTTCTGCGACACACGTCGTGTGTGTGTGTGTGTGGGGGGGGGGGGGGCTAACAAAGTCTACCCATAATGAAAGGAGAAAGGGCTAAGATATTCATGTGCCTTATTAGGGCATCCATTAAGATTGGCTGGATACACCTTTCCCAAACGCTTTTATGTTGCCGGCTCTATTTGGACAAAAAGGGGACTTGGTCATGTTAGTTTGAGAGTGTGCTGCATCAAACCCCCATTACTCCTGTCCTCCTAGCTACATGACATACTCTCCATGTGTGTGTGTGTGTGTGTGCGTGTGTGTCTCTCCCCCCCCCCCCACCTTCTCTCTCTCTCTCTCTCTCTCTCTCTCCCTCTCTGAAGGGATAGTTCACCCTGGAATTATGTTTGTTTCAATTATAGAAGACACATGAAAGAAACATATTCATGAAGGTTTGATGAAAATCCGTCAAAGGTGAAAAACAAATGATTTTGTGACGTCACGTGCGCGGTGGTGTCCCAGATGTTGTGTACATTGTTTTTATTTTTTGAAAATGTGCATTCTCTCAAAAAAACATTGATCTTTTTACTTGTGCATTTAATACATCATCAAAAATAAATTTTTACACACATACCTGTATGCACAAAAATCATTCCGTTGTCAAAAGAAAAAAAAAATATTGTACACAAGATATGGGAGACTACTTCGCACCTGACGTCACAAAGTCACAAAATTTCAAAAGATCATAACTTTCTTATCCTTTTGTCACACCGTCACTAGCATGTGTCTTTCATGTTGCTGTTTTTAGTGAAACCAACTTATCTTCACGGTGAACTATACGTTTATAGCTAATCGCTCGCTTCGCTCTCAAGATCAACGTAAGAACAGTGCGACGCTAAACAGAGGCACACATGAATCTAGGATTATAAGTATGCGCTCTCACTATAGACGGACAGACTTTGATTATCGCACCCCTACAAGGTATATTTTCCATGCTCGTTGCACGCTAGTCTCGCTCGCTAGCAAAATAAAGAGAAAGTAAACTCGGCACAATGGCAGCCATTTCGACGCAGTCTCCAAGTACGAATTATACCTGCATTTTTTGATGGACTTTTTCTATAAGTTGTCGGCACATTTATATCTGCATCGTGGTCCAAACCCAATACCCCAACCCGCTCCCACACCAGCACTACCGTATGGAAGTGTTGGCCACGGTATTGCTCCTCCATGCTCTCGCTCTTTTTCCTGTTCATCATCATTCATCCCTTATCACACTTGTTTCCCCCTCTTTTCTCTTTCTCTCACCATCAATAATAAAACCTTCCATGCTGACAGGCCTCTCTTAAAGACAGCATCTCCACGATTAGCATGCCCGCACTCACGTTTGTGAGAGGAAAAAACCGGGCATTTTTTCTCCTTAATTTCCTCCATCAACTGCTCAATCGATTCAGTCAACCAAGCCGGGCGGAAATAAATCGGTCGTGGGAAGTGCGCCCGCGATTAAAAACCGGATTTTGCTTTTCGTACCCGTCAAACGGTTCCCAGATCCTCTGAACGTCGATAAATTTTGTTGCCCGGCCTTCCGGGACTATTGATGCAATCCAACAGGAGCGGACAAGCGAAATAAGACTCTGCATTTCTTTTGTTCTCTCTGAGAAACCGTTGCTATGCAATCCTGTTCGTTATTGTTAAAACACGTGGAACGTGTTAAAAACACTCGAGTGTTTGTGGGGGTGTATTTACCCCATGTGCAACTCTCTTGAATAAATATCGTGTTTTATAAATATCGAGTTCTCTCTGAGAAATATCGAGTTATTCTCCGGATGACGGATAGAGCACACTGCCGGAATACGTCGAGACTGATACTCCCTCTTTCAGAACACGTGAAAAGCACATGCTGAGACCAGAGAAAGGCTTCGTCGAGGAGACGAGAACAGCAGAATGATAAATCGGGCGGATGATGCCAACCATATGGAAGAGGTTTGTAGTTATGTTCATGAAATATCATGTAAAAGATGTAGCATGTAGTCTATTTTGGGGCAAAGACACGATATTTATTCAAGAGAGTTGCACATGGGGTAAATACACCCCCCCCCCCCCAAACACTTTTTGTGTGTGGGAGGGGGAGGGGGGCTGATGGCGGCTGAATATTTGAATAGGATGAATGTCGAATGAGATTAATCTGGCAAGAGATCAATAGTTCTCGGTCAATACCTTATACTGGCACTTATCATTAGAGAGATATCCATGAACTATCCGTTCAACCCCCCCCCCCCCCACACCTAAACACAAACACACACATTATTGTATCGACTGGGAAAACGCTCACGATTTCTATAGAACGAGCGAGCGCTGCCGATTGACTATAAAGGCAGTAGGCTACCGGCTTATTTTTTAACAGGAGCTGCACGCAAATTCACGCAAACTCTGTTAATGAAAATAAACAGCTTAGTATATAATTTTGATAATGATTGAATCCGACATTTCCGGAAATCTTCGGAAAGTGAAGAAATTTCGTTATTATGTGAGTAAGAATATTACTCACATAATAAGATATAAGAATATCTTATAACGATTATCCGATATTATCCGATAACGATACCCCCCACGATCGCAATTGCTCTTTTCGGAACGAGCAAAGAAAATCTCAAAAATAGACCATTTCGTAATTACACCATGGGCGGACAATGCACTTAATAAATACTACTAGACTGCTCACTGGGATTGTTTTTCATGAAGCTGTGTTGGATGATGGATGTAAAGACATTTTACAGGTCTTTGGAACAACAATAGAAGCAGATGCACATGGTGGAATGTTCTTCTACCTTCTCGGAGCTGAATAGCTGTCGCCATATTTGCATGATAATATATTGATATGTGGTCGACTATCTAATGAATTCCCATTTTACTCTGTGAATTTGGAAATTGACCTGAGGTCATTTACTAAAAGCAATAATCTGCTCATGCGCAAATTGTAATTACGAAATGGCTTATTGTGTGAGTGCTCAGCATGTACGGTATGTAGACAGCCGAGCTAGAGAGAGAGAGCTGAAGAGATTTCTTCAGGGGGTGCAGCTCATTCGCATCGCACGTACTCGACAAAGCTGTCACCCTACTCTCGTAAATGCAAGGTTTACGATCAGAGTTCAGAGCGAATTAACGCTGTATGAGTTCGTCCACAAAAGGGGTTGCACAACGAGCAACGAACGTGCGCCAAACCGAGACGATTCACCTGCACAAGCAGCGAATAAAAAAGCAACAGAAACATCTATCGCGAGTGACTCTCGAATAAAAACGCCGGTACGGTGTACTGCAATTGTATACGCCCCGACGTACATCGATGATCACGCGAGCTGTATGTGTACAAATTATAGTATAGAAGTTTAGGCGAGCGCGCGCGAGCGATAATTCGCTTACGTTCAATAATAACGTACGCATATTGATCTAAGCGGATGTGCAAATCAAATAGATGGGCGGAACATCGAAATATCCAATGTTCCGTGCGCCGCATAATTAATTGTATTATTTTTTTAGTTAAAGAAACATATGAGACCCCACTACCATATGATTGATATTGCTGAAAGTTATTTGCCCTCAAATGATCTACATTTGGAGTAATGAGTGATTAAATCACAAATCCTCAAAGTGTTCGGCCCGAATATTTTGAGGATTTAATCATTAATTATTAATTACTCCATATGTGGATCATTTGAGGGCAAATAACTTTCAGCAAGCTTCTAAAATGGACAATACATGAATTTAAGACCATTGGCAAGAAGATTGCTAACAATTACATTTTAAAGGCTTTTTTGCCTTCCCGGTACAGTATGCCCTTTAAGGCCTGGAAGACACACCAGACACACATAGACAGATGGAGTGGGGGCGTGAGACATAGAAATGAAGAGGAAGAAATAGAGGGGGAGGGAAGAGATACAAACAGGATCAGGTTTGGGATTACTTTTTCCATTACTCCCATAGCCAACCCATTATCAATGATCATCTAAGTACCAAAATCTATCAAACCACATTAGAATACAGATGGTAGAGGAAGGAGAGAGGCTTCTCCTGCAAATTAATCTTTTTGAAGCCTTCTGGAGTTATGATTGAATATTCGATTTGCCCATGATGATCTGATCTACGTATAAGAGAGGGGGATATGGAGAGGCAAAGAGACCGAGAGAGAAAGGAGAGGGCTGTCGGTGATTTTAACGTAAGGATAAACATGATGGAGAGGGGGAGAGGGCAGTAACAGAGAGAGCGAGGGAAAGATATCGGTGATAGGAAGAAGGGTACGACACAGTGCATGCAGAGAGAGAGAGAGAGATGCAGAAAGAGAGAAAGGGAGGAAGAGGGAGAGAGAAAGAGGGAAAGAGAAAGAGGGAGAGAGGGGTGGAAAGAGAGTGGGAGAGAGAGAGGGGGAGAGTGGGAGAGAGAGAAGGAGAGAGAGAAAGAGAGAGGGAGATGAAGGGCGGGGGCACGATGAGGGGGATAATTATGCGCGAGGGCGTACTGATGGGAAGTGGTGGGGCATTACATATAGCTTACAAGTTCAAAACAAAAATATTGATTAATTATATTACAGAGATCTAAATTCTCTGTGTAAATTAATTCCAGGGGAGTTTACAGAGATCTAAATTCAATATTAATTCCATCGCGACTTTTCCGCCTGACAGCGCGCTGTGTGTTCCCGGGCAAACAAAGCTCATTTACTGGTATCATGTACAACCCCCAACACATCCACACCATGCACACAAGTCCGCCAGCCAGCTTCCTCCCCCAGGCTATCCGGACGTTGGCAAGTCGTCGAGAGGAAATCCTAGAGGCTGCTTCTGCCCACGTTACCAAGGCAACAAACTCTTTGGATTTGCCCAGTTGACAAAGCATTCATGCCTCTTTCAGATTACAACTCATCGTTTGATACCAGATCTGTCTCTTACTCTCTCGCTCTTAGTCTCTCTTGGATTTTTTATTCTCTTTTTCATATGTGCCCCCCTCTCTTTTCCCCTCTCTTCTTTCCGCTCCCCACACTCTCTCTCTCTCTCTCTCTCTCTCTCTCTCCCTTCTTCTTCTCTCTCCCGCCCCACTTTCTCGCACTCTTCTCCCCCTATCCCTTCCGTTAATTTTCTCCGTCGCCACATTCCCTATTCCCCTACACAACCATCCCTTCGTTGATATGAATTAAGAACTTATCGTACTTAATGCTCTATACTTCCCACGTTTTTTTTATGAAAAATCAAATATATTGAAGGGCAGGCTTCATTCGGGTCTAAAAATTATGTCGAGAGAGAAACGCAGATATCATGTTGCCTGTATGCTGTTTCAAAATCAAACTTAATAGAAGGATGAAGTCTGTTAGTAGACCGGTAAGCTGTATTTTGAGCTAAGTTGCCTTTACAGTGAACCGAATGTCGCCATTCAGAATGTGAAGAAGGAGGCGCAGCCATGCTCTGTCTCCATCTTATTTCGAGCCGGCGACATGTTGACAGACCAATAACATCGATGTTGCGATACACGCAGAAGCGAACCACGTCCCCATGGGTGGAATGTAACGTGGTAGGCCTAAATGGACTTTTAACCCGTTGACTTCTAGAAGATCGTATTCCTATGTACTTAACCCTGGGACTATCCACCTCCAGTGAGCCAATTAGGATTAACAATAACAATTACTCATCAAACATTGTTATATAGCGCACAATACATAAGCTTAGTTGTCTCTTTGCGATTAACAGAACTGAAAACATAAAGAATAGACATAGTGCACTATGATCATACTTGATATGTTTAAAAAGAACAAGACAGATATGTTTTCAAGTGACTTCTGAACTTTTGATGCAAACTTTCTGGGTTAATCCCGTGAGTCATGCCACAAATACTGGCTTCATGTGATAATGCCTTTCCCACACACAAATAACTTACGGGACATGTACTAATGATTTTGGTGTACAGTCTTTACAATTCAATGAAATATGATGGAGTAAACTGGGACATTCATGCATGATCGGAGCCATCCGATGATCCACTCGCAATTGAATTGGGGCCATGCGCCACACAGCCCTAAACATCTGTGCACTGATAGCTCCGAAGCACAAGGCCGCGCTACTTATCATACATGACTTGTATGCGGTCGTCGTACTGTATGACAGCATGTGGTCAACTGATTGGGTCACTTTTATACGTCGAAGCCAATGAACCTGCCATTATTGTCAGTGGCGGATCAAGGGGGTATGGGTCTTCCCTTGGGATCTTGGGGGTAATAAGATGTGGGGGGTTAGGAAGTCCCCCCCCCCCCCCCCCGTGGGATCTAAAAAAAAATAAGGGCTTAATAAGGGAATTTAGGGTGTTGACCTCCCCCTCTCCGCCGCCCCCCCCCCCCCCCCTCTGGGATCTCATAAAAGAAAGGGGGTAATATTTGCCTGAGAGAACAAGATAACATTCCTACCACTCCCCCCACCCCCCCCCCCCCCAAAAAAAAAAAAAAAGAAAAAAAAATCCCTTTCCCTTACCTCTGCTCAGCGACTCCGGGCAGTTTTGAAGTGGATCGCTTTTCTCCTACGACCGAAGACCCGCGCGCAAAATCTCAAGCCCATAAAGCATCGACATCTATGAACCCCCCCCCCCCCCCCCCCGTCTCTCTTTAGCAAAAAGCTAGATCCGCTCGTGATTGCTACGTCATGTCTCGTGACCGTCAGCTGATCATCTTGAAGGCAAGTAGGGGCAGAACGCCAGTCCCGACCCACCGCGTATCAAAGGTATCCCTATTCCCTTCAGTGTCCGGCCACGCCAATATCATAAGCAGATGTGAAGACAGCATGGTTTAGCTGTACGTAAAGGACCTTTTTACCGGACAGGTACCTATTGCCGGACACCGACATTTCTGCTCCACGAAGAGGATTGACGAAACAATCGGAGCACCAATGAATGCAAAATGAAAGTTTACCCTGTAAGGATCAATATTAACATTTCAAATATTGGTGATATTTCAACAATATCTAGAAACTTCTGATGTTTTTAAACTGGATGTTTTTTGCGGTCAAATTTCCGAGGCCTCTTCGTTAATATTAACAATTGAATGCAAATTAAACACAGAAAAAAAAAAATACGTACCGATCCAAAGTCTTTCTGATGAAAAAAATTACAATACCCATTAACACTGAGCGATGTTTTTTTCCGCCGACGCGCAATTCTAAATTCAAAATGCGGATTTAAACTGCTAATCATTATTGCAAGCTTTTCTCTGGCATTTCAATACTTTTGAAAATAACTGCCATGACATAGCTTTGAATAGCGAATCGATGTGTGACGTCATCATGGGGACATCATGTCCTTGCATACACTTCCGGGTCACGTGAGCTGGCTTACATGATATACTAAGCCTGATGACGTGACTTAAATCAATAACTTGTAGGATGGGCTTTTACGTTCTGTAGCATGAATATTTTACAAGTAAGGGCAGATTATTCAACAAGATAGTGATGGCATCAATGCAGAGATGGAATATTATATTTCACCGGAAAGCTCAATGACGTGTTCCTGACTTTGTTAAAAAATGTATTTATAATCACAAATGGATATTCTCAAAGCCGCTAAGCGCATGTTTGTTTTTTTCCGCGCACACTGGCTTATTCATTCAGCATGAAATTTCACCCAGCTCACTGGTATGATAAGCTCTATAGTTACATTGTGTGTGTTTGCACGATGTATGTGTGTATGCGTGTGTATGTGTTTGTGAATATGTGTGAGTTGTTATGTGTTTGAATTTGTATATGCTTGGGTAGATCTTTGTGTACGTAGACCGCTGATGTGTGATTTAAACGTATATAAACGCAGCCGTTTGGATCCAGGTTATAACAAGGTTCAGTACACAATACAATAGTGATGGCGTCCAATATTCGGATCATGTTAATCATGCCTTTCAAAACAAAGTGGCGGGAGATTGTGTCAAGGCTGCATTGATAAGTGTTTTGATTGATTGCAGGAACGATTCGGCGTGATATTACAGCACCGCTATTCAATACTTCAGATTTAGTTACGAAATTAGATTACTTCTGCCCCCCCCCTCTCTCTCTCTCTCTCTCTCTTTCTCCCTCTCGATCTCTGTCTCTCTTCTTCTTCTTCGTCTTCTTCTTCTTCTTCTTGTTCTTCTTCTTCTAGTATTTTCTACTTCTTCGCCTTGTTCTTCTTCACCCTCCCCCTCTCTCCCCCTCTGTCTCCCCTACCCCCTCTCTCTATTTTCTCTCTTTCTACAGCCTATATCTTCCCTTTTCTTTATCATATTTATATCATTTTTATTTTTGTTTCCATGAAGCCCATAGCGCTTCCAATAAATTCAAAGAATTCAAATTACTCGTACATTGAATGTGAAAAGAAAAAATGTTTCAACAACCACAAAATGTGCTAGAGTGCATTTTCAGGGCCTTTCTAAAACAGTAACAGATGAAACTGTCTCAATATTTGCTTTGCCGAGCAACAGCTGCAATACAGTTTGCCGCGATATCAAATTACCACGAACGATCGAATAATGTATTGAAGCATTCTTCAAACTGCAGATGTTGGCGAGGTGTACGATGGGGTGGCTGGAGACGGGCTTAAATACCCCCCCCCCCCAGCCCCCCCCCCCCCCCCTCTTTCAAACCATTATCATCACAAAATCCTACAGATTAATTGTGATAATGGTTTTTCTTATCATGATAAACCTTTGCAATGCCTACGCTGTTGGCACTCTTCCAATACACAGGCTGACTTCACAAGAATGACATGGAATGTTCTTATTCATTTTTTTTTTGTGTGGGGGCGGGGGCGGGGGCGGGATTCTTTCTGGATCACATTCCGCCCTTGGAACGGGCATCACCCGCTCTTTCATTCCATTAAAGCGTGCTCCAGGAACTTCACAAGGAGAGGATACTGTTTTTCCTCTTCGGTTTGTGCTTGTAACTAGAGAGCTACAGCCAAAGTAGCAATGTTAGCCAATTGAAAGGCATATTGGATTTCGACGCGATTGCTTTCTCCTTACATCCACTGAACGGGAACTATTTTGTCATGTTTCCATGGTTACTCTCCTATTATGGTATCAACATGGGCGCATCATAGATCATAGGTGGGAATCATATTGTCCGGAGTATCCATTAGGCTAATAGCGAAGTATTGGAATAGGTATTAATAAAATTTCCCATAGTTTTTCGTTGCTCTAAGTAAATGAGTAGGTGATGCATACAAACGCGTAGCCAGTTTGTCTATATTGAACGTGGAGAGGGGGAAGGTTTCCTTGCCAAATTATCGTGTTTTTTTTAGTAGCCAAAGCGATAGACCAGCCATATAAGCAATTAAATGAGTACACAATCATGCGTTGTCGGACAATGTGGACATTCTGTCGGAGTAATAACATTTTGTCAGCACAAGGCCCGCTTTTTTGACATAAGAGGTAGTTTGTAACCACAAGGTACAGTGTAGATGTTTATTAGAATTATCATTTCATTTGTGCCCCAAAAGACATTATTGAACGGTAGCTGCCCCTTAGTTTCTCGGCCTACCACCTCGCTACCGTAATGTTTGCATAGTTTGTTCTTTGTCCCTTTAGTTATATTGGTATCACCGCAATATTGCATGCATTTACACAGGAGGAATTTATGGCGCAACGCATGTCATGCATTGTTGACTATGCATTATGAACTCATAACCGTGTGATGGAGCGTTCATAATTGTAAAATCACGTGTTTTACCGTAATACTCACGATGTCTTCCCTGCGTAACTACCCAGGTCTGATATCCCCTACCCCCCCCCCCCCCCACCCCCACCCCATCCTCACTCATGTACGGTCCAATATAGAGGGACTACAGCAGATGGCAGCTTCCTCTTTACCCTCTATTTATCTTTATCCTCCCCCTCCCAAACTCTCTCTCTCTCTCTCTCTCTCTCCATCTCTCTCTCTCTCTCTCTCTCTCTCTCTCTTCTCTCTCTCTCTCTCTCTCTCTCTCTCTCTCTCCCTCTCTACCCTTACCATAATACATAGCTATATCACTGTCTCTCCCCTTTCCCTATCTCTCCCCTCTTTATAAAAACATGCTCCATTTACGGACAAACCTTTTCACGACAGAGCTAGCAATCACAATAGATGTTTCTCAGTGTTACCAACTCCGTAGCAGTACATTTCTAAACGAATGACACGTTAGTATACGTACAGTGAGCTGGAAGCGGACCATACGATAATTCGTACTGGATGTACCTCGGCCATCATCAACGTAATACACAATCAGCCCACGACGTCTAAACGTCATTGATACCAGTAAATCACATGATTTTCATCAAATTATGTCATCTCATTATCATGATCATTAATGGTCAGCCTGTATGGCTAACATAATCAGAGCTATGTAATTAAGTTTGAAGGTATCGATGCCTTGATGAAATTAGAAAATGAAGAACTCATTTGCAAAAGGGGTTAGATCCATTTTCCATCAAATTTGATTTTTTTTTGTATCAATGTACAGATTTGAAGTAGCTCTATTAAGGTGGTACCAAAGAGAAGTTTAAAATTCCCCTTAAAAGGTGAACCAAAATGGCAAAGAAAAATCACTTCATTTTCAAAAGGGATGAGATAAATTTGAGGTTGTTTACAAAAGGAGCGAGAACCACAAAGGTATATTTTTTGGGAAAAAAATATTTTAAAAATATAAAGACAGGTAGATTTCTTTTAAACCCAATTTTATGTTCACATGGTAAGGTTGTACATCATGACAGTTTAGTTTCGCATAAGAATATTGTAATATGGGAGAATAGAATGGTCTAAAGTGGATCTAACCCCCTTTGCAAACAAGCTCTTCAAATACATTTCACTAACCATGCTATGCTTGCATATAAAGTTGTTAACAAGTTGATGCATTGAGCCATGTGTTTCTTGTACATGTCTTCTGAACATACATTACGCATGTTCCCGTATGGTGCAATGTGTACTGAATACTGCTTTCGGAATATTTAAAAGTAATATACATTATTTTGATGCATGTATGTGCTCGGAACTACTGTTTCTTTTATTCATATTGTACGGTACATAATGTACTTTGCGTGTTCCAGTATATATCTTGAATATCGTACTAAGAAGTTATATTTACATTTTTTTTTAATTTCTATATTATGCCGGGAGAAACATGTTTATATAACTTGTATTTAATCGGAAGACTTGAAATGTTCCGTATATAAAGTAGTTGCTAGTCTCTCCTGCTCTTTGCAGTGATTAGTTACTATGGTTACCATTGTGTCTCATTAGTTTGATTCATTTGTGTAAATCTTTTGCACATATTGTACATCGTGAACATTATTTCTCCATGCATTATTTATGGGACTGTGATGACAGATGCTAGCGAAACCTGCTACGAAAAAATTGACATCCTTCAACATTACGATATGTCAATTTCAGTTTGATTCAAGTTGTAATTTATTGTTTTAATTTTTCAAAAGCGTTAAAAGCTTTTTGTAACACCAAGTAGATGTGAGATGATGGCTTCGTTGATGTTGCTTTTCTTATTGCCAAAAGTGACGCCGAGAACCGCTCGAAAAGACGAAAAGTGGTTGTGTTTCTAACATAAATAACTCATGATAGCTGATTAGCCTCTGCCTCATGGATCCGTCATCCGATTTAATCACATGAGAGAAGCCCATGGCACTGATCCGGTCGAGACGGCTTGGAGCTTGAAGGCACAGGTGGAGTAAGCCAGTAATGGGGAATGCACGCAGGGAGAGATGGGGGGCATGCGACCTAACCCAGTTTAGAGAACACTCGATCATGCCTTCGAGTGCTGTAAGTGCTATAAAATAAGTGCTGTCGTACGGTTCATGATATTCGGAATAGAGTGATGAAAAGCAGTCAGGAGCATATGCATATGACGGAAGATGCTGCCATATGAATAGGATTGATGGTTGAAATATAGAGAGAGAGTTAAGACAAAATGCATGGATGGATTTAAGAGGAATGCTGTTGACAAGGTTGAATAGGAGAGAGCGACTAGATTTCATGGAAAGATGGCAGAGACACAGAGAGCAAGTCATATAAAGCTAACATGGATTCAACACAGGCAAAGAGAGAAAATGAAAGAGAAACACATTAAATGTATGTAAGTGTGCTAACCACTGATAAGGAGCTGCTCAAACTGAATTCGGCGCCAGTACATTGAAAACACGAGATGTTATCGCATTCTGCGTGTTTGTTTAATACACATCGCATTGCAAATATGAAACGACAAAACTGGTTAATTTGGAAAGGGGAGAAAGAAGCGGCGAGGAAGAGGGTGTAGACGAAAAGCAGAAAGAGAAAGAGACAGAGAGACAGTGAGAGAGAGCAGGAGGCAGTAAGAGCGGAAAGAAGTAAGATACAGATAGAGCACGCGAGTGGGAGAGAGAGAGAGAGAGAGAGAGAGAGAGAGAGAGAGAGAGAGAGAGAGAGCGATCGCACCCGCGAGGGAGATGGGTAGAGAGAGGGGGGGGGGGGGGGGAGGGAGTGAGAGAGAGCCATGTGTGTGCGTATGTGTGTGAAAAAAAACGGAGACATGGGCATGATGGGAGAGGAATTAAAGAATATAGGGAGAGAGAGAGAGAGAGAGAGAGAGAGAGAGAGAGAGAGAGAAAGAGGGAGAGGGAGAGAGAGAGAGAGAGAGAGAGGGGGGGGGGAATGTGTGAGATGGTAGATCGAGGATCGGAAAAGAGAAAGAGAAAGTTCAGAAGAAAGGAAGGGGGAAGACGGGCAGAAAGATAACGGAAGACAAGAACGATATCCCTCCTCGGGGGAGCAGACGGGCAGAAAGACAAAGAAGAAGAAAGATATCCCTCCTCGCTACGTAACTCGATCTGACCAAAGGCGTCCTGAGCGTGTTAACGTGGTTAAGTCGGAACAATATCACATACACCGCTTTACTCAGTGAGATCAATCTTAATCAATTACCTAGTCCGTTTGCGACCAAGAGGCACCACCCCTACGTCTTGAGATACTTGCTTGTCTACCATAACGCAGCTTTCCAGTAAAGTGTCTATGTTACAGGGTGGGAAAGCAGGGTAAATGGATAGGATGGCGTTGCATTTTCCATTTATTGCTATATTGCAACATTGCAACATATTGCAACATGTGCCATCAGATTAAAACATTATTTTATCCTATTGATTCCCAGTACGCTTGACTCAATCCTAGCTTAGCTCAGCTGAGCTACTTTTTTCAGGCTCAGGAAGAGATGGCGCGAACATGAACAATACAACGAAAACCACCATTGGAGACACATGTGTTTTTCTTTAATGAAGAAAAAATACACTACAAAGGCTATTAGTTATGATCAATTATATTCGATTACTTGAGAATCTGGTTCATTACACGTTGTCGAATGTAATTATTCGGGTTTGTTTTCTTGTTGTTACTTACAAACAATTACTAGCAAATCCTTACCATTACTACCATGACCACGGGTGATCAAACAAGACATACTTGTGGACAAGCATAAATTGATAAATTTGATCAAGGATTACCGACATACGCTCAAACGGGTAAAAAAGTTCATGACGTCATACATGAAAATTATTTTTTTTCGATTCATATGGCAATATGATGACGTCACGATGTACTTACCGGTAAAATGACACTTGAAATGACATCCACGCTTCATACTTTTTCCAAATATTAAAACAAAATGGGGGTCACCAGCCATTCTGAGGAGCTATGGCCGATTGAAGATAGTCATGTCTTTTTGCAATATTTGCACACAAAAACGTATTGACGCACGCGCAGACTTTCAACTTTGACGCACCCACAAGACCCTATTATTGCATGGAAATAGCTCAGAATGACAGGATGTGATGTATGAAGTGTCACAAATATGAAACTAGTAGAAGAAAATGAATTTTGTCGTTTCGTTCACGCATGGGCGGAAATCGCTCCCCGAAGGTGGAGGGGACATGTTTTTCCTCAAGAAGTAGCTGAGCGTGGGGGGGGGGGGGGGGGGGGTTGTGATGGGATTTTGGGGAGGTGTTTTTTTTCCTTCGTTTTTTCCCGCCCAGTCTCTGAAAATGCTCTAAGTGGGGGGGGGGGGGGAGGGGGGTTACGACGTTTTTCAAAAAAAATTTAATCCGCCCAGTCTCGTGTCGGTACACGAACGCAAATAGTGGGGGGGGGGGCATTTGATATTGTGTCCTCACCATTTCGATGGGGGTGTCCCCCCCACTATTTTAAAGATAGTGGGGGGGACATTTGATATTGTGTCCCCCCCCCCACTATTTTTGGTGGGGGGGACGCGACCCCCCCCCCCCCCCCCGTCCCCCCCGGGATTTCCGCCCATGCGTTCGCGTAACGTACCGTCAAACGCGCGAATGCGCGCACGCGCGGAAATTTTTGAAATGCTTGAAATGGCCTGACATATGCAAAACAATTTTTAGTTGATTTTGAGCATCTAAAAATTTTGCGCGCGCATTATTGCACTAACGTTTTTATTCATTGAAATTATTTGCCACGTCATTCATTTCATGCATCTTAAATTTCATTTCATATACATTTTTAGTTCTAGAGATATATATCCAATGATAGATTTTCATTAAATTACTCGTGCATGACGTCAAGATTACGTAATGACCTTGAAATCTTCGAATTGATAGGTTCACATACATGCCTATACATGATGAACATTTGATATAACATAGTACATGCATTGCTGAGATATAGATGACACAAAAAGTGGGGGTACTAAATAAAAAGAAGAAAGAAAATTCTAACGAAATTAGAAGGTGATCTGTCGGTTACGACAGACCACCTAATAAAGAAAGAAAATTCTAACGAAATTAAGAGGTGATCTGTCATTCATGGCAGACCACCTAATGAGATCAACTCTTTCCTGTTTACATAACGTTGAGATTTTGTTATTTGGAATTATTTTCAGCGAGATAGCGCAATTCTGCTATTCCCCGGCGGTTTCACGGAAAACACGATGCGATTCAGCGGAATTTGAGTACTCCGAAGAAATGCTTTCGCCCGTTAATTATAGTGCTACGATGAGACTGTGTAGTTGTCACAGAAATCAAGTCATATCAGCTCATATTGTTGAGAGGAATGGAGCTCTCAATTCAGGTGACGAGTTTGCACAGGAACTGGCAATTAGAGGCATTGCGAAGATGCACTCTCTGCCACTCAGCCATAGATATTAATGATGATGTCCCATCTACAAGCTGCCCCAATAACACAGCAAAGGCAAGTCAATCAGCATTGGAGATTGGTACATCATGGAGTATGGATAACTGAGATTTTCAGGTGAAGTAGTTGTGGTGGTAGGGGAGGAATTCCTGGTTTCTGTCATGCATCGGGCAGGAAAATACTGGAAATGGCCCACTCAGAAAGATGTTATCTACTACATGTAGGGCAAAATGTCCCAGAGGTTGCAAACAACAGGGGACACTTCACATTTTCTGTTCAAATATAAGCAACTGTAAGAAATGACTGTGAGATAGCTTGAACAATGAACCACTGTGACCTGACATTTATTTAGTTTGTAATCACAAAGACATCTAAAGTATGTGCATAGATGTTGTTGTTTGTTTTGTACTCATATTACCAAAAAGGGAAAGACATCCTTCATTTAACCCTTTTGTTTAAATAGGTTTATCTAGTAATATGATGCACATGTACGTCATCACTGTTTGATATAGTACATGTTCTTTACTTTGGCAGTATGAGCAAATATGTTTGTGGCGAGTTTAGGCGTAAAAATGAAGAGATGATCATTTCAACCACCACTTTAATAACACTTTTATCAAAATATGAGCACAAGATGTGTTGCGAATGTAACCTGAGGAATTCACAATGTTTTTTAAGTTGCCCTGTGCACATTATGACATTTCGTGTAATGAAAAAAGTGTTATGTCCTCTTGACTATTTTACTACTATATTGACAAGACAGAACCCATTGTACAAGTTTTACCAACACAATTGGTATTGCTAAATATGTTACTCATTGTGGATAAATGGCTACTGATAATCGTTTGTCTCGCAATGTAAGGTAAACGGAATCGAAAAGATCACGACGTTTCGTGCGCCGCTGCAACACTTCGTCAGGTGTGATACAAAATTGTAGTCAGTAGCGGTTTAAATACCCTATGGTCAGTGCAGCGCACTAACTGAAATGTGCTCATAAATGGTCCAATACTAATAGCCGGCGTATATGGGTACTTGACCAACAAAAGACCGTTGATGCGCCTCGCATTGACCGGCGGTAACAAGTTACCGACATTTTGTATCACACCTGACGAAGTGTTGCAGCGGCGCACGAAACGTCGTGATCTTTTCGATTCCGTTTACCTTACATTGCGAGACAAACGATTATCAGTAGCCATAATTGGTATTCTCCATCAAGAGATATTTAATTAAAGTATCATAGTAATTGAATTGTTTTTGTTCCTTTGGAATAATCAAATGTCCTGAACATGCATATTGCATGAATGTGATGCACCACATGGTATAAATTGCACACAATACAGGACTACATGCATGTTTTCAGTTCTTGCTATCCTACAACATACATTTCCCTGCACACCAAAGGCTGATTTAGTCCTTTAGAGGCATAAAATGTTATTTAGAAGAGAAAAGATTAAGACTCAGTGCTAAATTGAACGGTATGTCTATCCTGCACTTCTGTTTCAAATAAATGAATCACTATATGCACCCTAGGTATGAGAACAATTTGACCATAGTGTTATTTTTCAATTCATGGACAAAGTTTAACGTAACTAACCGTGACGTCACTAACCATGTTTTTGTTGTTGCTGTACAAAACTTGAAAGCTATTACGAAAATGTTTCAAATAACTTGCCAAGACACCTGCAATATAACGCGTAACGTCGACTCTACAGTGTATATGTACATGCAGTAAAACACTTCAAGTTACAGTGCATGTACAGTGTGCGGTACTATACATTACTCATACTGCGCTGCATATGGTAGGTATTGTGTATAATATCTACAAGTCTGTGTTAGTTTATATGCGCAGACCTTATAGTCCCTCTCAGGACTTATTGTCATTCGTCATGTTTCACGCTCGTCATACATTTAATCATGTTCTAAAAATATTTTTATGCAAGATAATGCTTCTTTACAGAAAACGTAAAATTTTCTTCGTAACATCATGCGAGATTTCCCACTAGCTAATGGAAAGCGCTTTTATGCAAACACTAGCGTATAGCTGGGGAGGTGGGGCGAATTTTAATTGCGCTCCCTCAAAAGTTCTTAGGGAAATTCGTTAGAGATACATCGGTCTGGACTCTTTCTTCTCCGGGCGGACAGGTTCTCGGGATCGCGCCCTCACTCGACTTGACGCGTACAGTGAGTTTAGCAGCTGTTTCGGGGAATATAAAAAAAGAGTCTAGAATCTAGACTAAGTCATACTTGCAAAACAGTCATTTCAGAAAAAACAAAAATGTTTGCATGGAATAGTGTGAGCCTCTGGGTGTACATTGATGTATTCATAAAGAAATAGGGTGCAGCCCATTATTAAGCTTGAGGAATGTGCACACACATGACGTATTAGGGGCTCTAATGTATTCATTGCATTCTTCATGCTCAGTTGGAGTCTTATAGCAGCTAGCCGAGGTACGAGGGGTTGTGAGGTGTAAAGACACGACCCAGTCTGCTAACAAAACAACTATGTCTGGTAACACAGACTATGCCCTAATCACATAGAGGGGAAGGAGTCAGAGGAGCCATGGCGTACGTAATTAGGAAGTTTGTTTTTCCAGACAAAGTTATTGTTAACAGACTGGGTTGTATCCATGCAGCTCGCAGCCTAGTACCTAGGCTATGTGCTACATGGCGTCTATCATTGCAGTCAGATATCACACGATGGTATACCTTGTGCAAAGCCATCTCTAAGCTCGAGTTCAAGGCATGTCATGGCTGACTCTTTGTAGATACTACATGTAGTTCATAATGACCGCCAAATGTGTTGTACTGTTTTCCCTTTATTACCTGTAAACATAGTGTGAACTGTGTTCCTTCCAATGATACTAGCCTAATGATTTACATTATTCAGCTGCAAACTTCGTAATGAATGTAAAACTACTGTCCTTGACCCCAACCCCCCTCCCTAATTCCCACCCCACCTCACCCTCTCTTATCACGCTGAGTCCGAATTAATGATTCTGAAGAAGAAAACAATAATACTACAATGGTGCAAACGTCCCCTTTTGGCATTCCAATTTCGCAATCGGGGGTTTAGTCCATGCTACCATGTTATCACCATGTGTATGTGTGTGACACCGAGAGAAGGAAACAGGCATACAGAGTGAGAGAGATATAATTTAGACAAAGACGGACGGGACATTTTTACTAATGTATTTGATGTAACCCTCTAACACACAAATTCCAATTCTGTTCACTATTTCGTGATCCACAAGTGCAATGTTTAGGTCGAGTTTTTGGAATAAAAGGCATAAAAGTTACATCGAATTTATCCTGTATACCATGTTCAAGTTTAATTTTGTTGCTTAAAACTTTCCCTTTTGGCGCACTAATTTAACAATCAATGATCTTGGTATTACAGTCCGTGCTGATATGTCCTGAGAGGAAATTAGATTGAAAGTGGGGGAGTGGGGGAGTGGAGGAATTGGATTAGAGATGGAGAGGGAAAATATGCAGAAGGAGAAATACTGTGCCTGGTAGGGAGAAAGAAAGATGCAATGAATGGCAGAGAAATGGAACGATAGACAATGATAGAGACATGAAGAGAAAACGAGAGAGAGAGAGGGGGAGAGAGAGAGAGAGATAGTGGGGGAGAGAGGGAAAGAGGGAGAGAGAAAGAGGGAGAGAGGAAGAGAGAGAGAGAGAAAGAGAGAGAGAGAGAGAGAGAGAGAGAGAGAGAGAGAGAGGGAGGGGGGAGAAGGAGGGAGGAAGAGAGAACCAGGCGGGGAATGGTACGAAACATGGGAAATTAATACAAGAAACATGAGAGACAGATACAAGGGTGAACAAAACTGGAGTGTGTGTGTGTGTGGGGGGGGGGGGGGTATCGGTGTATGTGTGTTTGTGTGTGTGTGTGTGTGTGTGTGTGTGTGTGTGTGTGTGAGAGAGAGAGAGAGAGAGAGAGAGAGAGAGAGAGAGAGAGAGAGAGAGGTGCCCACACACACGGTAAACCGTGATTAAGCGTGATTATTTTTTATACCGCTCAAAACGCTGCCAAAATTTATGTTTCTTTAAACAAGGTTTCGTTAAACTCCATGGTTATACCAAAACGCTTTATGCATCTTTGGTTGTACGACTTCTCGTTAGTCAGCGCCCACACACAGAATTTCGTTGTGTACCTATACCTAATATAAGCGAACCGATATTAGATATTTTTGATGCATGGTGGTATGAGTTATATGGTCTGAAAGTATTGTTCAAAGGGCTCTTTTCTGTATGCGTTCTATTGAGGTAGTTGTTCTTGTGAAAATTATTTGTTTATTTATATGGCAATATGATGACGTCACAATGTACTTAACAGTAAAATGACACATGGAATCACATCTACATTTAATATTCCTTCTGAATATTAAAAAAAATTGGCCGATTGAAGGTAGTCATGTTTTTTGCAATATTTGCACACAAAAAGGTATTGACACGCGCGCAGACTTTCAACTTTGACGCACTCGCACGACCTTATTATTGCATGGAAATAGCTCAAAATTATAGGATATGATGTATATAGTGTCAGAAACGTAAATCCAGTAAAAAAAAAAAAAAAGCGGTATGCTGACGTTGCGTTCGCGTTACTCACGAAAAAACGCGCGAAATTTTTGAAGTGCTGGAAATGGTCTGAAACATATGCAAAACAATTTGAATTTGATTTGGAGCATTTTAAAATTTTGCGCGCGCGTCATTGCACTAACGTACGCGTACGCACGCGTTTTTATTCATTAAAAATTAATTGCCATTTCATTAATTTTATGCATGCCTAATGTCATTACATATAAACGATCAATTCTAGAGTTACATGAGGTAATAGGTTTTCATTAAAGTGCTTGTTAATGACGTCACGATAATGCAATGACCTTGAAAATGTTGCTGTGACATGTTCACATATTATATACCTATATATACATTATGAAAATTTGATAAAACATGGTTCATGCATTGCTGAGATATACTAGCCACAAAAAAGTGGGGGGCATTGCATTAAAATAAAGAGAGAAAGAAAGAAAATTCGGACGAAATTAGAAGAAAGAGAAGAGAAAAAAGAAGAAAGAAGATTCTAACGAAAATAGAAGGTGATCTGTCGGTTACGACAGACCACCTAATAAAGAAATAAAGAAAGGAAATTCTAAGGAAATTAAGAGGTGATGTGTCGGTTACGACAGACCACCTAAATAGTTTCCGGAAGCTCGCATGCGAGATACTACAGTATTCCCAACATGCTCAAATCAAAATTTCTGAGGGATTTGTAATGACAACTGAAATCCTGTACAAGCGTGGAATGAAATAAAGCCTTTTAGGAGACTTGCCCGTAGGGCGAGTTGCATCAGTGGTCTGGTGTCGAATAATCCAAGCAGCGCGGTGGCTGAAAAGTGTATTCTTTAACAAGAGTCGATGTGTGTGAGGAGGAGAAGGAGGGGGTGGGATGGACGGGTGGAGAGGTTGGAGGGAATGGAGCGTTTTGGAAGGTGGATGAGGTGGTGGACGGATTGGAGAGATTGAAGGTAAGGGAGATGGTCGAGAGGTTGACAGGTGGGGTGGAGGTGGATGGGGTGGAGATGTTGGCTGGGATGAAGGGATTGAGGGGTGGGGTGGAGGGTGGATGAGGAGGTGGATGGGTGAGATGGAGGTAGACGGAGTTGAAATGTTGGAGGGAATGGAGGATTTTGGTTGTTGCTTGGAGGTCCACCGCATCCTAACGTCCTGTTGCGCCCTCATAAGCCGCTGCCTAGCGCCATCTGTTGATAGATTGCCGAACATCAACCGCTTTGACTTCGGTGATTATCACGGGCCACAATCCTAGTAAAGCCTTAATGACATGAAAGTCAACACCTCCTACCCCGTCCAAGCAACATCATAAAACAGACTGAAGTCGGGAGAGAATGTGTAACTTTGACCAAATAATTTATAGAATACGATTCTAGTTCGTCGGCCATAAACAATTCTTAATGCGTTCATTTCGTCTTTATCCCGTCCGCAGTCTGTGGGTGTCAAGTTCAGATCCTACAAAAAGTAACATCACCCCGCAAGAAAGAAGGGATGTACTTGTCTGTACTAGAATTGATGTTCGACTGCCCCACGTCTATACCGCGTTCATGAGGTTCCTAGACAGACCGCAACAAGTTGGCACTTCGTCCGCTCCGTGTGCATACAGTTTGAGCTCGTTCGGCAACATTTGTAAGCATGTAGTAAGAACTAGTTTGGCGTGACTTGGGTGTAACCCTACTCTTAGAACGTAATGAGTTTTAACATACGTAATATAGCTCCTGCTTAAGTCCCTCACACTGTGCACTAGCTCTTACAAAAATATATCATACTGTAAGTTGTTAGTTCCACAAACTAGCTCTTACACTGAAAGATCTTGCTTAACATATTCTGTAAGTCACTCGCACTAGTGTGAAGGAGTTCGAACACAAATCCACCATGCTTAAAATGTCTTAAAAAGTCGCTAGTGCTATAAACTAGCTACTACGCTGAAAGATCGGGCTTAAAATGTGAAGTGTAAGTCGCTTGCACTCTCCCTGCCAAGGCGGCATTAGTGATCTGTCAAGCTATGCATACCTGACCTGATTGATGGCTCGATTAATGGCCGCGTGATCCGGTTGTCCTGCATTCATTGCTTCTTGGGAAGGGATGACAAGGGAGAATTTTATTCTGCCTATGTGCGCGCTGGGTGCCGAAGTTGCTGGGCTGACTTTCAGAGTGGAACTATGAGGAGGGCGGTAGGGGAGGGTGGAGTGAGGGATGGTGGGAGGGAGGAAGGAGAGAGAGAGAGGGAGAGAGAGAGAGAGAGAGAGAGAGAGAGAGAGAGAGAGAGAGAGAGGGAGAGAGGGGGAGGGAGGGATGGAAGACATTGTAATTATTATGCATACGGCTGAGCTCCAAGCTGATGGGTGCTGGGGTTACTGGGCCTACCATCAGAGTGGAACTGGGAGGAGGGTGGTTGGGGAAGGAGGGTGGGAGGGAGAGGGGAGGGAGAGGGGAGGGAGAGGGGAGGGAGAGGGGAGGGAGAGGGGAGGGAGAGGGGAGGGAGAGGGGAATGGAGAGGGGAAGGGAGATAGAGGGAGAGAGAGGGGAAGGGAAGATAGTGTAATTATTATACATACGGCTGAGCTGCAAGCTGATGGATGCTGGGGTTACTGGGCCTACCATCAGAGCGGAACTGGGAGGAGGGCGGGAGGGGAATTAGGAGTGGTGGATGGAGGGAGGGAGGGAGGGAGGGAGGGAGGGAGGGAGGGAGGGAGGGAGGGAGGGGAGACATTGTAATTATTTTTTATACATACGGCTGAGCTCCAACTGATGGATGCTGGATGGGTTTGCTGGGCTTACCATCAGAGTGGAACTGAGAAGAGGGCGGTGGGGGAAGGAGGGATGGAGAGAGAAAGAGAGAGGAAAGGCGGGGGTTGCCTTTTATCCTGATAAGTTGCAAGCTGAGTTCCGGGGTGAGGTCGGGATGGTGGAACGATGGGGGAGGGGTTGGGGAGGGAGAAAGGGGAGACAGTGTGATAGATGCAAGCTGAGTGTCCGGGTTTGGGTCGGGAGGAGGGAAGGGTGGAGGAGGGGGTGGGGAGGGGTGGAGTGTGGGGTTGGAGGGATGGATCAAATTCAATACAGGGAGCCTGTCTCTCATCCTGCTTATCTGCAAGCAAAGTGCCGATGCTAGGTCAACATTCAAAGTCGAACTGAGAGGAAATCAAATAGGGTATATGTGCAGATATTTCCCATCACGAGTGCTATGAAACGGATGACATCATTGTGCGAGTCTGTTAGAGAATGGATGGGACCTAGCTCAATCGTAGTAGGGTCCATGGTTAGAGTTTCTCGTTTCCTTTTACTTTAGTTTGTTAAAATGAAGTGTGATTTTATACCCGCATAGCAAACGATAACATAGTAGTTTGGTTTATGTCTTAAACTCGGACAAAAGTAATATTTTTCCTCACTTTGACAAAAATTATTAAATTTAGTTTTTTAGGTCGCCTCCAACTCGTTTATCTCACGTCAATAGAGGGCGCTATTTCACACTGACACGCTGCGTAACAGATCGACGGCGTGCTGTTTAAAATGGCACTTATGCCTGAGAGCAGAACGCATCACCATTTGTGTTTCGATTGGGATGTATTTCCAGTGTTTGAACGGTCCAGTAATCATTTGCGAGGGGAAATCAATCCCCCTCATACTCTCTACCAAGCCCCTCGCATACCGGATCACCACTGAGCATCGCTACCACAGCGCAGCAATATCCAGTCAGTCAATAATCCTGAACAGCCATCTCCACGTGACCACCAAACCATATCTCGTCACTACCAACAAGACACATCAGTGGACCCTGGGTAAGCGCATTCACATTCAAAGGCACTATGTTCAACTTTGCATCCATTTGTCCCCTTTGAAAGAATTTCTAATAATGTATCAAATACACAAATAATAGGATATATATATTTTTTGAGAAAATGCACACTTTCAAAAACAATATTGCACACGACGTATGGGAGAGCACTTCGCAAGAGACGTCACAGAATCACAAATTTTAAAAATCGTACCTTTCTTTTCATTTGACGAATTTTCATCAAACCTTCATTACTTGTTTTTTTCATGTCTCCTTTAATTGAAACCAACTTAATTTCAGGCTTCACTATTCCTTTAAAAAGACTTTAAAAAGCTACTCATGCACACTATTAGAGTCGATCTCTCCAAATTCATTGCTAGCCGATCGACTCTCTCATTTCCTCTTCTCTCTCTTTTAAGTTTCTCTCACTTTCCGTTTCTTTCTCTTCTCCCCATCCCCACCCCCTCCTTCCGTCTCTCTAGACTGTCTAATCATTTTCACGATGACCATGAATCAAACCATGCAAAATGTCAGCCAAACGCAGCACAAACATATGCCACAACCATTAAAATCAATTGAGGAGAGGGAGATCACTGCAAAGTAAATGAACTAATTTATGGCACAGACTTTCTTTGTTTCTCTGGTTTCTTTAAGCAATGACTAAAAATAATTCGATTTCAACCAATCGAGGGACTAGGGAATAGCGGTCAAACTCCAATCATGGCAAATGATGCATTTCCGGAATGACCTGTTTTAAAACTTGATTATGAAATTAAATGACTCAATAATTTTAATGAAATGGTAAAACATTAAATCGACACATAGAAATTCGTTGATGGGCTTTCAGGTTAAATCTTCAAAGGTCAAAGGCCATGTTGCTCTACAAAATGTGAAGACATTGCTAATAATTTTATATACATTGTTCATTAAATTCAACACTCAACGCAGATGGAGCTCATATAGAGGTGGAGGTAAAGTTATTCACTGTGAGCGATCAAGGTGCTCATTTATTAACGCATAATCATTATAAGAAAAAAAAATCTACCACCCATCGACTTGTGCAATGATTGCAAATAAGAAATAAGAGTAAAACATAATTTAGATAATTAAATTGCATTATCTACTGAAGAGATATCTACATGAAAGAGTACCAAAATCCAGTTACAAAGGCAATTGTAATACGTGACAGTGAATAACAGGATTTCAATATTAACATAAATAACACAATATTTAAACGCACCATTCAATATCAAGTAAAAAAAAAAGTACACGAAGGCCTATTCTTGCAATTACTGTAAAAACAATTATATTATAATGATTGCAGAATGAACGGATTCCTACCAATGACAAACGATCTACAAGATTGAAGAATACTTCAGTCCTTGCAGATGGTTAGATGATATTTCATTGGTAGGCATCCTTCGGCGGGTCTTAAAGTTAATTACATGCTCGTATAACCAAAGATGTTGGAAGAAATGGATGTCCATCCCTTTGGACGAGACTTGATTCCGCCACTCATCATGACTGGCAGCTCTCTCTAAAACAATGATGCATACACGATTGTGCTATGTCCACCTGGATTTTACAATAGGCCATGCAAATTCCTAGACATTCATACCTTTCAGCTTTCGCTGATGAACTGGTAATCTTGGCACCAAGTGCTTGTTATCTAATTAATGAGGACAAGCGAATACGAAATTTGATACGTTTCTAGATGAAAATACTTGTTTGGGCGCAGCTGAGCACGTTTTTCATATTACTTGTCAGAAAGGAATATATCTTACAGTCACGATTCCAGCAACCTTTATATACAAAATGTCATGAATATGGTAAATATGATATGTGAAATCGAGACTCCTGTACTGCAACTTGATATCATGGTTAGAGTCTTTATTGTAACAATGTTCTTCGATTAAATCTGCATAGTTCAACTGCGCAAGCATCTGGGATGAGGATATTTCCCTAAATTCTTCTTCGTTTCGCATTTTGTTTATTTGTCAAATCCATGCAAAACTTATCCAGAGTTTTAGCGCCATCAAACAAGAGATCAAAGAGAAAATGTTTGTAAAGCATTCTTTTGTGACTAGAAGAAGAGTACAATGAATATGCATTAATTAAACGAGTGATGGTACTCCATGCAATTTAAACATCCTTGATATGAACATGATGGAATCTGTGAAGGCAAAATACTTCATTGACATTTGATAAGCAAAGTCATGAGTAAAAACGCAATAAATCTCCATAATTTGGTCTGGGGATGAAATTGCAAGAGACGTTCGATCGTTAAGGCACTGTAAACTCTGAATAGCAAAACAACCAGGCAGTTTGATAATGCCACCGCAAAAATAAGTGCCCCTTTCAAACAACAAAGTCGTGTGGGGCGTCTTTGTACTGCAGCAGCAGAAAGGCGCCTTACGAACAAAAAATAATCAAATCAATTCAAGCATCTTCATGCAATTCATGAAATGACAGTTATTACCACGTTAACATGGGTTAGTTTCTATGAGATGGAGCGACGGGGTGTACAATTTCTATTGTATCATTAGGATTTCTAGAACTACCAACATGATGATATGATGCATAATAACCACATGATCAAAAAGAAAAAAAATCCAATATTGTAATAAGCGACTCATAAGTACGTGCATTCGTAGCATTTGATTTTGAAAGACTTTAAACAAATTGAATGAAAACGATAAAACATATATCACATGAGCTGAGGAGGACTAATTTGAAAATATTAGGGCTTGGGCTGTACTTCTATGCCCGTACGGGGTAAGCGACCCAGTGGTCGTGTGAAAATGCATACATTGATCCCATGCCATACATCATCAATTATCTCACGCACCAGAGATTGCGACGATCGAACCAACACTTTCGCGAACTCTTGAAATACAGCGAAATCTTGGAAAGCAAGAGCGCGTTTTGGCAAGAACCCATCTTCTGAATCTGGAATAATCGATATCAATATCTACATATGAAACGTAATTCTTATGCAAACTATCAATTATGTTATACTTCAATTCTACTCTCACAAAGGACACGATATTGCACGAGTCAACATATTAAAAAGGCAATACAAACACGATAACTAGCATCTAAAAACTCTGAAATATATTCATCTATCGTACGTTATCAACGTAGCTGCTCTAAAATTGCTTTTATAAATATATGTATATGTCAATTATAAACTAACATTTGCATGTATCACTCCATTTGTTTTGTGTTGCAAAATGTTATGCAATAGTTTATTTCTTAGTTAAGACTGAGAAGTGTAGAAGAACAGTCACTTTCTGAGGCATGTTAAAAAGTGAATTGAATAAAATACTTTAGGGAGTGTTCCAGTTCTTCGTTCTCCTCCCACCTCCCTGACACGTCCTAACATTTTGCAGGTAGCATGGCATAGCGAGCTCGGACGCCAGCTTGATATTACGCCGCGGTTGTACCGTTGTGTAATGACACAATGCATACGTGATTCCAACATTCGGCACTTCTTACCTTTCCTAATGTTAAATTGAAGATGGCAAATCGTGTGCGAGCAGGTAAAATTTATATGTCACATTTTATATTTAAGTTCGGCAATATCATCGAGTTACTGTGCTTTGCTTGGATGGCATCACAACCAGAAAGAAACAAGTTCGTTAAAGCATTTACATGCGAATGACAGTGTTACAAATCAAAGAATAACACAAAACATAATTAGCCTACAGTTAGACTCAGTTCTGGATTTGTTGTTAAACTTACAGTTTGATAGCGTAAGTAATTCAAAGACAGTTTGTCCCATCACAATAACGTGTATGAAATATCCTAGTCATGGCTTCACGAACTTTTTCAGGAAAAATGACAAAAATATCCTTGTTTACTTTTGAATCGCAGCGAGCATTGTCTACATTCATAATCGTATTGTCCCTCTCAGCGCGACGCGGGCTATGCTCCCAATAAACGCGTTCACCGTGGATCGGAGTGATGCGGACCACAGCGCTCATCGGTCTCCGGTCTCTATGCAATAGGTTTTGGACGACCGGCCCAAAATCTCCTCAAAGTATACTGATCGCTATAATTGCGATTAAAGGCATTGTTCAGTTCTACTATTTGGAGAGAGATATTGTACTTTTTGCAATAGGGACACCCTGTCTTTAAGTTGGAGATTCTAATAATACATGTACATCGTTGTGCATGAATACAAATATGAGTACAGTACGGGGGCGGGGGGGGGGGGGTGTTTCACCAAGCTTTTCGTAAGTTACGAACGACCTTACGAACAACTGGTGATCCCTTCTTGTACTTAATGCGATACCACACTTTGTTTGTTGAGAATCTAATTTAGTTCAAGAAGGGATCACCAGTCGTTCGTAAAGTCGTTCGTAACTTACGAACAGCTCGGTGAAACACCCCCAGTTCTTATGTTCGGCAGACATTAACAAACAAACACTATTTGTTACTTCGGATGCTCAGCAGAGACAAATGAAATATGCAAAATAACAACAATTAAAAGAAGTGAAAATATCAATCCGGACTGTGTTTATGAGGCCAAAAATGACGCCGTGTGGAACATGACGCCTCTCGAATTCAAGGCTGGATATCGCACACTCCTTTATCTCCCTGCAACCAAGATCACCATTAGACAGGCGTAACAGGAAGCAGTTGAATTATGCGCCCCGGATACATCCAACCGATTTGTAGACCTACTCAGTCTACCCGAAAATCAACCAATAGTGTAACCCACAGTAACGTCCAGATGGCCAGATCGGTTAATCGACTCATTCGGTTTCTGCGGCTTCTTTAATGCGCGTCCTTCCACAGGAACCGGCTATCTTGCAGGAGCTCGCTTAGTGCTCGGTTGTAGTCCGCGTAGAAGTCCATGAGAATAGCCCTTGTCTCGTTCAGCATTGCGCCTACCTCTCGGGCCTTCGCTTTATTCGAATTCTTCCCCTCAGCCCGACAACTCATAGCAATCGCCTCGTTAGACACCGGCTCTAGATAGTGATAACAAAATCGTAGGAGTGGATGGGGGTAACATTACCGAATTTCATCATTCGGAGACAAAACCACAAGGACAAGTTTCTCAGAATATTTTTGGGGGTGGCTTTGGTAATTGATTGTTTCTACAGCTCATACAATAATACATTCACAACTTGATCAAACATCCAGCGAATAAATGTTGCTATACTGTGACATGTCAAAATAATAATAATAATAATAATAATACTGAGATTGTGGAGGGGTCCAAACGAGTATAAAAGCGTGTGAACTGGACCGTTTGGAGTAAAAGAATGGGATTGAATTTGTCCACGCGAGTATCAACATTTTAAAGCAACTTTCTCACCATTGTTGTGTCTCGGTAATATCTTCTTTTTTTTTTTTAGTTTTCTACTTTCATTGAAATTCATCTTGTGTTAGGTCATACCAGGATCTCGTTTACATATTTCCACTGTCAGAAAATTCAGACTTCATTTTGCAGGGATTCGCAGCTCTGTTGCATCCTTAGCATTCTTTAATTAAGGACATGCTGGTAGGAGCCGAAGAGCCCTTTAGCAGACTTCCAGAAGAAATCATACCAATAATGAGAACCACAATGTCGTCTGTGTTCTCGAAATTCTTGTTCATGATCTCATTTTTCTTTATCATCCCTCCTTTTTTTATCTACAGGACGAAACTTGTCCTCATTCTTACCCTCTTTCTTCTCCATTTCTTCGCCTATCTTTTTAATAAAAAAAAAACAACAGCACCAATTTTAAGCGAGAGAGGAGATACGTACCGAGTCCAAGGAAATCGTAGATTTGGGGCAAAAGTTGGTTGCAGCCCGCGTGCCAATCTTTCAATCGAAGAATAAAAAGCTGCTCCTTTGGAAATACTCTCAGCCAGTCCCTGACGTACACTGCATACAGGCCTACCGTGAGCCTCTGAGCAAGGAGGAGGAAGGTTGGTGGGAGATAATAACATATTTTCTTTATCATAATGATAGTAATAAACTGCAGAATGAGCGGTATTAATGAATGTGGCGATGGTTGATAAGCCTACAGACAGCACAATAAGATTTACTAAAGGGAGCTGTCTGTGATGAGGATGTGTGTGTACGTATGTGTGTGTGGGGGGGGGGGGGGGGGAGGGGGCGGGGGGTTGTAGATTAAACCGCCGAAGAAAAAATGTCTTCTCAGCAAGTGCTTTTCAGGTGTTTTAATAATAAAGAACAGGACTGCGTAGCAACGGTTTCTCAGATAGAACAAAAGAAATGTAGAGTCTTATTTCGCTTGTCCAGTTCTGTTGGATTGCATCAATACTTTTGTCAGGAAAAGAGATATCAGCGAACAAAAATAAACATTTTTTTTCTACTAAAATATCTCAGTTGCACGCAAATGCACGCGAACTCTGTCGATGAAAATAAACAGCTTAAGATATAATTTTGATAATGATTGACTCCCACATTTGCGGAAATCTGCGGAAATTGAAGAAATTTGTTAGTTGTGTAAGTAAGAATATTATCTTATATCTCCGTTTGTGCATCATTCAACAATTATTTTGAAGACAACTGAGTACATGTACATGATCTTTAGTGGTGTTGCCCGTAACTTTCTTGAAAATTGCACAAAAATGTGATAAGAAAAATAGCTTCCAGAGACAAAACAGTGAATTAAAGATATTGCTTTCCAAGTTGACAGCAGCTAAATGTCGGTGCTGCGGATGGGACATCAAAGCATTGTAGTGATTGTAGAATGCTTTTGACATACATTAGCACACTTTAGTATCCATACAGATGTTTGAATTTATTATGCTCGAGTTGCTTCTCCTTCCTAACACATCCCTGGTCAATCCATAAATGATTATCGCACTGTGCCAACCACACCGAGTTGATTTTTTGGAGTAACAAAGTCTTACCCAATTTAATTTTTATTAACGAAATTAAGATTAGCGAAATTTTTGGAATAACGAATGTAGGAATAACAAAGTTAAGAGAAATGAACCTTCATGATAATGCGCCAAATATTCGGGAAAATGAACCCTATTTCATTTCCAGATTTACGAGTCTCCAGGTGTTAGAAATTTGTGATAACAAAATGTCGGAATAACGAAACTCATAATGAGCAGCCCTGTTTAATAGGCCGGAAGCCCAGAAGATTTATTCATGTGAAAAGGCTCGGACAAACTGACCCAATAGGTCGAAAGGTTGAACCCAGAACATCACAAAAATGTTTTGCTGCCAAGGTGTATCCAGTGCTTTCCCACTCGCATGTATACGCCATTACCCCTCTCGACTTAAAAACTTTCCTTCGAGATAGTACATGTCCCTCTGCCAAGATTAATGAGATATGTACTCTATCGAGGTAACCCCCGCCACATATATTTTCGCACCCATATCTATGAGTGAAGCTTTGGTGCTCGCTCGTGAAAAAAAAAAATAATTTAAAAGGGGGCAGGTTCTCAAGGGGCACGTGCACATCAACTTCCGCTAGAGGAGCGACCGCACTAGCACTGCGTATTGAGACAAATCATTCCTGGAATCCTGAAATCAAACTGGAATGGTAGAATTAATCATGACAGGACGGTACTCCATTTATTTCTGGTTTCGTAGTCCTCACCACGAGTACCCTTTATCTATAAACCAAATAATGTCAGTATTAAGTTTAAAGATGTGAGGTATGTTTTCAACTGTTTTATTGCTCACTGCAAAAACAGAGAACATTTTTTTCTTTCTTTTTTTTTTAAATTCACTCACATTTTTATATATATATACTTGATTATATGTCGAGGAGAATTGATAAATGTGCTTTCCAGTATTACAAGTGGTTCTACTTGGAATACTTTTTCAGATGTTATTGTCCACAGATAAAATGGAAATTCCAAAATGGTTTTCATTTCTCACTTAACTATACATGTTATTTGTTTTTAGGATTATGTAAACCATGTTGTGTTATATGTCAAAGCAGGGCCCCCTGGTAGAAGAGTGTTCAACCACTGAAGGGGCTACCATGGGTAAAAAAATGCCAATAAAATAAAATTAAAAATGGATAAAAACGCGTGATTTAACATAATTATTTGATTGCACTGTGTAAGTGTAGCCGTATTTGTATTAATGCAAACCGGTCTTCCGGAAATCAGGTCATACACTTTGGGTTGGTTTGATGGGACGGCCACGGCTAAGTGCACGACCTGCTATGCATCAAAATATTTGTATAATGTGCACAATGTACCTCATCGACAAAATAGAATCAAGCATACTTTGGATTCATTCATTAGATATTACACAACTTATAGCGCTTTCCATTGCCAACAAATGTCAACTGTTCACAACAACTTGAAAGCAATTTGTTGCCCAGAGCACTTCCATCGCACTGCCCCCCCCCCCACCCCACCCCACAACTGAGTCTGTGAACTTATACATCTGGCAATAAAGACTAAGCCCTCTGCCCTGTCTGCCCGTTTGCAGAGATAAGACAGGAAAGAAGGGTTAGTCTTCATTGCCAGACTTACATGTTTACAGACTCAGATGTGCTCATGCGTTCCACAGCCTAGAAACAAGGCTAGCAAAAGGCAAACTATTCTCAAGAAATAAATCTCATTTTAGCAGACAAGTATGATAAATTCAAAGCTATCATTGTTGCAAAGCAGCACAATGCAAACACTAATAACGAAAATAACATTAATTTCGTATCGGACCTATGATATGCCGATCTTTGAATCTTTGTCTTCCCTAAGCTGTTGCTTTTGGGGCCGTTGGGGATCTCGGGCATTATTGCACTTCTTTATGGGATGACCATCCCATAAAGAAGTGCAATAATGCCCGAGATCATGCAATGAACATTAGTCATGAGAAGACAAAGAACAAGGTCCCCCCCCCAAAAAAAAAAAAAAAAAAAAAAAAAAAACGGATAAGGAACAAATAACCTCACCAAGTCTTCTTTGCTACTTCTTATATCATAGGCACAGGCTCGAGCTGAAAACGACTTCGTGCAGTTCTGGAAAGCGTTTATTGTCCTCTTCACCAGTTCGTGAAATTTTCCAGCACTAACAGCATTACGTTGGAAGTAAAGATAACCAGAATACAACCTGCAACGATTTATAGAAAAGAGGATAAGACTTGCCAGAAGGAGAACGAGAATGAGAAACAAAAGTGGCAATACATGAGAGACAGTGACAGAGGTGGGGTAGGGATGAAAGGGGGGAAAGAGAAACAAAGCAGGCTTAAAATACTTTTTTGTTCTTGTGATTTCTTTGTCATTCAATAAAACCGAACTCTTACACATATCGATTCTTTAAAGATCCCCTGTCATCAAAATGTATGTCGACTTCTATTGATGCAACATAATATGTACATAACAAAATCACTAACTCTTTAATGTGTCCTATATTTTAAAATATCTTTTATTTACTTTTTTCTCAGCACTGGTATGCCCCGCCTCCAAAATATCCTCCAACTCAAGATTCCCCCTGTGACATCATCAAAGGTAGAAATTAGCAGGATAATAAGCAGAGTTCATGCACAAACTAAACATTGCAATGACTACCTCCACCTGCCAACAAGATCATCACATGTCTTCACACAGTACCATCTAACAACCTTTCACGTGGGAATAATCGTTTCCTTATGTCAGAAATGTGCTAGCTATGTGATGCTATTATAAGCACTTGCAGGTAGTCATTGCAATGTTTAGTTTGTGCATAAATTATGTCTATTATCCTGCTAGTTTCTACCTTTGATGATGTCACAGGGGGATCTTGAGTTGGAGGATATTTTGGAGGCGGGGCTTATCAGTGCTAAGAAAAAAATAGATAAACATTATTTTAAAATATAGGACACATATTTCCATTGAACAGTTAGTGATTTTGTTATATACATATTAAGTTGCATCAACAGAAGTCAACATATATTTTGATGACAGGGGCCCTTTAAGGTGCCTGTAGAAATACGTGCAGTCATTACAATGATTTGATTAACCATGACCTTGACATTTATACAATGTCAGGGACATCGTTCTTTACTTCAAGGTCTTCTGTAGTAGTAATTATGTGCTGAGGAAAGCAAGTCCCGTGAGCCTGCGAGCAAGGACCCAACCTTTTATCTCACACAAGGTCATTATTAGTCACAAGGGTGACCAAAACACATGAACGATTCTGAAACACATCTAACATGTCACATTATCGCGAAAAGACCCGGGTAATTGCAGAACTCGAACAATTGAAGATATGACAGAAGTTTGGCACATGCAGGCATTATCTGTCCCACAAAATCAGCTTTGATCCCTAGCTTTTAGACAGGAGTCATCACGGACATGCTGAGCAAGAAACAAACTGGGAAGACATGATAACAATTGTATTTCTTGAAACAATCATAGCAGCTTGAGAGCTGCATTACAAACGAGTGTACAGTACAATATCAAAACAAGACGGTACATAGAGAAATATATAGGCCAATACGAAACTGATATAAAATGAATTCACATTGCAAGTTACATAATGGTTTAAGGAAAACAAGAAAGATGGTAGCGAGGGGGGAGACGCAAAGAATGAATTTCAGGCAAGTAAAACAATGAAAACAGAACATAAAACAACTCAATTGTTACAGTATATTTGCATTTTACAGTGGCAAACTCTTCGGAATGGTCTTCAAGTGTATTTGTACATCGTTAAAACAGCAATAGGTTAACAAAAAAAAAAAGCTTCAACATATTAAAGATTTAGAAAACCAATACATCTTAATGGTCTCTTTGAATCACATGTCATCCTTACCATATGGGCCATCATAGACGTGGCATCTTGTGTTGACCATTATGATGGTTAGTTGGAAATGATTTATGGTAATGCGCCATCTGAACTCACTACTATCATGACTAGCCCCTGCTAATGAGATCTGTTTGAGAGAGTTAAGTGGGAATGATACCTGATTCAAAACAGTGAAAGTCACATTGCTTGACTCTGTGATTGTGAGGTATCGTGGGGAATGCAACGCTTGTGACTGCATGTAGGGACAGGTTCAACCTTACCTAGAGACCGGCTCCCGTACAATAAGCAGCAGACGTGCTTGAGGCTGGACGGCCTTGATGATGTCGGCCGTAACAAACCGAGGTCCTTCGGCTCTGTCATCGAAGATGTGCCGCCATTTGTGATTGTCCCAGAAGGTCGAAGCAGAACCATCGCCTGTGGACACATACACACACACACACACACATACATACACATACACATACACACGACATATCATAAACATACAGGGAGAACGAAACGGAGAGAAATGTTCGTTACAACGGGACAAGTGAAACTTCATGAAGCAACATCTCAATGTCAAGTGATGATCGAAAGCTATGACAACGTTCTTCTCTCATCCATGTATTGTTACATTGAGATCGTTTGTCGTATGTATATCGTTTGTGGATGCATGCACTCACGCAGTAAATGATTAAGTCGGAGAATATACATATTTATTTTCAGCGTCTTCTCACAGCGTGTAATATGTGCAATATATTTGTAGAGAGCAGTCTAGAATTCACTCTTTCTCTCCCAGCATCTAACCCCAACTCCCCTTACTTCTAAGCTTTCCTCCTCTACTATAGCCACATGACAACTAACTGGATTCCGGGTGTGGTTTACGTTACCATGGTTACTGGGGTAGCATAATGGGAGAAGCTAGGGGTGCTGCCTCAGCCTGCTGGCTTGACCAAGAAACAGTTCTGGGAGGTACATGTTTAGATGGAGATACCTGGTCAATCGAGTGATTTAGGTTGTTTGGGTGATAGAAGACTTATAAGATGACTTTATTTCGGCAAACGAATGTGAAATTCGTTTTTAGTGGATAATGTTATATTGATTAGTGGGAACTCACTTTTCTACTTTAGTAACACTTTCAATTTAACGACTGGTGGTACTGCATGTACTGTAACCATCCTTTGCTGCACTTCCTTAATCCATTAGGCATATTCCCTTAGTCTGAACGCAAGCTGAACATTCATTTGACTTAAACACGGCAATTTGCCTTAGCATCAAGCTGTTCTGTGGCAAATCCGTAACAATGATGGCATGAGTATATGTAACAATAAAACATATGCTTACATAATGTAACATAATTACACAAATAACAATCAAACAAAAAGGCGCATCATGAATTGATAACATCAATATTGAGGTGGAAAATGTTGAAAAAAAATTGACTAGACCAATTAAAAGCATGGACAGATTAGTTTTTGTTTTGTTAATCCACTTAACCATTTGGGTCACTTTTGATAAACTGGATAGAAGTTGCACGAAACTTATGTTGAAAGCTTTCCAAGTTTGTCAACTTCTTTCGAGGAAAATGAAAATCACGTTATCTGCGTAGAGTACTGAAGGCAGAGATGTGTACGCATGAAGGACATACGATACCAGAAAAGGAAGATTGAGTTCATGATCGTACACATGTTGTTTCATCTCAATGAAATACACTGTGTACACATTCCACTGCCAACTTAGACTCGCGTTTGCCTGCCCATGAAGAGAAACGTTTCTTCTCTGGAATGCCTGTATGTTTATGTATATATAAGTCTCACCTACAATGAGCTTGCTCTTTAACATAGAGTTGTGTTTTAACTTCTTCAGCATGCCGTTCGACCGTCCATCCAGGTACTGTTGGAATGTCTCGCCACCTGTATGTATTGTAGAGAAGTGAGCGAACGTGTAAATATAAAATGTATTTTTGAAAATATGATAAAATATAAATATGTGATGACATTTATGACATTTTATGAAAATTAGCCCAAAAAAAGTACAAAGAACCACTATTGTGAGTCGTTACTCATACACCAGGATGATTTGTTTTGTCCTTGCCGTGTTTATCTTCTGGTGAACTCCCTCTCGAATCAATTCTGCGAGGTTCATGGTCTGATCAAGAACGCACCCTTCGAACGGTGTTTGCTGACATTTAGTATGCACGACCGACAGCTACTATTTATAATTCATATCACATGTGATTGAGTAATGTCTGCCTGGATTTTACCTATTTTACCTATTTACGAGGTTTTCCATAGTGCTACTTAGCTTGCCGGGGGTAAAACCCCTCTGTCCCGGAGGTTTTCTCTATTACAGTTTACTCTCTTACAGTTTGGTCGCACATTTGCGATAGCGACACGTTACCGCTTAGTCACAAAAATGCGACAACGGCAGGTTAAGAGTTAAATATGTAAGGATGCGTTGCAGTATGCCATCTTACAAGTGCGAGAACATCTAGGGTGAATATACTCCGAACCCGTCTGCGTATCCTATTTTCTTTATGCGTTAAATCCAAGCAAAATCATCGAGAACGTCAGCGGTTTTTTTTTCACTAACTAACCTAGTTTTTTTTTTTTTATTATTTTAGGCATACATCCAATGGTAAGGATAGCGTGCTTCATCATGTAAATGAATGAAAAAACAAGTCAGAAAAATATATTGGAACCAGACGGGATTTGAACCTGCAATCTACTGCTTACGTAATCTTTTCCGTGTCCACCAGTGGGGCTCTTTTCTCGTACGCTCAACGTGCGGATGCTGAGAAATCTTATCCCAGAGATCACTGGTCCCACATTTCGGCATGCCCAGGATGTAAAAATATGGAAGGCAGCGTAGCTTGCCGTTCATCCACCAGCACGGACTCTTGTAGTCTGGCAGGTATTGCTCCGGTAAGGAATCGAAAACCTATGGAGAAAAAAGACCAAAGAGGATGCCAAAGAGGAAAATAGGAGGAGGGAGGAGGGGGGGGGGGTGGTACAAGACCGATACGTTATCTAGTCATGTATGATAATAATAACAATTTATCCAAATGATTGAATGAATGCAAACGTACTTTTAGTACGTAGAGGTAAGCTTACATGAACATGATGTCAGCCGAGATTTTATAGAGTGGAAGTCCGATTAGCCTACTTGGGGATGTGACACCACTCAAATTGGAAAATGGCAGGCATACTCCAAAGTTAGACCTACCCAAATGACCATTAATTGGATTTTAAAGTGACCAAGTGATATGGGGGGGGGGGGGTGAGGATGAATGAATTGAATTTATGAATGGTGGGGCACCGCCCCCCCCCCCCCCCACACACACACACAGACGCAACGCCAATAGAACAAATATGTGACCCTTAAATTTACATTTCTAAATTCAAGGGTGTTTAAGCACATGGATATACATCGCTTTGAACAAGGTTTGATGCCGCCACTTAATATTCTAGCAACTGCTTTCAACTATATGATGCATACGCGATTGCGTCACGTTCACATGCCTTTTATAATTGATTGTTTATTCAAGCTATTAAGTATGTGTAAAAATCTCCTTGCATTCTCATAGCCCTAAATTCACAGGTTAAATCTTGTTCACTTATATATGAGAAGTATCTGTTTTACGTCCTCGAAGAATTTGTGTTATTTCTTGTTTTAGTTTGGTCCTAAGTTGCATCCGTACTCTATATCTATTTATATATACACCAATTTTACCGGGACTTACGCCTATCAAGCTTGCTTCTAGTGAGTCCCATCATATTTCTCTCTCAATTTCCATCTTATCATATATTGTATATTTATGTTGTATTAAGTTGTACATCCAAGTTGGATATTGTATATTATATTGTTTTGCACATTGTATTCATCGAGAAGTATGAAAATAAATTGAAATTGAAAAATTGAAAATAATAGGTCATACGCATTCCTGTACATGCATACATTTCAACTTTCGCTGCTGAACTTTTCATTTTGTCACTTGGTGCTTATTATGTAGTTAATAAGGACAATCGAATACGAAATTTGATACTTTTTGAGATGGAAATACTAGCTTGGACGCGGTTGGGCACGTTTTTCATGTTACTTGACAGAAAGGAAAATATCTGAAAGTAACGTTTCATGCAATTTTGTAAGCAGATATGATGCGGAACATTGTGAAATTGAGACTTTTATACTGCAACTTCATATCACGTTTAGAGCCTTTTTGCCATATTGTAACACTATTCCTCGATTGAATCTTCATAGATGCATCGTAGGCGTTACATGTCACAACTGCGCAAGCATACGTGGTGAGGATATTTCACCAAATTCTTCTGCGCAACCGATTTTGTTTATACGTCAAATCCAGGCAAAAACCATCCAGAGAATCGGCGGCTTCGAACATGGGCGATCAAAGAGAAAATCTTTGTAAAGCCTTCTTTTGTGACTAGGAGGAGACTACAATGAAGCTGCATTAATCAAACGACAGCTGGATATCCATTGGTGAAACATCCTTGGTAAATTTAATGACGCATATTTAAGGATGTTAATTTGTTTGGGTCCAGTTTGGCAGTGGCCCCTTTGAGATCTAAAGAAAAATAGGGTAGTATAAAGCCGTTAGGACAAAAACAATCCTACCACTAAAGACGCCCCCCCCCCTACCCACACACACACACACACACACACACACACACACACAGATCCGCGCCTGTTGTGTATCATTGGGTGTAAGGATTTACTCACAAAATGATTGCAGGAACATTAATCATGTTCACTGATAACCTTTCATAAAACCTGCGCATTATTCATTTAATACTCATATTAAATTGCAGCTTGGTTCGAGTTGTAACCGTCGAGCTATTTGCACTTGAGTTGTTTGTTAGGGGCGTTCAAGGTTGCCTCACCACTCAGAATGACCGTTAAGGATCAATCGGGTATCTTAGGGTTGTGCCTACTTTCCACTTGGTGTAGGAAAAAAACAAACAAACAGGAATTACGTAGAAGTACAAAAAATAATTAAGAAAAAGAACTATAGAATTTTCCTTTAAAAATGGGTAAAATCTATTTTGAGGAAATGCATTGAAAGCTATCAATATGAATAATTCCAAACCATTTTGATTGTTAAAATTTAAGATATCCGGAAATATGTGTTCGCTCGCCTGATATACAAAGTGATGTGACCATTGTGAGCATTATTTGCATAACTATACACGGGAGATCTATGTGAGGCGTTCGTTAAAGGGGTAGTTCACCCTGAAGTTTAGTTGATTTCAATGAAAGCAGACATACGACCAAAGCATAAAAAAAAGAAGATTTGACGAAAATCCGTCAAAGGTCAAGAAAGTTGCGATCTTTGGACATTTTAGTTTTGTGACGTCACTTGCGAGGTGCTCTCCCATAATGTTGTGTGCTGTATGATTCCATGATTGCTCTTTTTCTGTTGTAGATGAAGGAATATATTTTTTTCATAGAGGTATACAAATTGTGTGAAAACGTGCTTCTAATGATATATCAAATGACAAGTAAAATGATGCAGATTCTTGTGAGAAAATGAACATTAAAAAAAACATATCCATGAAATATAGGAGAGTACCTTCTGGTGACGTCACAAAATAAGATTTTTTACAGCTCATAACTTTCTTATCCTTTGACGGAGTTTCATCTACCCTTCACTATAATGTTTTCTTTTATGTTTCTGTTTTCAATGAAACCAGCTATTTCATGGTGAAGTAGCCCTTTAAAGTTGTGATGCGTGTGTTACCGGCTGCGCCATGTGGTAGAGTTCATGAGGAATGCTGCGGTTACGGGTGCTGGACGAGTCGAGCTTAGGATCTTCCCTCATGGAGGTCCTGAGAATCTGTTCCAGTATGTCCGCATCATCATCGTTGTCATCACCATCACTATCGTCATACACTGCGGAGATAATTGAGCATTTCCAAATAATGACCATTCAAGTTTATCACATTTATCACGCATGTGTGTTGATATCCCCCAATATTTTAAAGTAAAGAAAATAAAAAATGTCAATAAATTGCTAGAAAAATTAATGGATTTATCCAAACAAATGAAAGAGGTTGAAAGTTTCAATGTCTAAAAACAAACATCAATTAAAAGATTTCTTCCCAGTCAGGTAATAGTACCGACAAAAAGAAAGATTTGAACAAAACGTAGTCAAAATGTGAATATTTTCGTGCGAGAGGAGATTTTCTTGGCATCGATGAAATAAAACTTTCTCCACTTCTAGCGACTTTAAATCAAAGTACCTCACTGAGTCCACCCTGAAGTAGAGCTGGTTTTAATGAAAGCAGAAACCTGAAAGACACATATAAGTTGTTGATATTTTTGTTGTTGTTGTTGTTGTTTAATTCATTCCACTATAAAGATACAAAATTAAAAAGGCCACAGTGCTTGTGAGAAAATTATCGGGTTCAACAATTTTGACATAATGAATATAATGATAGTTATCAATCACAACAAATACAAAAGAATCACAATTATGAAAATCAACAATATAAACAATATCAATCATTTTCTAAGCAATGGTGTTTGAGTGATTTTATACATAATCTTGAATTAGAATGAGAACGTATGGGATTTGGTAATGACGTTTAGTTTATGTCATTTTGTCTAATTTTGACTTCTGCAATAGTCTTCCTTTTCAATTACCACTTCGCTAAATTGAAAGACTACAAACTATCCACAATTCAGCAGCACGACTTGGTACACGTAAGAGGAAACATGCTTCAACATCCCTTGTCTTAGGTAATTTACATTGGTTACCAGTCCAGTCTCGCGTTAAGTTCAAGATATTCTAATTAGCTCATGAATGTTTTCATGGATTAGCTCCTGCTTATCTAAATGACTTACTCACTGTATACAAACCAACACGAAATATTCGATCATGTCAAAAGAATTTGTTTATTGTTCCTCTTATACTTACACAGACATATGGTGAACGTTCATTTGCCAATGCTGCTCCAGTTTTATGGCGTAGCCTCCCTTACACTCTTAGAAATATTACCGCCATAGGTAAGTTTAAGCCTGCCCTTAAAACACACCTACTCCAAATGTTAAAGTGATTTAAGGAACTCAGTAATCTATTGTTTTTTGTTAAAGAACATAGAGACATTCTTATGTAGATTTGTTATGCGCTATATAAAAATGGTTTATTATTTCCATTTTTATATGTTCCAAACAATTGGGAGATTAAACCGGACAGATTTTTTTGGAACATGTTGTGGTGACTTTATACATATAAAACGAATTACCTATGCGGTCTAATGTTTGTAAACATCTTTATTAAGACAAAACATCTCTAAACTATTTAAGGGTAATAAGTGTTGAAAGTGATAAAAGCTAAGTAATGAAATATAATACAAATATATGTCATAAGACTGAATAAGAGAGTTCAACATTCTAAATAATGGAGATGAATGCGCCAAGTGATGATTTCCTGTATAAATTAGCACGGCTTTCTTCTGTAGCTTAAATAATGAATCTATAACTGATTGAGAGGAATTTTCCCATATAACAATACAATATGACAAGTGAGGTAATATCAGATTTTTATAAATATATATATATATTTTCGTGCAAGTAATGCTTGAAGGTGATATCCCCTAAATATGAAGATTTTCATATACAGAAAGCTTGAGCATGGATGACATTCAAACTTCCGAAATTAGGGTGAAAACAATCACCCTATTCTCTGGGACAAATTTTCCCTACTGTCATCCGAAACGGCCTTTAGGTTTGACGTGAAAAAGAGAGACGTTATTGTGCATGAGGCATGCCAATCCGCAGCTTCTTTTCCGCCACAAGCATCATGCATTATTAAAGAAACTGTGATGGCAGGTGCTAGTGGATTAACAGGTGTGATACACAATGGTTATTGTGAACATTTGTGTGTAGATTGCAGGTAGTCTCTATAGCTGCGTGAAGCATATCCCGGCTGTGACGTACACAGAAAGCCACTTTTTCTTAGGCAATTTCGTAGGTCAGGAGAGGGTCGATTTCGTGAAATTTTATTTTCATAAAACACAAAACTGAACACTTTCATGTCATTTTAGCTGCATAAATTGCTTTAATAACTCATTCAATTATAAAATAAACTATATTTATTTGATTTTTTTCCTATAAGTTTCACCTTTAAGCTTCCAGTAAGAAACCTTCTTCATTATATATACACTCCAGGTTAAATGTTTATCAATAAAGACACCAAGAAAATTAACATTATCTGATTTTTTAAAGGGCTTAAACTAATAAACATTAGTTTTGAAGTGCATTTGATACAGAACTATATTTATATACTAAATATACCATATATACTAAATGGAACAATATTTTCTCAAAATCAACTAAAAGTTTACTCGCACTAAACCATGTAATAATTTTATTCAATTCAATTTCGATGTTCTTTCTTAACTTATCAGTATCTGGTTGGCTGTAAAATAACGTTGTACCATTAGCATATAAAACAAAGTAAAATTTATCAGACGATTTGGTCATATCATTAATATAATAGAAATAAAATAGAAGCTAATATGGAACCTTGGGGTACACCTCATTGAATTGGGGCTTGAATTCATGAACAACTATGGAACCATTTTAAAGGAGTTCCACGAGTTCCAGCTTGATTTGAGCAGTTACTTCTCCTTTTTCCTAAGTGCCAAACGATTTCTTAACTCTTAGTAGAATACTAATTGGTTGATGAAGGTGTCATTCTAACAATCATTGACAATGGGAATGGTATACCGACACTAACATTGATGTATGCCTATATCTTTCTGTTCCACCAAGGATGATTAAAGAAAAGGATATCCATCCCTTTGAGCAAGGTTTGAATCCGTCACTCAATATTCATGACTGGCAGCTGCTCTTACCAATATAATAGGCCTACATACGCGATTGGTTCATGTACACCTGGATTTTACTATAGGTCATGCATATTCCTAAACATGAATACATTTCAGCTATCGCTGATGAACTCTAAATATTGTTACGAAGTGCTTGTTATGTAGTTGATAAGAAAAAAGCGAATACTAGATTTTATACTTTTCGAAATGAAAATACTACATTAGGCGCGGCTGGGCACGTTTGTCATGATACTAGCCTGAAAGGAAATTATCTTTTCAAGTAACGTTTCCAGCAAATTTTTTTAATAGAATATGATGCGGAACATTGTGAAATCGAGACTTTTGTACTGGAACTTGATATCACGCTTAGATGGTTTTTACCATATTGTAACAAACCCACGATTCAATCTTTTTAGATGCAGTGTAGATATTACACGTCACAACTGCGGAAGTATATGGGGTGAAGATATTTCCCCGAATTCTTACGGAAAATCCAGGCAAATATTATCCAGAGAATGGGTGGGCATTGAACATAATGAGATAAAAAAAAATCTTTATAAGGTATTCTTTTGCAACTAGATTAAGAGTACAATCAATCTGCATACATCAAACGGCTAATACTGTAACTTAAAGGGCCCCTGTCATCAAAATATATGTTGACTTCTATTGATGCAACTTAACATGTATATAACAAAATCACCAACTGTTCAATGGAAATATGTTTCCTATATTTCAAAATAATTTTTCAATATATTTTTTCTCAGCACTGATAAGCCCCGCCTCCAAAATATCCTCCAACTCAAGAGTCCCCATGTGACATCATCAAATGTAGAAATTAGCAGGATAATAGATATAATTTATGCACAAAACAAACATTGCAATGACTACCTGTAAGTGCTTATAATAGCATCACACAGCAAGCACATTTCTGACATAAGGAAACAATCATTCCCACATGAAAGGTTGGAGGTAGTCATTGCAATGTTTAGTTTGTGCATACATTATGTCTATTATCCTGCTAATTTCTACCTTTGATGATGTCACAGGGGGAATCTTGAGTTGGAGGATATTTTGGAGGTGGGGCTTATCAGTGCTGAGAAAAAATGAAGAAAAATTACTGTAAAATATAGGACACATATTTCCATTGAACAGTTAGTGATTTTGTTATTATGTTGCATCAACATATGTCGACATACATTTTGATGTATAATATCCCACTCACCGTGTGACTGGAGGTCGTGATTAATCCGATGTTGCGGGGGTTCAAGCAGAATCTGTTTGTGGGCAGCCCACTTGCGGCTCGACATAACAGCACCATAGAACAGCACAGCGGCGAGGAACACACACGCCGCTCGCACCACGTGACCATACTCAGATGACATGCTGGGGAGATTATACAGTCGTTATTCGTTAATCTTTTGCTTAATATTCGATGTTTTATTTATTAATTTCACCGTTTTTTTAACAGGGTGATATTTCAAGTCTCGAAGACTTCTCTTCTATGAACAAAGAACAAAAGAATCTTTGACCGTGTTGTTATACGTTGAATGGATGAAGACAAGGGAGTCTCTAGAGGAATAGTGCCCCGCTTGCAACTGAGATAAGCCGTTAAAGGTGATATTCACAAAAAATCCCTAAATATGAAGATATTTATCTACAGAAAGTTTATAAGCCATACAATGAGCTTCGATGACATTCAAACAATATATCACTTCCAAAAAAGCGAAATTAGGGTGACAACAATCCCCCTTTCCTCTGGGGCAAATTTTCCCTACTGTCATCCGAAACGGCCTTAAGGTTTAACGTAAGAAAAGGGAGGCGTTTTTGTGCATGACACATGCCAATCCGCAGCTTCTTTTCCGCCAGAAGCATAATGCATTATTAATGAAACTGTGATGGCAGTTGCTAGTGGATTAACATGTGTGACAAATAATGGTTATTTTGAACATTTGTGTGTAGATTGCAGTTAGTCTCTATAGCTGTGTGAAGCATATCCCGGCTGTGACGTACACACAAAGCCCCTTTCCCTAAACGATTTCCTAGGTCAGGAGAGAGTCAATTTAGTAAAATTTTATTTTCATAAAACACAAAATTGATCACTTCATGGCTTGTTATCTGCATAAATTGCTTTAATAACTCATTCAATCATAAAATAAACTATATACATGTAGTTACAATAAAACAATCAGCAGTTTATTAACAACGACGCGGTTCTGTAGTTCCGAAAACGGGTAGATTATCCAACGGGTGGGCCTGCGTTATGAAGATCTACGATTGCTTACGGTTTCAAAACACGAGCCTGGCTTTATCAATAATTATGATAACTTGTATAGTTTCTTTGAAGAGAGTCTTTGGGGTTGTTTAAAGGTATGACATTTTTTTTAAAGGACGGGCTGATTGGCTTAATTGATCATTACGATAAACCGGTAGTTTTATTCCAAGGGTGGGTCTGGCTTTATTTTACAGTCGCGATCATGCAATCAGCAGTAATTAATAATCAAAGATGGTGAGTGCTTTCTAATAGCCAAATTGCGATGAAGTAGGCAATGGCTGCTCAGGATTATTGATACACCACAATGTAGTTAGGATAGATCGTCAATTTATTATAAATAGTGCGGGCTTTAAGAATTAGGGTAAACCAAAAGTTAATCGGGAGTTACGGTAAAATGAACTGTAGTTTCTTTAAGGGGTTTGGCCCTGCCTTACTATTAGCTTAGGGCCTGGTTTAATTAGGCCTGTCAATACGATAAACTGGTAGTTTCTTTAAAGGGCGGGCCTAAAAGTTAGAATAAAACATGAATTTATTGAAAAGGTTTGGCCGTGCTTTTTGCAATTGCGTGCTAGTTCAAAAATCATTTCGATAAATTGGTATTTTCTTTAAAGGGCGGGTCTTACTTTATATGAATACATCCTATTGACTGCCGGTTTAATGACAGGCCGGGTTTTAATGATACATATTATGGGAAAACGGTACATTTTATGTCAAGGACGGGTTGGGAAATAAGTACAAAAAAAAAGATTAATCACCAGTTGGTTTAAAACAAACCATAGACAGGACACATAGGCCTATTTTGTCGATGTACCATTAACCACTACCAACAACAACAAACAACAAAGTTTACTAAATAAATACATGGTGATGATGGCCATGGTGCTAATGATGAGGATAATGATGATAATAAAAATAACAATAATTGCAATAAAGCGTCATTTATCTAACGGGGCGTCTATTCCAACTGGAAAGATCACTTATCATTGTTCTTTTTTCCCCTTCTTTCGATTTTAGATTATTTGTAAATACGAAACGACACAAAGCCTTAACAGTTTAGGGGAGCAGATGATAGCGCTCCATTTATTTATTTTATGTTTTCATTTCCATTACCATGTAATTTCTTCATTATGCTCTCAATACACATAATGATACGAGTATGAATTCATTATCTATATCATGTCGTTCTATTTGCTATATGTTCTTTCATTCTTGTAGCACTTTATAGTAGGCCTACATGATCATGGGCGGAAATCCCGGGGGGACCCCACCAAAAATAGTGGAGGGGACACAATATCAAATGTCCCCCCCACTATTTTTAAAATAGTGGGGGGGGGGGACCCCCCCCCCCCCCCTACATCGAAATGGTGAGGACACAATATGCAATGAAAAAAACGTCGTAACCCCCCCCCCCCCCCCCCCCACTTTTCAGAGACTGGGCGGGAAAAAACGAAGGAAAAAAAAACACCTCCCCAAAATCCCATCACAACCCCCCCCCCCTTCTCCCCCCACCCCCCCCCCCCCCACCCCCCCCCCCCCCCCCCCCGCTCAGCTACTTCTTGAGGAAAAACATGTCCCCTCCACCTTCAGGGAGCGATTTCCGCCCATGTACATGATACAAAAAAATCTTTACACGGCGAAAGTGTCTATAGACCTATGAGACATACACAATGTATGGGCCCGATAAGCCTATTCAAAGTTACACCCTTGTTGATCCAGTGTATCTTGTCATTTCCTGTATTTTATTGATTTTTGTGTACTAGTAAGTCGCAAGCTCTACTGAGTCGCGGGCAACTCTATTGTGCCGAAACAAAAGGCTTCTCGCTCGGGATGTCAAGTTTATTGAAATTGTACTTGTAGCAAAGAGATGAAGTGGGAGGGGGATCAATTAGGCCAACAAGCTTTCGTAAATTCATGTCATTGAAATATGTTTACATATTAAGAGGAGGTTAAGTTGGGGGTCTAATCTGGAGTAATGTGGCATACTTATCACCGATATAGTCAAATACCTGAAGGGGAGAGGAAATTAATTACATTATACACTGTACGTGAATGTTAGTACGGAGCCTTTGAAGTGCCATCGACTTGACGACTTGGTGAGATACTTTATCCCATGTCGACATAATAAGGTTATTATGTCGACATGGCAAGATAAAGTTTCTCGCCAAGTCGTCAAGTCGATGGCACTTTAAAGGCTCCGTAATTTAGAAAGAAAATAAGGGGGAAGAAAAGATAAAAGTCAAAATGAGAAAATAAAGATGGATCTAGAAATTAGGAAGCCAAAGAAGAATAGCTATTTAACAAAATTACACAAATAAGAGTGAATTGGAAGGGGCGGGGCAAACTAAACCTAAAAAAAGGCAGTCATATCACTCATATGTTAGTCGTATAGGTATCTAGAAAGCTATTAGTTTGGAAAATAATCTAGATCATGCGGAGAAATAAGAGAATAAAGAGGGGTCCCAGAGAACTGTAAGGAGAAATGTACAAGAAAAGAAGATGTAGAAAATTAAGAAGAAGAAGAAGAAGAAGAAGAAGAAGAAGAAGAAGAAGGAGGAGGAGGAGGAGGAGAAGAAGAAGAAGAAGAAGAAGAAGAAGAAGAAGAAGAAGAAGAATGAAAGAAAGAACATTAGACGGGCATAACAGGGTACCTAAAATTGCTAATGCAATGCTCATAACATTGTTCTTCTTATTCAACAATTCTGTAAATGATAAACAAAGTCACGAAAATTAATGTATATAATAAGTTTCTAACTTCTTTAGAAAGAAAAGGAATGTCATACTTCTAAAACACGTTGTATTTAGTAGGCCTATTTATGTATGTCAGAGTTGCCTATTGTAAACGGTGTGATATGATTATTCTCAATGTTTGCTGATTTGTTAAGAACATTCACGCAGTTTCGCAGATTTAAGGGAATGGATAATAATTTATATTGACAATTCCGCCGGTCCATTCCCCCTTCAAACATTATTCGTTTCGACCCTTTTGTTCTGATGATAGATAGATAGATTATAGATAGATCGATAGACAGATATATAGATAGACATACAGAGGGAGAGATAGACAGACGGATAGATGGAAATACAGGCAGAGAGATCTGTGGACAGACAGATATATAGATAGATATACAGATCTATAGACAAATAGATAAATATGCATATTTTATCATTTGTCGCATTGGTGATCATTTCTAGAGGCGAGCATCAAGTCAAATTTGGCCGTAGTCGTCCGCTCCCCCCCCCCCTTCCTCTAATCTAATTACTGTGTGGTGTTGCTCGTTCGGTCGATATAATGTTAGATAAATAACTGTTTGATAGTGGATGCTGTAGCCTTCAAAACTACATATTGTTTGAAAACTGTGGTCAGAATGGAAATATTTTAGAAAGGCACAATTCATAATCACACATAAACAAATTGTTCAATCATTGGAATAGGAACCAGATGGAAGGTTGGTTTCGCCTTTACATGCATCCGATAGCAAAAAATAACTGACGACGCGTGCTTATTCTGGGTTGGTCTTATTTCTTCATGTTACATTAGTTTGCACGCTGAACTATAAGACTCTACAGTCATTTTCGATCTCGCATGCACTTTATAATTCACGCTTTATAATCCGAACTTGAAAATGAATGCCAATGGTGGGCACACGTGTAATATTGTGTAATAGGAAGGGCAAACGCTAACAATAACGATGATTACGTAACGTTTCCAGAGCGCGTGACCCTGAAATAGACAAAAGCAAGAGGGTCTAATTATCAGTCAAAAGGCTCCAAAACCCTTTGATTCTGCCGCTAGTTTGTATGAGAACTAGAGTCAAGGCGTCCGAGATCCATCAGCCAATCAGCGCAGAGAATCTCGATTACACATAGCGTTTCAGACGAGTGCACAGAGTCCGCTCCGCTCATGACTGGAAAATTTTCTTGATAAAAATTATGTCAACTCTTGCAATTATTTGCAAAATAGTCAAAAAATTTCAAATGACACGATGTATTTTTTATTTCAGTTTTGGAAAGCCCAATGTTTTCCCTTTCAGATCGTGTAAATTTTAGATTGGAACATGATGTAGTTTGTCAAATATATGCGTTTGAAACAGTCTTTAACAGTCTTTAAAATATTACAGGTTGGTCGCAAATTTGCGACAGCGGCACGTTACCCCTTAGTCGCAAGAATGCGACAGCGGCAGGTGAAGTTATTTTTTTCCATATATAAACTTTAAGGCAAGAGAGTGCATCACTTCCTTCATTTATTTTATTAATTCCTTCATGCATTCATTTCCTTCAAATTAAACAGGTGCTTATTTGCGATATAACCATGTACAAAAACACTTTACATCATACAGTATGTAGACATGGGGGCCTTCGGCAAAAAGTCCGAAGTAGTGAATTCGGGGATAAAAAGTACACCTGAAGTTAATGTTTCTTTTTCAGAAAAATTCGCCTTCTAATTTAACTTTGTCGAATCACTGCTTAACACTATTGAACAGGCTTTTTTAAAATTAATATTATCATTATTGTCCCAATGGGAAATGAAATCTGTGCAGTCACGATGAAAATGAATAGATTTTCTTTTCGAACGCGCATGTATTTTAACATTTATTTGTTTCATTTTCTTATCCTAGTTTTGTATAAAAGAAAGAAAGAAATTGGACTCAGTCTGATTTGTTTAAAATATTCTTATCAGCGAGAACATTATTTATTGTTTTTATCAACATTTCTCGAACAGTAGGTCTATATCCTTCAACTTGAAACAACATTTGAAACAACATGTTTGTGGTAAAGTATATTCCATCAAACAATTGGAATTCAACGGAACTTATTACCGAAACCTGCAAGCAGAAATTAGAAATATTTGTTGAAGCGGGACTTTGAAAATTATAAGTAGGCCTACAGGTCGCTGAAGATTGGAGAGAGGACTTCGTAGTTCAATGATACGCAGAATCGCCGTGAACCCAGTGTTGTGAACATAGATTGCGCTCTTGCAAAAAACAGCAATTTCGAAAAGTTGGTCATGGCATCAAGCGACATGGCGATGCTTGTCTCAAAAAGATTAAAAGGAACGCGTGCGGCTTTCCCGCAAAAGTGGACGCTCGCGGCGTGAATGGAAAGGGCACTCATCCGTGAAAGAGAATAATAGCAAAGGAACGCTATTAGGCGTTCCCGCTGAATACGCGGCGTCGCCGGTGCACAGACTAATGACAAGGTGCCTTATGGTGTACGTTTTGAGAGTGTTTAAATATGCACCCATTGTTAGTGTTCAAATCTTTGTCGTTGATGGAAAATCACAAATTGTGTTTTCGTGATAAAATTTTTGTTTTCTGTCATGAAACGAATGATTTAACAAACTGCTATTGTTGGAATAACAAACTTGGCAGCTATGGCAGTATGGTGTAGGAATTCTTAAGACGGTTTATAGAGTATGCTCGGTGTAATGCCATTGGACATTAATTACATATCACTGCGTGAAGTTGTGTTTAATGTAGGTAATTAACAATATATATTTTCTGTTAAGGGGATAGTGCAAAAAGTTAAATTCATTGTTGAATGCTGCACAATAAATTGATGTGCAGATTGATCAAAATTGATTGGCATTGGAATAAGAGTATACTGCATAAACTTGCAATTAAATCATTTAAGAGTCAAAATTAATGACAAACGCTACGCGTGCATGTAGCTGCTTTTTACAATTTAATTGTGAGCTTTCGGTATGTGAGGCCTTCTTCATGTTGAAGTCTGAAGTCTTAAGTGCAAACATACATGAACAAATACATTGTATGAACAAACATCTATGGCATACAGACTTCATATCATTTAATCATAACAAGCATCATGGGCATATCATAGCAGAAATTAAGTGCGAGAAATATTTCGAAATAAAGTTAGATATGGCTGGGAGGGTAGAGGGAGTAGGATAGAAGGCTTTATTAAAATGCATTGGGGTGTACGCAGTCCGATTAGTCGCAGTATATTGACTCTACATAACAAAAGTTTGTGTGTGTGTGTGTGTGTGTGTGTGATTTATATAATATCGGTATCGGATGGGATGGGATGGGTTAAAGTAGAGTTAAGTAGTAGGGAGGTAGATGTAGAAGTTGTATAGGTAGGATTCGGGTACGTTACACTCAGCCTGCTCGCGCTCACATTCTATTACCTCACCGCGTTCATGAATGGTATTTCAAAGGGAATTTACTTCATTAAGGATTTAGTGTTTGAAGGACTGATGAGACCAGTGGAACATTTTCAGAGCTTGGGGATTAACTGTGAAGATTTACTTTTAATTAATGACGTATTTAAAGTGATACAAGAAGTTTTAAAAGAAGACACGGTTGTGGTTAAATATCACGAGGTTGATATAGCGAATTTTTATATAGGATTAAATATTTCCGAACAAAACGTAATGTTTAGAGACATAAAATCCAGAAAGGTCTATGATTACTTGGTTAAAGAATTAAGAAAATTATTTGTATTGCAGATTAGTGATAACCAAACTGTTTTCCAGTTTACTGAAAAGCAAATTACGGAGACATACAGTGGTTTGAGAAGCATGACTCTCATTAGGAAACACAGGGAATTCCAATATAAATTATTACATAGAGCTATATATACGAAAGAGCAGCTCTCAAAATTTGGTTTTGTAACAGATAATCTGTGCTCCTTTTGTCACCAGGAAGTTGAGACATATATTTATGTGTTTTTAAACTGCCCAAAAGTTAAGGAAGTTTGGCAAATTATGATTCAATTATTTGAATTAACAGAAATTGCAACTTTAGAATGGAAGGATATATTTGTCGGTCTTCCAGGTAAATCTATAAGAATAAAATTTGTTAATACGTTGATAGTTATGGTAAAATATATTATATTTAAATGTAGAACAGGATCTACTCTTCCCTCGTCAAGGAAAATACAACGGGATATTTTGAACTATAGAGAGGAGGAAAAGAAATTGGCAATTAAAAGGGGTAAATTGGGACTACATTTGCAAAAGTGGGAATATATTGACATGTTAATTTAATAGACTATGTAGGTTGTTTATGTAATAACATGTATAATTATTTACAACAAAATAACGGGAAAGGCTAGCTTAATAGACACTATAAGTTATTTATGTAACATATGATTATTTACAAAAATAATATTGGAAAGGTTATATGATACTGCTTTGGTAGGTCATGGAAAGATTTTTTTTTTTGAACTATGACAGTTGTGAACGCGGGAGTAAAGAGGTGAGCGTGAGCAGGTTGCGGAAGGGAAGGGTGGGTGGTTGAGGTGGGAGGGTTAAAAAGAAGGGGGTATACATGTAGTAGTGTTTTGTTTTGTTTTGTTTTGTTTTGTTTTTTTTTTTTTATGGGGGGTTATATAGCGAATTTAAGGGAAGGGTAGTTTAAGCGGTTATGTATATGGTTAGGGCGGGGTTGGTGTTAGGGGGTGGGGGGGGGGGGGCTGGCTGTCCAGATGGGAGTTAGGAATGGTTAGGACTAATTTAAGGGGTGTATTATAGGTTGGGGGATTAGTGGACTTGTTTATTTAAAACTTGATTCCGGAAGCTATTAGTTCAGTTTATTTGATTAAACATCGTTACATGATTATAATAATTGAGTAATTATATTTAATATGTTCAGCTATTTTATTGTAATTAATTTGTACTTACAAATGCATATATATATATAAATTGCACGATTGTTTTGTTTAATTTGTGTTAATATATTTAAACTGATTATATGAATTTAATTTGTATTATTATGGAATCAGAATAAAGATCATTAAAAAAAATAATAATAATAATGTAGCATCTATCATGTAGATCATATTGTAGACAACGGTCATATAAAACCTTTGGCGCATTTTAAAAATTTAGGTATTAAAGGGCGTGGCCTACTTAGGATACTTGATATTTACAATGCTATGCCAATGAGCTGGAAGGAGGTCCCATTATCGGTCACATTTCAGCAAGTTGATGTTTTAAATCTTAACATCATTTTGAATATTTCTGGGCAAGAAGCTAGCTTTCCGACCTTAAAATCGAGGAAAATTTATGATGTTTTCGTCAAGGATTTACAAGAGTCCTATAGCTTGCAAATTAGGGATAGTCGGAATAAATTTAATTTTACAAGCAAAGAAATAAATGCTTATTTCATTATACTAAGAAGCACCAATCTTGTTAGTAAACAAAGAGGATTTCAGTTCAAGTTACTGCATGGTGTTTTGTACACCAAGGAACATCTTCTGAAGTTTGGATTTGTGGGGGACAATTTATGCTCCTTTTGTAATAAAGAACCTGAAATGTAACCACACTTATTCCTACATTGTGCGAAGGTTAAATAATTATGGCAATATATTATTGAACATTTTAAATTATTTGAAATCAGCAACATTGAGTGGCAAGACATATTTTGGGGGTTGTCGGGTAAGTCGAATAGAATCAAATGTGTGAATGCATTCATAATTTTACTGAAATATACTTATTTTATGTGTAGAACAAGCAACTTACCTCACAGGGTTAAGATATGTCAAATTATAAGGAATTTTATAGAGGAGGAGAAGAATTCTGGCAATTAAAGCGGGCAAATTGTAGATCCACATACAGAAATGGAAAACTTTGCAAATTGAGGTCTGAAAACATTGCAGTTTGAATGTCACCGGGTAACCGTAGTGTGTTTATATGCGTGTGTTTATGTGTACGTTGTGCGTGTTGTTGTTGGATGTGTGTGTACGTGTGTGTGTGTGTGTGTGTGTCTGTCTGTCTGTGTGCGTGTTTGTGTGTGTGCGTTTGCACTTGGGTTTGGGAAGTTTTAGTTAGTTGCATGTGGTGGAGTTCTGATATTTTTGATAAATTGATTTCATTCTTTCCTTTTTTTTCAACTTGGCATAATTTGTATTATCATTGAGCATGTAATTTAAAATGATTTGTTTATCACTGAGTATGTAATTTTGTTGTCAATTTATTGATAATCGTATATAGTTATAAATTAAATACTTTGTATACTTCAGGTGATAAAACAAAATACTGGAAAAAATTGTGTGTGTGTGTTTGTGTGTGTATGTGTGTGTGTGTGTGTGTGTGTGTTGTGTATGATTAGGGAACAATATCAATTTACAAAACGATGGCATCGCATATTTGCCAAACCTGAGCACAGCTGGGCTGTGTGTCACATCTGTTGCGATGTGTCAAGTTTAAAACAAATAATGGAGGTAAACAGGTAATCAAGGTACTATACGCATTTCATCAGCCCGAATCCGTGTACACAGCGCTCGACGGAACTCAGTGCAATAATTCGAGTGATCCGCGATCGCCAGCCCGGAGTCGCGTACGTGCTGTGTACACAAAATCGGGCTGATAAAATGCGGCTAGAACTAAGACTAGGTATTTACTAGTTGTACCAGAATAGAGTGTGACATCATTTGAGCACTATTGTCAAGACAACTTATTCAGAGATGTCATACAATCCCGACAGGCGTGGGCGAAAAACCCTGGGGGACGCGTCCCCCCCCCCCCCCCCCCCACACACACACACACCACTATTTTCGGTCGTGTATTATAAAAACAATAAATCAACACGAAATTATCTAGCCTCAAATTTCGACATAATATAAATCTATTGGTGGGCTATATAAAAAAGAATGAATGAACACAAGGTGAAGGGGCATTGAGGAAATTGCAATCGTACACATCGACACGTCATTACGTACGTACATGTAAGAGTCGTCGGCCAGTACGTGTATACAGTACGCTACCATTAAAATTTTACAAACTGCTCTGATGAACATGCATCATTACAAAATGGGTGTCAGAATCTGTGCAATCTTATTGGTTAATTGCCTGTAATTACCGTGTATTATTTCTAATGGTAGCACGCGATATCAACACGGTATCGCGATACCGAGAATTAGTATGATCGATACCAATGTTGCTTACGCTAATGGCGGCACCCACGAATCTCGAGAAACTCCGATAAAGTTAGATGAAGAGTTGAAACAAATTTTGGAAGATTAAGACACTGTCAGAAAGTACAAATTCACCTCAAAGCATCGGTACTCATTGTCTACATTTAAACATTCTGCAGAAGTGAAACACGAAAATTTGGAACATATTTCGAACGGAGAAGTGGACAAACTCATGACTGAATTCTACGCTGTCGCAGCACTGTGTGAGACGGTGCTGCGGTGAGTTGCCCACTAATGTGCATTACGAATACGTTCATTTGGGCACTCAGTACCACTTTGGACAATCGCAGTAAATTGCACTGAATCTGTCTTTCCTGATATGACCACGTCGGATAAGTGATTGTTGGTAGTTCATGCAGACTCTAATTCTCTACTTGACATGGTCTATATGGAGAAAATCATCTCATATTTTTGCTGTGCTATTTGGACACTTGTGACTTGTCTACTTGAAAAAGTCAAAAAAATTTAGGCTTGGCAAGTTGGCAGATTTTCCAATCATTGATGATAAAGATGGATCTCTGCAATCAGATTGGTCAATAACCATGCGTCCGGTAATTACCGGACGCATGATTCTTCCATGCATCCGGTAAATAATGTTGACAGAGATTTTTCCCTTTTTTATCAGATTGTGGGGCCCATTCTATAAAACAGATGATGCACAGGTTTATTTCGTGGGTCAGTAGGATTGTGTACACGCGGTACCTCTGAATTTTGCCCAAAATCCACTCGGCTTCGCCTCGGGGGTTCAGGCAATTCAGAGGTATCTTGTGAGCACAATTCCTACTGACGCACTCAAACCTGTGCATCATTTGTATACTGTGCACCACCTCGCAATATCGGCCGGTTGGACGAACGTGAGCCGCGCTACGCTTGCGCGTGCATCAGCGCGCGCAGCAGCGTAACGTTGCAGACATGAAAAGCTCTATTTTGCGTGAACGTGGTTTGGGCTTCCCCACAAAGTTTTTTGCAGAAATCGTATCTTTGAAGGGTGCAGATTAAGAATCTGCATGCATGATGCCAGCTTGGCACCCTTGGGCATTTTGGCGGCCATTACTGAAATTTCTTAATTTGACCACAACTTGCTTATCTGAAAAGGTGAATGTATGATTTGTGTATCTACCCCCAGGATTTCAGGGTCTCTGAATCAGATTAGGTCAGAACCAAAACGATTTATTCATTTGCATATTCATAATATGCAAATTAGGGCAGCTATTACTGAAATATTATTACATGTATAGAACTTTCTTGCTTGAAAAGATAAACGTATGATTTTTGTGTCTACCCCTATGTTTTTTTGGTTTCTGATTCAGATTAGGCCAAAACCGAAATCGATATGCACATTTGCATGACTCATAATATGCAAATTACCATGACCATTACCCTTGTCCGAGCAGGGAGGTCTTATGAAGGAGAAGAAACTCGAGCATTATACATTCACACATCTGTATGGGTTCTAAAGCGTGTTCATGAATGTCAAAAGCATTCCATAATCGTGACAATGCTTTGACGGTCCATGTGCCGTGCCGACATTTAGCTGTTGTCAACTTGAAAAAGAAATGTCTTTAATTGCCCATTTGTCTCGTGAAGCTTTGTTTTGGACAATTTTGTTTGCAAATCATAAGGAAGTTAAGTACAGAGTATGACAGATCCTTTACTCTGCTTTTGTTTCGAAAAGTAATGAGGAATCATTGAAAAACGGACATATAACATATTTGTATTACTTACAAAATTGACCAATTTCATCACTTTCCGACATCTTGTGCATTTGTGGGATTCAACCATTCTAAAAATTATATATTAAGCTGTGTATTATTATTAACGGTGTTTGTGTGCGTTTGCGTGCAGCGGAGATATTTTACTTAAATATCTTGTTTATTTGTGTTTGCTGATACCTGTTATGCTCTTGGAAGTATCAATTCCATTAACAGAACAGGACAAGCGAAATGAGACTGTACATATCTTTTGTTCTCTCTGAGAAGCCGTTGCCACGCAATCATGTTCATAATTGTTCTAACACCTGAACATCACCTGTTGAGAACACCATAACTTTTCAGCGGCTTGGCACATGGGTTCAAAGAGAGAAAGTTGCTTCATATCCTTCCATAACACATCCCTGGTCCGAGTAGCAACAACTAATAGATTCAGAGTGCGTTCCACCATTGAAACTGAATCACGAAAAACAGGAGAATGTAATTACGCGCCACCAGGCAGCTAGGGGTGAAGTTGTGAATACATTACGAAAGTGGTTTATAACATCACATGAACTGCAACTTAGCGTTTCTTGCTAGACATAGCTGGGACTTACCTTTTTTAGAGACAGGTTTTGTAACATTTCATCGATTACTTTTCTTGTTATAATCCTTGCAATATTCAAAGAGTTTTTGACATGTGTATGAAATGATTCATTCAGAACACAACAATGACCTTTGTGTATCCATCTGTTAATCCACTAGTAATGCTCGCAACTGCCATCACAGTGTCATTAATAATGGATGATCTGGCTGAAAAGAAGTTGTGGGTTGGCATGTTTGATGCACAATGACCATTGCTGTTTTATTTATTAATTATCTGATACACAATCATTTTTTTTTCATCCAAATTTGTCCAAAATAACAATCTCATTAAATATTACAAGAAAAGTAATTTATGAAATGTCACAAAACCTGTCTCTAAAAATGTGACATCCCATGACTTTATGATGTGTCAATTTCTGCTTGAATAAGTATTGAAGCAGATTTTTAATTGCTTTTCAAGCTGGAAGTTTGTACTACGTAAACAGGGATGTGTTAGGAAGGAGGGACAACTCGAGCATAATATTTTCAAACATCTGTATGGATACTACAAGCGTGCTAATGAATGTCAAAAGGATTCCACAATCACTACAATGCTTTGATGTCCCATGCGCGCCACCGACATTTAGCTGTAGTTAACTTGGAAAGCAATATCTCTAATTCCATATTTTGTTTCTCGAAGCTGTGTTTCTTATCACATTATTTTGAAATTTTCAAGAAAGTTAAGGACAACACCACTAAAGATCCTGTACTCGGTTTTCTTCTAAATAATTGTTGAATGATGCACGAACGGAGATATAAGATAATATTATTACTAACACAATTAACAAATTTCTGCACTTTCCGCAGATTTCCGCAAATGTGGGATTCAATCATTATCAAAACCATATCTTAAGCTGTTTATTTCCTTTAACAGTGTTTGCGTGCAGCTGAGATACTTTACTAGAAAAAAGGTTTATTTTTGTTCGCTGATATCTCTTTTCCTCACAAAAGTATTGATACAATCCAACAGAACTGGACAAGCGAAATAAGACTCTACATCACTTTTGTTCTCTCTGAGAAACCGTTGCTACGCAATTCTGTTCGTTATTGTTAAAACACCTGAAAAGCACATGCTGAGACCACATAATTTTTCGGCGTTGGCACGTATGGGTTCAAAGGAGGTCTGCACTGAGCTCCTTCTTCTTGGCTATGATTACCGGACTCTGAGAATGACCAGAATGCTTTTCCTCTATTTATACCCTTTTAGAAACATTTTCTTTTACATCATTGTTCAATGATTTGTTTCACAAAGAAGGTATTTAATTCATTGGTGCATCAATCTTGAAATAACTATAGGACAAAGAATAGCAAATTCCCACACAGTGACTAAAAACTAAAACTCTGACTCCAAAAAAACTCCCGCCAGATGTAAGTCTTGCACCACCTGAGGTGTTAGAGTTCGATGTTCAACCGACGAACCTTGCAGTACTCAGAGGTGTGGTTGTCATACAGGGCCCTTGCCGTGTACTACTTTTTGTGCCTGTCATGCATAGTAAAACTGTCAAAATCCCTACAACAAGGATGTAAAACATTGGGAAGATGATGAGAATTCAGAGGTTTCTTATGAAGCAGAAAGTGAAACTGACTTGATGATGGAGTGAATACTGTGTGCTTGTTGAAGACAGGTTAGCAGTATTTGTACATGTATGGTGTGAATAAGCCATTTCGTAATTGCAATTTGCGCATGAGCAGATTATTGCTTTTAGTAAATGACCTCAGGTCAATTCCCAAACTCACAGAGTAAAATGGGAATTCACTAGATAGTCGACCACATTTCAATCTATTATCATGCAAATATGGCAACAGCTATTCAGCTCTGAGAAGGCAATGAAAGAACATTCCACCATGGGCATCTGCTTCTATTGTTGTTCCGGGCACACTGTAAAATGTCTTTACATCCACCATCCAACACAGTTTCATAAAACAATCCCAGTCAGCAGTCTAGTAGTATTTATTCAGTGCATTGTCCGACCATGGTGTAATTACGAAATGGTCTATTACGACGCATCATGCATTATTAATGACACTGTAATGGAAGTTGCTAGTGGGTTAACAGGTGTGATACACAGGTGTTATCTCATAGTAGCCATGGTAGCAATAGCAGCCATTGTTCCTGCTTGTTGCACTGTACTGAATGCTATTGTTCATTGCTTTGAGTGCACCATACAAACGGTTTTCGACCACGCGTCTTATAGGTTTCAAGTATAGTGGTTCAAAAATGGCAAAACAGAAAATAAAGCCCAACTAAAAAGACCTTTAATAAAAAATAATGTTTCATTTTGTTTTATTTGGCGTCCCATTAAGTTAGTCCAGGTTTAGTACACTGTTTGCGTCAAACCTCTGTTCAGAATACGGTCCCATGAGTCTACGAGTCCTCCTTCGGCTCAGAATTTAGCATTACTAACATGCCGGACACTAGCCCGATAGAATAGCCTTGTTCATACGGGGATTCTCTAGTCGGAGTAAATATTTTTTATCTTTATCTTATCACAACCCATTGTTCAGACTGTTTCGGCGGTAGTAAGATCGGAGTAAGGTCGATGTAAGGGTCGGAGTAAGCCCAGTCGGAGTCAGGTCGGAGGAAAGGTCGGAGTAGTGCCCGTCTGGACAGAGTTACTCCGAGCTTCCTCCGACCAGCCGCGTTTAGACGGAGGCTGTTTCGGTCGGAGTAAGGTCAGAGTAAGGGTCGGAGTAAGCCCAGTCGGAGTAAGGTCGGAGTAGTGTCCGTGTGGACCGAGTTAATCCGGGCTTACTCCGACCAAGATACTCCTGTTTTTCCAGGGGAAAGAAAGCTCGGAGTAACTTCCTCCGACCTCGGTAGGGTCCATGGTCAGACTCGGAGTAAATTGCCCGTGCCGATACCGCATAATACTAGACTACTAGTACACGTTCTGTTGTTATCTTTCTCGCAGATTTCGAGAAGTCCGTACTATCGAGTCAATCGTGGGGGACTATGTTTTTACTTTTCAAAATGAAATAATTCTGAATGAGCTCTCAAAACTTGCGGGAATTTTAGAAATGTGATCCCGGGATTTGATCAATTTTTCTAAGATATTCAAGATGTTTTAAAGCCCCCTTTTTAAAATTTTCAGGAGTCCAAAAGAGAGAGAAAGAGAAAAACACACCCCCTTTTTAAACTAATCTCAAATACACCCCCTGTTTTACAATTCGCGGGTCGGACTTGTTCCGCAAAAAACTACCCCTTTACCGGACTTTTTAGTCCGGTTCCCTCCAACCCCGGATTGGGGAGGGGGGTAGGGAGACCGGACCGCACGGGCAAATACTTCGACCGAAGTCGGAGTAAGTTACTCCGAGCTTCCTTACTCCTTGAAAAAACAGAAATATCTTGGTCGGAGTAAGTTCGGAGTAAGCTCGGAGTAACTCGGTCTAAACGGGCACTACTCCGTCCATTCCTCCGTCCTTACTCCGACTGGGCTTTCTCCGACCCCGACTGAAACAGCCTCTGTCTGAACGCGGCTACTTTCGAGTGGTACAAATTCTTGATAATTATGGCAACTGTAGTTTGTGTCCATGCAGCAGTGTGAACCCATTCATGCTGCCTATAATGCGTTTCACCCTAAACCCTAAACCACGAAAATGTATAAACAATTCGCGAGCAGTATTCCGGATTTAGAGGGGTCTTCAAGGCGGGAAAAGCCCGCGAAAAGCCCGCGAAAGGGGGGTGGGAGTTCAGAAATGTTGCTTTCAAAGGGAATGAGCGAGTATAGGCGTATCCTGACTAGCACTGAGTGGGGAGAGGGAGGTGCGGGGGGGGGGGGGGGGCTTTAATACTCCGACTGAGTTCGGAGTAAGCTGTCCATGCTCCGAGCTTCCTTACTCCTGGAAAAATAAAAAAATATCTTGGTCGGAGTAAGCTCGGAGTAAGCTCGTAGTAACTCTGTTCAACGGGCACTACTCCGACCTTTCATCCGACCTTACTCCGACCGAAACAGCCTCCGTCTGATATGTCTAAACGCGGCTTACATCGGACCGCTAAACCTCCCACTGGAGTGAGCTTGTTTAGAGCCAGCTGTCTTAACAACATGCTCATGACGACAACACTCCGGTACTCTATTACTAGCCGATTAGACAAGTTCTGCTCTCACCTAATCGTCCTCATCACCCTCCACCACCGGTAATTACATATAATAAGCATATCAGACCAAGTTTCTTTCACACCTGTTCAAACAAAACATGCCAACATTTACATCTAAGTATAAATGTTTGTTTTGAAAGTGATTCATGATTAGGCTTCTAAAGTTAATAGTCCGCATTTGATAAGCAGCTACATTTATAACGTTCTCCATGAACGCCTTAAAGATAGAAAATGCTAAAGAACAAGATAGGAAAGAGGAGGAGAAAGGAAAATGGAAGAAGAATTAAAAAGAAAGAGAACTTTGGTCAAATGCGTTATGGGATTAAACATGACTACACTATAATAATGCACATTTAGTTCATTACGCAGCAACATTATATAATGCATGGTAACTATGCATTCTTCTCTTAGTATACATAGACTAGTAGGGCGGTCAGATAAACTTTCTATTTTAGCCGTTGTCACTTATTGTTCAAGGCTTCGACATATGCGTCTCAATATTGCACCAATGAAGAAAATGTACATTGACATAAAAATTACATTACGACCTACTGTACCAGCCGTGCCCTGACCAACGGTATAAAACAATTTTCTTATCCCGGCAACCCCATCCCAAGGCAAGTCCATGAATTACTGAACAAATTTCACAATTGCAAATTACTTTTACACGCCTGTAACCAATTTTTCGGGGCATGTTCGAAAATCCGAGGGGAAATTTTGCATTTTGAGCCCCCCAAAAGAGCGTTTTGATGCCTTTTTCTAACAGGTATAACGGCAGTATGATTTCTCCAACAAGCAAACTTAGGAGCACAATTGCAGCATATAGCTTGTCGTTTTCGGTGGATTGTGTTTACTTGTGTCTGAGAACAGAACGCAAGTCACTATTTCCAGTTCTAGCATTATTACGCCTCATAATAATCAATGATAAGTAGGATGAACCATCTCTCTACCAAAGATTGATATGTTGATGTATAGGCCAATAGTATGTATTTTTGTATTGCTGAAAGCGGAATAAAATTAAATGAAATTCAATGAAATTTTAAGTTTTTTGTTATTCGTGAAAAATCGTTTGTTTCGAAACTGCAATATATGTCTATCATTTATCTATTTGACATGATAAAAATAAAAACTGAATATAAAATATCTCCCTACAGCGTCCAATTCTATTGAAGAAGGTACCATAAAATGGAACATACTAGTAGTCAATTGCGGGATTGGTCCTTCGCCTAACTGGCTTATTTACCTGGCCTCGACCGCCTGGTCTATGGTCGAGACCATCACCCGCTCTGTCGGTCTCAATGTCAAGTGCCTAGAAGCCTACTTAGTATTCAAAGGTCAACTTGAGCTTCACTAAGTACACATTGTCTGCTGATGAGAGGACTGAACATGTGCGCAGTCGTCACGTAAAATTGACGAATGGTCTCCAATCAGGTAATATGATAGATAGGTATTGACAGTTGCACTTGAAACTCCAACGTATGGTAAACGGATAGCTCCTCCCGTGTAGTGCTTACGCCCTCGACTTTCCCTCTGCATATAGACATGAACGGCATGTTGATTATTGTTTAGTAAATAAAGATCGAGTGCGCATAGAGCTCCGTATAACGGTACAGTGCACGTTCTTATGGAAGCTACTTCGCCATGTTTACAGTGGAATTCGTGACCGAAGAGTCGATGTTAAAACAAACCCAACGCCCCATACTTGTCACGCTTCGTTCAGGCAGATAACTCAAACTTGTTATGGGCATTTCCACGGTTCATGGGCATGTCCTGAAGTGTTCATAATCATTTTGTCACTTTGCAAATATCTTTTGATATATATATATATTACAAGGTTTCAAAAACAAAAGGAATTATGTGAATTGGTGAAATACTTTTAAAAGCACAACCAGAAATGTACAAGTGATTTTGCATGCCCCCAAAAGGCTGGAAATTTACTTAAATTTGAATTGCAATACTTTGCAGGTACATGTATTGTACTTAAATGATATTGTAGCTATATGGAAATTATTTGTTTATGACTTGCATATAAGGTAATTATGACTCTCTAAAAGTTAGATTTTGATACTAATCTTCATAGAATTCTGACAATGTGTGAAAGTCCATTTGCAAAATTGATGTAATGTGAGTTACCGAAACATCATCGTGATTTGATATAGAACCTTTCGATTGAGTTGGTTTATTGAGAGTTACTATTTTCTAAATTCTCCCCATACTGATAATATAGAACTATAATATAAATCCACATAAAACAGTCATTCTTTATCAAACCACTTACAAATCTTGTAATGCGAGTTACTGTGTAACGCGAGTTACCATCTAGTTACACAATCAATTTGCTGTGGGCTGAGGCTTTTGTATATCACTGGAGAAAGGAAACATGGTACACAGATAGAATGGATTTTCTTCTGTACTTCACATGAAAAAGGCCCTGTGTATGACCTTGGTGGCTCTCTGGAGTGATATGCTTGGAAACTATTGTCAAGACTCAAGAATGCAGCAAGCTTTGTCACTGCAGGATCAGACATGTGTGGGGCAAACGATGCAGAGATGCAGAAGCAAATCCAGAAGCAATGCCAGTCAAGTGAACGTACGGAATCAAACGTGTGGCACTTCCTGAAGCGTGTGAACAACAGGGGAACTGGTATGCAGTCACCTATTAGCTTGTGCACACATGATTTTTCATTGTCAATCACTACTACAGAATCATTATTAGCGAAACATTACCAACGGATCACTGTCCTCATACACTTTCCGAGGTTCGTGCAGCAAGGGTCATATTTACGAAAGCTTACTAGCCTAGCATGCAGCTGGCACCTTGGGAGCTTACTAGGAGGCCTATAAGTACGGTTTCATGAATATGGCCCCAGGTGTTCAGCATCTGGTACAGGCGCAGTTTGTAACTATGCAGTGCATAGTTGTCGTTTTCTGTATGCTGGCTTTCTGTAAGCGTGGGGTGGTAATTCGTAATGACTACATTTTACGACCATCTGTTCACACGTGATTTGGGCGCAATTTACCATGATTCTATAATCAGGTCTCCTAGCTCGTACGAGTCAAACCAGCGATTCGGTAATCATGATTACTGATAGGACGTTCAGACAGACCTTTTCGGCCGTAACACTAATCAAATGCTGATTCTTTAGTCACCGGGTGGTTCTTTAATCATAATTAAGGGCTTCAAAAAAACTGTGTGTGCACGAAAACCGGACAAGATGCGATTCTTTTCCCTGGTGAAATACCCAGATAGCAAAGTATCTGGGACCAATATGGGAATCTTGTGGGTCTACTGGGGCCCATATGTACCATGTTCAACGGTTTAGGCCATATGGTTTGTCCCACCTAGAACCCAGAAAATAAAACTATATGGGCCCATGTGGTATGTATATAGGCAATGTGGTCTTATTTCTGGGTGACTAAGCCATATAAAACCCATATGGGGCCATATGGGTTTTCCAACCTTTAACCAACATGATAACTGAGATGCTCATGAATATTCACACGTGCATTAGGCCTATTGATTTGTCTCATAAATTGTTTTTGTGCATTTGAATAGATAACAGGCATATAGCTAGATAGAATGAATATTTAAGCATACATCCCAATAACTGTTTTATAAAAAAAAAAAAATGCCACCTAATGGAGTCGAGACAACCATAATTACAACAAAATGTTCATCTTTAATTGTACTAACCAATTTTTTAAAGTTAATTTCCGTAGTACTATATATATCAAAATAAGTGTACTGAGGAATACGATAGGATCGAGTAGGCTAGGATAGGATAGGATGAGATAAGATAGGATGAGGATAGGATAAGGAATATGTGTTCGTTCGTATCTAAGTATGATTAGTCATGTGAAATATCGTCCCTCCATTTTCATTTTTATTTTTGGCCCATATGGGCCCCAGGCGGGCTGTACGGTGCAAAATATAGATGGGTCCCAGATGGGCCAAATGGGGCCATATGGGCCCAGATACTCTCCATATGGGCAGCCCATATGGGGCCCATATCTAGCCCATATGGGCCCCAGATATTATGCTATCTGGGTAGTGGCAATGGGTGACAGAATGACCGCAAGGTGTTCGGATGAAGCCTGCTGGACATTAGTGGAAATGACCAACTCTGAAGGACACAATCTTCTACCAACAAAGGAGCATGGTGGTCAAGTTAGAAAAGCCTATCATCGCAAACAACCAATGTCACTACAAATTCTTAACAAAGATTTAAGAAGAACAAAAAGGGTACTGAATGCATTCAAAAGGGAACCCTGCAAAAAATGTTACATGCTGACTTACTTTATTTATTATTTGGGTGAATAAACAAGCACCCAGCTCCCTCAACTAGACTCCTGGATACTTACGCCTGTGATCTCCATCGACGAAATTCTTTTTCAGCACACACACACACACACACATAAAAAAAAATTAAGGGAAAACTTACCTTCTATTTTTATAATTAATCGATGTGTTTGAAACAAGCCGCACCCGTATCTAGAATTCAGATTATGTCATCATAACACCACTCGTACGTACCACCACGGAAATGGCGAAATCAAGCAATATAACGTTATACTCCAGTATAATTGTCAAGCGATAGTCCACAGCCTGGACACCCGATTCGTAGATGGCACAGGGTATAGACCACTGTAAACAATTATGAAAAGTGCACAGTACATCACTGAACAGTTAATATATACCATACCTTCTGATTTGTAGGAAGCAGGGCGGTACTGCGCATGTCGCATTTTATTTGGACAGGCATTGCATGCTAGCATGGAGCTATTTATGCAGATTCACTGTACTCTCCTTCTAGTCACACAAGAGTGCTTTACAAAGATTTTGTTGAATCCCGCCGATGCTCTGGATGATTTTTGCCTGGATTTGACGTCTAAACAAAATCAGATGCGCAGAAGAATTTTGGGAAATACCCTCACCTCAATTCGCTTTCCAATTTGTGACATGTAATACCTACGATGCGTATCTAAAGATTCCATGGAGGAATATTGCTACAATATGGCAAAAAAGCTCTAAACATGATTTAAAGTTGCAGTACAAAAGTCTCGATTTCACACTCTTCCGCATCATATTCCTTAAATTCCTTACATGTCGTTACCACATACATGTCACCATTTAGGCAAGTCTCTTTCGTGTGTGCTGCCTTTGATTTCTAATAGATAGATGATGTCACCATGGAAGGACCATGGTGTCACTGTGCATTTACCATCCAATGTCTGTGTAAAAAACTGCCATACAGACCACCTTATACTTGTCCACTAGTATATCTCGTTTCAGTTTGTTGCATGAATCATGAATTATTTTTCCTCAAATGGACGTGCATTAATTCATTGTGTCTAATATGATAAAATTAGGCCTACATGTAATTTGGTTTCCTCGCAATTTTGTATCATATTCATGAAGGCTTTATTTCTTTGATGTCCCTATCAGAGATATAGGGTGAGGTGACTATAACTTGCGCATATTTTTTATGATGGTGATATTTATCAAAGATTGAGATTTTCTCTCAATTCACCAAAAAACATCGTCATGAATACCAAACGGATGACAAGATATGGCAGTCCATTTCTCGACGTAACAATTAATTCGTTTAAATGTTTTTGAAGGTGTCGCCATCTCAAAATTCTATGCGGATCGGCAAATACACGCTGTAGGCTAAAGAAAGTCATGAAAAAATAATTTTGACCGCATTTCACGCACGATAACTTTGCAAAAAAAAGTCAAGCAGATAAAGGGGGGGGGGAAATTATCTCACATATTCATGTTTGGATGGAGGTGAAACGCCATATCATCGGTTGGTGTCACATATTACTTACAGGTTTAAAAACGTCTGCACGCAACATGGCAATTTCTTAACGTTTCTAAAGAAATTCAGATATTCTCAGAACGGACGCAAAATAGGTGACAAAATTGTCAAATCACCCACACTGTTGAATGTCACCATGGAAGGTCCATGGTGTCAATATGCATTTATCATCCAATGTCTGTGTAAACATTTGCCATACAGACCACCTTATACTTGTCCACAAGTATGTCTCGTTTCAATTTGTTGCATGAATCATGGATTATCTTTCCTCAAATGGACGTGCATTAATTCATAAGATAAGGCCTACGTGTAATTCCGTTTTCTCGCAATTTTGTATCATATGCATGAAGGCTTTATTTCTTGGCTTCTTTCATCATGTTCATGTCCCTATCACAGATATAGGGTGAGGTGAATATAACTTGCGCACATTTTTTTTTTATGATGGTGATATTTATCAAAGATTGAGATGTTCTCTCAATTCACAAAAGAACATCGTCATGAATGCCAAACGGATGGCAAGATATTGCAGTCCATTTGCTCGATGTAACAATTAATTCGTTCAAATGTTTTTGAAGGTGTCACCATCTCAAAATTCTATGCTGATCGGCAAATACACGCTGTAGGCTAAAGAAAGTCATGAAAAATTAATTTTGACCGCATTTCACGCACGATAACTTTGCAAAAAAAAGTCAAGCAGATAAAAAAAGATGAAATTATCTCAGATATTCATGTTTGGATGCAGGTGAAACGCCATATAATCGGTTGTTGTCACATATTACTTACAGGTTTGAAAACCTGCACGAAACATGGCGATTTCTTGACGTTTGTAAAAAAATTCAGATATTCTCAGAACGGACGCAAAATAGGTGACAAAATTGTCAAATCACCCACACTGTTGATGAAAACTCTTTATTTTGTAACAGCATGGGATCATTTATTTTGCGCCCCATGTAGTAAGTCTATGCTTAGTAGCGATATAAGTAAAACCACGGTTGTGCATACGTGCTAGACTCTGTTGTTTTCTTCCAACTATGTCTTTAATGTTGTGTTATACTTAGTAGCGATATAAGTAAAACCACGGTTGTGCATACGTGCTAGACTCTGTAGTTTTCTTCCAACTATGTCTTTAATGTTGTGTTCATTCAGAACACCGAGCCCCGCTGTGAACTGTTGAACTACCATACATTCTGTCGTCGCCTTCTGTTATGTTCGCGTTCAGGCTCTAGCGAGTAATATAATTTATGTATTACACGACTAACTGCCGGAAAAGCTCTTATTATTAAATGTGTTCAATGCAAGAATTAAGTCCACTGAGTGAACGTTTGTTGTCAGTTCTTATGTGAAGTGAGTTTCACCCTCGAGGATAGCGTGGTCTCTAGGCTTTTGGACATTTTTAATTCAAACTTTACCAATAGAGTCAAGCGCTAACAAGTCTAGTCACTCTTTCATTCTCATCCTTTCTCCAGGGCGAGCTGGAGAAAGAATCGAGAATGATTAGGCAACTGCTGCTAGACCCCATTTATTGAATAGTTTAGTGTGAACCGAAAATGCCCAACAGCGTTGAAGAAAGGCTACCGTCAGGAACGCATTCGACCGTGGAGTGTGGGTTGTGTTTGTCATACTCGTGGGGAAAATAAGGGAGACGTTTTAATTCTCTCCATGTTTGTCTCTTTTTCTTCTTATTTTCCGTTTTCCTCCTTGTGCTTTGAATTTCTTTTAATCTCTATCTTTCGCAGTGTCTTCATTCTTTTGTTCACCTTAATATTATATATTTTTGTCTCGCCTGAATTAAGTTCGGTAGAGATCTAGTGATCACTTTTCCTGTTAGTCTGTTGTCTGTTGGTCCGTTGGTCTGTTTCAAAAAATGTTCAAGTTTTTGTTTAACTTGCTCTCATTTCTTTATTTCTGCATCAATTGTTATAAACTTGATACAAATGATCCTTTGGTAATACCACATATGTCGTCATGAGGATGATGTGGGTAGGGTCAATGTTTTATTTTTTTTGCAATGTGATTTTTGCGACCTTCTCCTGTTCAATCCTTTACTTTGTCATTCTCTTTGAGATTTCCTTTCCCATGTTTTCTTTTCTCCCCTTTATCTGAAATAACTATTAATTACATGTTGTTAACACATACATTTCACCATTTAGGCAAGTCTCTTTCGTGTGTGCTGCCTTTGATTTCTAATAAATAGATGATGTCACCATGGAAGGTCCATGGTGTCAATATGCATTTATCATCCAATGTCTGTGTAAAAATTTGTCATACAGACCACGTTATACTTGTCCGCAAGTATGTCTCGTTTCAATTTGTTGCATGAATCATGGATTATCTTTCCTCAAATGGACGTGCATTAATTCATAATATGATAAAATTAGGCCTACGTGTAATTTCGTTTCCTCGCAATTTTGTATCATATGCATGAAGGCTTTATTTCTTGGCTTCTTTCACAGATATAGGGTGAGGTGACTATAACTTGCGCACATTTTTTTATGATGGTGATATCTATCAAAGATTGAGCTGTTCTTTCAATTCACAAAAGAACATCGTCATGAATGCCAAACGGATGGCAAGATATTGCAGTCCATTTTTTCGACGTAACAATTAATTCGTTCAAATGTTTTTGAAGGTGTCGCCATCTCAAAATTCTATGCTGATCGGCAAATACACGCTGTAGGCTAAAGAAAGTCATGAAAAATTAATTTTGACCGCATTTTACGCACGATAATTTTGCAACAAAAAGTCAAGCAGATAAAAAAAGATGAAATTATCTCAGATATTCATGTTTGGATGCAGGTGAAACGCCATATAATCGGTTGTTGTCACATATTACTTACAGGTTTGAAAACCTGCACGAAACATGGCGATTTCTTGACGTTTGTAAAAAAAATTCAGATATTCTCAGAACGGACGCAAAATAGGTGACAAAATTGTCAAATCACCCACACTGTTGATGAAAACTCTTTATTTTGTAACAGCATGGGATCATTTATTTTGCGCCCCATGTAGTAAGTCTATGCTTAGTAGCGATATAAGTAAAACCACGGTTGTGCATACGTGCTAGACTCTGTTGTTTTCTTCCAACTATGTCTTTAATGTTGTGTTATACTTAGTAGCGATATAAGTGAAACCAGGGTTGTGAATACGTGCTAGACTCTGTAGTTTTCTTCCAACTATGTCTTTAATGTTGTGTTATACTTAGTAGCGATATAAGTGAAACCAGGGTTGTGAATACGTGCTAGACTCTGTAGTTTTCTTCCAACTATGTCTTTAATGTTGTGTTCATTCAGAACACCGAGCCCCGCTGTGAACTGTTGAACTACCATACATTCTGTCGTCGCCTTCTGTTATGTTCGCGTTCAGGCTCTAGCGAGTAATATAATTTATGTATTACACGACTAACTGCCGGAAAAGCTCTTATTATTAAATGTGTTCAATGCAAGAATTAAGTCCACTGAGTGAACGTTTGTTGTCAGTTCTTATGTGAAGTGAGTTTCACCCTCGAGGATAGCGTGGTCTCTAGGCTTTTGGACATTTTTAATTCAAACTTTACCAATAGAGTCAAGCGCTAACAAGTCTAGTCACTCTTTCATTCTCATCCTTTCTCCAGGGCGAGCTGGAGAAAGAATCGAGAATGATTAGGCAACTGCTGCTAGACCCCATTTATTGAATAGTTTAGTGTGAACCGAAAATGCCCAACAGCGTTGAAGAAAGGCTACCGTCAGGAACGCATTCGACCGTGGAGTGTGGGTTGTGTTTGTCATACTCGTGGGGAAAATAAGGGAGACGTTTTAATTCTCTCCATGTTTGTCTCTTTTTCTTCTTATTTTCCGTTTTCCTCCTTGTGCTTTGAATTTCTTTTAATCTCTATCTTTCGCAGTGTCTTCATTCTTTTGTTCACCTTAATATTATATATTTTTGTCTCGCCTGAATTAAGTTCGGTAGAGATCTAGTGATCACTTTTCCTGTTAGTCTGTTGTCTGTTGGTCCGTTGGTCTGTTTCAAAAAATGTTCAAGTTTTTGTTTAACTTGCTCTCATTTCTTTATTTCTGCATCAATTGTTATAAACTTGATACAAATGATCCTTTGGTAATACCACATATGTCGTCATGAGGATGATGTGGGTAGGGTCAATGTTTTATTTTTTTTGCAATGTGATTTTTGCGACCTTCTCCTGTTCAATCCTTTACTTTGTCATTCTCTTTGAGATTTCCTTTCCCATGTTTTCTTTTCTCCCCTTTATCTGAAATAACTATTAATTACATGTTGTTAACACATACATTTCACCATTTAGGCAAGTCTCTTTCGTGTGTGCTGCCTTTGATTTCTAATAAATAGATGATGTCACCATGGAAGGTCCATGGTGTCAATATGCATTTATCATCCAATGTCTGTGTAAAAATTTGTCATACAGACCACGTTATACTTGTCCACAAGTATGTCTCGTTTCAATTTGTTGCATGAATCATGGATTATCTTTCCTCAAATGGACGTGCATTAATTCATAATATGATAAAATTAGGCCTACGTGTAATTTCGTTTCCTCGCAATTTTGTATCATATGCATGAAGGCTTTATTTCTTGGCTTCTTTCACAGATATAGGGTGAGGTGACTATAACTTGCGCACATTTTTTTATGATGGTGATATCTATCAAAGATTGAGCTGTTCTTTCAATTCACAAAAGAACATCGTCATGAATGCCAAACGGATGGCAAGATATTGCAGTCCATTTTTTCGACGTAACAATTAATTCGTTCAAATGTTTTTGAAGGTGTCGCCATCTCAAAATTCTATGCTGATCGGCAAATACACGCTGTAGGCTAAAGAAAGTCATGAAAAATTAATTTTGACCGCATTTTACGCACGATAATTTTGCAACAAAAAGTCAAGCAGATAAAAGAGGTGAAATTATCTCAGATATTCATGTTTGGATGCAGGTGAAACACCATATAATCGGTTGGTGTCACATATTACTTACAGGTTTGAAAACCTCTGCACGCAACATTTATTTCAAATCATGAAATGACATGACGATCTTTTAGGAGCTGTACTCACTTAAGTCTTTTACGCTGAAATTTAAATTTTTGTACCAGGGTCTATCAGCTTTCTGTACCTATACCTATACCTATACATGGTAAAATATCATAAGACATGACACGTGCATTGTTGAGATATAGATGCCACAAAAAAGTGGGGGCAAAAAATAAAAATAAGAAAGAAGATTCTCACGAAATTAGAAGGTGATCTGTCGGTTGCGACAGACCACCTAACGAGACATACTTGTGGACAAGTATGAGGTGGTCTATATTTGTACATTTCTGCACAGACATGGGCTGGTAAATGCACGGTGACCATCTTATCTATTCACTAGGAATCAGAGGCAACGCTCAAGAAAGCTCATAGCGCACCTACAACATAGTAGCGTTTTAGAGACTTGCCTAAATAATCACAAGTATGTGCTAACAACATGTAATTAATAGTTATCAACGATAAAGGGGCGAGAGGAAAAAATGGGGAAGAAAATCTCAAAGAGAATGACAAACTGATGAAAAGAACAGAAGAAGGTGGTATAATAAACATTGCAAAAGGAATGAAAAACTGACCATATACCCACACCAGGAATCGAACCGGAGTCGCGCGTTCTTGAGATGGCCTCTTAACCAATATTCATTCACACATCTTCCCATTCACTTACCACTAGCGCAGGGGCTAGAAGGATTTAGAAATTGATATTCAAGCTGAAATCTCGCCATGATCCCGACATCTGATAATTCCATGGATAACCTTTTATGGAAACAACCTCGATTTCATGTGCGGAGATGTCCGAAAAGGTTACGGACCAAATTCTTTCTACAATTTTATCAAAATTTCCCTTCACTCACCCCGAATCTAATTTCCAGTGTGTGTAATAAGATCAACTATGAACTCCCAGCGAAGGCTGAACGGTTGACATATTTCTCAAACCAGATTTTCTTTTGTTATTCAGAGGAAGGCACTGCCTAATTAGAAATACAGCGTATTGTTTGAAACACCTGAATGTCTTGAATTTTTATGAGGAGGCGGTCATCATAGATTAAAGGAAGTCTATCCAGGGAGGTGTTACGAAGGAGTAGAAACTCGAGTATAATATATTCAAACATCTGTATGGGTTCTAAAGCGTGCTCATGAATGTCAAAAGCATTCCAAAATCATGACAATGCTTTGATGTTCCATGTGCCGGGCCGACATTTAGCTGATGTCAACTTGAAAAGAAATTTCTTTAATTTCCCATTTGTCTGCAGACGTTTTGTTTTTGACAAATTTGTTTGCAAATTTTAAGGAAGTTAACGGCAGATAATGACAGATCATTTACTCTGCTTTTGTTTCGAAAAGTATTGAGGAACCATTAAAAATCGGACATATAAGCTTTTTGTATTACTTACAAAATTGACCAATTTCTTCACTTTCCGACAACTTGTGCATTTGGGGGATTCAACAACTCTCAAAATGATATATTAAGCTGTGTATTATCATTAACGGCGTTTGTGTGTGTTTGCGTGAAACAGAGATATTTCACTTGAAAAACTTGTTTATTTGTGTTTGCTGATACCTGTTATGCTCATGTAAGTATTAATGCTATTAACAGAACGGGACAAGCGAAATGAGACTGTACATTTCTTTTGTTCTCTCTGAGAAGCCGTTGCCACACAATCATGTTCATACTTGTTCAAACACCTGAACAGCACCTGTTGAGAACACCATAACTTTTCAGCGGCTTGGCACATGGGTTCAAAGGAAGAAAGTTGATTCATATCCTTCCATAACACATCCCTGGTCTATCCGAGCGCAGTCCACCCAGCGATGTGTTAGGAAGGAGTAAACAACTCGAGCATAATATATTCAAACATCTGTATGGATACTAAAGCGTGCTAATGAATGTCAAAAGCATTCCACAATCACTACGATGCTTTGATGTCCCTTGCGCGGCACCGACATAAACTTGTCAACTTGGAAAGCTGTCAACTTGGAAAGCAATATCTTTAATTCACTGTTTTGTCTCTGGAAGCTATGTTTCTTATCACATTTTTGTGCAATTTACAAGAAAGTTACGGACACCACCACTAAAGATCCTATAATCGGTTTTCTTCCAAATAATTGTTGAATGATGCACAAACGGAGAAATAACATAATATTTTTACTTACACAACTAACAAATTTCTGCTCTTTCCGCAGATTTCCGCAAATGTGGGATTCAATCATTATCAAAATTATATCTTAAGCTGTTTATTTTCATTAGCAGAGTTTGCATGCATTTGCGTGCAACTGAGATATTTTAGTAGAAAATGTTTATTTTTGTTCGCTAATAATATGTTGCAATCCAACAGAACTGGACAAGCGAAATAAGACTCTACATTTCTTTTCTTTCTGAGAAACCGTTGCTACGCAATCCTGTTCGTTATTATTAAAACACGTGAAAAGCACATGCTGAGACCACATCATTTTTCGGCGGTGCCACGCATGGGTTCAAAGAAAGAAAGTTGTTTCGTGTCCTTCCATAACACATCCTTGGTCCACCCATGATAGGTCCATGCACAAAGATCAACCTCTTGTCGTTTTCTTTGCCTCTGGTTTGCGTTTGTACAATATTCATTCAGCTCTTTAAATGAATAACAGAATAACAGAATATGCCTATCATTTGAGGCAACTGACTACGGCAGTATCGCAGTGACCGACCCACCCTTATAGTCCAAATATATGGACAAACAACCTTTTCTATTAACAATTCGTCCATGTCAATGAGCGAATTGTAAAAAGAAAAGGTTGTGTTGGAAGAGAATAGCATTTCTTGTAGAAAATTGCTCTCTGCATAGAATTGTGCATCATACTTGCATTCATATAAAAGAGATCTTGCTTTGCATTAATTTGAAAGTCTAAAACTGAGTCTGGCTATGATTCCTTTCCCATGGAACTTCCCCGTAGGTCGATCCACACAATACAATATGCCTACGACTGTAAGAACAAAGATAGGGGTAGGACAATGGGAAATTCCTCTCCGCACGTTCCGAGTCAACGACTATAACATAACTTCCATTTTGTCGCAAAAACCATAGATGGAAATACGCATCGTTAAAGGTCCCCTGTCATCAAAATGTATGTCGACTTATGTTGATGCAACATGTACATAACAAAATCACTAACTGTTCAATGGAAATATGTGTCCTATATTTTAAAATGATTTTTCTTTATTTTCTCTCAGCACTGATACGCCCTGCCTCCAAAATATCCTCCAACTCAAGATTGCCCCTGTGACATCATCAAAGGTATAAATTAGCAGGATAATAAGCAGAAGTTATGCACAAATTTAACATTGCAATGACTACCTCCACCTGCCCACATGAGCATCACATGTCTTAACACAATACCATCTAACAACCTTTCATGTGTGAATAATCGTTTCCTTATGTCAGAAATGTGCTAGCTATGTGATGCTATTATAAGCACTTGCAGGTAGTCATTGCAATGTTTAGTTTGTGCATAAATTATGTATATTATCCTTCTAATTTCTACCTCTGATGATGTCACAGGGGGAATCTTGAGTTGGAGGATATTTTGGAGGCGGGGCTTATCAGTGCTGAGAAAAAAACAGAGAAAAATTATTTTGAAATATAGGAAACATATTTCCATTGAACAGTTAGTGATTTTATTATATACATATTAAGTTATATCAATAGAAGTTAACATACATTTTGATGACAGGGTCGAAAAACAGACGCGTGATTATTATTGCGATTGAGGAAAGCGCAAAATTCAAAATGAGAGAGAGAGAGAGAGAGAGAGAGGTACATAAAAAGGGGAATATTATTTATATATGGGGAGAAGGAGCCAGAGGAGCAGGATGAGATTAGGTCATTGTCTGTGTTACCAGACATAGCTGTAGACAGACACGGTTGTGCCAATGCACCACAGAGTGTATAACTAGGCTACGTTATGGTCTCTAAAAAAAATTGACATGATGTGTCAATTTCAACTTGATTTCTTTTTATCATTTTTCATAAGTCTGAAAGTTTTTTTTAATGCATAATACTATGCGATATGCATAGTATACATATGCGTACGTGTATTAGTACATGTATGCAGTGGTGTATCCCCAACGCAAGCTTCTGGCGTTGCAAACATCGTAGTGGTGTAAAATATACACATATCCGATAAATTAAATAATAGCTCCAGGTTAGAATTTTGATTGTGCTAATAATCGGATGGTCGTTCAGAGGGCGATATGCGAGAGCTGTTGGCATGTAGCTAACGCCAGGGTTATAAGAACAATCGCCACGTCACATCTCGCACGGTTAATGAAACCAGAGCATATAGATACTTACTCTACTTGGAAATTTGGTGTGTTGTCCTTCGTAAGCTTCCGCAAGGGAATGTGAACATGAGGTGCATATCCGAGTGCAAACGGGTGGCTCAACAGTTGTCAGAGTTTATTGAAGGAGTCTTCGTTTGAAGACCTGTCTTTGGTGTGAAACTATTTCTTGTTAAAGGGATACCGATTAACATAACTTGTTAGCAAGTATCATTTTTTTCTCGGAGCCACATTTAAATATTTGTTTTTTTCCTTCATTATTTTGAGAGCCATGTCAAATTATCTTTATGATTATGCAGTTACAAATCAACTTTGAAAAAAATATTAATATTACGCATACAGTATAGCTGGGCCCCACGAAATTAATGATGGATAATGTGCTCAACGACTCTACCTACATTCCTTGCAGCGGTACTACCATATGTATTTTTCTTCACGAAACAGATATTACTATGATGTGTGACAATTTTACAAAGTCCTTCCCACAGCTCCACAGCCCCTTTCCTGGTTGAAATGTTTTAAATGTTTTTGAATTATATTGTAAAACATCATGGTTTATTACAAACCTAATGCCTGTTTTATTAAATCTCTGTGTTAAAGGCAATCTTTTAGTTGTTTTCTGAGGATAAGAAAGTATTCCTTCGTAAGCTTCCGCAAGGGATTGTGAACACGCATAATGGTAAACATGTACATAGAGGCACACAGATGTAAACATACAGAGAAGTAGCATGAAATTGACATTGGGGTAAAAGGTGAAAGATAGAGAGGCAGATGGGGTAGCGAGAGGGAGAGAGATCGAGAAGAGGACTGTGTGTGTGTGTGTGTGTGTGTAAGAGAGAGAAAGAGAGAGGGAGAAAGAAATAGAGAGAGAGAGAGAGAGAGAGAGAGATGGATGAGGGGACAGTCGGAAACAAAGTGAGGGAGTGAGGAAGTATTTATATGTTTGTGGGAGTGCATGTGTGTTTGAATGTGTGTGTACCTTTACATGGTTCTAATATTGTATTTTCTTAAATGTATTTAGATAATTTCGTATATTCTATATAAGTATTATATTCATTGACATGTATCAATTGTTTTAAGAGTGGAAATAGATCACAAGTGACCAATTATAGACCAATATCTATTTTATGGATTTTCAGTAAAATAGGTTTTCTTGGTAGCTACCATTGATGGTAAGGTAGAATAATTTAAAACCTGTATGCAACATGCTCCAGGAAAGTTTAGAAAATCAATTGACAAAAACCGGGCAGAAAAATAATAAGAAGAGGAATATGGAATAATGAAAATGAAATGAAAATGAAATGTTGTCATCAGAGATAGAAGGAAAACAACAATTAAAGTCAATATTTCAACATCAAAAAAATAAAAGGTTAAGCCATGGTTGCCAGGAGTTCAGGTGTCGTGACTTCGGGCTTCCGCAATTAAGCTCATCACCCTTACCGACTACCATTAGTTCCCTTCTGGTATGGCGACCGGCCCATCGCGTATCCCTCCCTACCTCCTAAAAACTATAGCCCGAAGACTCTAACTCTTTAGGGGAGGAAACAAGGGTGATCCCAATGCCTTTGCCGGGCCATCCGACAATCCTTGAACCTCAGTTTTGCAACCTTGGAGTTAGCGGGTTTCGAACCCGTGCTCGTTACCACGAGTGTGAGGTAGTTCCGGCGCTTACCCTACCACCAGGCTATAAGACGTCGGTGGTTTTGCTTGGTGATTTTAGCGTGTAGACTATTAGTTTCATATCAACGAGAAAAAACCAAAAGAGCATCTATGTCAGGAATCGAACTCATGACCTTCAGATTATCAGTCTGACGCTCTTACAACTGAGCCAACAGACCGATTGCTGATGTTGGTACCTTTCCAAAGAGTATTAAACATATATACTTGCAGATTGTCAACAAGTTTCTATCTATTACTGAGGTAGTTTTCTTTTTGATATAAAGAAATGTGCAATTTATGAAAAAAATCACATGGGGCAGGGGGGAATTGTTGCCCAAATGTATCCTGAAAGTGACCCGAGAGCCCTCTAAATCTGATACAATCTTGTAGTAACATGAACTATGATATGACATCTTGTATGCTGTGAGATAATTGGCCATTGAAATGTTACTACTTTTCCATGGCGCTCGCTTTTCTCTCCGTCTCTCTCTCTCTCTCCCAACCTCCTCTCTCCATCTCTCTCTCTCCCTCCTCCTCTCTTTCTCTCTCTACCCCCCCCCCCCACCTCTCTTTCTCTAAAGCCATCTCGGTTGTTCTTTTCTCTTCCGATGCAAGCATTCTTTCATATAGAGTACCAAAGTGGTGTCGTCATATGAACATGTTGTCAAGACAAATTGGCTCGAAACAAACTCACTCCACTCAGAGGACCTGTCCGATATTGTATATCGGGCTAGTGTCCGGCATGCTCAATTACATTCCCCGTTGTAATCACCGCTGCTTGTTCTTCCCGTATTGATTAAAGCCATTTGTCTTGACAATAATGCTCAAATGGTGTCATACTTCGGTACTCTGTATTCAGATAAGCAGACGTAGACGGTTGCTTATTTACCCCCACAAATATATTTTTTATTCTTGAATGCATAAACATTTTCAAATTCATGACATATATCAATACGGTAATGACGAAACTGATCCATGTATAATCATGTAAATGCTCATTGTTTTGATGAAGGAAAAACTCAAATATCTGTATTGTGGATGCAGAGTATTGTCCTAGTCAAAACGCAATTCAAACAGTGATGCAACACTTTGGCAATTGTCGTCAAAAACTCTCCTGAATATAAGAAATGTCATGTTGTTTTCTTACATATTATTTGCTGGCTGAATACGTGAGAAATAATTACAACCTATCCTTTTTTCAGGAATTGATGAGGAATTTTTGAAAGACATTTGTACCAGAAATTAATATTCCTGAGGCTTTATCTAGTGATTTCTTGCATAAATGAGCATACATTATTGAATTTAAAAAATAAAGACACTTTCGTAAATTTAGCTATACAACTTGTAGAGTACATAATTCTTGACCCTTATAAAAAAAAAATTGAGGGAATCGGGCGGCCCATGGCCATAATGCCCCCCCCCCCCCCACCCTAACATGCTTTGAAATACCCCGGTAGTATTAGGGTTAAGAGAGGTGGTGTCATTCTTTGTTCAAAAGTATTCATGCATGCAATCCAACTTTTCGTAAAATAATTCAACGATCATGATTTGCCTTGTGGTCTGTCCAAGCTATCTTGTTAGTTGATATGACTGCTTGATATACTATCTCTCTCTCTCTCTCTGGGTGCTTTGTCGTGTGACGTAGGCGATCATGGAGTGCCACACAGTTCTCTCTACTGAGCTCTTTGTATCAATTGCATATCATGGTAAACCGGTCAGTCAGGATGCTTATCAACTTAATAATCCTTCTTCCCATGCCAAGTAATCTTTACACAGTATACGACGTACAAAATCTCAACCTTCAGATTCTTGGCTCACATATGAGTTTCATAATATACATACATGATAATGAAACATTCTTCTTTGTGTGACATAACACATACAGCTATGACTTGAGTCATATGTCACAAGTTAGGTAAATACTCGTTCTAGGCATATCTGAATATGATCCGCTATTACGGTGAACATGTCTTACTGACTGTCCAATGGGTGAATACAAAATACTTTTTGTTCCCCTGCATCAGTTATAAACTAATGTTCAATACCCCAAAGGAGATGCAGTCCGCTGGTTAATTAATGATGTGCGAGTTTCGGCATGTAAACAATTAAGATTGGCGGTTATTTCTGACCAGTCAATCCTAAAGCTCGCAGCTTAATCAAGAGAGAGATGTGTCGCTGATATTTATATAGGACATGTGTGGAGTTACCCCGGGGTTCCGCGGTGGGAAAGTCCACCCTTCAATGACCTCTCCTTAAGGAGAGATGTAGCATTGATTAATTAAGCTACCTGTACGCGTTCTCTTCAAATCGTTCCAATTTATTTTAGGCAAGATTTACAGTTGATTTGTTGCGCTAGCTCAGCGGGATCTCTCTTTCCCTTACCATTTTGTCAGGTTTCGCAAAAGTCCATCCTATAATGGCATCTCTGGTAGGAGAGATTTCTTGTTTGTCAAGCTGGCTGCGCGGATTAATTATCTCCCTCACTCATCCTTCGTTAAGTCGTGCCAAAGTCCATCCTACAGTCTATAGTGACCACTCCTTTAGGAAGATTTAGCCTAGTGTTCATTAGTTCTCGACAATCTCCCTGCCTGCTTTGGCGCATCCTACAGAAGCGTTCCTTTCCTTCATACATTAATGACTCATTATGATTTATGATTCCCCAAGATGTAAATTACTGCCAAGTTTCTCTAACTGGAACGTGCGGCAGCGCTGCAGTGTCAGCTTGTTCATAAAGCCGTAGCTCTCCTCCTACTCGTCACTGTGCTTCGCAAAGTGGGGAGCTCTGCAACACTTGACGTAAAGGTCGCACTCCACATCTTGCGCCACTGCTCGACCAACTCGTCGTTTACCTTGGCCGTGGCGATCCCCTTACAAAAATTTCCTGTGGTACTTCTGTGGTAATACCACACATAAATACCACATGAAATACCACAGGAAATACCACAGGAAAGTACCACAGGACAGTCATGTGGTTTTGTGTGGTATTTTGGGACAAATACCACAGGACATTACAGCAGTACCACAGGAACTGTGTGATACTCCTGTGTGGTATTGATGTGATACTCCTGTGTGGTATTCCTGTGATACTCCTGAGCAGTATTGCTGTGGTACTCCTGTGCGGCATTGCTGTGGCACTCCTGTGTGGTATTGTTGTGGCACTCCTGTGTGGTATCGCACTGCTTTACCAAAGCACATCATAATACCACATATCAATACGTGTACTACATTGGTTAACGAACTTGTTCTGTCATATTTTAATAAAAGAAAAACAAATATGATCAAATGTCTTAATTGATATCATATCAGAAAGTTGTGATACTATAAAAGCATGTGATCATTCACTGAATACTTAGGTTTAAACTTCGTTGGGACACACACTTAAGAAACTAGGCAGGTACGATTATTACACTTAATGCACCCGAACAGCAAGACTGGACTTCGAAAATCTGGTAGTCAATATGTGACAATATACATAAGAAAAAATACATTGCAGTAATAATTCTATCAATTTACATAAGAAAACTATATACATGTACTCCGCGAGTTCTCGACAATCTCCCTGCCTGCTTTGGCGCATCCTACAGAAGCGTTCCTTTCCTTCATACATTAATGACTCATTATGATTTATGATTACCCAAGATGTAAATTACTGCCGAGTTTCTCTAACTGGAACGTGCGGCAGCGCTGCAGTGTCAGCTTGTTCATAAAGCCGTAGCTCTCCTCCTACTCGCCACTGTGCTTCGCAAAGTGGGGAGCTCTGCAACACTTGACGTAAAGGTCGCACTCCACATCTTGCGCCACTGCTCGACCAACTCGTCGTTTACCTTGGCCGTGGCGATCGGGTCATCGCGAGAGAAGAGGTTCAGGGCGGGCGCCTTGACCGGGCGGCCAGTAAACATCCCATTCACCTGAAGGACAATGCAGAACAATAGGACCGTTAATACACTCTGCTTTGTTTCTTTTGAAATTCTTATGGAATTCTCGCTTTCCTTCATACATTAATGAATCATTATGAATTTTGATTCCCCAAGATGTAAATTACTGCTGAGTTTATGCCTTGTAAAATGTTAGAAATATGTGGCTTGTTTGAGACCGAGTCTCCGCGAGACTAGACGGGTCTCCGAGAAGTAATCGTGAATTCGAATGTGTTTGATTTTTTTCAAGTCTCCTGTAAGTCTCTGTAACTTATCTATGCTGTCCTTGCGACATCTCCACCAATGAGACGGACCTTTAACTCTTACATTACCATTCCCTGAAAACCACATTGGCTTACTACACATCTTCACGCCAATGCTCACGGGAGAGTTCACCCTTCAAGCTCACCTTGACGATGCTATCAATGGTGTACTTGTTGGTCAGCCAATAGTAAGTCTCTGCAACCCTCTTGATGACAAACTGCGTAAAGGAGTTGTTGACGGCCTGCGAGTAGATACCCTCGTAGCTATCCCTGGAGAGAATACAACTGTACAGGATCTGATCAACGATGCGGTAACGCACCGATGCATAGGCCTAACGGCTACTCCGCTCCGCAGACGCGCGCTTTTTCTCCCTCTGATGCATCCATCAGGTCGAGCATCTCGGCGTACACGTGGCTGCTGTCTGAGAAGGCATGGACCAGGACCAGGAGAGGGCGTGTGTCGCCGTCCGTGACATAATCCAGGATGTCCCGCGCCATCTCCTTGGCGTTGGCGGACCAGGCGATGTCGATGGGTCGCGTTTTGACCACCAGTACATCGAATATAGAACAACTAAAAATATACAACATTGAAACATGTATTATATCAACATATGACTTAACATAGGAAAATATAAATAGTGTCTGATCGGCAATAGCGACGATTAATAAAAAGCGGCACAACATGAGTATTGCAGAGATGTAAGTATAAAAAATGATTGATTGATTGATTGATTGATTGATTGATTGATAAGAAATTGACGACACTACTAACACTTGAGTGTCATATAAGTGTCGAACAGTTCATCTAAAAAGATTATACAATTCAAGTTTCCCTCATGTGATTTACGGAATTTGAGCAGGATTATAAATCAGAAATAAATCAATGTGTTAACTACTTCCTCGGGATAACTTCCCTACTCTTTATGAAAAGAGAAGCAGATTCTTTAAAGTGCCAATGGTGTGACTCTCCTTTACACGGGACCGACGGTTTCAAGTCTCCTCCGAAAGACTAGGCAATTGGAATAAAATACCTTGCCCAAGGGTATACCTGTTGCGATTGGGATACGATCAGTTTCCCACTTACAATCTAGTGTAAAGATTGATCTTCTTCAGAAAGTTTATAACACACAATCGCGAAATATCTCTAAATAATGTCTTGAGGTCAGGACAATCAAAAACTTAATACGAATATTTGCAAATTCAACACATTCAAGGAGAATGTGTATAATTGTTAGTGTATAATTACATGATATGCATTGAGGTGGTTTTTCTACTGCAAATAAGTATGCATGAGTCAACTGAGAATGCCCAATACGAGCACGGGTCAAGTATAAACAATGCAGAAAAGGGTGTAGGATTTAAAGTTGTTGTATGGTGTAAAATCCTACTCACCGAATCGTGCAGGCAATGGCTGCTAGTGGTCCCGGCAGAAGCGGCGCTTCGAGACTCGCTGGAAGCTCAGGCTAGTAGTAGCTGAGTGAGTTCAGGATATTGCACGTCCCGGCGGTAATAAGTATGTACAACGAAGAAAGGCTAATCCTTTTAGCATCAGGTGGTAAAAATAAAAGTCCAAGTAAAAATCCAGGATCGCTGGCTTTGCGAAGTAGGAAAAATAATATCCGAAGCGACGCGAGAAGTAAGGGAGACTCGGTAAAGTAAAATCCAAGAGTATAATCCAGGTATGGAAATCCACGTGGTGAAGTGCGTGTGGCGACTCTACTCCTGTCGTGACTCGAAGAGCGTGATGCTAACTCGACGGAGTTCCAGGAGAGAGTGAGTCTACCCGGCCGAGAAAAGAAGAAGGAAAACTCTAGCCGACTCGGCAGCATGTCGAGTGACATAAATGATTGGCCGAGCCAAGTCACGAGTTTACAAAACTGTTTCTGATAGGTGGCCGGTACTCGAGGAATGTGCGTCGGCACGTGTAAAATAAGGAATGCGAGTCGCGTGCAAAGAATGTGCATCGCGGGCGAAGAATGTTGCGCGCGGAAGTAACGGACAAAAGTAAGACGCTGCCCTAACACCTGCGGGCAGTACTCGCGAATAATAATGAAGTCACTACAACTACCCCCTCCCTAGAGGGTTGCACCGTGTAACGGAGCAACAATCGAAAAGGTAACCGTCCATGAATATATACAAGAACATACATACAAAATGTCCTGTAGAAAACTGCAGATGTTGTGTAGTAAACAAACAGTGCACAGGCATGGTGATACTGATGATCGCGAAAAACAAATGAGTCCCTTCATCCTTTCTCTAAACCGTCCATATATCTTGCCGGCCATCTCACATGACGACCCGATCGTGTAGTTCGCGCCTCGGCATGCTCGGCGGTAGATGCTGGCGGTGCGATCGTGGCCGTTGACGACGAGGGCTCTGTAGTAGGCGACGGCGGTGGTGTCGAGGATGAAGGCTCAGCGACGCCAGTGTCGGAATCCTCCAAAAAGGCGGGTTTCAAGCGATCCACGCTAACATTTTCGCGCTTGCCATGAAAGTCGATGGTGAACCACTTGTCGCTCCGACGTATCACGGCGAAAGGCCCGTGGTAGGGGGGTTGCAGCGGCTTACGTACCGCGTCACTGCGTACGAAAACGTGAGTAGCTGAATGCAGCTCCGGGTGAATACGTGATGCAGTGTGTTGTCTGCGGGTAGGGGTAGGGCTCAGTGTCTGCATGTACTGAGTTAACCGATGAACGTAGTTCGCGGGGTCAACGTACTCATCCGTCTGACTTGGTGCAACGAATTGGGCCGGTAATTTGAGCGCCGCCCCAAAAACCAATTTAGCACAAGAGTACTTGATATCTGCTTTCACCGCTGTGCGGATGCCCAGTAAGACTAAAGGCAAGACTTCCGTCCACCGAGTGTTGTTGTAAGTCTTGATGGCTGCCTTCAGCTGGCGGTGCAGGCGTTCGACTAGACCATTCGAAACAGGATGGTAGGACGTGGTGCGTATACGGTTTGTACCTAGCAGATTGGCGAGTTCGCGGAACAACGCTGACTCAAATTGTCGACCCCTGTCCGTGGTGATTGTCGTCGGTGCACCGAATACTGCTATCCACCTGGTTACAAAGGCTCTCGCAACCGTCTCGGCGGTTATGTCCGGGACTGGTATAGCCTCTGGCCATCTGGAGAAACGGTCGATGATCGTCAAAAGGTAGCTGTTTCCTTCGGAGGGAGGAAGCGGACCCACAATGTCAATGTGTATGTGTGAGAATCGGGCATCTGGTAGTGTGAACGTGCCCAATGGTGCTCTGTTGTGTCGATGTACTTTACATCGTTGACATTCGAGGCAGGTACGCGTCCACTTCCTGACGTCGCGGTTGATCCCAGGCCAGATGAACCGTTCAGTAATGAGTTTCTGTGTGGCTCTAATACCTGGGTGTGACATGCCATGAAGAGCATGAAAGATGCCGCGTCGGTGTTGCCGTGGTACATACGGGCGTTCGTGCCCAGTAGAAAAGTCACACCAAATATGACCATCACTGGCAGGCAACGGCACACGCTTGAAGGAGAGGGAGGGTGATTGCTGAACCTCAGCCCAGTCGTCGTCGTTCTCCTGGTCGACGGCGAGCTGGTGGAAGTCAACGACGGAGGGTGTCTGCACTGCGCTGACATGGAGTCGGGAAAGCGCATCAGCTGCAGCGTTGTCTGTACCTTTCACGTGCTGGATGTCAGACGTGAATTGCGAAATGTAGTCCATTGCAAGTGTCTGACTTCGCGTGGTGAGTGCCTGTCCGGCTTGGAGAGTAGGGCAAACGTCAGAGGCTTGTGATCCGTGTACAGTGTGAACGCACGTCCTTCCAAAAGGTAGCGGAAATGTCGTACAGCTAAGTACGCGGCGAGTAGTTCTCTGCCAAAAGTGCTGTATCGCGTCTCCGCTGGCTTCAATCTCTGAGAGAAGAACGCTATGGGCTGCCACACGCCTCGTGACTGCTGTTGGAGAACGCCCCCTATGGCTGAGTCTGACGCATCCACCATGAGGCTTGTGGGGAGGTGAGAAGAAGGGTGAACTAACATGGTTGCATTCGACAAGGCTTCCTTCGCGCGATCGAAAGCTGCAACTCGTTCATCCGTCCAGTCTATGGGCTTGGCTGACCGCTTCGGTTGAGCGCGCAACGCGTCGGTCAATGGAGTGAGTACGTCAGCTGCCTTGGGTATGAACCGACGATAGAAGTTAATCAACCCCAGAAATCGGCGGAGCTGACTGACTGATGTAGGGCGAGGGAAATCACGAATGATCTCAACCTTGTCGTTGAGGGGACGAATGCCGTGTTCGTCGACGTGGTGGCCCAGAAAATCCAATCTGCTTGCGCCGAAGACACACTTCTGTGGGTTGATAACTACACCGTACTCCGATAAACGTGCAAACAGGGTGCGGAGATGGTGTATGTGTTGGTCGGGCGTTTCACTGGCGATGAGAAGGTCATCGATGTACACATAGACGAAAGGGAGACCACGGGTAACCTCATCCATAAAACGTTGAAAACTCTGAGCTGAATTCCGAAGGCCGAATGGCGTTCTAACAAACTCAAAAAGTCCAAATGGAGTGGTTATTGCAGTCTTGTGTATGTCGTCTGGGTGTACCGGTATCTGGTGATACGCACGTACCAAGTCCACCTTGCTGAAGACACGCTGTCCCTCCAACCTGGAGGTAAAATCGTGTAGGTGAGGTATGGGGTAGCGGTCTGGTACAGTCCGTGCGTTGAGGGCTCTGTAGTCACCGCATGGCCTCCAATCACCCGGCGTCTTCTTAGCGACCATGTGAAGAGGTGAGGACCAATTGCTGCTGGACTGCCGAATAATCCCCAAATCTAGCATGTGGTCGAACTCTCTCTTCGCGATGTTGTAGCGCTCCTCCGCTCGACGACGAGGGCGAGCAGCGACTGGTGGGCCGCGCGTGACGATGTGGTGGGTGACGGAGTGCTTTACGGCAGTGCGGTTGAAATCCGGACGCGTGATTTCCGGGAACTGTCGCAGAAGAGCGTCATAGGGTGAGCCGTCTTCCAACCGCGAAATCATCGGCGTGATGTAGGCTGGACCTGCCGTGCTGTCGAGTCCATTCACACTTAAGCTGGTCGTAGCGTCGTGGAGCTTGCTACGCTTAAGATCGACCAGGAGGTTGAAATGCCGCAGAAAATCAGCGCCGATGATGGGCTTGGAAATGTCGGCGATGATAAAAATCCACCTAAAAGTTCGTCGAAGACCGAGGTCAAGGGTAATGGAACGTACCCCATAAGTAGTGATAGAAGACTGGTTCACTGCTTGCAGCGCTATCATAGGGCTAGGACCGCGGTGCTTCTCCGAAGTCGTAGGTGGAACCACGCCGACTTCGGCGCCAGTGTCAATCAGAAAACGGTGTCCAGATAGTCTGTCAGTCACATGAAAAAGGCGACTCGATGACGATGGCTCGCCGGCTGCGCTCGTCGCCGCTAGTTGCCGGCGTGGCCGTTTTCCTGCTGCGATGAAGGACGATCTGTCTGCCACGAACATGGCGCTGTGCACTTCCGTGCGTTCTTCCCGAAATTCCAGTGGTACCAACACTCACGTGACCTGCTCGGGCTGCGGTCCGGTCGGCGGTTGCGCGATGAACTGCGGCCGCGACTGCGGCTCCTGAACCGCTGCCTGGAAGAGTCGTGCACTGTAGCGGTCAGTGCTCTAACCTGGGCTGTAAGCTGCGCTACTTGAGCTGTGAGACGATGCACGTCTGAGTCGGTAGCTCGCGAGGGCGTCGGATGAGCCTGTGGTAACGCCTCCACGGAAGCGACGGAGGGTGTAGCCACCTCGACGATCTTATCCGCGAGTGCAGCTAACTCATGTATGTCCATGGTCTCCTTAGTGGATGCAAGAATGAGCTGGACGTTAACAGGAAGGTGCTGCATAAATAGCTGCCTCAAAATGCTCGGCTCCAGCGTCTTCTCCCCGAGCAGCTGCTGCATCCTGCGAAGCAGTTGGGACGGTGTGCGGTCACCTAACTCCTCGCTGATAAGCAGCTTGTTCAGCCTCTTCTGCTCGGAGGTCGACATGCGCCGCACCAGCTCCGCCTTCAGTGTGGAGTACGGCTCGGTAGCCGGCGGGTTGACGATCAGGTCGCGTATTTCGGTAGCGACCTCCGGTTGCAGTGACGATATAATGTAGGAGAACTTGGTCTTCTCCTGCGTTATGCCACGCGTGTCGAACTGGGCCTCGACTTGCGCGAACCAGATGGCTGGGTCGCTGGTCCAGAACGGCGGCAGCTTGAGGCTGACACCGGCGACCGCTGAAGCGCCGGCGGGCCCGTCGGGCGAGACGTCTGCGCGGTCGGTGCGCTCGCGAACGCTCGGCTCCATGGCTGTGGTGCGTGTACGAAAAAACGGGGTCACCAATGTAGGATTTAAAGTTGTTGTATGGTGTAAAATCCTACTCACCGAATCGTGCAGGCAATGGCTGCTAGTGGTCCCTGCAGAAGCGGCGCTTCGAGACTCGCTGGAAGCTCAGGCTAGTAGTAGCTGAGTGAGTTCAGGATATTGCACGTCCCGGCGGTAATAAGTATGTACAACGAAGAAAGGCTAATCCTCTTAGCATCAGGTGGTAAAAATAAAAGTCCAAGTAAAAATCCAGGATCGCTGGCTTTGCGAAGTAGGAAAAATAATATCCGAAGCGACGCGAGAAGTAAGGGAGACTCGGTAAAGTAAAATCCAAGAGTATAATCCAGGTATGGAAATCCACGTGGTGAAGTGCGTGTGGCGACTCTACTCCTGTCGTGACTCGAAGAGCGTGATGCTAACTCGACGGAGTTCCAGGAGAGAGTGAGTCTACCCGGCCGAGAAAAGAAGAAGGAAAACTCAAGCCGACTCGGCAGCATGTTGAGTGACATAAATGATTGGCCGAGCCAAGTCACGAGTTTACAAAACTGTTTCTGATAGGTGGCCGGTACTCGAGGAATGTGCGTCGGCACGTGTAAAATAAGGAATGCGAGTCGCGTGCAAAGAATGTTGCGCGCGGAAGTAACGGACAAAAGTAAGACGCTGCCCTAACACCTGCGGGCAGAACTCGCGAATAATAATGAAGTCACTACAAGGGTTTACCCTTAAATGCCTCAGTGGCTTGATAAATTGGGCACACCTGTGTAAAAAGAGCATGCAGATAAATAAAATAATTACACCGGGGAGCTAAAACTATTAACTTATTTTATTCTATGTTGCGCTAGGTAAAGAGTATTTAGAGAGGAATGCTGTTTGTCACATTGTGGGGTTCTTCATAAATAAAATAAAGAATAAAAATCGGAACTAATGTTTATGTAGTTTCAAAATGAAACTTTATAAGGAATGCATGAAATAATCAAATTATAATGAAACGCAATTACATACACATAGTAAGTGAATTGAACAGTGAAATTTTGCCCCAATAATCTTTAAATAGGAATGAGGATGGATAAGTAATCAAATATTTTCCGATTGACTCTGTCTACTAGTCATATATATACTTTATCAAAAGTAATGAATGAAATTATGGGTTTACATCAAACTACCTTCGGTACAGATGTCAAAACCTGCATATGGCCGTTGATAATGTTCAGCGCAGTGTGCAGCGTCAATACAACCCAGTTGCCTTGACGACACGATCGCGATAACGTTGATTTTTGAAGCGCGAGTTCATCAAAAGACCCGCTGTCGAGGTTACACGGTAGGACGTCGATGCCCGAGCTGAGGTGGTTGTAGTTGCGATCCTCGATGCTCGGCGACGTCGATGAGGGAGACCAGGAAACCGAACAGTCACCGCCTGGTCTGGGTGCAAGGGCACGTGATGGCTGAACCCTTGATTACTGCTAAAAAATAGTTACATCGCATCATAGATATATATTCAACCCAAGTATAACTTGTATGCTTTAACTTTATATCTGGTAAAGCACACGACATCTTAAAATGACAATAATCACACCATTTGGTTTACCAAATAGACTTCGCAAAAAAAAAAAAAAACAGCGACCGGATATCTCCTCGATATCTCCAATTAGCATAATAGCCATTTACTAGCATAATAATGTCCAGTGCTAGAATGATTCATACCTCTGCTATGTACAATACTTTCATTTAACCAGCAACCATTACTTTACCGCTTGTTAACAAAATGCGTAAGTTGCATAAACCATTGATTATCAAAACATAAAGCCACGCTAAAGTAGTTCTCATTTTCATCCCAATATAAATATATGCCGTAAATACACGGTGGTACCAATCAATGACAAATAACCAACAATATAGGCACGGGATATAGGCTTCGTCAAAGTTCGACATGGCTGACATAAAATGGCCGACTTTTGTTACTTGTCAAAAGAGGGCGTTTATGACATTTGACTACTTATTAAACACATTTCAGTTTTTGCTGAAAAATACATACGTTCAGTTTCCGAACTAGAAGAAATCAATCAATTTGAAATGGTCATTTTCGTGTCAGAAATTGTTTGCATTTAAAATATTCACTTTAGTTGAAAGCACTGATTTTTAGAAAGCCAAACTTCAATCTGAAAGACTTGCCTATACAGAAATTTAACAGTTGTAGAAACCCCCCGCAAACTGGCATGTTTCAGACTTACAGTTATCTTGAAGAATTGAAGACCATGTTGCCTGCCTCCCGAAGAAATTTGTGTCCACACGACGGCCGTCTGCACTTCCCGCTCATGACTTCAGAAACAGTGGCAGCTAGAGTTGGGGCGGATACACTCACTCTCATGCAGCAAGTTCCAAGACTTCCCCGACTCTCTCCCGCACACAGGACTCCTCCCCGTGGGTGACAAAACAGAAAGAAAAAATAGCCACCACTCCCTCAAAGTCATGTACTCTCGGACCCTCGTTCCATTATACAAAAACAAAATCTACCAATCATGTTCTCCCATATGTGCTCACGTCACTTACTAACACCTCCCTGCTGTTACATAATACCCTTAGGGCAAAATCAGGCAAACCGAAAAACGCGGGTAACAATAAAATTATTAGGCACGGCTCCCAGCTGCGAAAAGGATAGACAAAAGAATTAAGAATGCGATGCATCCAGTGCGCCACAGAGCCTAGGTTACCTGTATTATAAAACATATGGTATAAGGGCTTTTAGAAGATGAGTCTAATTAACTCGGCCATGTAGTGTTTAAAGCTATTACAAAAGAAACACATTACTGAGTAACGTGGCTTCCATTCCCAGTCAGTTAACCTTTGTAATTTGGCTTACATTTTATTTTGACACTCTTTACAAGTTGATTTTACGAAACTAAGCATTCTGAATGTGGGTTGGTAATGAATTCTAGGTTACTGGACCTAAACAACGGGCTGATTTGGAAAGAGTATTTTGTATTTAACTTTCCACATGTGGAATTTAACAGGTTGAAGGGTATTGTACTGATGAATTTCAGCATTCAATGAAAACATGTGCATGAGATATTAGGTTTGAAAAGTATCTACGCATTAAACAGGCAATTTGCATCGTATTCATATCAAAAACATTAAGTAACGTTCGAACAGGGGAAACGAAGATTCAAGGTGATGAGAACTGGCACATAATACGGAAGATTCTGTTCTAGTTTAATGATGAAGTCTGACTAATTTAGAAGGATGCAACGAACCCCATAACGCATTGCAATTAGCGATGTGAGGCACTATGAATGCATTGTACATCATTAACAAGAATTTACGTGGAATAGTGAGTCCCAGATTATTCATGATACCAATGTTACGTGATATTTTTCCGCAAACAAAATTTATATGTAAATCCCAACATAAATAAATATCTACAATCACTCCAAGATATGTAACCACAGAACATTGCTTAATTCTAATGTTGTTGATGTATAAGGGATCATCATTATAACAAGTATTTAGGTCTTGCCTATGTCTGAAAACAACAAGTGGAGTTTTTACAATGTTTAGAGATAATCTATTGCACAAAAGCTAATTGTGAACATGCATTAAATGAACATTCACTTTATTGATCAAAATGTAAATGCTTTCCTCAGAGGCAACTAAAGCAGTGTCGACTGCAAAAAAAAACGTAGTCACAAGGATGTGGGGAATTTATTATATCATTAATATATTTTACAAACAATAAAGGACCAAGTAGTGAACCCTGTGGTACACCGGGTGTAAGAAACATGAAATCAGAAGTGCGTGAGTTATACACAGTGTATTATTTTCTGTCAGCTAGATAGCCTTGAAACCAAAGAAGTGGTATGCCCCGAATCCCGTTATAACGCAATTTTGCTAATAGTATTTGTATTAGTGTAAGCGCGGTTAGTCTCGTTCCAGGCGCTAGTGGGATATTGCGCTGACGGAGGAATTCATTAAGCCCTGAGGCCGTGATCAAAGGCTACTTTGAATATTAATAGAGCATGCACTCGGCCTTTCATCTTTATACAGGTGTGGACGTACTAGTGAGGTGGTTAAGCGACAAATATGAGATGAATTGTGCACTTTTGTCTACAAGCACCAAATTTGGTACACATGTTTAAAATCACATTTAGAACAATATTAGATATAGAGGCATCTCAAAATATTTTCAAAAAGAAAAAACCTTGATAGAAATCCTCCTTTGGTAATAGAGACCTTACCTTGTTAAAATGTGTGGTCATTAGTAGCAAGGGGGCCGGAAGCAAGGGGGCCAAACGCCCCCTGGGGCATTTCTCTCTTATTTTGGGACATTTTCTCAAGAATGAATAACTGGATTTTAACCAAACTTGATAGGAATCATCCTTAGGTAATAGGGATCGTTAGTTGTTAAACTTGGGGTGCACAAGCGGCAAGGGGATTGCCGGGGAAGGGGGATAGCCTCCAAAACGCCCCAGGGGGAAACTTTATATTTTTGATACTTTTTCTCAAGAATAAATAACTGGAACCATCGTTAGGTAGTAGGGACCTTAAGTTGTTAAAATGGCAAGGACCTGGGAGGAGGTATTCCCCCCCCCCCCCACACACACACACACAAAAATGCCCCATTGGTCAACATCCCCTTATTCTTGACTTTTTCAGAAGGTGGGATTTTAATCAAACATGATAAGAATCATCATTAGGTATCAGGGATCTTAAGTTCTTCACATAGTGGTGTGCAAGTGGCAAGGGGCAGGGGGGGGAGCCCCCCCCCCCCCCCCCATTTTTCTCTGACAATGGGAAAGATTTGGTACAAATGGGGAATCCATCTGATATTACAGCACATCCCCTCCCCCACCACCTCTGAAATGCTCCTTGTGGTTCAACATTTTAAGAAAAAAAGGAATGTTCTCTCGAATGTATCCAAATTGTACTCATCTGATGAGGAGACAAGGAGGATCCAAGTTGGCGTCCAAAATGGCTGCTAAAGCCATGTATTTAGCTTTATTCTGTTCTATTTTAATTACGTACGAGCACTAAATTTGGTACATAGGTTAATGATTATGAACTCAACAAAATCAGATATAGAGGCACTTAAAGATGGCCCGTCCCTTTTTATTTGCAAACTTCATCAAAGTTTGCACATAATTTAGCACGTATCTTTGGGATACTAAGTGTGAAATTCTACGGTCAGAGGTACTATAAGTTCCGTACGATAAATGAAAATGTAACTAGTTTTCACTTAGATTTTACCTTTTTTGTGGTACGATCAAATACCGATGATTACTTCCTCAAAACCAAATATCACGCTTTGTCGCTTCCAGGGAAGGGTTATATAGTCACTCTCTCTCAAATGATGACAAAGTCAGGGAACTTTCAGAATTAGGTCCGCAAAAGGGACGGGCTTCCTTTAAACATGTGTCCTTAAGATGCCATTTTCAAGTGGGCGTCCAAAGTGTCTGCCAACGCAATGCTTTTAGTTATACAGGTATATTCTGTTTTACTATAACCTACAAGGATGAAATTTGTACATAGGTCTCGAATCATAAATTAGGCAATTTTATAATATCGAAGCAATAAAGAATTTTTATCTTGAGGCGCCATTTTCCAAGATGGCCGTCAATCTAATATATTAATCTTTATTCCCTCGAATTTATTTCATTTGATCGAGATATGTTCATAGTGAGGACATGGATAAGAAAAGAGATTATTGGCAATGTATAGTGACAAAAGAACAAGAGTGGCCTTGAAAACCAACCCCAAAACATTATATGGCGCAAAACTATAACATGACATAAGATATATGCATATATGATTTCGATATTTGTTTTTTTTTTTTTTAAATGGAGTTTGATGTTTTATCTCTGATCTTTCTGTCCATATTGCAAGCATTGACTAGAAAAAGGAACATGACTTTCAAAACTATCTAAGATATCAAACGAGCATATTAGTCGAAGTCTTAACTACATTATGAGATGATATAAGTTGTAACCGATCCGTACACAACATTTAATTGATGTCTGATATGATATGATTGTCCATAGCTCTCAAAGCATTAATTTTGATCTGATATATATTGTTTGTGAGGATTTTCCATTAGAATAAACAATATACAAATATTTTAGCATTTATGATGAACATTCTCCTTCACACGAACAAAGGGCTGCATATGCAAGCTTTGCCTTTTTGCACTTGCATCTTGCTGTCTTGCAGCCTTTGGAACACCCACATGAAATCAGTTTTAGTGGCCTCACGGCTGGTGACTATGTCCATATAATGGCTGGGAATGTCTGTCAGAACTCTTGGTACATCGCCATACCAGGGATGTGTTATGGAAGGATATGAAACAACTTTCTTTCTTTGAACCCATGCGTGCCACCGCTGAAAAATTATGTGGTCTCAGCATGTACTTTTCAGGTGTTTTAACAATAACGAACAGGAGTGCGTAGCAACGGTTTCTCACCGAGAACAAGAGAAATTTAGAGTTTTATTTCGCTTGTCCAGTTTTGTTGGATTGCATCAATACTTTTGTGAAGAAAATAGATATACGCGAACAAAAATAAACAGTTTTTTTCGACTAAAATATCTTAGTTGCGCGCAAACGCACGGAAACTCTGTTAATGAAAATAAACAGCTTAAAATATGATTTTGATAATGATTAAATCCCACATTTGCGGAAATCTGCGGAAAGTGCAGAAATTTGTCAATTGTGTTAGTAAGAATATTATCTTATATCTCCGTTCGTGCATCATTCAACAATTATTTAGAAGAAAACCGAGTACAGGATCTTTAGTGGTGTTGTCCTTAACTTTCTTGAAAATTGCAAAATAATGTGATAAGAAACACGGCTTCGAGAGACAAAATAAGGAATTAAGATATTGCTTTCCAAGTTAACTACAGTTTAATGTCGGTGGCGCGCATGGGACATCAAAGCATTGTAGTAATTGTGGAATGTTTTTGACATTCATTAACACGCTTATAGTATCCATACAGATGTTTGAATATATTATGCTCGAGTTGTCCCTCCTTCCTAACACATCCCTGGCCAAACCATGGACCCAACCACGTAGTATTATATGGTATATGGTAAGGCGATGGACCAACAGTTTATACAGAGGAAGGACTGGGCAGCTCCTGAAGAGAACATGACTTTGCATTGTATGAAAAGTATATCACCATGAATCTATCAAAGAAATAACAGCATTTATTTGTATCACTTAATTCAACATACATAATGTTTCAAAGTTAAGTAATTAGTGCATATCTTTCCGTTGGCACTGATTTTGTTTACGAATTTCTATTCTATCTAGCCTTTTCAGAATCAAAATGGTGGCCATTTTGAAAACTGATTGACTACATTTATTTATTTTTTTTTTTACATTAATTTTGTTTATATTTCCCATTATACATGTATTTATTTTATATGGAAATTGTATTTGCATCACTATTCTTTCATATTTTGAGCACTAGCGATTGATTTTTCACTGTTACCTTTCTTATGTATGGTTATAAACAAGTTTTGTGGTGTCTATACTGAAGAATGGCGACCTTGAAAACATTTTAGATGCCCCAAAATAATATCTCATATCGTCCCAAATAGTATTTTAAACATATGTTCAAAATTTGGTGCTTCTAGAAAAAAAGTCAAAAGAACGAAAGAAAAAACCCTTTAAATATCAATACATGCACTGAGGGAGGGAACGAATTCCCCCCATGATAACAAGAGAATAACTGGTATGTAAGGCCCCATGTTTATTTCGAGGGTAGGGGGAGGGGGGTCTTCCTTGTCCCCTCATCAGATGAGTACGCCACTACGGGTGTACGTTTGATTATCCTTTATCCTTGGTTACTGTACAGTTTGGATACACTTAAAAAAGGGGGGCTAGTTCATGTCAGATGAGATCCCTATTTGCAACAAATTTTTCCCATCGCCTGAGAATAATCTGTCGAGTTTTAATGAAATCTAACATTCATTTTTTAGATTTGTATCCCACTTTTAAAACCTTAGGTCTTCTTCTCCGAGGTGACTACTTTCAAGAAAATAATAAATGGAATTTGCCCCCTGGGGCCCGTTGGGGCGCTACCCCCACACCCCGCCCCTTGCCACTTGAGTACCACCATTTTAAGAACGTAAGGTCCCTATTGCCCATGGATCATTCCTATCAAGTTTGGTAAAAATCCAGTCATTTTTTGTTCTGAAAAAGTAAAAAAAAATATAAGAGAAAGTTGCATGGGATTTTTTTTTCTTGGGGGGGGGGGGGGGTCTACTCTCCCCCCCCCCCCATGACTCCTTGCCATTGGTGTTTCCCCATTCTAAATTCTAACAACTTAAGGTTCCTAATACCTAAGGATGGTTCCAGTTATTTATTCATGAGAAAAGGTATTCAAAGAAAAAGAAAGTTTCCCCCTGGGGCGTTTTCCCAACACCTTGCTCCTTGTGTACCCAAGTTTACCAACTGATAGCTTCTATTACCTAGAGATAATTCCTATCAAGTTTGGTTAAAATCCAGTTATTTATTCTGCTGAAAAAGTCACAAATAAGAGGAAGTTGTCCCATGCATGGGAGCATTTTTTTTTTGGGGGGGGGGGGGTGGGGGGGGGGGCTACCCACTCCCAGCTCCTTGCCTTTTCTATCCTCATTGCTAACAACTTAATGTCCCTAATACCTGAGGATAGTTCCAGTTATTTATTCTTGAGAAAAAGTTTTCCCTTGGGGTGTTTTGGGGGCTACCCCCTTCCTCAGCCCCTAACCGCTTGTACACCCCAAGTTTAAGAACTAATGGTCCCTGTTTCCTCAGGATGATTCCTTTCTAGTTTGGTTAAAATCCAGTTATTTATTCTTGAGAAAATCTCCCAAAATATGAGATAATGCCCCAGGGGCACTTGGGGGCTACCCCCACCCCCTTGCCACTTATGACCACATATTTGAACAAGGTAAGGTCCCTATTACCTAAGGATGATTCCTATCAAGGTTTTTTTTTATTCAAGTCTGGCGGTGCGTTTTCGTAAAGAATGAAAATTGATATATTTGGGCCCTTGGGGCACTTTAGAGGCTGCCCCCAGGTGCCCCCGAAAATATTTTGAGATGCCTCTATAAGTAATACATGTATTGTTCCAAATATGATTTCATGCATGTGTGCCAAATTTGGTGCTTGTAGGCAAAAGTGCACATTTTTTTCACTTTATCCACCCCGTACACACGTGTCATAGCCTAGCCATACGCCAGTCATTTTGGGCAGTAGAAGAAAAAAGCACACTTGGAGAGGAGATAGCTGTCATTTAAAGAGGTATCTCCAGCAACTGCCAGCAGGGCCCAAACAAGGTCATATGTGCAACAGGGGATCTAGGCAACTAACTATACTAATTTGCGTATAGCTGCATACAATAAATCATGCATTAGCATGCCAGATGGCCTTAATTTTTGTATATATTTGTATTTTCCCAAATTATTGGTTGCGTGGACCCTACCCCCGCCAAAACCATCGCCTCTACAGAGCGATGAGAGCAATTTGCAAACATGGTCTAGGGAACTAGGCTAATAATATGGAAAGGAACAATGAACCAAATATGCCGTGTATGTATTTGGTTCCTCTTGGAACAATATGCGATAACGAGAACGATAGCTGCTAGCATATATTGTTCCGAGAACCAGATATAACTCTGGTACGAGATATGCCGTCACACCGGCGGACGTGGGAGCAAACCGCGGGCTGTTGGTCTCGGCGGGTGGTGGCGCTCTGTGTGTGGGTTGGCGGGAATTGGTAGTCGGTTGGTATGCGGACGTGGGAGGCCTGCGTAGGCGAAGGAGCGGGGACAGGAGTCTCTGGTTTGCATGTGTCGGTGGTGGAGGAGGATGAACAATGGCGTCCCTCTGTGCGTGAAGACTGGCGGAAGGGACGGGATTGTCTAGGTGGGCAGGGGTGGGAGGCTCTGTGTGGTTGTCGGCGTAGGTTGTAGCGTGGTGGTGTCCGTGTCGGCGAGGCTGGCTTGGTGGGTGAAAAGGCTGGCTGGGTAGGCGAAGAGCTGGAGATGTCTGGTTGTGAAGATATGGTTGAGTGATTGGTGGGGGTGGAGGAGACAGTGCTGGTCGATAGAAGGGAAAACAAAATAATGAAGAATTACATGCTTGGTAGTCATGAACTCAAGAGCAATGATTGATTTACAAAGAAATTTTTAGGCATGCAGCCAGTAATAAGGATAGCGTGCTCCATCCTGTGAATGAACGAAAAACAAGTCAGACAAAAATCTTGGAACCAGACGGGATTTGAACCTGCAATCTACTGCTTACCGGGCAGCGACTTAACCACGTAAGCTATTTCTAGTTCACGGGTCAAGAAGCGACAACATGGAAACAAATACCCGAAAGAGTCTCATTTCATATGACTTCTTAATATTCATGAGTAGTCCGCCGTAGGGACAATTCGGCTAGATTTTAGTGAAAGGGCTTTCTGGGGTAATTTCAATTTACAAAGAAATGTTTAGGCGTACACCCAGTAATAAGGATAGCGTGCTCCATCCTGTGAATGAACGAAAAACAAGTCAGACAAAAATCTTGGATCCAGACGGGATTTGAACCTGCAAAGTACTGCTTACCGGGCAGCGACTTAACCACGTAAGCTATTTCTAGTTCACTTGTTTTTCGTTCATTCACAGGATTACTTTGAATAATTGATTTAGTTTATATATTGTAGTCAAGCTTTTACAAAAAAATACAGTACTGAATAGTTTACTAACAGAATTTGATTGATGATATAGAAATAGATGGAAGTATACACAAATAATTCAAGAGGATAAAAGTAAAAATTCATTTCTTGAATTGGACAAATGACGCTTTATCGTCCTAATTTGGTAATACATCTGATTGAGTCTGCACATAGTATACGACATACAGCCACGAAACCCTGTCAAAGTGAGGCACTCATATAAGAAATAATTTTTCTGAAATTGCAATTAGATTCTGTCTTGCTTTTGCAGGAATTACCTAGGACTTACAATTTGGTTAGCATAATACATGTACATCAAATATTTGAGTGTCAAAGCGGATGGAAACAAAATAATGGTCTAAGAGGCAAAATTAACACCATTGTAGATATTGTAGACCAACAAGCCTCCACCCCGTTCAAGAGCATGAAGCTATTGAAACAGTTTCTGAAATAATTATGCCATTAATACTGAGGTTTTAATTTCCAGTTCTCACATAGTGTATATGTTGGTCCATCTCATTACATTTTGGCTTAGTGGGAACCACAGCACATTAATGTATCTTCAGGTAATGTTGGAATGCAAACGGTAATGGAAGGATGTAAAGTTGACACATGCATCTCAAGGTGATATTTTTCATGGCACAATTTACTTAGGAACTTGCACGTCCTGTAGTATGAACATTAACTCAACTGTTTTTAAAGAAGACACATAGATCCCACAAGAACTACATTTAGGAGCACTTCGCCAACTTTCAAATAAATGACATGAATGATGAAACAATACCATGGAAACTATAGCTTTCTTTTCTTTTGAAAAAATAAAACACAAACCATTTTGCTGAATGAAGAGCTAAAGAGGAAAAATGTATTACACAAATCGGTCAAATAATGCAAATAATTCAGGAAATAACTTCCACTTCCTCCCATTTTGAAATTGTATGCAACACTATTCAAATAGAATATCTAGTTATGTGGAAGTTTGTTGTCCTTACAGTTCACGCTGTAATATAAATTATATATAGCACAAAATATCCCATATATAATGGCATATGGACTTATATAAAATCCCCATGTTGGTACTAACGTCCCCCTCCCCCCCCCCCCCCCCAAAAAAAAAAAAAAAAACAGAATTGAATGACTTTGACATTAGTCATATATGACATATCATTATAATTGTACGTCTTTTCACCATTTTCTCATGTAAAGAGAAATGATTACTCATGATTCAACATAAAGAACCACTTTCTGATGTGTAAGACTAGTTTCTCTTTATGAACAGCAACAAACCTTTCTACCTATTCTGAAACATTATTTATTTCTCAAATTGTTTCAATAATTTTTTGTTTTGATATCTATGAAGATTAATAAAATATTTGCATAAAAGATACTGTTGAAGTGTTTTCCTTTTGCTAGCATCAACAAAATTTCCAATGCCCCAAAATTTACACAGAATGGGCAATTTTATGTACTGTTCTTTACACATCTTTGTTCATTCACACCTGTTCTCCGTCCAGCCCGAGAGGGCATTGAGCATGATAAACATACTACAGCCAGGAACGTGTATTGCATATTGCAGCTTGGATTGGAATTCACAACAGCCTGGAAACTAAGCTAGGTAATTATGCACATTGCGTTCAGCCAACGCTATTCCATTATGACGTATGTGTAACTAAGACGCGTATTGGTAACCGTTTGGCGCATGAGCAGTAAGCAGTATATAAACGCAATTCTTCATGACCAACTTAGATGAGAAAATGAATTTGACATCTGTGAAAATACTGTACATTAAAGATACGAGTTCAGATAAAACCCATTACCACATTCTTTATACGTTCAATTTAAAAAGCGAGTCGTTCATCATATTTGTATCCTTTATCATGCCAGTAAATCATTTCTTAGCAAATTGGCTACTTATATTAAGCGCACATTTCATTATGACGTCATACGCATATATATCAGTACGCGTCAAGGGTGCAATGTATGCTAAAGTAAACATAACGTGAAACGCAGTTATCACAGAAAACATTAGCATAGCAGATCTGAAGATTTAAATTACTGGTAATTAGAATTGTTTCCAGCATTTCGCCTTACAAGTTCTCTTTATTACAAGATCATGGGGAACAATCGCTGGCAAAGAATTAAGAGGCGCTTGCAAAAGAAACACAAGGTAACATATCCGTTTCAAAACGTCATGAGGTTTAACAAATGTCATTTGCCGAGGGTGAAATTCATTTCGAATAACCTCTTCTCTTAGACATGGATACTATGTAATGCATGGTACTATTGTGAAATTATCAGCTATGGCCATGTCAAATAATGTGCTTGTTTTAAATGTTTAAAAGTCGTCATCTCATGTGTAAATAAACATACATGTATTTCAAGAAACCATGCTTTAACATGTGGCTACAATGGGGTGCACCGTGCGCATATATATTTATTTATAAAATATTTTTGTCGAATTGTTGGTTTAGGATATCAACTCAATATCTTTTTTTACATTTCTTTCTAGAATAATAAAACGATTTGAATTATGAAAGTACACTAATGTAAGAACATTGAGTATTGTCATACATTAAAAATCAGTTTAATATAAAATTGTATTTTTTGACAAGCATGCTTATCTTGTTTATGGAATATGGCCCCACGTTTAAAATCAATATCTCCATCGTCATTTTGGTGATTTCTTTCTACTGCTTGTATTTCTATCTAAAGCGTCACTTTTTTTTATTCTAACGGGTTTTTTTTGTTTGTTTGTTTTTTAGATCGGGCCGCTGCCTGTGCAGAATCAGATGGAAGCCGCACCTCCCGTGGTCCGTACACCAGCGCAACTTGATGCCCTGTTTACTGGCAACGCACTCCCTAAGCCCCCCCCACACATAAGGAGGTTGTAGCTGCGAGCTCGCCTTTATCCTTCGATATCGTCGAAGATGCTACAGACGTGGATATCAAGAAGCAGGTGAAAGGGGATGGAGATCACACTACAACGACAAGGAGCCCTTCACCTCCTTTGAAAGTTGAAGACATTGAAGATGGCGAGGAGACTGAGAACTTACCAGGTATGTGTAAGATACTTACACTGGATTCTATCCTCCAAGTTCGAGAGACGGTGGGGGTGAAAGATTGATCGATGGATAGGTCGATGGGTGGACGACATATAGATATATATACGAGGATAGAATGTGTATTTCGTTCAGTAACTTGCTTGTTTATTAATTTGTTTGGTGTAGGAGACTTCAATGATTTCTGTATGTATTGATTTTCCACAAAAAATCAAGACGAAATGTCAGTGTTTATGCAAAGTAAAATCTAAAAATTTCAAAAGATGGATGTATTTTCATGTGGTCCATCATAATTTTGTTTTGTGGTAGGTGTAAAAGATATAATAGTTAGCGTGTTTGGGCAAATATATATAAGAGTGGAGCACTGTAGATGGAAAACAGTCACGGTTATGGTGACATGGAATCATGTGGTTTTCAAGTGCCCAAAGAGCAGCCTCACATTGTCTAAGACGGATCAAGAGTATCAGTGACTCTTACAGACCATGTCTTATGCGAGACCATCGACCCCTATAATCACCTTTTATGAAATTGTCCTTTCTCTAGGACGTATGTTAATTGCAAGTGTACCATGTATCATTTGCTGTTACTTCTTTAATATTTCCGAGTCTTCATATTTTGTGGATGCGACAACGAACAACGTCTGAATAATGTTTGCGTAAAGCTCAAACATTATTTGCAGTTTGTTTCTTAGTATTCATATTCCTTGAGGCATACCACACTGCACTTCATATGCATAATGTTATTGTGCCTGGGTTATGAATTACATGAATAGACGAACAGATTTTTAAGTATTAATATTAACATAGTTGCCTTGTATTATGCTAGACATCCCGGGGTCATGCTCATACAACATTTACAATGGTTTCTCGCTGAAGAAGCCTCTTCAGGCTGCCCGCCTGCAGGCTAAAATAGAGACCGCTCGGGCACGAAGGCAGGTTGGTACAAGTTCTGGTTAATTTTAGCGGAAACACTCTGCTTTATTACAAAATCACCCACACATGTTGCCAATGCATAGATTGTGATATCCACTAAATCCTCCGCCTTGTCGATAGCGTTTCTTTTTCTTAAATAGCTATACTTTTGTTTGCTTCTTGTACGCTTAATATATTCTTTTGATTTCATGGATATCATAGTGATTATAGTACTGTGCATTCTACTTTGTCAAGAAGCAAACTGGCATTCATGTGAACATGACTTAATCTGACGGCTTATGTATCGTTTGTGATTTACTTGTCGGTGTAGCCTTTATCTTATCTCCAAAAACAATCAAATAGTTCTCCTTAGTCAGCATGGTATATTCGATCATTTCGCCGACGATAAAGGAAATACTGGCTTTATAAGTTATCACTTTGTTTGCAACTTCACTCCAATGCTGATTACTTGTTATAGGGATCAATTCAATTCATTGTCAAAGATGCATCTCCCTCACCCCAACCACCATTCTTAATCTGCATTCCTTTCCCCTCATTTTTGTCTTCTTACTCTATTGCGTCATCCTCTTCTTCTTTACCTCCTTCTCCTCCTATTTCTCCCCTTCCACCTCCCCTTCTTTTCACGATCTTCTTCACGATCTCCCACCCCTCTCCTGCTCATTTATCTTCTTCCCTCTTCCTCTTTTATCCTTCTCTTTGCACTCGCAGCTCATCGAAACTCAGTTGAAGATCATGCTCGCCGAGCGCCTGATTCCCAGTACATCCAGCCACCACCATTGCCACCAATAACAAGTTAAACACCCGAAAGGCATTCATTTATCAACCAATAATCGCACACGCACGCTAGGATCTCTGAAATCAGCTATGATCGATTTGTATGCGTGATTAAAGCAAAATTCGAATTGGCTAATAGATAAGAGGTATTTCAAATGTAACAGAATTGTCTATTGATGAATGAGCGTAGCAAACACGTCTAGTCATACATTGGCAATACATAATTCAACTGGATTACTAGTCCGTAGCACTTGATGTTTTTACTGATTACTAGAGTCAGGATTTTGCAAATTGGAAAACAAATTAAGTCCGGATTTAAACTAACAAATGAATCATTATGTGTCTTACAATGGACAAGATTAGCCGTCCATTGCACCTCTGTGCTTGCGCCCATCTGATCTACCTTTGTAAAGGGGAAGATACAATCGCAACCCATTAATGACATTTCGGATGTGCCGAATGTACATCAAGGCAACTAATCTCTGAATGTGGTAAACAGCATCACGGTCGATAACTGGAGTCAAGTCTGCCAACACAATGGCCAAAATCATCAAATTGAGAGCAGCAAAGGCTAAGGGCTCCTTGCATTTTATTTAAGTTCCGGTAGCTCATTACTTGGAATCATATGGTAACAATTCCACTCAATCAACTAGAAAACGGATCAAACTAAACACGCAACAAATACTAACATAACTACTGAATAAGATATTCTGCTTGATAGGTTTAAATCGTAAATCACTTTTTCAAGTTGTACCAACAAAGAGACAAGCTGAAATTTAATTGACATCGCATCGTCCAAGTTTCATTAATTGTATCATTGCATCAAGAAGCGTTGCCAAAACTTCAATAATGATGTAAGATACATGTACATATGTTCCGAAAGCAAATGTAGGAAGAAACACCAAAGGAAGACTATGCACTGGTTTTGTGAGATCCTATCTGGTCACTTTCATTTCCATTGTAGCAAAAATTTTGAACTGTAATAGAAAGTTGTAAAAAAACAAAACATTCATAATTATTTCAAAGTTTCAGGAAATGCGATTGGACAAACTTAACAAGCAACAAAAAACGCAAATCGTCAATTCTCACTTGGATTCCTAATAGAAGGGAACATCCAATAGTGTCTGAAAATGTGCACTCAAAATTTAAATGAAAGACAACGGTAAAAAAATGATACGTTAACTATGAAATAAACAATCAAATATAAATGAGTATAATCTTAGGTGAAAGAGTATTTGAAGGAATGGTGGTATCATTCCAACAAACACATAAGTATACAGCAACGTTAATAATCTGTGACAAAAGTTATAAAGCTAATTTGACCACGTTCGTATTAACGTGTAACTACTACCGCTACATGTACTTCTGCTATGAGTATTGGTACTTCATTACTGCAACTACCACCACGAAGTATAACATCAATAGCAATAGTAATGATATATATATATAATTAACGATGTCACTTCCCGTACCGCATGGGTAAGCCATAGGGATACACAAAGAAAATAAACCAAAATAAACTTTTATATCAAACACAAGTAGGATAAGGCGAAAAAACACCCAAAATTGTAAAAACAACATGAACAACAAAATCTAAATTCCACCCCCTAACAAAAGAGCAAAGCAAAATGGAAAATTGAACCCAAAAAGGAAGATATGTCGAGCAAAAATTTAAATTTATAAAATGAGAGAAAATGTTTTTTGTTAAAAGGAATCATATACAACGTTAGTAGGGGAAGTCGGAAATCATAACCTTTAATATTTGTATGGAAGTTAAGCCGTAATAAATCTTAATCTTACGACGATTATAGGATATTTAAATAGTAGTGATGAAAGTCAATAGGGCTATGCCTGTAAACGAAAGATCGCATCATACAGATAAATCAACTTAACTTAAAGTAGTATAAACAATTGTAACAACAGCTGCTACAGCAATGTAGTGAACAATATCAACAAAAATCAACAAAGGAAACTAAAATAAACAGTATCCTCTGCAACAACAGCCGCTGAAAGAACAGCGACGACGGAAAGCTGTTGTATTACAGTAGCAACATAATGTTGCTGTAAAGGCTGCCGCAAGTACAATTACAATAGAAGTCATCCCGTTACACAAAAATAAATCAACCATAAAATAGTGCTCATGTTTTTGTCACTTTTTGTGTCAAACTACTGCTTTTTGCTTGACAAATACGTTTCATAACCATTCTTCGTTGAAATTGGACATTGTTCATCCCTCCACATTATTTTGTTGCTGCTAATCCAGCAGCCGACGTTGCAGCAACATTCATTGCTTGTATTCATGCATCGGCGGTTGCAGCAAGCTATGTAGCAATAGCGTCAGCAGCATCAGTAGACGTATCAAGAAATTAAATACAATGAACAACATCGACAACCGCTGAGAGAACAGCGACAACATACAGGTGATGTAGTACAGTAGAAGCACAATATTGTTGCAACAGCTGCCCCTTGTAGAAGAGTAACAACATTTTTGCTCGAAAGGCTGCTGCAGAAGCAGCAACAACTTAAGTCGCTACAACGGCCACTGCTTGTACAGTGGCAACATAGTGTTGCTACAACGGTGGCTGCATGTACAGTAGCAACTGAAGTTGTTGTAACAACCATTGCATAGGTATTAGCAAAAAAATGTTGCTGCAACAAGCGCTCCAGGAGATTGTCAACAAAATATTTCTTCAACGGCGGCTGCAGGAATAGCAGCAACTGAAGTAGCTACAACAGCCACTGCTTGTACAGTAGCAACACAATGTTTGCTACAACGGTGGCTGCTCGTACAGTAGCAACTTAAGTTGCTGAATAGCTGCTGCTCGTACAGTAGCAACAAAATGCTGCTAGAACGGCTGCTGCAGAAGCAGCAACAACTTAAGTCGCTACAACGGCCACTGCTTGTACAGTAGCAACATAGTGTTGCTACAACGGTGGCTGCATGTACAGTAGCAACTGAAGTTGTTGTAACAACCATTGCATAGGCATTAGCAAAAAAATGTTGCTGCAACAAGCGCTCCAGGAGATTGTCAACTAACTATTTCTTCAACGGCGGCTGCAGGAATAGCAGCAACTGAAGTAGCTACAACAGCCACTGCTTGTACAGTAGCAACACAATGTTGCTACAACGGTGGCTGCTTGTACAGTAGCAACTTAAGTTGCTGAATAGCTGCTGCTCGTACAGTAGCAACAAAATGTTGCTGCAACGGCGGCTGTATAGGAATAACAGCAAATTATGTCGTTGAAACAACCACTCCATAAATGTAGCATGAAATGTTGCTACAATGGCGGCTGCAGGTATAGTCCCAACATAAGTTGTTGCAACACCCGTTGTATGAGAAGTATCAATACATGTTTCTGTAACGTCGGCTGCTGGAATAGCAGCAACACAAATCCGTGAATAAATGAATGGATTGGTAATCTCCACGAAAAATGGACATGGAACTAACTAGTCAAGCAAGAAGCAGTAGTTAAGAATTAAAAGCAAATAAATCGTAAACAAAAAATATTTATGGTTGATTTATTTTGGTGTAACGACTTTCAATTCTTACGTCAGAAGAAATAGTTAAATAAATGAACAACACATACCAGCATTATTCGATCGTTTTAATATCCATATACCATGGATTTGACTATTCAAGCAATAAGTAACAGTAAAATAACTAACCAACCCAATTGCATAGAAACTACATTCATTCATTTTTTCTTCAAACGTGTAAAATGTTTAACAACAAAGACGTGTTCTCAAAACTTTGTAAACTTTGTCAAAATCACGCCCCTGAAATAGGAAATGAAATTAAGCCACCCCCTCAAAAAATCTACCACACAAATTGATAAAGTATTAAATGAGGAAGAAGAATAGATGAACGAATGAGCAATGCATGCGAAGCTGTTGTTATGGTCGGGCGTGGCAGCATTAGACATAAAACTTATAAAATGTATTTAATGGTTTATTCACATCATGTCAAAAAGTGACATTTTACGTAAGTAAAGTTTAGTACAAAAAAACATCTCAATATCCTAGGCATTTAAAGAAGATTTTTGTTAACGCCCACACAAAAATAAATCATGGAGGGCATTTGGGATAAGTGAATCAATAAGAATCTAGCATCAACAATGGAAAGCAGTACGCAATAAAGTAGTCGACATAATCGTATCAACAAGACACCAATAAGAATTTCAGACTAATTTGCAATGCTACATATGAATTGTTTCACAAGATCAAACCAACACGTTGTGGTGGTAGTAGTAATGTAGTAGAAGTACTCTGATCAGTAGTACATGTAGTAGGATTGAGGCAGAACAACAGGAGTAACTCATTCTGTACATGTTGTCATTAGGCTAGCCCAAGTGTTCTACTGGGCTTATTGATAGCCTTTAACAGCTTAAATCTCCAAGTTAAAACTTCTTCCTTAAATTTTAGCATACAATTGTTAAAGAAATGAGCAACATATCAAGGAAAGGCAAGAAGTGCCAGTGCATAATCTTTCCTAAATGTGTATTTCACTGTATTCTACATTCATAGAAGTATTAAAAGCATACGGTGAATGGAATAATTCAATTATATTTGATAGAGAACTAAACAATTAGCAACCGAAATTACTTACTGTGCATGGACAAATTATCAAGCATTCTGATTTCGCAACTTAAAGGAAAAATAAGCTTGAACTTTTGATTAATTACATCAAACATGAGTTAAAACATCTGATACCGTAAAGAGAAGACTAAGAATGAGTCAATTTTGGCACATATAGGAGTGTATACTATGTGCTGCTCACTTGTAATGTATAATATTTGCAAATAATTATATGGAACTGGAATATGTCTACATATAGGGGCACCGCACATTTTTTCACCGATCGACTTAAATACTCCACGCGCTTCCGTGATGCTTGCTGTTAACAGCATACAACACATATCATTTTATCCCCTCCATATTAGATCTCAAGATCAAAACGAGACCCAACTCTTCTTGTCCATTGTAAGACACATACTGATTCTACAGCACAAACCAAAACAACTTCCAATGCCTCGCCAACAGTGTGTAGGCAACTGCATATAGTGATTCAGAATAAAAGGCTGCAGTATTATTGATGACAAATCTGAATCGAGAGAGAATGTGCAATCACTCATCGAAGCGTTATTGAAATATAAAAGAAATACAAACTAATCATGCACTACGCTATCATATTGTTTGCGATGCCTAATGCCGCAATAGTTGACTAAAATAATCAAATTGTATTCCTTAAAACCTGTCTCCCTATGTGTTTTTTTTAGTCAAAATGTAAACATTGGTTTGATAATGAAGATTTGGGCACAGTCGTGTGGTGTGCAATATTGACATCAATCAACAATGAACGTGTCAGGGTGCTGAATGCTTTGTTAGTGTTGTTACGTAACATATGCTCGCAAAGTGTACATATTTCACATGAATACTCTATTCTTATTATAGATATGAAGAACTGCACTACATTCCCCATAAACCACGTAGTTTTATTTCATAGAAGGTAAACTAATAAGTGTCAGTATTCTCTATAATTGCTCACTTATCACGAGTTCCAGCGTTCTGTGGATCATGCATAATTAATGTTTACTGTATTAATCTTAGCACTCACAATCTGCACCAAGACCACGAAAAAAACCATGCAAGACATTCAATTACTTTGAACAATTGATTTAGTTTATATGTTGTAGTCAAGCTGTAACAAAAAAATACAGTACTGAATAGTTTATTAACAGAATTTGATTGATGATATAGAAATAGATGGAAGTATACACAAATAATTCATAATTCATAATAATTTCTTGAATTGGACAAATGACGCTTTATCGTCCTAATTTGGTAATACATCTGATTGAGTCTGCACACAGTATACGACATACAGCCACGAAACCCTGTCAAAGTGAGGCACTCATATCAGAAATAATTTTTCTGAAATTGCAATTAGAATCTGTCTTGCTTTTGCAGGAACTATACATATATACATAGAGACATACAATTTGGTTAGCATAAGGCATGTACATCAAATATTTGAGTGTCAAGGCGGATGGAAACAAAATAATGGTCTAACAGGCAAAATTAACACCATTGTAGAGATTGTAGACCAATAACCCTCCACCCCGTTCAAGAGCATGAAGCTATTGGAACAGTTTCTCAAATAATTATGCAATTAATACTGAAGTTTTAATCTACAGTTCTCACATAGTGTGTATGTTGGTCCATCTCATTACATTTTGGCTTAGTGGGAACCACAGCACATTAATGTATCTTCAGGTAATGTTGGAATGCAAACGGTAATGGAAGGATGTAAAGTTGACACATGCATCTCAAGGTGATATCTTTCATGGCACAATTTACTTAGGAACTTGCACGTCCTGTAGTATGAACATTAACTCAACTGTTTTTAAAGAAGACACATAGATCCCACAAGATCTACATTTAGGAGCACTTCGCCAACTTTCAAATAAATTACATGAATGATGAAACAATACCATGGAAACTATAGCTTTCTTTTCTTTTGAAGAAATAAAACACAAACTATTTTGCTGAATGAAGAGCTAAAGAGGAAAAATGTATTACACAAATCGGTCAAATAATGCAAATAATTCAGGAAATAAATTCCATTTACTCCCATTTTGAAATTGTATGCAACACTATTCAAATGGAATATCTAGTTATGTGGAAGTTTGTTGTCCTTACAGTTCACGCTGTAGTATATATATAGCACAAAATATCCCATATAAAATGGCATATGGACTGATATAAAATCCCCATGTTGGTACTGACGTCTCCTCCAAACAGAATTGAATGACTTTGCCATTAGTCATATATGACATAAGATTATAATTGTACGTCTTTTCACCATGTTCACATGTAAAGAGAAATGATTACCGGTAGTCATGACTCAACATAAAGAGCCATTTTCTGATGTGTAAGACTAGTTTCTCTTTATGAACAGCAACAAACCTTTCTACCTATTCTGAAACATTATTTATTTCTCAAATTGTTTCAATAATTTCTTGTTTTGATATCTAAGAAGATTAATAAAATATTTGCATAAAAGATACTGTTGAAGTAATTTCCTTTTGCTAGCATTAACAAAATTTCCAATGCCCCAAAATTTACACAGAATAGGCAATTTTATATACTGTTCTTTACACATCTTTGATCATTCACACCTGTTCTCCGTCCAGCCCGAGAGGGCATTGAGCATGATAAACATACTACAGCCAGGAACGTGTATTGCATATTGCAGCTTGGATTGGAATTCACAACAGCCTGGAAACTAAGCTAGGTTATTATGCACATCGCGTTCAGCCAACGCTATTCCATTATGACGTATGTGTTACTAAGACGCGTATTGGTAACCGTTTGGCGCATGAGCAGTAAGCAGTATATAAACGCAATTCTTCATGACCAACTTAGATGAGAAAATGAATTTGACATCTGAGAAAATACTGTACATTAAAGATACGAGTTCAGATAAAACCCATTACCACATTCTTTATACGTTCACTTTAAAAAGCGAGTCGTTCATCATATTTGTATCCTTTATCATGCCAGTAAATCATTTCTTAGCAAATTGGCTACTTATATTAAGCGCACATTTCATTATGACGTCATACGCACATATATCAGTACGCGTCAAGGGTGCAATGTATGCAAAAGTAAACATAACGTGAAACGGAGTTATCACAGAAAACATTAGCATAGCAGATCTGAAGATTTAAATTACTGGTAATCAGAATTGTTTCCAGCATTTCGCCTTACAAGTTCTCTTTATTACAAGATCATGGGGAACAATCGCTGGCAAAGAATTAAGAGGCGCTTGCAAAAGAAACACAAGGTAACATATCCGTTTCAAAACGTCATGAGGTTTAACAAATGTCATTTGCCGAGGGTGAAATTCATTTCGAATAACCTCTTCTCTTAGACATGGATACTATGTAATGCATGGTACTATTGTGAAATTATCAGCTATGGCCATGTCAAATAATGTGCTTGTTTTAAATTTTTAAAAGTCGCCATCTCATGTGTAAATAAACATACATGTATTTCAAGAAACCATGCTTCAACATGTGGCTACAATGGGGTGCACCGTGCGCATATATATTTATTTATAAAATATTTTTGTCGAATTGTCGATTTAGGATATCAACTCAATATCTTTTTTTACATTTCTTTCTAGAATAATAAAACGATTTGAATTATGAAAGTACACTAATGTGAGCACATTGAGTATTGTCATACATTAAAAATCATTTTAATATAAAATTGTATTTTTTGACAAGCATGCTTATCTTGTTTATGGAATATGGCCCCACGTTTAAAATCAATATCTCCATCGTCATTTTGGTGATTTCTTTCTACGGCTTGTATTTCTATCTAAAGCGTCACTTTTGTTCGTTCTAACGGTGTTTTTTTTTTTTTTTTTTTTTTTTTTTTTAGATCGGGCCGCTGCCTGTGCAGAATCAGATGGAAGCCGCACCTCCCGTGGTCCGTACACCAGCGCAACTTGATGCCCTGTTTACTGGCAACGCACTCCCTAAGCCCCCCACACATGAGGAGGTTGTAGCTGCGAGCCCGCCTTTATCCTTCGATATCGTCGAAGATGCTACAGACGTGGATATCAAGAAGCAGGTGAAAGAGGATGGAGATCACACTACAACGACAAGGAGCCCTTCACCTCCTTTGAAAGTTGAAGACATTGAAGATGGCGAGGAGACTGAGAACTTACCAGGTATGTGTAAGATACTTACACTGGATTCTATCCTCCAAGTTCGAGAGACGGTGGGAGTGAAAGATAGATCGATTGATAGGTTGGTGGATGGACGACATATAGATATATATACGAGGATAGAATGTGTATTTCGTTCAGTAACTTGCTTGTTTATTAATTTGTTTGGTGTAGGAGACTTCAATGATTTCTGTGTGTATTGATTTTCCACAAAAAATCAAGACGAAATGTCAGTGTTTATGCAAAGTAAAATCTAAAAATTTCAAAAAATGCATGTATTTTCATGTGGTCCATCATAATTTTGTTTTGTGGTAGGTGTAAAAGATATAATAGTTACCGTGTTTGGGCAGATATATATAAGAGTGGAGCACTATAGATGGAAAACAGTCACGGTTATGGTGACATGGAATCATGTGGTTTTTAAGTGCCCAAAGAGCAGCCTCACATTGCCTAAGATGGATCAAGAGTATCAGTGAATCTTACAGACCATGTCTTATGCGAGACCATCGACCCCTAAAATCACCTTTTTTGAAATTGTCCTTTCTCTAGGACGTATGTTTATTGCAAGTGTACCATGTATCATTTGCTGTTACTTCTTTAATATCTTTCCGAGTCTTCATATTTTGTGGATGCGACAACGAACAACGTCTGAATAATGTTTGCGTAAAGCTCAAACATTATTTGCAGTTTGTTTCTTAGTATTCATATTCCTTGAGGCATACCTCACTGCACTTCATATACATCATGTTATTGTGCCTGGGTTATAAATTACATGAATAGACGAACAGATGCTTAAGTATTAATATCAACATAGTTGCCTTGTATTATGCTAGACATCCCGGGGTCATGCTCATACAACATTTACAATGGTTTCTCGCTGAAGAAGCCTCTTCAGGCTGCCCGCCTGCAGGCTAAAATGGAGACCGCTCGGGCACGAAGGCAGGTTGGTACAAGTTCTGGTTAATTTTAGCGGAAACACTCTGCTTTATTACAAAATCACCCACACATGTTGCCAATGCATAGATTGTGATATCCATTAAATCCTCCGCCTTGTCGATAGCGTTTCTTTTTCTTAAATAGCAATACTTTTGTTTGCTTCTTGTAGGCCTAACATATTCTTTTGATTTCATGGATATCATAGTGATTATAGTACTGTGCATTCTACTTTGTCAAGAAGCAAACTGGCATTCATGTGAACATGACTTAATCTGACGGCTTATGTATCGTTTGTGATTTACTTGTCGGTGTAGCCTTTATCTTATCCCAAAAAACAATCAAATAGTTCTCCTTAGTCAGCATGGTATATTCGATCATTTCGCAGACGACAAAAGATAATACTGGCTTTATAAGTTATCACTTTGCTTGCAACCTCACTCCAATGCTGATTACTTGTTATAGGGATTAATTCAATTCATTTTCAAAGATGCCTCTCCCTCACCCCAACCACCATTCTTAATCTGCATTCCTTTCCCCTCATTTTTGTCTTCTTACTCTATTGCGTCATCCTCTTCTTCTTTACCTCCTTCTCCTTCTATTTCTCCCCTTCCACCTCCCCTTCTTTTCACGATCTTCTTCACGATCTCCTACCCTTCTCCTGCTCTTTCATCTTCTTCCCTCTTCCTCTTTTATCCTTCTCTTTGCACTCGCAGCTCATCGAAACTCAGTTGAAGATCATGCTCGCCGAGCGCCTGGATTCCCAGTACATCCAGCCACCACCATTGCCACGGCAATAACAAGTTAAACACCCGAAAGGCATTCATTTATCAACCAATAATCGCACACGCACGCTAGGATCTCTGAAATCAGCTATGATCGATTTGTATGCGTGATTAAAGCAAAATTCGAATTGGCTAATAGATAAGAGGTATTTCAAATGTAACAGAATTGTCTATTGATGAATGAGCGTAGCAAAACACGTCTAGTCATACATTGGCAATACATATTCAACTGGATTACTAGTCCGTAGCACTTGATGTTTTTACTGATTACTAGAGTCAGGATTTTGCAAATTGGAAAACAAATTAAGTCCGGATTTAAACTAACATATGAACCAGTATGTGTCTTACAATGGACAAGATTAGCCGTCCATTGCACCTCTGTGCTTGCGCCCATCTGATCTTCCTTTGCAAAGGGGAAGATACAATCGCAACCCATTAATGACATTTCGGATGTGCCGAATGTACATCAAGGCAATATTCTCTGAATGTGGTAAACAGCATCACGGTAGATAACTGGAGTCGAGTCTGCCAACACAATGACCAAAATCGCCAAATTGAGAGCAGCAAAGGCTACGGGCTCCTTACACTTAAATTAAGTTCCGGTAGCTCATTACTTGGAATCATATGGTAACAATTCCACTCAATCACCTAGAAAACGGATCAAACTAAACACACAACAAATACTAACATAACTACTGAATAAGATATTCTGCTTGATAGGTTTAAATCGTAAATCACTTTTTCAAGTTGTGCCAACAAAGAGACAAGCTGAAATTTAATTGACATCACATCGTCCAAGTTTCATTAATTGTATCATTGCATCAAGAAGCGTTGCCAAAACTTCAATAATGATGTAAGTTACATGTACATATGTTCCGAAAGCAAATGTAGGAAGAAACACTAAAGGAAGACTATGCGCTGGTCTTGTGAGATCCTATCTGGTCACTTTCATTTCCATTGTAGCAAAAATTTTGAACTGTAATAGAAAGTTGTAAAAATGTGTCTCATGCATAACCAGAACAAAACATTCATAATTATTTCAAAGTTTCAGGAAATGTGATTGGACAAACTTAACAAGCAACAAAAAACGCAAATCGTCAATTATCACTTGGATTCCTAATAGAAGTGATCATCCAATAGTGTTTGAAAATGTGCACTCAAAATTTAAATGTAAGACAACGGTAAAAAATGATACGTTAACTATGAAATAAACAATCAAATATAAATGAGTATAATCTTAGGTGAAAGAGTATTTGAAGGTATATTGGTATCATTCCGACAAACACATAAGTATACAGCAACGTTAATAATCTGTGACAAAAGTTATGAAGCTAATTTGACCACGTTCGTATTAACGTGTAACTACTACCGCTACATGTACTTCTGCTATGAGTATTGGTACTTCATTACTGCAACTACCACCACGAAGTATAACATCAATAGCAATAGTAATGATATATATATATACAATTAACGATGTCACTTCCCGTACCGCATGGGTAAGCCATAGGGATACACAAAGAAAATAAACCAAAATAAACTTTTATATCAAACACAAGTAGGATAAGGCGAAGAAACACCCAAAATTATAAAAACAACATCAACAACAAAATCAAAATTCCACCCCCTAACAAAAGAGCAAAGCAAAATGGAAAATTTAACCCAAAATGAAGATATGTCGAGCAAAAATTTAAATTTATAAAATGAGACAAAGTATTTTTTGTTGAAAGGAATGATATACAACGTCAGTAGGGGAAGTCGGAAATCATAACCTTGAATATTTGTATGGCAGTTAAGCCGTAATAAATCTTAATCTTAAGACGATTGTAGGATATTTAAATAGTAGTGATGAAAGTCAATAGGGCTATGCCTGTAAACGAAAGATCGCATCATACAGATAAATCAACTTAACTTAAAGTAGTATAGACAATTGTAACAACAGCTGCTACAGCAATGTAGTGAACAATATCAACAAAAATCAACAAAGGAAACTAAAATAAACAGTATCCTGTGCAACAGCAGCCGCTGAAAGAACAGCGACGACAGAAAGCTGCTGTATTACAGTAGCAACATAATGTTGCTGTAATGGCTGCCGCAAGTACAATTACAATAGAAGTCATCCCGTTACACAAAAATAAATCAACCATAAAATAGTGCTCATGTTTTTGTCACTTTTTGTGTCAAACTACTGCTTTTTGCTTGACAAATACGTTTCATAAACATTCTTCGTTGAAATTGGACATTGTTCATCCCTCCACATTATTTTTTTGCTGCTAATCCAGCAGCCGATGTTGCAGCAACATTCATTGCTTGTATTCGTGCATCGGCGGTTGCAGCAAGCTATGTAGCAATAGCGTCAGCATCATTAGTAGACGTATCAAGAAATTAAATACTATGAACAACATCGACAACCGCTGAGAGAACAGCGACAACATACAGGTGATGTAGTACAGTAGAAGCACAATATTGCTGCAACAGCTGCCCCTTGTAGAAGAGTAACAACATTTTTGCTCGAACGGCTGCTGCAGAAGCAGCAACAACTTAAGTCGCTACAACGGCCACTGCTTTTACAGTGGCAACATGGTGTTGCTACAACGGTGGCTGCGTGTACAGTAGCAACTGAAGTTGTTGTAACAACCATTGCATAGGTATTAGCAAAAAAATGTTGCTGCAACAAGCGCTCCAGGAGGTTGTCAACAAAATATTTCTTCAACGGCGGCTGCAGATTTAGCAGCAACTGAAGTAGCTACAACAGCCACTGCTTGTACAGTAGCAACACAATGTTGCTACAACGGTGGCTGCTTGTACAGTAGCAACTTAAGTTGCTGAATAGCTGCTGCTCGTACAGTAGCAACAAAATGTTGCTCGAACGGCTGCTGCAGAAGCAGCAACAACTTAAGTCGCTGCAACGGCCACTGCTTTTACAGTGGCAACATGGTGTTGCTACAACGGTGGCTGCATGTACAGTAGCAACTGAAGTTGTTGTAACAACCATTGCATAGGTATTAGCAAAAAAATGTTGCTGCAACAAGCGCTCCAGGAGATTGTCAACAAAATATTTCTTCAACGGCGGCTGCAGGAATAGCAGCAACTGAAGTAGCTACAACAGCCACTGCTTGTACAGTAGCAACACAATGTTGCTACAACGGTGGCTGCTTGTACAGTAGCAACTTAAGTTGCTGAATAGCTGCTGCTCGTACAGTAGCAACAAAATGTTGCTGCAACGGCGGCTGTAGGAATAACAGCAAATTATGTCGTTGAAACAACCACTCCATAAATGTAGCATGAAATGTTGCTACAATGGCGGCTGCAGGTACAGTCCCAACATAAGTTGTCCCAACATAAGTTGTTGCAACACCCGTTGTATGAGAAGTATCAATACATGTTTCTGTAACGTCGGCTGCTGAAATAGCAGCAACACAAATCCGTGAATAAATGAATGGATTGGTAATCTCCACGAAGAATGGACATGGAACTAACTTGTCAAGCAAGAAGCAGTAGTAAGGAATTAAAAGCAAGTAAATCGTAAACAAAAAATATTTATGGTTGATTTATTTTGGTGTAGCGACTTTCAATTCTTACGTCAGAAGAAATAGTTAAATAAATGAACAACACATACCAGCATTATTCAATCGTTTTAATATCCATATACCATGGATTTGACTATTCAAGCAATAAGTAACAGTAAAACAAGTAACCAACCCAATTGCATAGAAACTACATTCATTCATTTTTTCTTCAAAAAATGTCAAAATCACGCCCCTGAAATAGGAAATGAAATTGAAAAAGTAGCCAACCCCTCAAAAAAAGTCTACCACACAAATTGATAAAGTATTAAATGAGGAAGAAGAATAGATGAACGCATGGGCGGAAATCGCTCCCCGAAGGTGGAGGGGACATGTTTTTCCTCAAGAAGTAGCTGAGCTACAGATATTGATGGGATATTGATGGGATATTGATGGGATTTTGGGGAGGTGTTTTTTTTTCCTTCATTTTTTTTTAATCCCGCCCAGTCTCTGAAAATGCTCTCAGTGGGGGGGGGGGGGGGGGGGGGGGGGTTATGACGTTTTTCGAAAAAAATTAATCCGCCCAGTCTCGTGGGGGGGACATTTGATATTGTGCCCCCCCCCCCTTCGAAATGGATTTCCGCCCATGGATGAACGAATGAGCAATACATGCGAAGCTGTTGTTATGGTCGGGCGTGGCAGCATTAGACATAATGTTTTTAATGGTTTATTCACATCATGTCAAAAACTGACATTTTACGAAAGTAAAGTTTACTACAAAAAAACATCTCAATATCCTAGGCATTTAAAGAAGATTTTTGTTAACGCCCACACAAAAATAAATCATGGAGGGCATTTGGGATAAGTGAATCAGTAAGAATCTAGCATCAACAATGGAAAGCAGTACGCAATAAAATAGTGGACATAATCGTATCAACAAGACACCAATAAGAATTTAAGAATAATTTGCAATGCTACATATGAATTGTTTCACAAGATCAAACCAACACGTTGTGGTGGTAGTAGTAATGTAGTAGAAGTACTCTGATCAGTAGTACATGTAGTAGGATTGAGGCAGACCAACAGCAGTAACTCACTCTGTACATGTTGTCATCAGGCTAGCCCAAGTTTTCTACTGGGTTTATTGATAGCCTTTAACAGCTTAAATCTCCAAGTTAAAACTTCTTCCTTAAATTTTAGCATACAATTGTTAAAGAAATAAGCAACATATCAAGGAAAGGCAAGAAGTGCCAGTGCATAATCTTTCCTAAATGTGTATTTCACTGTATTCTACACTCATAGAAGTATTAAAAGCATACGGTAAATGGAATAATTCAATTATATTTGATAGAGAACTAAACAATTAGCAACCGAAATTACTTACTGTGCATGGACAAATTATCAAGCATTCTGATTTCGCAACTTAAAGGAAAAATAAGCTTGAACTTTTGATTAATTACATCAAACATGAGTTAAAACATCTGATACCGTAAAGAGAAGACTAAGAATGAGTCAATTTTGGCACATATAGGAGTGTATACTATGTGCTGCTCACTTGTAATGTATAATATTTGCAAATAATTATATGGAACTGGAATATGTCTACATATAGGGGCACCGCACATTTTTTCACCGATCGACTTAAATACTCCACGCGCTTCCGTGATGCTTGCTGTTAACAGCATACAACACATATCATTTTATCCCCTCCATATTAGATCTCAAGATCAAAACGAGACCCAACTCTTCTTGTCCATTGTAAGACACATACTGATTCTACAGCACAAACCAAAACAACTTCCAATGCCTCGCCAACAGTGTGTAGGCAACTGCATATATAGGGTTTAACTACTTATCATGATTCAGAATGAAAGGCTGCAGTATTATTGTTGACAAATCTGAATCGTGAGAGAATGTGCAATCACTCATCGAAGCGTTATTGAAATATATGAAATACGAACTAATAATGTGCTACGCTATCATATTGTTTGCGATGCCTAATGCCGCAATAGTTGACTGAAATAATACAATTGTATTCCTTAAAACCTGTCTCCCTATGTGTTTTTTTTTTAAGTCAAAATGTAAACATTGGTTTGATAATGAAGAGTTGGGCACAGTCGTGTGGTGTGCAATATTGACATCATTAATCAACAATGAACGTGTCAGGATGCTGAATGCTTTGTTAGTGTTGTTACGTAACATATGCTTACTGGGTGTATGCCTAAAAATTTCTTTGGAAATTGAACTTACTCCAGAAAGCCCTTTCAATAAAATACTATTGATTTGTTATGTAATGCGATTCTATAAATGTATGTATTCCACTCTTCATACAATAACGTACAGTAGTCATGCTCTAAGTAGTTTTATTTCACTTATTTCACCCTTTTAAAATACATGTAATAAAACTATAAGCAACATTCTTTTAATCAAGTAAAGTATACATGTTGAGCAGTAAAATATATTCCAACTGAATCTCGCAAAAATGACCCCTGAAACTAGCTGATATGCATGTATCTATAACATGAGTGCCAAATGATCTTTAGATGTAAATAATTGTAAGTAATTAGCAATACAATGAGCATGTATAGTGTCATTGGCAAAACATGAATTGACCGTGAACTAAAATCAATTACTACCACGTCATGTGCCCATGCGCGTGCTTGATGATTTTCGACTTCATGTAGTTTCATGAAATATCGTCTTTTGAAATGTTAGGGTATAACAAATCTTGTTATTCAATGAATGTCAAAAGACAAAAAAAATATACATGTTTATAATTTTGACATATATTTTGCATAGCTCAGTGATTACTCCAGTCACCGACTAATATCACTTAAGTAAAGATTTCAGTTCAGGTCGCAAAGTGTATGCTTACATGAGCAATTAAGTGCGCTCTGAGAAATGTATACATGTACAAGTTCATATGGCAATCACCTTTTTTCGGACCTAGGTCCATGAAACATTTAGGGTAGCCTCAAAGGAAATACATTTCAACCACTTCCACTTGAAATATTTTGATTGAGTCTCACCAGCAAACTGTATTTTTTCCCCAATCACCAAAGTGTCAGTGTGCTTAGACAGGAATAGCCGTCTCATTCGGGGCATTCTTTAATCGAAATTGCATTTTTGGACATAGACATATCTTGAAAAGTCCCAAAAGTGACAAAATCTGGGTAGGCCTAGTATAGCATACAAAAAGTGCGCCTACCCTGTGTCAACCAAAGATAACAGAGTTACCAAGTTGCTTCAGCAAAATCTCAATCTTCATAGACGTCCTATTTCCCTAAAAAAAAATATATTCTGATTTTCAGATGTTTCTGCTTCTAACAACTTATTTTGGGACTGGCTGTAAGTGTCTTTGAAAACATTTACGGTGCTGCATTTTGATTGGACAAAAGTTGATACGAGTAGCTTCTTTTCCATTGCAAGATAACGCACGCAGTGCATACCTAGCAAACAGGTTACGCTCGTATACCCCTATTGAGTAAAATGGATCAGACCATAAACGCGCGATCAAATAATGCGCGCCGATCATGTCAGAGGTCATGTCCATCGTATAAGGCGATTGAAGTCTGCTAACGCCAATCGCACCATGCATCCCAGGGCCCAGCCTGCCGCGCCGTCCCTACAACTGCACCGTACCACCTAGCTTACGGGCCGCAAGTTACGGGCTAGCGCTACGAGTCACGATCACTACGAGTGTCAGGAGTGTGAGCTGAGCAGCCAGCAGTGTACGGTTAGGCTACACAGAATGTTCCTCGAATTTGCGATCACGGAGTGCTGTGGTTATTGAGCCTGGTTTAGTTCAGCTTTGGGTAAATCATTTTGTATATTTCCATTCGCGACAGCGAGTAGGTATCTCAGAAAGTTACTATAAAACTATTAGTCGGCTCAGCTCAGAAAAGGACAGACACGTCCGACCCGGGAAATGGCGAATCCTGATGGAGACATCCCGTTGGCGACGTCGACTATGGTTCTCATTTCGAGCATCTTTGTCCTTTGTATCGCATGGGTCTTCAAAAGTGTGCTGGGACCGCAAAACAAGGCAAGTAGTGCAGACCTTCAGTTAATAAGCAAATAATCAGCTTTGGTGAGGGTGATGGGACGAACTATCACTTCCGAGGCGATCTGGATGTAGCTATCTTTCCGAAGCGCAGCTGAGGAAAGATAGTGTATACATTCAGATCGCCGAGGAAGTGATAGCTCGTCTCATTGCTTGAAACCAAAAGTTGATTATTTGCTTTATATTCCACATCTGAAACCAACTGTCTATACCAAAAATGACAATTTGACGTAAAAAGGTAATGTTTACTTATCTCCACACAACGAACAATCGTGTACAACGGATAGCGGAGCGTGGTCGCTAGCGGTCGTGTCCATTTTTGCTTATTACATGACGTCATCCAGCCACTGCCGAGAGCCAATTTATGAATGAAAATATAGTAAGCATGCGCAGTGCAAGCCTTCTATGTCCCCACACAGTATTCCACCAAAACAAGTGTAAAATTCTCTATCACCTCGTACCAAAATCGACCTAGAATTTCACTTTCCTATATTTTATATGAATTTTGAAAGGTATTCTCAGACGATCTATTTTCTCACCGATACCGCACAGGTAAGCGAATTTCGATTGCTTCTTGCTTTTCTGTGAAAATCGTACGAATTAGCGTCACCCCCGCATCGTGTTTGTTGGAATTTGTAGAGTCTATCGCAACGTGTACAAAGTCAATTGGCTTCCGGGTTTTAGGACCGTCAGTCAATATGCATGAAATTGCAGAGTTTCGATAATTTTCGATCGATACTGGAGCGATCCGATCACGAACCAAGACCATTTCCTGCGTACACAATGTGACCGGATATCGTTATCGCTATCGATACTTCCACACGTAGTCGAAAGGCAACCACGTGGTCATGACGTGATCTGCGCGATTGCCCAAACAGCGGTCTCCGAATCGCTGTGCGCGGACGATCTATCCGTTGTACACAGTCTATGGACAATAGTTCGTCGTGCTCCATAACCCCGAGCCGCTGCCATGGGGAGCACGCGTTAGGACGCGCATTAGGACGCGCATTAGGACGCGCATTAGGACGCGCATTAGGACGCGTATAAGGACGCGCGTTAGGACGCGCGTTAGGACGCGCGTTAGGACGCGCGTTAGGACGCGCGTTAGGACGCGTTAGATGTCAAGTGATAGTCCGAGTGTAATGCACTTTTATTTCGTGCGTACTCAAAATATTAATTACGCATTAGGACTGTGAGGAGTGAAGAGATCAGCGAAACCAAAAAGTACTATCACCTAGAGTGTAACGAACTTTTATTCTCAGGTGATCTGATAGTAAAAACTACGCCTCATCACATGATCAACTCTTGACCAATCATATAGCAACATTCTCAGTATGTGGAATAAAAAATGTTATAATGTCGTTCTATGTTGGAGGGAGGAAAACGACTACGGACTAGCATGACTATATAGCGCCGAGTAGCGGTTTACGTACCGTGCACCCTAGCCCCGGGACTGTTCCCGCGCAGCGGGAGCGTGAGCGGGCTGGTCGCAGTAACGTGCACCCCTTTGCTTTGGTGTTGTCTTCCATTTGCTGGGAGCAGAACTAGGCGCTAGTTAATTGTATCCATATATTTTGGCACTTACCCTAAACCTAATTCTAAACCTTACCCTGACCTTAACCCTACAAAACTTCACTCTGCTGTTGAATTCGTCCAAAAAAGTGATCTCTAGCCTAGGGCGAGGCCTAGCTGCATTTAATCGTCCGTTTCTAGCTCCTCGATCGCGTAGGCTGCCGTGGTGCCCAGATCTAACGTACGTTAGAATCTAGTCTTGATCTAACTTAAATCAGTTATTTGGAGATCCCTTTCAACTATATTCGGCCCATTTTAACGTTTTCAGATCTGAAATTGATAGCAGAGCATGGTATAAATCATGTAAATTGTACGTCTTTTGGACATCGTGTCAGATTACGTCTTTATGACGTCTTATTAGATGTGACTTTGCAACAGCTCAGGACCTAGAAAAAGGTGTCATATTTTGACGTCATTTTGACATTGTTTCGGTTAAAATATGTTTTTAAGACGTCTTGTAAACGCAAAATGCTGTTCCAATGACCAAAAAACTGGTAAAAAGCATGTCATAATTACGTCTTTTTAACGTTGTGTCTCACGTCATTATGATGTCTTCACGACATCGTAAAATGACGTCTTAAAGACGCGACATTACAGTGTGTATGTGCCGTCATAATGACGTCAAATAAGATGTCATATTCTGACATCATTATGACGTCACATAATGACATCTTCACGACATCATAAAATGTCTTAATGCCATCACAAAATCACATCTTTGCAACAGCACATGACATCAAATAAGACGTCATTATGACATTATATAGTGACGTCTAAAAATATACCCTTCAGTTGTAGGTAATGTATCTTTTGCTCCATTTTCAGGATGTGAAGCTGCCTCCTCGGCTGCCCGGGGGCATCCCATTCCTCGGCCAAGCCGTGGCCTTCAACAAGAGCCCCATTGACTTCCTGGAGGAGGCCTACAATAAGGTTGGTCCAATGCAAATCTTTCTTTCCTAAAGTACTCATACCTAGCCAGTTTCTTTACCCATAATGCTAATGTAGTCTAGTAATACAGACCCGTTTGAATGATAACATGCTAATTAACAACTTAATACGTTACTAAATAACTACTTTTCCTCTCGAAACATCTTAGTTTTTCTATACAAATACAATTATATGTTCTCTGCATTATTGATATCGTTATCTGAAAATGTATAAGACTACGTATTTATAACAAACAGTCAATGAGAGACCACACACAGTTCGCTCGCCCTTTAAGATGAATCTAAATTAAATTGATTGGATCGGATTAGGTTGAATTGAAAAGCATTGAACTTTATTTAATTGGATTGAATTTAATTAGATTGGGCTGAATTGGATTATATTGGATTTAGTCAATTGAATTCTAATATTGGAAGAGAAAGTCAATTGAACTTAACTGAATTGGAATGGATTAAATACAATTGAATTGCATTAAACACATTCGACTTTGTTTGGATTGCATCTGACAGTATGGGGAGGTGTTCTCCTTCACCATGGTGGGCCAGACGTTCACCTACCTGGTCGGTTCCGAGGCCAGTGCATTGCTCTTCAACAGCAAGAACGAGGACCTGAACGCTGAGGAGGTGTACAGCAACCTCACCGTGCCGGTCTTTGGGAAAGGAGTAGCTTATGACGTTCCCAATGCAGTAAGTTCACAGTAGCCTGGCTCTGCGGCTTTCGGATTTTCTCTTACAGACAAGGTTTCCCTTTTGCAGGTCAAAAAAATTGAATTTAGTTAAAAACACAGTAAATGGAAGAAGATACTGAAGCACAACTAATACCTCAAAATAAGAGAACTGGAAACTGACTTGAAGTGAAATTATAGATTTTTAGGAGGTTTTGGGCTTTTGGTCCGAAACCTATAGCCTAGAGAGCGAAGACCGTTGTGCACTATGGGCCGCACTTTAGTGCATGCATTCAATGGGAGCATACAGTGCCCTGCAAGTCACGCACTGACAGGCATGACAGGCAACACGGCTGTGAATGTAGACTTCAGCTGCTACGTTTTTTTTATAAATATCAATAGTTTTTCATTTCTCCTGAAAGTGAGGCTGTGACTGAGATTTCACATACGTTATTGTTAGGTTATATTGCTGATTCCTGCCCAGTTTCGTGACTTTTGCAAATGAGACCATGTCTTTAAACTGAAAATAGAGTGTAATCCCCTAATGTGCTTTTCACACTGGCAAAAATTAGCCCCGTACTATCCTTAGCCCCGTACTATCCCTAGCCCCGTACTATTTTTTGAAGCTTTTCACACTGGCATTTCTTAGCCCCGTACTATTTCTTAAACCCGACTAGCTTTTCACACTGTTCTCAATCGAAATCATTAGCCCCGGACTTTCTCGACAGCTTATGAATATTTATGAGTGTACGTCTTGCACATCGGCTCTTTACCACTCTGCATCAAGGTCACTCGCCCGCCGGGCCTTATCTGATTGGTCTCGGCGTTTCGGCCTTGAGAACTGACACCGCATTTCCTTAGCCCCTTTCTATTATTCGTTTCTGTTCACACTGGCGCTCTAAGCCCCGGACTATTCGGCTTGGCCCTGCAATTGCGGTGTTAGCCCTGCTTTTTTGCAGGGCCAAATAATCCCGGATTATTGGTGGGGCTAGCCTACTTTGGTAAAAACCAATGTGAACAGAAAGTGGTCTAAGCTTAGCCCCGTACTATAGGTGGGGCTAAGGCCCCCCCCCCCCCCCCCCCCTTAGCCCCACCTATAGTACGGGGCTAAGGACATTTTTGCCAGTGTGAAAAGCATATAAGACTAGTCACTTTATCATTCTCCTCTCTTCTTAGTCCCTGCTACAGCGCAAGCCAGAAAAGAAATTGAGAATAATTTTTGCTGCCAGACCCCTTTATTGAATAGTTAATTTAGAAATAGAAGCCAGGCTATGTTCGTAAAGAAGAGAGCAGATTCAAAAACAATACAAATTCAATATGATTGCATAAAACAGATCCATCAAAATAAACTGATATGATTGAGAAAAAGTTGTTTTTGCTTTGCTATTTTTTTAATATCAACTTGCAAATGCTTTCTAGAGTACTGTATATGCCATGTATTTCGCAGGGTTTTTATTTTTGTGAATTTTGAGAGTCGGGTGCTATTTTCGAATTTAACAACTCACGAAAATATGAATATGAAGTGCACAGGCACATGTACTACTAGTACTAGTACTCCACGCTCGAGAATTTAACCACTCGCGAAATTGTCTAGAAGTCCACATGCGCGAAAAACTTAGACTCACTAAATATATGGAGGATACAGTTATGAATTAAGGCCTCTTTGACATTGCTTTTTTTTATTTTCCTTTGTAACCAGGTGTTTTTGGAGCAGAAGAAGATCCTGAAGAACGGCCTGAACGTGGGCCAGTTCAAGAAGCACGTTCCTATGATTGAGGAGGAGACGAGGGAGTACTTCAAGAGATGGGGAGACAGTGGGGAGAAGGGTAAGGGCGCCTTGTCAAAACGTGTTGACTTTTTTTTCCGCCGGGTCTTTTAGACATAAGAACGCACAGGCCTTTGAACTTCCGTCTTTCCTGAATAGCGGTACGGTCTTTCGTTTCATTCCGCCACATCGTCTTTGCAGTGACCAAGTGCATTGCAGTGACAAAAAGGACCATGTGCGTCTTTTGAACAAAATGAACCTTGGCGGCCGTATATTGAAAAGGATAGGGGATTATCGGGCCTTTTACAGAAAAAAAAATGGATCTTAGATCCCCGTATACAACCGCAGTCTTTTGTGTCTAGAACTTTTGACAAGATGCCTAAATCAAGCAAACACTGTACATGTACCAGTAAATCACATCAGACCATCCACCCCACTTTCCAACTTCATTTATTTCAACCATTTAAAAATTCTTTTTTAAAAATACAGTATATGTACAGACTTAAGATAATGGCTAGGGCCCCTGAGATGTATGTCTGCTTATGAGCAAGGCCTTTTACATAGCAACATGGGATAATAAACGTCACCACCGATATTCACCCTTTCTTCATCAATAGCATGTCCACATGATGCACAGTGGCTGGGTAGGGAGGGAGAAATGAATCTGATTTGGGGGAAAAATCTTGTCATGTATGTGCCAATATATTAATTGCCTGTATCATCAAATGAATGGATTTTTTTCCGATCATTCTACTATTATATAATATGGAAATGTTTTATTTTAGGCTGACACCACGTCTTCATGTGATTGATATGTACAGATCTGTTTGAAGCTCTCTCTGAACTCATCATCTTGACTGCCAGCCGATGTTTACATGGTGAGTGTGAATAACTATTCCAAGTGAACTCTCATCTGGGCCACTGCTGCATTGTGGTACCAGTAATACATGCTTCCTGTTGATCAGCATTTGACCAGACCTCAAGAGGGATTTGTACATTGTTAAGGCCACTGCCTTATGTGAGAGTCTAGCCAGTTGAGACAGAGAAAAACTCGACGAGTAGATGCGACTTGTTTTATTTCCTTGAGCGTGACTTCTGTCGCTTCTGTGCTCCACGCACTCACAAGTAGATTCACAAAGCCGATTCTCTACAAAAGAGAATAAAAATAAACACTACTAAATGCCTGTCACAAAATATGAAGTTTAAACATTTCATCATTAAAAACACATGTAAAATATGAAAACACCTGTTTAACATATGGCCTGATCTTGGGGTTTTGGTTGCGTGGCCCAGCCACGACTTGGCGAGTTCCCATCAGTGCCATAGACTAATCTTAAACGTCTAAAAAACGTATGACTTAAAACTGTAAACTACTAAGTTACACCGAGCTAATTCTATAGAAAATAAAGGTTAAACCAATACTGAGTCCTCTAAACTCGACCGTGGTTACATACACTTTAAATCCTAGAAAGCCAGGTAAACTTAAGATAAATTACAGCAGCATAACTTTAACATAACTTTAACTTACAAGACTCTAAGTCTCAAAAACACGCTGCTAGAAAATCTCTAAGTTTACACACAAAAGCTAAGTTACCTCTTTGCCCGCCACGCACACTATCTCCCCTGCGCCACATTAATTTCAGGGTGCCACATTCAGAGGGGTTTTGCATGTACTGTCTTATTCAACTTGCAATAACTTTTTATTGGTTTGTAGTGATGAAAAAAATGTGTAGCAAAGTCTAAAAGAAATTAATACTCTTGCCAATGGTAATATTTTTGTCATGTATAATATCATAAATTCTGAGAATTATAACTTTACATTCTCTCTCCAAATTATCGTTTTGGAGGCTATTTAATACCTCTTATATTCAATATGTCCTAATGAAGGTTATTCTCTAAGTTAGTTCATAAAAAAGATGTGTTCTTTAGCTTTCATTATATACCAAACCCATGTCTTTATGGGATAATGAGCCAAGCAATTTAGGATTTAAATTGGTCATTCAAAAAGAGTAAGCTAACAATGAAGTAAACTCCTCTACTGAAATTGACCCTGGGTACTTCTCAATAGACTTCCTGTCCTGAAAGACTTCCTGCCTATTGATACTTTGATCCCCTTACGCAATACACGCGTCGCTATTGTATGTGTGTGCGCACAATACAATTAAATGCGTTCCGTTTGCATTGTGCGCGAAATGTGACTTGAGTCGAACTTGGCAGCCCGCTGTACGTGCCGCGAGTCGAACGAAGCGGGCAAAGAGTTAAGTTACAGACTTAAAAATGCTTACATACCGATTATTGCATGTTTTTCTTTCCTATTTAACTCCCAGCTAAGCCGACTGGTTACACTTTCACGACTTCAATACACCTGGGCTCCCGAGCCGAACATACAGCTAAACTTCCAGAAGTATACTTAGTCCAAGTTCCGTCTCTCTCTCTGACCCCGACTGGCGTGGATCCTTTCCCTGAGAAATCTGGCTAAACTCTGACTTTACCGCCAAAATCAGTCACTACTTACAGTGAGTCACGGTCACCGACCGCGCGCAATACCGGCGCGCGCGCGAAGTCAGAGAGAGAGGCGCGAAATGTAACGTCACCTAATTAGCATTGATCGCGTGATCACGAGCACTGGCTAACAATAACAGCTAACTGTACTAAGCAGGCTAATACACATAAGCAGGAATCGCTGCTTTTAACACAAATACCAAAAACACGTTAAATACACTCTATGCTACGAAACTGTCTCTAAAATGTCTATACGCGTTAGGGGAAGGTTCATGTTCCTAACATACATACATGTACACTACAGCTCAAAAGAATTGGCATGGGTAAAGGGAAAGGGAAGAAAAGGAAGGAGACTCAGATTTTAAACAGCGATGTATTTTGTCCAGTTCAGCATGAAACACGATGCCTAAGCTTAAAAAGCATCATGTTTCATGCTGAACTGGACGAAATATACCGTGGTTCAAAACTGCGGCTTCTTCCTTTTCTTCCCTTCCCCTTTACCCGTGCCAATTAATTTGAGCTGTAGTGTACATGTAGCTTCAATAGAATTGTAAGAAATTCTGGACGTTTAGTGTTGTAAATACCAAAGAAATTATGTACTCAATTTACTTTGTGTATTCATATGTTTATGTTATTGTATATCACATTTATATCATTATATAATCATTGTACATATATATCATTGCATATAATTGTTTGTATAATTGTATATCAGTGTATAATCATATATTATATATTTCTATCTTATCTTAACAATGTTCATTAAGAATGAGGAGTCATTGACCGAGACTTTAGTTACAGCTATCCCTTTTGCAAATAGTGCATTCCCGATTAGCAGAATATAAGGAAATATGTGAACAATATCAAGTCATTGCACCCTTATACATTGTCTGTGAATGATATGTTCTGTTTGTGAAAGTTAGCTTATTAAAACATTTTTTATCTCCAAGAGTACTTCATGCGTTGATTGAACTCTAGCATGAACTTAAGATTGCAAGCTGAAGATGGAAATCAGTCTCGTAAAACTGATATTATCTAGAGTCCGTAGTCACCGAATTGAAATAAATGTACATGTGCAAAAGTGCAACCATGGCATTTCATTCATTCTTTATTGAGCCCGCAAATACACAGGCTGGCTTTGCCCCACTCAGATATAGAGAGGCAAGACTCTTTCATAATCTGTTATACTGACAATAGACAACAGGCTATGAGTTAACTTCTAATTCCTTATAGGACACAGTTAAGCCACACTCGTTTGGTAGCTGCAGTTCTGTGGTAAATTTTGACGTCCTAATTGGACCAGGGTTCACAAAGCGTGAAAATCTATTCATGAGCAATAGGTTAAAGAGTTCATGAGTACGTGTATTGATGACACTACATTCCACACAGGCAAGGAGATCCGCAGCGTGTTGAATGAGGAGGTTGCCCACATATACACTGACTTAGTTAAGGGCTTAACTCACAGAAACTCACTTGCTTACACTCCGTATAGGCAAAGAGATCTGCAGCATGTTGGATGAGGAGGTTGCCCACATATACGCTGACTTAGTTAAGAGCTTCACTCACCGAAACTCACTTACTTACACTCCGTATAGGCAAGGAGATCCGCAGCGTGTTGAATGAGGATGTCGCCCAGATATACGCTGACTTAGATAAGGGCTTCACCCACTTGGCCTGGCTTGCACCCAACTGGATCCCCTTCCCCAGCTTCATCAAGAGGGACAGGGCTCATCGCAAGATCAAGGAAATCTTCTTCAAGGTAGCAGCCTTTCATTTACTTTGCACTGTACTTGCACTCTATTTTGCAAGTTCCAATCTCAATATTACATAATGAATGTATGATGTACATTTATTAGGTGTACGATTTCAAAGTTTGATTTCACGTCTTCTTTTATTCCTCGGATTATATTATATTGTGTGTGTGGACGTGATTTTGTATGTGCGTGTATGTATGTGTGTGCGTGCGTGTGTCTGTGCATGTGTGTAGGGTTTATAGGGCGTGTGTGTGTGTGTGTGTGTGTGTGTATGTATGTGTTAATTGCACGTGGGTTTGGGTAGTTTTAGTTTGTTGCATGGGGTGATACTTTTGATAAACTGATTTCATTCTTCTTTTTTCACTTTGGCATAATTTGTATATCATTGGGCATGTAATTATGAATGATTTGTATATCATTGAGTACGTAATTTTGTTTATAATTATATATGATTTTAAATGAAATACTTTGTATACTTCAGGTGAAGTCCATGATGTGTGTAATAATTGTGTTTGAATGAAATAAAAATTAAAATTACTGAAAAAAGATGTACATGTGTGTGTGTGTGTGTGAGTAGTTGGTATGCAAGTTGTGTGAGACCATGATAGTGAGGTTGAAATCTACAAACAAAATGGTGCCTATATCATACTCCCCACCAAAATAAAATCATTATAAACTATTCCAAAATTAATCTGAAAACGATCGAGTATATAGCGCGAGGCCTTATCCAAAGGCTATCTGAATCAGAGTCGTAAATTATCATTGGTGATACTGTTTGATATCGAGTCCAGTTTTATCACGTCGATATTACCTAAATTGAATTTGATAACGTACATTACTTTGTGTTGCCTCTGGAGAGATAGATTGAGAGATGAATAGATAGACAGATAGATGGGTAGATAATACATAGATGGAAAGATAGGTAAGCATATTTATGTAATAGATAAAAAATAAATATTATCTACCAAGCCTGCAATATTTGTGACACTATTTGATATTGAGTCCAGTTTCATCACGGCGATATTTCCCAAAATGAATGTGTTACCGTAACATACTTTCTGCTTCCGCTAGACAGATAGATTGAGAGATATACATGAAGATAGATAAATAAATTTACAAATATATCGAGAGATAGATAGTTTGATGGATATATAAATAGATAGACAGACAGACAGACAGAGATATAGATAACTAGATAGAGATAGAGGGATATATATACGTCATGAGCTGTCACCGATGCGACCAGCTTTACATCGGGGAGACAAAGCGCATACTGGCCGACAGGATGACTGAGCATCTCCATTCTATCAAACTGCGGACTCACGGACTGCCTGTTGCTACCCATTTCAACCAGGGTGTCCATTCAACTGATGACGTGAAGGTGCAAGTAATGGCAGCATGTGCTAGTGAAGGGCAGCGGAAGATACTGGAAGAACGACTGATTTTTCAGATGGGGACACTTCAACTGAATGAAATGAACGTCTCATTCAGGAGCTTTCCTGTATCTATTCCTCACTGATATATTTCTTCCCTTCTCTCTCTCTCTCCCTCTCTCTCCTTCTTCTTCTTCTTCTTTCTGCGCTACTCCACCGCTCTTCTCTCACTTTTTCTTCTCTTCTTCTTTTCTTTCTTTCTTCTTTTCTTCTTTTCTCTTTTTTTTGTTAACCCCTCTCTCACGTTTCTTTCCCCTTTCTTTCCTACCGTCCCTTTCTTTCCTCTCTCCTCTCTCTTCTTATTTTCATTCTCCGACTCTGAATTGTGAACGTTTCTATATACCTCTGATATATTCTTCTTTCTCTTTTGACTCATTTCAACCAGGGTGTCCATTCAACTGATGACGTGAAGGTGCAAGTAATGGCAGCATGTACTAGTGAAGGGCAGCGGAAGATACTGGAAGAACGACTGATTTTTCAGATGGGGACACTTCAACTGAATGAAATGAACGTCTCATTCAGGAGCTTTCCTGTATCTATTCCTCACTGATATATTTCTTCCCTTCTCTCTCTCTCTCTCTCTCTCCTTCTTCTTCTTCTTTCTGCGCTACTCCACCGCTCTTCTCTCACTTTTTTGTCTCGCCCACCGGAGGTGAAGGCGAGACTTAGGGATCCAAATGGTGTCCGTCATTTGAGGTCATTTGAGGTCATACGTTAAAGTTTACCTGCAAGACTCTCTTTTGACAAATAACTTCACATGGGTTGCTTGGATTACAACCTAACTTGGGTCATAGATGCACTGGGGGTACCTTCATGTTATGGTACCGTTGGAGGTCACAGGATAAGGTCAAAGGTCATTTGAGGTCATACGTTAAAGTTTACCTGCAAGACTCTCTTTTGACAAATAACTTCACATAGGTGGCTTGGATTACAACCTAACTTGGGTCATAGATGCACTGGGGGTACCTTCATGTTATGGTGCTGTTGGAGGTCACAGGATAAGGTCAAAGGTCATTTGAGGTCATACGTTAAAGTTTACCTGCAAGACTCTCTTTTGACAAATAACTTCACATAGGTTGCTTGGATTACAACCTAACTTGGGTCATAGATGCACTGGGGGTACCTTCATGTTATGGTACCGTTGGAGGTCACAGGATAAGGTCAAAGGTCATTTGAAGTCATACGTTAAAGTTTACTTGCACGACTCTCTTATCACACATAACTCATCACATGTTGCTACAATGGCAATCAAACTTGGATGATGGATGCACTGGGGGCACCTGCATGTTATTGTGCTGTAAGAGGTCACATGATAAGGTCAAAGGTCATTTGAGGTCATACATTAAAGTTCACTTGCAAGACTCTTGGTGAAGGCTTCCTAACTTGTGCACAGAATTGTGTGAGCATGTGTGAGCATTACTGATGTAGATTTAGGCAAACATTACTCATGCACATTTATGCAAATTTATTCAAAGTCACTATTTTGCACCTGATTTTGATGTTGTCTGTTTAAAGTTGCCTTCGCCTCTATTGTGCAACTGATTATCATCCTGTTTTGTCTTTGTCTTATCTAATAGAACTTGGTGGAGGCTTTTTATTCCATCTCAAAGAAGGGGGAAGGTGGGGGAGGGGGAGTAGATAGAGGAAGTAGCATTGCGTGAAATAGCCCTTCTCATTTATGGAATGTTACATTCTATGGCAGATATTTCACAATCAGCCAGGGATACAATTCTTTTGCGTAGCAACGGAGATCGCGATATTTCTGGTTATTTTCGCAAGTGGGCGAGACACAATATTGCTAATGCCTTGTCTTCTCTTCTTCCTTTCTTCTTTCTTCTTTTCTTCTTTTCTCTTTTTTTTGTTAACCCCTCTCTCACGTTTCTTTCCCCTTTCTTTCCTACCGTCCCTTTCTTTCCTCTCTCCTCTCTCTTCTTATTTTCATTCTCCGACTCTGAATTGTGAACGTTTCTATATACCTCTGATATATTCTTCTTTCTCTTTTGACTCATTGTTTGAGTTCTTGCTCTCTGTGAATGTATAATTCTTTTTCTAAATTTCTACTTCTGACAACGTACTCTATATAGTTTTATAGCTATTTTCATTTGTTTATCCAGGGTTCCTAATGAGTCTAACGGCTTTTATTTATTATGAATTTTCTCTCATTTTTTCCCCTAGGAATTTTACCTCATGTTGGTCTGTGGATTTTACTCTAATCTAGTATACTCAACTTTACGCCTGTTTTGTTTTCTTACTATATATGTAACAACTTGTGATTATATTTCTTTTTCCAGGGTCCCTAATGAGTCTACCACCTAATTTTGATTTATAATTCCTAATTTTGATTTATAATTTTCTTTTGCAGGAACTTTACATCATGTCAATCTGTGGATTTTACTCTATAATATGGTTTACTAAACTTTACGCCTATCTTGTACTACGTAACAATATGTAATAAGCGCCCCTAGTTTCAGTTCAAAAAACGCTCGTTGTACGCAATCATGCTTTTGTGTAAATTGTTCATTCATTCATTCTTGATAAAGGTCTATGACCGAATATTCGAATAATTTTTCTTCTCCGGCGTTTCATTCAATTTGTTTGTCTTCACCTAGAAATCAGCGCTATCGCAACCTATATTCTTCTTTATATAGATAGATAGATAGATAGATAGATTGATTGAGATAGACAGTTATTAAAATAAATATACAACTATATGAAGAGATAGTTTGTTAGATATATAGATATATAAATAGATAGGCCGACAGAGAGATAGAACATAATGCCTCCGGCCACTTCGTTTCGGAGCCATAAAAATACATGTACATGTATTGATATAAACATGTGACCCCTACTACTTAATAAAAGTGGACAACTCTGTAATGTCCATAACACCACAAATATGGCTCTAGAGCAAACATGGTGTCTCTATTTCACTTAATTTTTTTAACTTTATTCTAATCTAAACATTTCCTTACCTTCCAATGAATGGGGAAATTGGTTTAACTATGTGTCTAAACTCTCAGACATTTCAATGAATGTACAGGCATGCCAGAAGTCGTGTCCAAAAAAGGTAATGTCCGTAACAGCAAACATTACATGCAGTAACTACCACATGGTGTGTTGTAATGATCTGAAACTCTCACTGTATATGATAGAGGGTCATATATGAGTGATGATATTATTTGATTTCAAATAAAACAGTCAAGATTTTTTTTTTAAGGCACAAAAATCGTGTGAAATGTAATGTCCTTAATGCCGGAACTGATCAAAACAGTTAAAACTGGTCCCTCGAAACCTGACAAGCACAACTTGTTTGGATCTACATGTATTTCAAACATTCCTGGGGTCATTGGTGAATAGTATTAATGCATGCAATCAGTAGTTCAATCTTTAAACTGTACATATACGGTAGTTCAGGTCTGTATCTTTAAACTCTTAGCCCGCTTCGTTCGACTCGCGGCACATACAGCGGGCTGTCAAGTTCGACTCAAGTCACATTTCGCACACAATGCATACGGAACGCATTTAATTGTATTGTGCGCACACACATACAATAGCGACTCGTGTATTGCATAAGGGGATCAAAGTATCAATAGGCAGGAAGTCTCCCAGGACAGGAAGTCTATTGAGAAGTACCCAGGGTCAATTTCAATAGAGGAGTTTAGTTTATTGTTAGCTTAATCTTTTTGAATGCTTTGAATGCCCCATTTAAATCCTAAATTGCTTGGCTCATTATTCCCATAAAGACATGGGTTTGGTCTGTAATGAAAGCTAAAGAACACATCTTTTTTATGAACTAACCTAGAGAATGACTTTAATTAGGACATATTGAATATAAGAGGTATAAAATAGCCTCCAAAACGATAATTTGGAGACAGAATGTAAAGTTATAATTCTCAGAATCTATGATATTATACATGACACAAATGATACCATTGTCAAGAGTATTAATTTCTTTTAGACTTTGCTACACATTTTTTTTCATCACTACAAACCAATAAAAAGTTATTTCAAGTTGAATAAGACAGTGCATGCAAAACCCCTCTGAATGTGCCACCCTGAAATTAATGTGGCGCAGGGGATATAGTATGCGTGGCGGGCAAAGAGTTAAGATCTTCTTTGCATACATAAATACATTGATTTTACTGAACATTACACGTCTGTCTAAGGAGGAATTTTTCATGTAGCACAGCACACCGATGTATACACCCAAAGCCTTTCCTGATTGGCTGGACACTATCAATAGAACAGAAATGTCTGATGTATGAAGTACGAAGTAAAATTAGGTAGAAAAACATCCTCTCCAGATCTTGCGTTCAAGTAGAATATGCTGAATTCTGTTGCTGCCTTTTGTCAATTTAAAGTTAAGTGAAGTCACAGCCCGCGGCAAAGCACTAGAGTGTTTATATAAAGTGTTTAAAAATGTATAAACCGTCGCTTTTGGATGACAGGCGATCCAGAAGCGGCGTGAGACGGGCGTGGAAGACGACATGCTACAGGTGCTGATCGAGTCTCGCTACAAGTCAGGGCGCCCTCTGACGGACGATGAGATCGCAGGCTTGTGCATCGGTCTCCTGCTAGCTGGTCAGCACACCTCATCCACCACCAGCGCCTGGGTCGGCTTCTTCCTCGCCAACAATAAACAACTCCAGGTGACGTTACAGACCAGCTTGGATATGGTGTGAAACCTATTATGGTGTAAGACCTGATATGGTGTTGATGTTTTATGGTGTTAAATGTAGTATGGTATTGACCTATTAAAGTGTTACTAAATTAAAAAAAATAAGTTTCCACTAATCTATGTAAAATTATCCACTAAAAACGAATTTAACGTTCGTTTGCAGCAATAAAGTCTCATTTTGACGTAAATTTGAAAAAACGCACGACTCCTGTGAAGTCAGAGAAGTCAAAATGCCATAAATGCCAACGGCGTGAATAAAATATTTTATTCATGCAGTTCAAATAATACATTACCAAAGGGAACCCCAAAGCTTGTCCGAGGTTTGTGTGAGTAGATTCAAATAATAGATTCAAAGTGCATTCCATCCATTGAATGTGAATGACAAGATACAGGTGAATGCAATAACGTGTTACTACGCAATTAGGGGGAAAGTTGTGAATACATTACGAAAATGGTATATTGTTGACTTCCATACAATCTATGGCATTTTGACTTCTGTGACGTCACTGGAGGCGTGCATTGTTTTTCAAATTTTCGTCAAAATGAGACTTTATTGCGGCAAACAAATGAGAAATTTGTTTTTAGTGGATAAATTTACATAGATTAGTGTGAACTTATTTTTCTAATTTAGTAACCCTTTAAAGTGTAATTCTTAATATGGTGGTGAGTGCATTAAATCTGGTATGGTGTTGAGCTGATTGCCATGGTAAGTTATAATGATTGAAAGCCTGTATGCAGCATGGCCCTGGTCGAGTGTAACTTGTGACTTTTCGTGAATAAAGAAATGATTGCATAACTATTTGATTAGCATTGTTGTCCATGTGGAGACGGTCAATATGTAGATTTGATTTTACAATCCAGTTTGATTGCAGATGAACTCACTAGTATAATCCATGTGCTTGTGTTTTGTAGGAGCGAGTCATAGAGGAGCAGCTGGAGGTATGTGAGGACCTCTCCTCCCCTGTATCCTATGAAAAGGTGAGTGGCAACTCTTAAAGGGATAGTTCCCCCTGAAGAAACGTTGGTTTCAATAAAAGCAGACACATGAAAGAAACATATTAGTGAAAGTTTTTTGAAAATCCGTCAAAGGATAGAAAAGTTATGATCTTTTAAAGTTTTAATTTTGTGACGTCACGTGCAAGGTGCTCTCACATATGTTGTGTACAATTTTTTACGAAAATGTGCATTTTCTAAAAAAAAAAAAGATTGTGCATTTGATATATCATCAGAAATATGTTTTTACACACATACCTGTAAGAAAAAAAATTATGTTGTTAAATATACAAAAAAGAGCAATTTATGTAATCATATTGTACAAAACATATCGGAGAGCACCTCGCACATGATGTTACAAAATTTAAATTTCAAAATTGAATAACTTTTTTTTTTCGTTGATCGAGTTTCATCAAACCTTCACTAATATGTTTCTGTCATGTTTCTGCTTTTATTGAAACAAATTTATCTTCAGGGTGAACTATTCCTTCAACCTTTTTACAAAGAACAATGTCTGCGACTGGAAGCAAGCTGCAGTACTGGAAAATGATTGTAGTAGTGTATGGGCTTTACATGTAGCTACCCTTCCTTAATCTGTTCAGTACTAACCCCACATACACATGGGCGGGCTTTTTTCCGTTCAGGTACTAAGAAGCATGACTATTGTACAATCTGCTGTTTGGACAATTGATGACAAATACCTTATAATTAAGACTCGACCAACTGGTTACTGCAGTTCCATGGGAAAGTTTGACATCCTTGCTGCAACTGAGCTCACAAAGCCAAAGAATTTAACCGAAAGCAATGGAAATACAAGGAAATATATGTACAAATCATTTGTTAAACTATAAATTGATAAACCTCGCAAGACCATCTGCATATTTTGTTCTCATGCCAATCGGCCATTGTGTGGTCACTAGATTGTCTCATTGATTGGTTCTACTGTCACTATCTCGTGTATCCTCTTCTCTCTGTGCCATTCAGCTGAAAGATATGCCGCTGTTGGATAACTGTGTCAAAGAAACGCTGCGGGTACGCCCTCCGATCATGACCATCATGCGAAGAGCAAAAACATCACTCGTAAGTAGAGTCAAGTCACACAGTATAACCCACTTCCTGAGGCATGATGGATGAGTTTCGTTCTGTTTTCAGGCAGAATAAAATGTCTTTTATATTGTCATGGTGATTGTAGTCATTTTCTTAACTTTATTTTGATTGAATGCTTTTGTGATTATTCATAGCATTACTATCAAATTTCCTAAAAAATCTTGTAGTTAGTGAATCATGAAATGAGATACGACTGCGGGCTTAAGGCATACCATAGTTAATGCAACAGTTGTGATCTTCCTGCAAAAATTTCATATTCGCTGCTCCTACTGCTGTATTGTGTTCCTATTCGCTCTCTTTCTTGAACGTGTTACGATCAATTCACTCCCATCTCCTGTCCTGCTACAGAGCTTCAAAGACTTGACCATCCCTGCCGGTCACCAGGTGTGCGTTAGCCCAACGGTCAACCAACGCCTCAAGGACAACTGGATGCCCGCACCCAGGGAATTCAATCCTGACAGGTACAGACGGCATTTTCAGACATTCCTTATTATGTTTTCTCATAAACCTTCCTCCTAATTCACCAAGTAAGGAGGTGCCTAGAAGAGGCAAAATTGGTATGTTAGAATGTCTTCCTAGGGCATTCTTTAACTCTTGAGGTGCCTAAGAGAGGCAAAATTGGTATTTCAGAATGTCTTCCGAGGGCGTTCTTTAAAAAACTTGAGGTGCCCAGAAGAGGCAAAATTGGTATTTTAGAATGTCCTCCTAGGCTGTTCTTAACCCTTAAACGGGATGTATGAAGTTCATGTACCTTTTAATGAATACAGCTGCTTCACTAAACCCAGCACAATGATTAGATGCATTGGGTGGTACTGGAAATAACACATATATTCTGCTTTTAATTTGTTGTAGATTTAAGTTGTGTGGAAATATAAAGTGGTTTTAATAATAAGTACAACTCGTGGCTATTGCTGAGTTCTTATTCTGCAGGTGGTCGCTGAAGCCAGTTGCATTGTTTATCCTTTTCTTTTTGTATGCAGGTTCGACGATTCAAGCAAGTCCAACAGCGAGAAGTTTTCCTATGTGCCGTTTGGCGCAGGCCGACACCGCTGTATCGGAGAGAACTTTGCCTACGTCCAGATCAAGATCATCTGGTCAGTCCTCATCAGGATGTATGAGTTTGACCTGGTGGACGGCTACTTCCCAACGGTCAACTACCAGACCATGATCCATTCCCCTCTAAATCCCATCATCAGGTACAAGCGCAGGGTGGAGAAGCCCCTGAGTGCTGAAGCTTGATCAGATCATGATCCCGATAATTCCATAAATCCACACCCCCTCTTAATCTCATTCTTAACTGTGGCTATTGTGAACACAACTTGTGTCCTGAAGTAGATATTTTATTGTAAGAGTTCTCAATATTTAGATTGAATTGCGGTCATCTTCTTTGTACTCTATACAATTTAATTTGTTTTAAGTAGGAAAGTCCTTGCTTTCATTTAACTGCACTGTTCCACACTATTTTCATCTCAAGCATGAATTCTTACTTTATTTTTCCCTATATGACTTTAAACATTTGGCACGTAAAGTGTTAATCAAAGCATATACAAGATAGTAACATGAAAAATTTACAACCATAGCACGAACCTGTTGAATACATTTGTCAATATGTGGCATTTTTAGTTACAATACAATAGTACTTTGTATTTCTTTGTTTTAGAATTGCACTGTGAAAGCCCTATGTTGTGTGTTGAATGTCAGGTAAATACATATTAGTATTTATTTAGTAATCATATGGTGACATGATAATAGATGCACAATCTATTTTTGTTTTGCCTCAGATTCCTGAGGTTCGTGGTCCAGGGTGGTATTTCATAAAGAAGTGGTTTGCAATAATTGGAAATTGTCATAATTGGCCAAATCGATTTCATAACTCCAATGACAACTTGATTACGAATTGCAGATGGATAACGGATGGGCGCATGCGCACAACGCTCATTTTTGGCTGTCTGCTCGCCGAAATGGCGGAAAGTCTGACTGCAACATTTGTCGCTTGCATGATATCGTGTGTTTTCAATGGGTTTTGTTTTTGCGAAGCGGTGCGTGTATTGACAATGGACGGTTTTATGTCTGCAGTACACTGGTCGGTGTCGCCTGCGTTTAACCGCACAGCTAATCGCGAGCATATTAGCTCATTTGATCGAGAATGCAATCAATTGCAATAAATTGCGTTCACCTTGGCACGCCGCCAACATTGCTAAAATGTAATGTCGCACTTCAAGATGAAATGTCGCCATCTGTTGGCCACATTTTGCTGTTGCACAGTTATTTTTGTCACTTATTGACATGTTTTAAACTGTTTTTTGTTACTACAGTATTAACATGTTTATTTACGATGGTATTTGTGTGTTTGTTTCATTAATGGATATTCAAACATGGACATTTAATTTCAGGCTAAAAATAGAGAATTTTAGATAGACATGACGTGGACGTGGACATACATATTTTTTTTAACCTCAGCAGGAACACCCCATTCGTGTCCACTTTAAATCACACGTTGTGATGTTTGTTAAAAGTCATTGATTACACCGTGTACAATATTAGGTGTAGACAAAGTCGGGGTCCACGTCAACATCGTTTCGATCTAAAACTCTGTAGGCCCATTGTGAAAACTCATGACGATAAAACAACTTAATAAAGGTGGTTGTCAAATATTCATGTCATATCCTTGATCTCAGAATCCCCGTAGATTTTTTGTGTGATGTTGTTGTTATTGTGCATGAATGTTTGCATTTGTCCTGTGTTAAATAAACATGGACGGTAGATTGGAGGAAAAGGGAAACGGCCCATGACTTCAAGCACAGTTATTGCACACATAACAAAAAAAGAAAAAAAGAAGGAAGTTTTCGTTTAAGGCCGAAAATTAGGCTCAAGCCATGCAAGGCATTTTCTATCACATCTGTTCAAGCGGCACACAAAACGTCGTGATCTTAGATCCGTTGTTGACCACACATTGCTAAACAAACTATTATCACTAATTATCACGACTTATCTGCAATGAGTAACATATTTAGCATTAAACAAAATCATAATTACCTTTCATACATATCATGAAAAAGGGGAAATTGCATCTTATTGCTTCTTATAACATTTAATACAATCATAGAAATTGATACCCTTTGAACATTAGGGCCAATTGTATGAATATGATGCTAACCATTTTAACATTTCTCCCTGTGGTTCCTATAATTTGTATAGTTAATTCTCAGAACATGTTAAAGAGTTAACATACATACTTAAAAGCTTGTTTGATCCTACAAACATACTATATTGATACTGTATCCGCAGTCTTGGAAACTCTTAAGACTGTCACATCTTTATGTCAAAACACTCAACTGTATAACACACTGGAGCCAGCTTGGCACCTTCCTCCCTTTTCTGAAAAAAAAAACAAGCAACATCCACCTCTCTGTTGCAAAATGAAAATAAAATTGCATGCATTCTGTCATGCTTCTATACCAAATCAAGAAAAATCATGTCTCTTCGATTTTTCATTATGCATGCATAAACCTAGGTGTACGTTTACTATGGTTGATATCTCACAGGTTTACGAATTGTATGACCTGATCTGGTGGTCCTGTGATCAGAGTGTGTGTTTGTGTTCTGAGTATTGTGATTGCATCCTGCTTTGGGTGCATTCGTGCTAGGACTGTCTCTGTTTGTGGGTGTGTTTTTTTGGTGCGCTGTGGGATCCTCATCGAAGTGTACACGTGAAGCAATACTCTGCGCACTAGCGGGTGTACTGTTGACTGGGATCTCCCTCAGGTGGGAGCGATTGTGACGAAGAATAGCACTGTTGGGGGTGGCGACTTCATACGACCGTGGTTTGTCACACACCTTTGAGACCTTCGCAGGTACCCAAGTGTGTTCCTGCGGGTGTAGAACGCGGATTTGTTGTCCTACATGAAGCGGTGGGAGCTCCGTCCCAGCATGTTTGTCATGCGTCTCCTTCATGTTGGTTTGCCTTTGTAGGAGGCGTTCTGTGTCAGACGAATTTCCTGCAAGATGGTGGCTCGGAAGACTGGTTCTGACGGGTCTTCCGAAGAGAAGTTCAGCTGGAGACTTCATGTGCGTGTCGGCATGTATGCTTATGTGTGTTTGTGTATGTGTGTGTGTGTTTGTGTATATGTGTGTGTTTGTGTATGTGTGTGTGTGTGTGTGTGTACATACGTGTCGGTCCTCTGGTTGCCTGCTTAGAAGCAGCTTGCTTTTTCTTAGTGGCCAATTAAAATGAATTAAGATTCAGCTCAACTTTAATGCGTGACCAATTTGGTTTTGGCTTTGTTCAGCTCAGATCGGCTGGCATTTGCACTTTTACTCCCATTGACAATACACAGGTCTTTGGTCTTTGTTTTCTAAACACCCAACAACAGGTTTGGAAAACAAAGACCGAAGATCCACGACCTGTGCATTGTCAATGGGAGTAAAAGTACAAATGCCAGCTGTTATGAACAAGTGTACGAGCAAGCCTGAAGTCCAAAGTCCTGCTTGCGTGAGAACACATGGCGAATGTCACATGATTTTATTTCGCGGGAGAAAATTCATTCATGAAAACAGAAAAGTTGTATGTTCCACATTCATAGTAAATAAGCTGTACCGCCAATCATAGGGAACTTCAGCAATACGTCATGTTAAACTCCAAGCAGTCTGCATTGTTGCTATGGCATAATGAGCAGATTTTAGTGCGTAGATTCCCATAGCCTATAATATACATGTATAGGCCACTTCATGTATATACACGCACACGAACACACACACACACATACAAACACACTCATCATTAAGGAGAGGGATATTAGTGAGGTGTGTTTGATTACGTATTCAAGAACAGAATATTCTTGAATATATGAGCTGAATGTATAATGTAATTCGAGGGATTTCTCAATTATTGCGATCCCCGCTCTTCAGTCTTCGTTTTCCAGACACCCAACAACAGGTTTGAAAAACGAAGACCGAAGATCGAAGACCTGCGTATTGTCAATGGGAGTAAAAGTGCAAATGCCAGCTGTTATGAACAAGTGTACGAGCAAGCCTTAACTCTTTGCCCTCCACGTATATAATACCCCCTGTGCCACATTAAATCAACCTGGTCAATACTGAATAGACTTCCTGTTAATTGATCATTAAATTACCCTATTTTACAGGAAATTCTCAATGTAAACAATTCGGTGACTTTAATCCAATGAATGGTCAAACATTTGGCGATGTACTCATTGCTATTGTCTGTAAGTGCGAACAGCGGATTAAAATGCGCTCTATCAGTATTGTGATTGAATTGTGACTCTAGTCGAAGTTGGCAGGCCCCTGAATGTGACTAGAGTCGAACGAAGCGGGCAAAGAGTTAAGTCCGAAGTCCTGCTCGTGCGCTCCATAGCTCCTATTCGCGCACGTGTTTTGTAGTTGGGGCGAGAACACGTTAACACGAGTGTGACGAGTCCCCGGTCTTCGGTCTTCGGTTTCCAAACACCCATTATGTTAACCATGTTGTGTTAAATATCAAATTGTCCAAGCAGGGCCCCTCAGTAGCCTCAGCATTTAGTAAGTTTTACAAGTGTTACTCTGAGGGGGCTACCCTTGGTAAATAATACAAATATATGAATGAATAAAATCAATAATTTGTTGTCACATATTTTTTTTTTTTTTTTTTTTTTTGGGGGGGGGGGTTCAATCAATCATAATGTTTCATTTTTGAAAGAAAATTAATCGTTGGACTTGTTTGCTCTCCCTTCACTAAGTGATTGAGTGTGTGTCATATAATGGGCATCCTTACAGTCTAAATAGGGCACAAGTTCCATACTGCATAGAAGGAAAAGTTGTCCCATAACAGCACGCAGTGACATCCAGGCAAGTTGTGCTGTCATACCAAGGAGGTTTAAGCACATGGAGTGCCAGCAGCCATTTAATTAATGCAGATTCATTGTACTCTCCTTCTAGTCACAAAAAAAAAAATGCTATACAAATATTTTCTCTTTGATCTATATGTTCAATGCCGCCGATTCTCTGGATGATACATTGTATTTGCCTGGATTTGACGTGTAAACAAAATCGGATGTGCAGAAGAATTTGGGGAAATGTATGCATGTATAGGAATGTGTATGTCCTACTATAAAATCCAGGTGAATGTGACGCAATCGTGTATGCATCATATTGTTGAGAGCAGCTGCTAAATGCGCGGCGGCTTCAAAGGTGGTAGAAAGAATTTCCGCAAGCTGTATCTCCAGCTCCCCTAGTAGCTCCATAGTCATACCAATTTCCGTTCTCGTACACTAATACATTAGACTGTGGAAGTGGACGGCAAAATAATCCTGGGTGTCACAGCATTGGGCTATTGGGACAACTTTACCTTATACATGTACATGACGCATGTAAATTTACGTATGTAAATGGTATGGAGACGTACGTAGTTACTGTATATATATGTTCTGCAGGTTTTTTATTTTTGCACGAATTTCACGAGTCAGGTGCTATTCACAAATTTAACAACAGGGGAAAATGTGAACTTTGATTCTGACATGAATATGTATGTGTACGTGCACATGTACCTATTAGTACAGGTAAATGGAACGCAGTAGACTGTACTGAACAAGGTGTGTGATGCATAATGGGGTGCCTACTGTGCTGGATGGATGCACGCACTTCCGGCCTGACAGTGTAGATATCTCGAATTTAACCACTTTTGAAATTGTCGGCAAGTCCCGATTCACTTAGACTTAGACTCACTAAATATATGGCGTATACAGTATTCTAGATTTTAAAGGTGATATTCATAGGAAATAAAATCAAATAAATATAGTTTATTTTATAATTGAATGAGTTATTAAAGCAATTTATGCAGCTAAATGCCATGAAAGTGTTCAGTTATGTGTTTAATGAAAGTCAAATTTCACTAAATTGACTCTCTTCCTGACCTACGAAATCGCCTAAGGGAAAGTGGCGTTGTGTGTACGTCACAGCCGGGATATGCTTCACAATGACCATTGTGTATCACACCTGTTAATCCACTAGCAATTGCCATCACAGTTTCATTAACAATGCCTGATGCTTCTGGCGGAAAAGAAGCTGCGGATTGGCATGTGTGATGCACAATAACACCTCCTGTTTCTTACGTCAGACCTAAAGGCTGTTTCGGATGACAGTAGGTCAAATTTGTCCCCGAGAATACAGTGATTGTTTTCACCCTAATTTCGCTTTTTGGAAAGTGATATATTGTTTGAATGTCATCCGAGCTCATTGTATGGCTTATAAGCTTTCTGTAGATCTTCATATTTTTGGATTTTCTATGAATATCACCTTTAAAGAAATATAAGATTGTGAATGATTCATACTACCGGTACTTAGTATGTTCAATATAATAGATTTAGATCCAGTTTATGGATGGATTAGGATATCACCTATTGTGAAAAACATACTTCATTCATTAGATACATCAAACTGAATTTAAAAAATGACTGCAAGTTTCAAACCCAATAAACCCAATAAGAAGAGACGCATACACTTTGAATTTCAGTTTATGTGTAGTTTTCAAGCACATTCATTTATTTCAGGAATGTCGTACTTAACATCTCCATGTCCAAAGAACATCGCTCCTCAGAATTTAAATGTAAACAAGTTTGTGTTGTATCATTGAAGGCACCATTATAAGATATCAACAAGTTTTTAAGAAATATCTGAAGCTAAGACTAAGAACTACTTCAGCATATGGGTCTACTGTCTATGCTACATGTTGTTGAAGCTATTAGTTCCAACCAATACACTATACTGATTCAGGACCACGCTGGTTCTGGTGAGAAGAAAATCATGTCTACTTGTAAGAAATTCTTGAGAAAATAAGAATACTTAAAAAGAAAGAAACCATACAACTGGAATACATAAGCTAGTATAATGCCAAATGATTTGTTTAAGTTAAGTTTCACCCAAACCATAGGGATTCTATGTAAGTACAAATGCACCATGATACACATATGTGTAATCTGTTTGAATATATCTTGACTTCATGTGATGTGGTCTGGTTGGTTTCATCTGATGGATATACAAATGATGATCCAAATCCAATTGTTAACCACGGTATGTAGTAGGCGCAACAAGGATCTACTCTGCCATATAACATGATCATGTCAATACGTAAACTACTTTGAAAGATGATTTAAATTCTGAGTTGCATAAGAGGAGAAAATGAAACAGGTCGATGGCAAAAGAAAAATTGGGTGGGGTAAAAATACAAAGAAAAGTTTTCGCAGGGGAAAATTTGCCAAGGTGGAAGATTTCTGGAATAGGCTACATAAATCTACACTACCTACCATCCGAACTGAATCTTCAGAAACTTAAACCCCCAAAGAACGATTGAAAACCAGCTTTCAGCGATTAGAAATACATTTGTGAGAACTACAGAATACTCTGGCAAAGAAAGTCTTACATAAATTGTATGAAGGCAAAATACCAAAATACATTGATTAGATTGTCCATGAAATTGCACTGTTTCCTTACATTCAACCTGTCCTCTTTCCCTGGGTTCCGCTCACTGATACGCATGTACACATGATATTGATAGTCTTGCATATCAGTCTTGATTAAGAGAAATGATTGGGTTTGGGTCCTAGATTGCATGCACTGGCTTAGGAATAACTCTATGATACAGTAAAAATGGGCTGAATATACAACTGACGTTGGCTATATACATTACTATATATGCAGGTGGAAAAAGGTTATAACGTCATTATAATTTTCATCTCTTTTTAATACTATAATACACAAGATATATTCTTGCCCCTTATCGGGCAAGATACTCAGATTTTATTATACGCATGTGAATACTATGTGCAAGAAATACGTGAAGGCTTTATAATTCAGCAGATATACATAGTAGAAGAAGACGAGCTTTATTAGTTTTCAACAAAAAACAAGTCTGAATTAAATCGTTTGCATGAGTATGATACAAATATTTCTCCTCATAATGTCTACTGATGTCACATGGAACGTGCTACTTCAGCAAGTTTTACTTTGATTAGTAATCAAGTACTCAATCATGAGAAATAAAGCTCCAGAATTCATACAAAATCATTTGAAAAGTAAGAAAAATAATAAATGCGGCCGTGACAAAACTTCTCACATCTATGTACACTAGTCAAAATTGTCTTTAAGCATTTTCCACACGGCGGAACGCGGTCTCTGAAACCATTTCAAAATCAATGTAACAATGCACCAAGACAACAAACACACTGTAAGGCCCATAGGAAAATCTTTTGTTTTGGCATTCGTATCATCTCCACATAAGAAACACAACTAAATAAATATTCAGTAAATCAGGTTGGAATCCTTGATTCTCCCATTGCTTTCAACAGTATTCTCACCTACAGGCACAAATTACATTGCTATGTGCAATACGTGTGTCACTCCGCTTCAACAACTCAATGTCAGCATACATCTGAACCCAGTTTACATGACGTACAGATGGACAGTGAGACAGATAGACAGACAGACATACAAATACACACACATGATTGACTCATCCACACAAATCTACCCCAACAATAAACACACATTCTCTGTCTTCCACTTTTCTATTAACAATGCAATGGAGACTGAATGTGTAAACATCACTATTGACCACTCTCCCATATTTTTCTTAGAACAGGTACAGCTTAACAATACCAGTAGCAGAAATGAAAACTGGGGCAAGCATGTCTTCTACTGTATGTTACATTTACTTTGTTGGGCAGAAAATATGTCAAGAATATAATTAACAGATGTGAATGAATTCCACATGATGAACTATATAAATATGAAAGTAGAACCAGTGATTTTGCAGTCCTTTATTTAGTTACTTCTGATATTAACACCAGACAGTCTGTCCTTATATCATCAAAGCATAATGCTTAGTATTTTGAGAAATAAACTGCTTTTTGTCCCACAATAATTTTACCCCTGACAGCACGAGCGAGGTACATTTATAGCATAAATTTAGCAGACTGCACTAACAAATGTACTGTAATGTTCCTCCTTAAGTAGAAGAGTCTGACATCACACTAATTGAAGAGGAAACTATGGTGACACTACCTGATGCTTGGTGAAATACCCTGTTGATTGAAGTGTATATTACAAACATATAACGCTAAAAACTGCAGCACTACGTATTCTGACGTTGGATATCAGCAATAAAGCAAGAAATTGAGTTAGGTTTGCGCAGGCTGAAACTTTAGAGCATGCTAACATTAAAATGCAAAATTAAGTGTAATAATCATAAAAACATGTTTGTTTGGAAGAACAGACAAATAAAACAAACAACGTACAGTGATATAATGTCTAGCACCAATTGGCCAACACTGCACATTTCATAAATATCCCTGATCACATCAAAACAAAAGTCGGAAACCATCTCTGCTCAAAATTATGATCACTATACTAGTATTACCCCCCCCCCCCCATTCCAAACCTCCTCTCTCCCCTCCTGTGGGCTAAAAAAAACAAATAATCTGTTAAACATGTGGAGTCCACGAGCGAGGGTGCATCTTCAATTGATATTGCAACACAATTGTGTAAAAACTTAACAATACACATCCTGAGGGATATCCAATCTTTTGAGTTGCTTAATGTTTGAGGTATACTAAGATTAATGTGTCGTTAAACACAAATTCTAATCCTATTGAAGTTAAGTGCAGTAAGCACAAATGAGACAATTATCATCAAAATTGACATAAAATAACTGGTACTGACTTAAATCCTTTTGTTCTGAAATGATTGTTGAAAAATAGATGGTGATGCTTAAAGATTATGAATGGAGGGAGAAAATCATCATGAAGTTATGATTTTTTGTAACTTTCATTCTTTGAAATGAAGTGGAGACCAAAAACGAGAGAAATTTGATTGCGCGTAGTCGACTGGTTTGCCTACGCCCTCCTGTACACGCACTGAAGTATTACCACAATCTCTAACATATCATTATCGTACCGTGTCTGGTGATATGTGGTCAAATATTTCACATAGTATCACATTAAACAGCAACATTTCACAATTTGACCCTCAACATGTGCCCTCTATCACTTTACTGTCCTGTCATGTATTATCATTGCACCAAATTTGATGAAAGTTTATATCTAATTTCTTGAATTATCATGTAAAATTTACATTTTATGATTTAAATTGACCTTGACATGTGACCTTTGACCTATATGACCCAACATCCTATCCATTAATTGCCCGGCCATATATTATCATTGCACCAAGTTTGATTCAAATCCGTCGATCATTTTTTTACTTATCGCATAAAGGAGATACAGACGGACAACTCAGAAATGTAATGAATTGCGGGGGAATAAAAATATAATTGTAAATAGGCACAGTGTAAAGGATCATACATATGAACAAGCAATTTCCCCGATATATTATGATAAAATAGTGATCAGAAGTCAAACAATAAAAAAAAATATACACCCTGTGCAGTGTGTGTTGACTGAATACAAATTGAAAGTATCTTAAATTAAAGGGCAAGATCAAGATGATGTGGAGAACACTATTGAAATAATTTCAAAGCACATTGAATACTAGATTCTTATAATTCCATTGATATAACATGAGGGCAGATGTATTCAGGAAGCAATGGGTTGAATTCTAATTGTGAGCTGCACACTCCAACCAACAAGGTGCCTTGTAAGAAAGTGTTTATTGTCGCCATAGCAACAACTGATAGATACACACTGCCTGCACGTTTGCAAGGTTGTGATTGGTGCACAGCAGCTGGGGTTGTGATTGGTCACTAGGCTGGTGGGGAGATGTGTATTTGGCGTTTGAATACTTCAGTACACTATCTATTCAGTACAAGCACACAGGGTGTTGACGCTATCGGTTCCAACCAATACATTGTGCTGATTCCGAACCACGCTAGCTCTGGTGGGAAAATATCACGTAAACTTGAAAAAAAAACCTTGAGAACATGCTTTCCCTGTGCTCTTTTTATACGCATTTGATTTTCTTTTTTTAAGATACTCCTTTTTCCCTACTTACAGTATATTTAATTTCTAATGTGATAATCACACCCATTGAAAGCCGCCGATACACATCAGGTTCTGTAGATCCAGCCTTTGCCTATCCAGTCATAGACTACATGATGACACTAGTCACATGATGCTGATCACATGACAGAAATCCCCGGCCATTGGCCCTGAGTTGTCCAAAAATGCATGGCAATCTGCTGCAATATCAGCATACGCACATGATAAACTCAGTGAATGATTTAGATTCCTCCAGATGTGTATCTTTGAGTACAGGTGCATGAAAGTAGCTGATTTAAGAAGTCAAATTCGTTTGTATGTCATGTACATACTAGGCAAATAACCTGACATGTGAAATGCGTACAGGTACATACACTTATCAGATCGTTCATATTCCTGAATGTGGGCATTTGTGTACAAAATTATTTAGATAATTGAAATTCTTTCATGTGTTTGACTCCCAGCATGCATCTGTATCTCCTGAGGAGGCGCGTGCACACTGTTGACCCTTGACCTCATATTCCAGATATACACAGTATACAAGTCAATTATTTGGCATCCCTGACAGAGTGTCTGTGTGTCAGACTTCTGTACAACTGCAGCTCATTGCCCTCTCTATGACCTTTGACCTTCCACGACCAACGTCACCTTTCAAGGAGGGTGGACGAAGCGCTACATCCTCTGACCCTTGTTTTCCCCCAACAAATCTACTGACATATCGCGCTTCAAGTCCTAGCTGAGTCTCCCCAATGTGTCTAGTCTCCCATGCACTGGCGATTCTTCTCCTTCTAGGATCGTGCATGACCTCTGACCTTTGACCTCTGCATGTCATGAAAATAATTCAAATCCTTGACCGTATTTCTTGAAGATGTCAGCTTTCCACGCACCAAACACTCCCGAGAAAGGCTGTGTGTGTGTCTGTGTGTGCAAGCTTCTGGATCACAGAACCTCGACTTTTCACCACCGTTGCCCGGGTGCGTGCGTCACACCTTTGCGGACATCTTGAGGTGCTCGAGGGCGGTGTGCAGCCTGCGCGTGTGGCGGGGGTCAGTGACCCCACACCTAAGTAGGTCCTCCTCCTCCATGTCCATCAGGATGTCTAGCTCGTCCCAGCCGCCGCCTAGAAACGGCTCCAGGTACATCGGCATGCCCAGGTGGGTCAGCCACTCTCGCACCGTCGAGCCACGCCCCGCGTATATCGTGTGCTGCGCCTGGTGCGGCAGGGTGTCGCTACGGAACTGCAAGTGCAAAAAAAATGAAAATGAAAGTGATTATAAGTCCTTGAAGTAGGTTGTCTTTTTGGTGGTATCGGTATCGTGTATAGCACCATCTCCCGGTCAGATCAAAGAAACAATAGTGGCTCCCATCTAACGAAGTACCGTAAATTTCGGCGTACAAGACGCAACGGCGGATAAGACGCATCCCGACTTTGAGCACGCAATTTGAAAAAAAAAAAAAAATCGGGTCCGTTTAAAGTTTCAACACATATACACATGTATGGGACTATATATACAGTCAACAACAAAATAAATGGCTTTGATAGCCTGACACAATCGATGTACCAGTAATACGATCTCAATCACATCACCAGCATACTTAACCCGAACTAAAAAAGCCCCAGGAGTAGTATTTGTCCGCGAGACAACTCAAAGAAACCGCTGATCAAATGGCTTAAACTAGAAAACTCCGTTTGATGGAGACTGCCATTGATTCTAATATCAGCTCTGGCCACAAGCTGGCGCTAGTACACAAAGATCGTTCTTTGTCATAGAGTGTCTCAATGTAGCTCTATGTTCTTTGTGTACTAGCGCCAGCTTGTGGCCAGAGCTGATAACAGAATCAATCGCAGTCTCCATCAAACGGAGTTTTCTAGTTTAAGCCTTTTGATCAGCGGTTTCTTTGAGTTGTCTCGCGGACAAATACTACTCCTGGGGATTTTTTAGTTCCAGTTAAGTATGCTGGTGATGTGATTGAGATCGTATTACAGGTACAACAATTGTGTCGGGCTATCAAAGCCATCCACTTTTTTTAATGTCACACAATGCATAGTCCCATACAGGTGTATACGTGTTGGTTTGAAAGACCTGATTTTTGCTAACGCCGTGTATAAGACGCACCTGGACTTTGGCGTGATTTTCAAGGGAAGAAACATGCGTCTTATACACCGAAAAATACGGTATGCTAGTTCAATCCTTAGCTTTCTACTAAGCGGTATCTTTGAGGTGTCTTGGACAAATACTAGCCTTGGTGCTGTCTTAGTACCGGTAATTATGCTGGTGATGTGATTGAGATTGTATTACCAGTACATCAATTGTGTCAGGCAATCAAAGCCATCTATTTTGTTGTTGAATGTTGTCACACAATGCGTAGTCACATACATGTGTATACGCGTTGAAAGATCCATCTTTTTTTTTTTAAATTGCATGCTCAAAGTCGGGGTACGTCTTATACATGGATGCGTCTTATACGACAGTCACGACGGTACACTACATGTATCTCTACAACGATAGATATACATATACATGATTATGCTACTTAAATATATCAAGTTTCGAGTATGGTAATTAACTTTACTCCAATTACTACTACGTATACTACTGTTAGCAAATCAGAATGGAATTTTCAGGTACATGTACTGTGTACGCAATATATTTTGCAAGTCTAATTTTTCGCAATCGTGGAGTACTAGTACTATTAGTTTAAGTGATTTTGCACGTCGTATTCATATTTTCGCTTGTTGTTAAATTCACAGAGAGCATCTGACTCGCGAAATTAAAACCCCGCGAAATATATGGCGTATACAGCAGTTCAAAAAGAGACGATTCTCTCGCTGTTTCTCACCCAGCATCTGCCTTGCTGAATCAGAAGCTTAACCCTGAGGGCTTCCAGGCACACCGCTACATCAGACACTCGCATCTGCACCTCCTCAGCGTACCGCTGGATCAGGGCAGACGGGATGCCACAGAAACCCATCTACAGAGAAAGTGGGGCGGAAGAAAACACAGAAATCAGTATCTAGGACTGAGCAATCAAGCTTAAGTATAGTGCTTGAGAATTTGGTTATCCCATACTTCTGTATACCACATTTACATGTAGGGAAAAGAGATCCCGCAGTGAGATCCACATGTTTTGGGCAATCATGCCCGCTTCCAGCCTCACACAGCTAGTACAATAGATCGAAAGTAAACATGACTGCTAATAAACACTGAGTGTGGCTGTGCCGTGCATCAAGGGATGATTTCTACTTATATACACAGTATGGATAATTATGTTGCTATCCCATCTCCAATTAATTTTCTGATTGAGAATTGATAGTCTGATATCGTGGACTTTTGCTTTATGTCATAAAAAAGGACAAGTTGGCATAAATATTTTGTGAGTTTTATTTAACTTGGCTATCAGAGCTTCGGATGATTCAGGAATTCCGCAAGGATCATTTTTCATATTTCTTTTGTCATAAGTATCATACATAAATAAGAAAATAAAGCCAGTACATCATACTCTTAAAGGCATAATTTTAAATGGTTTGTCTCATTTTGTCGATCTCTCACCAATTTACAGTCAAAGAAAAGTCAACATAATGCTACACAGAAACCACACAGCGATGAAGCTTAGCAAGTACACTGGAGAAGAACTACACCTTACTCACGTGAGCTATAAATAGAACCAACCAGCAGTATAGTGCTAGGGTGTCTCCTACAGGTTTTATTTACTATTTCCTTGACTGGATTACCCAGGGGGAAATCCAAGATTAAACGGCACAGAATGTGGGAATATTATACAATACATGTAACGTGTTGAACTCATCACTCATTAAGGTCAACCCTCAAGGCGCTGCAGAAAGGTGCAACTAACAGGTGGCTTTTCAGGGGTGGTGCAAGTTTACCCTCCCTCTCCCCCCTCTTCCTTCACCCCTAACAGAAGTCAACATAATACTACACAGAAACCACACAGCAAGGAAGCATAGCAAGTACACCCAAGCACCTTAGCAAGTACACCCGACATATTCACAATGGAACTGCAGTAGGAACTATTTGATATTGGGCATATTACATATAATCTCTGACATCAAAAACATTCTAGGAAGCATGTCTGATACAATTTGTAATCAAGCTTAGGCTACTAGTTTCTTTGGTTTCGATCATGGATTGTTACAGTTTATTCAAATTAATCGTAGATTACATTTGAATTAAACAGTGGTCTACACCAAAGCAGTCGGCATGAATTTAGCACCGAATGCAGAACTCGCATGTGCATTATTGAATCTTTCAAAGTGTATGCGCTCAATTAAAAGCAATTCTACGCCATGAAATCTGAATGAACCATAGTGTACATGTAAACCACCTTGATGAAACCGAGGCCATTGATGTTACCTTGTCTGAATAGGGCTCCTGCCTGATGTCGATCCTGTCTGCCATGAGTTTTGCCTCCAAGAGGTTCTCCAGGGCAGGATTGTGGATGCCAAGGCCGGTGTGGAGCTTCTTCAGAGGTAGAGTGGGCGAGGCGTGCACCGCGTCGCCCCGAGATAGCCCAGCCTCCTTCCGCAGGTTGTGGCGCTTGTGCGGGGACACGCTGCGCGACTTGCGGCGGCGGGAGTTGAGGAGCAGCCCCGGGCAGGTGTCGGCTTGACCCACAGCCCGGAGGAGCTGGGGCGAGGGCATGACCCCATTGACCGTATTGGACCACCCATTGGAGCAGGTGACTGCGCCATCGACGGATGAGCTGCGCTTCCAGTGGACGCCTGATTCGCCGAGGCTGAGCTGGTTCTGCTCAGTCCTGGGTGGGGAGTTCATTAGGACGGGACTGCTGGAGCGCTGCGTGAGCCGGGAGTGCGGCTGGTGCTTGGGCGGGGTGCAGCGTTGTTGCCGCGTGGTATGCAAGCTGCGGTCGTCCATCCACGGAAACTCATAATAGTTCTCCAGAATCTGCGGGGGTGGTGGTGGTGGTGGCGGCGCGATGGTGTGCATGGTGGAGGCGGAAGCCAACGTGACGGGCGCAGGCACGGTCGCCGCTCCATTGTTGAACTGGCTATGCCTCTGTAGGAGGTCTACGGCCTTCACATCTGTCCTGACCGGCTTGAGGGGTTTGTCCCTGGGCACCTCCCCGCCCCACCCCCACGATTCCAGCCCAGAATACTGGTCACACATCCGCAGGTAATGCCCGTCCACCCCTGGGATGAGAATCCCTGAGATATTGTTTGAGTTGTTGCAGTTAGACCCCGGCGCAAGAACTCCTTGGGCGTTCATATCGGACGTCTCCTCTTCCTCGGCACAAAGACTCCCCAGCCCAGACTCCCTCAGCATCTCTAGCGTGCTAGCGCCGGCCTTGGCCTGCTTGCGGCCGGGGGAGTGCGAGCTCTCTCCACACAGCCCCGCCTCCGTGCTTGCATAGAACCCTGAGTCTCTGGCTGCGATCCGCAGCTTGTGTATACTGGTGCTGAGGTCACTGTCGTCTAGCTTGTTAGGGGACGGGCTCGGCATCGCGATGGGGGAACCCCCTGGTGTTGTGTTGGGGATTTCCCTTACCTCAACACCTACATACACACAAAAATAATTTGATAAAGGAATATTTTACTTTTCATGTCAGTTTGTGTGTAAAAACATATTTCTAATGATATATCAAATGCACAGTTAAATTATGAATATCCTTTTGAGAAAATTGACATTTAAACAAAACATTTACCCAACATATGGAAGAGCACTTCACACGTGACATCTTAAAATAAAAACTTTAAAAAAAATCATAACTTTCTTATCCTTTTGTGGATTTTCATCAAACCATCCTTAATATGTTTCTTTCACGTTTCTGCTTAATTTCAGGGTGAACTATCCCTTTAGTCTTTCCAAACAGCTGAAGACAGGTGATGGTAGTAAGCTCGAGAAGCAGGCCAACCACTGACCTTTGATGGGTTCTAGGAGTAGTTTGGCCACGGTCAGCAGCTTGACCCGGTGCTCCAGGTTGGTGATGGCCAGGCTGTCCAGATGCTCCTCCGTTAGATTCTTGAACTTCTCCAGCGAGGCAAGGTCATGCGACTGAAAGTCCGACAGATATTTCTGCAAACATGATATGGAGGGAGGGGGAAAAGTCATGAAGGAGCGATGATCATAATTACTTGGAATAAACCACTTACATAATGAGTTCATTTTAGTTAAGTAGAAGTAGAAAATACAGGTAGTTAAGTAGAAATCAAATGAATAGATCCGCGTGAAGTAGAAGAAAATTATGGGGAAAAAAATAACAAGGAGTTATTCCGCATTCAAACTGAAACAGCAGAACAATGAATGGTGAAGGTCACTGCACAAGACAATATGAGATCATTTTATATGATATGAGATCAATATCTTTATCACTACTTTGTGACTAGTTCACAACTTTCATTCACCCACCCTCTTCTTCTACCTCCATTCTATCCCATTTATTTTCGGTTTAAAAACACCGAAAACTAAAGCTAAAAATAGTCTTGTGGAATTGTTAAAAAAAATAAAAATTCACCTCAGTCTCCTTTTTTCACTTTCACTTTCCTTTCCTTTCTTCACCCCATAAGTGGGCCAATTATCCGAAAGAATACAACCACATGGTGTTACCGAAAGTTTTGCTATTCTCTAAATAGTATTTATTAGTACACTCTCCCCATGGAAACATTCAAAGACATTCAATATGAGATCAGTCGTACGACTCTGCAATGGGCCGACTCGCACAACCCAGTCATTGGATTTGTGCAAGAAAGGGAGGTCACATTTGCAGTTTTAGGCCCATACCACTTTGGAATCGTGGCAAAAGCGTGTCATCTGCATTGGCTTTTAACAGTTTGAGAGAAACAGTTAACTTCTATTGCCAACTTCATTTGTCCTACAGAGCGAGATTCTTTTGGATTGTTGACTGTGTGAAGCTTTGAGTACCTTCAAACCTGGTTTGCTCTCGGCCAATAAGATGCAAGCATTTCAGTAGCTTATAACAGTTTGTCGGATAAAACGTCCGACAAGTCCTTTGATGAAATGCCCCCATAAGATGAGCTGTACTTTTAGGGATGGGGGAGTGCATGGGGAGGGTGAGGGGGTAGAAGTGGGTGGCAGGTGTATCATAAAGCCAACGTAAATATTCCCTTGAACTCCTTACATCACATTACATCACATCGCATTGCCCACACTCTTACTAGGAACTGCTGTGATGAGGCTCTATGGAGGGAGGGGGGGTAGTTGTGTGCCTCTACATGGTGAGACAGGTGCCACCAAGACCATCAAGTACAATGCAATCACTTTTACTTACCCCCTTTCCCCCTGTGTAGACCCTCTACATATTATGTGACACACACGGAAGGGGAGAAAGGAAGATAAGAGGGAGGGAGGGAAAGAGGGAAAGGAAAGGTGTATAGCCAAGGTAAAGGGGAGGGGAGGGAAAGTGGTGAAAAGGAGGCAAAGACAAGGGGAGGGGTGGGAAGGGAAAGGGAGGGCAAGGGAGGGCAAGGGAGGGTAAGGGAGGGCAAGTGAGGGCAAGAGGGAGGGAAAGAAGAGTGGCAGGGGAGAGGCAAGGGAGGGGAAAGCAGGGGAAAGAAGAGAAAGAAGGGAAAGAAGGGAAAGAAGGGGAAAGAAGGGGAAAGAAGGGGTAAGGAGGGGATGGAAAGAGAAGAGAAAGGAGAGGTGCCCCTACTCACATCACACTCTATCCTCCTAAGCAGCTCCTCCACACTCTGCAGATGCAGCACATAGGAGGCGCTAGCCTGGTGGGGGCCGAGGGGGAAGGTATGTGCTCCTTCCAACCCCGGCATCTCCTCCCTGCTCAGCTCCTCAACAAACGTGAACTTGAACTTGCCGCTCTTGTTCTGGCAGACGCCCTCCCAGTAGCCGCCCGACGGCTTGCGGGTGATATACACTAAGTCACCCTTCTGTATCATTGTGGTCAAGAAAAGGTATCATTGTGTTCAAGAAAATGTATCATTGTAATCAAGAAAATGTATCATTGTGGTCAAGAAAATGTATCATTGTGGTCAAGAAAATGCATCATTAATCACGAGATGAGAAGGCATTAGATGAGAAATCATACGTTGAAAAGATAATACACCCCCTAGAAACAAGATATCCGCACATCTGAAAAATCAGAGAAGATTAGTGGAAATTGTGTGGGAAATTTCAGGACTTGTAAAACATGGCTTGCGGACGATTTACACCAAGTCGCCTATCTGTATCATTGTTGTCAAGAAATTAGATGAGAAGACATTTAATGAAAAGGCATCAATAGATGAGAAATCCAATATTTCAAGTAGAATACCCACTAGAAAACCTCACTCCCTCTCTCTCTCTCTTTCTCTCTTTCTTTCACTTCTATCTATCTATACCAATTGCTCATCATCTACACATTCTGCCTCCTATTCTAACCTGATGCTCCCAAGTTTTCTTTCTTTTTTTCTTTTGTTCCGTTTCTCTCTATTTCTGCCCTCCTCTTTGCCTTGTCCTTCCCCTCTTCCTCTGTCCTAGCTCTCTAATCTCACTCTTTCAAGTTAACCCTCACATGACCAGACTCTGCACATCCCATTGGCTTCCTATACATCTTCACGCCAATGGTTATGAGAGAGTTAACCCTCACATTATCAGGCCTTAAAAACCCCACAGGATTACTTCCCATTTTCATGCCAATGGTACTGAGAGAGTTACCCCTTACATTACCAGGCACTGCAAGCCCCACTGGATTACTTCACAGGTTCATGCCAATGGTAATGAGAGAGTTAACCCTCACATTACCAGGCATTACAAAGCCCATTGGCTCCCTACACATCTTCATGTTAATAGCAATGAGAGGGTGAACTCCTCATCAACACTGCACTCTGCACTGTCCATACCTTGAATGCGAGGGCGCCAGTGTCGTAAGGGCTGGGGATGTAGTCCGTCTTGGCCCTGGCCACGGAGCAGAAGAGGGTTGGCTTGAGCTGGACATCTGGGCTCTGAGACTGTTGCCTCCTGGTTGAGGGCCCTGACCAATCAACAAAACAAGACAAAGCATTTATGTACTGTCTGTAGGTCAGAATAACCACCATGATAATAATGTTAAAGGGATCATAGTCCATCCTGAAATTAAGGTGGTTTAAAAAAAACAGAAACATTTAAGAAACATCTAAGTTAATTTTACATGATAATCCGTCTAAAGATGAGTTTTTACAGTTTTGATTTTGTCATGTCACTTGCGAGAGGCTATCCATTATGTTGTGTGCTGTATGATTTCATTAATTGGAATTTTATGTTTTTTTATGGAGTAAATATGTTTCAAAGATGGCTAGAATTGTAAAAAAAAAAAAAAAACATTCCTGCGACCACTTTACATATTTCTATTTTTGTTGTTGTTGTGTTTTTGTATTTCTTTGTATTGTGACTAGTGCTCTTTCTCTCTTTCTTTGTCCTCTAATACTCGCCAGCAGTTTTAGAAGTCATTTTTATCATGATCCCGCTGGCATTTACGGAACAGATAATAATCGTGAAGGGGGTGATATTGGTTTTAACATAACATAATGCTCTCGTATAACATTCTGACTGGCTGGTCTAATTGCAATCGTCTCCTAAATTCCATCCAAATAAAAGAAATATGGGTGCCCTGGGATCCCGTTCCTTCTATCAGAAGAAACCAGTTTTCCCTCCCTAGTCCCATATGGCCCATTTCTGTGGGGTATACCTTAGATCAGATGATATGTAGAATCACGAGGGGATACTGATATCGAGCTTATTACAATATCACCTTCCTGGATAAGCCAGATTTAGAACTTTTGGCATATTTCTTTCAGGCATATCCATGATCAAATTTATCTCCTATTTTTTACAAGCTCTTTCTCTTCTTTACGCAGTGACAGAATTTGGTAGGATTTCTCATGCCTACTGTTGTCCCTCGAGGCTGATTACATACGCTGGTTCTCAAAATCCACAAATAGTTGGCTTTGCTTTTGCGGTTTCAAGCTACAGCTATGAAACAGGTTCTTGTGAAAATGTATAATTATCAAAAAATAAAAATCATTACTTTTGAACAATATTGTAATCACTTAATGAAAACATCTATCAACATTCAATTTTATTTACGAAAACAATGAAATTGCAGACTGTTTTTCGTGTGGGATCTGCCTCATCATTTTGACTTCAAACTTCATCTCAGTCATTCCCTGATGATGAAAAAGTGTAAAAGCCCCTTGGGATGTTTTACACAAGAGATCTTTCTCATCATTGCTACTGCTACCAAAATCAGTCTCAATGATCCTTTGATGAGAAGAAAAGTGTAAAAGCCCCTTGATATGTCTTACACATGGTATCTTTCTTACCATCACTACTGCAACCAAAGTCAGTTTAAATGATTATGTTTTGATGAGAAGAAAAGTGTAAAAGCCCCTTGATATGTTTTGCACATGGGATCTTTCTTACCATCACTACTGCTGAAGTCACTCCTCTCACTTGTTGTTGAGCTCACTGTGCTTCTGCCTAAGCTGCTACTTGGACTGTCACTCCCTCTCTAGAAAAATAAGTAAATATTGGTGGATGAGCAATGCAATTACCTATTTGTAATGAGCAATATGTGTTTTGTCACTTGGTTATAACTTCTGATATAAAGACAAACCATGAAAAATCAAGGTCATGAATAAGCCCAAAAATTTCTACATAAGATATGCATATTGGGTATCTTTGTCTTGATTATAACCTTCAAAAAGATATTCAAAGTAAATAAATTTCACATAGATCAATCACTAAAATCTTTAAAAAACACTTTCAAAGCTTTAACTGCATAATCGCTCTTCAAATTGGCATAGCTATTTTTCTTGACATCATCTTAGACTTCAGAATAGTCCCCGCATCGAGTTTTTAGTGTATCATTTATATATTTCAAAGATGTAATTGCCAATTCCACTAACAAGAAGTGACATATTTGAGAAATCATTCATAAATGGATTAATAACCCTGCAATAAAGTAAACATTGTTTGAGATGATACTTCATAACTGTGTTAAGGCCCGTAAACTTTGGTGTATGAAATTCATGCTTGATCCATACTGAAATCAACAGACTGCTACAAAGTTCAAATCTTACTTACGTTTTTTGGGGGAAGAAATGCATTTTAAAAAGGCACTATCCATGGAAAAGTCACATAAACTATCAAGCTTGAACCTAAAATGGTCAGTCATAGCTTTTTTAATAACATGCCATTAGATAGCATACATTTGAAGAGATTACTTCATATGCATGGTTTGAGACGGGGAGACCTAAGACATGCAGGGGTTGGAAGTACTATGGCTGTCACTATGTCAGGCAAACCGTGGCATTTATCAACACAAACTGTATACGCCATATATTTCGCGGAGTCTTAATTTTCGCGAATCTGGACTGTTCGCGATTTTAACACACAAAATTATGAATATGACATGCTCAAGCACATGTACTACTAGTACGAATACTCCACGATCACGAATTTAACCACTCGTAAACTTATCGTGAAACCCTGATTTGCGAAAAATTAGACTCGCAAAATATATGGCGTATACAGTATTATCAACCATAGAGTTGAAGTTCACTGAGACTCAGTATGTAGCTTGTATGACATCATGTAATCCATCACTTGTCAAAGCTTCATATCAATTATCAAAATTCAATTCGGAGAGCTTAATAAGAATTTACAAAGTTGTGCTTTGTGCCAGTTTTACTAAGCAATTACAGTGTCTTTGCAGACTTCCTGAAAGGATTAAGCATTGTTCTAAAAATGTTTAAGCACAGAAAAAATCATAACATTACATCAGTTAATAAAAATAATGAGTTATTGTAGATACATTTTGGATGAATGACCACACAGTTTTCCCCACAAATATCAAGTACTCTGTGCTGGGGAAAATAAGGTCAAGATTTACTGTTAAGTTAAACATATGGCAAAGAGCAACTTGTATTCATAGATACATCAAAATACAAATCATGATAAATCTAAAACTTTTAAAGTATGCAGATTAGAATTAAGAGAGACATTGTTTACAGTGGATTCAAGAATTGACTTTAACCTGGATCTATGTAGAATCATTACTGTGCTGTTTGTATTTAAAATTACTATCAGCTTCATCATGGTTACTTTCTTAATCTGTAACACATACAAATGTGTTAAGTTCATCAATCATTTCAAATGTTTTTTTTTTACCTGTAAATCTTTAAATTGAACATAGCAGCTGAATGGGACACAGATCTGTGCCACAAATGAATTCACATTTTTACATCTGCTGTAGTTACAATTGTGTTTTATCCAATTATTCTACTCTTTTGTAGCATGCATGGGTTCCATGCAATGGTAGTGAAACTAACAGACATGATCATTCACCCCTGCATTCGCCTACATCTACTCCAGGGTCATGTTGCATATATATTTTCAACTATTTTACCTTACCTTCAAAGGTAACTACCATTGTAACAGGTGCAATAATGAGAGCTCATCAGCTGTTGTTATGGAAGTTACCATTAATGGTAAGTTGCAATAATTGAAAACCTAGATGCAACATGGTACTGCTTTTTTTTACTGACAGCTGCTTGACCAAGGCATGATTGTAAGAACCATTATGTCAAGGGAGTAAGGAAGTGGGGGAGGGGGAGGGGGAGGGAGGCAAGGGTTAGGGTGATAGGATCAAGTTTAATGCTTAAAGATTTGATATAAAGTTTTGAATGGTAAGGGATTAAGTTTGAAGTCTCTGCTGCAGCTCTGACTTAGGTCACAATGATTCAATCTAACAGTGTGCATTGTGGACCCATTGAACTAAGACATAACTGGAAAGAGAAGAACTAGTATACAGGCAGTCATTAGTTTGTTAGTATTGGAAGACGGAGATGAAATCCACACCATGGTCCTTCGGGGCAGATCAATGCAAGCTCCGGTTCCAGTCCTGGCAAGAAGAACCATCATGTCGTGACAATCGCTAGATTAGTGGGTTAGAGCATTCCTTAGTCAAACCACATTCACAGGGTCATGCCAAGAAGCCAAGGAGCCATAGCAGTTTCATGCAAAGTTGGAGCCATCTGGTTGCCGAGGCAACTCTCACCTCGTTGCCGGACAGGGACCCATCGGAGGACGAGGTGACCGGGGAGGGGGTGGACCAGGGGTTGGAACCCCGAGATGAATACGCCACCACGGGCGACCGGGTAAACTTCCGGAGAAGCCGCGGGCTACGGCTGCTGATCATCACCTTCAGCGACTTCTTGGGCGTCTGTCGCCGTTTGAGCGACGGGAATTCAAACGCCATCGCAGGGCGGTCAACACCGCAGTCGGAGGCGGAGGAGGAGGGCGGGGTAGTGTAGGGGAAGGGTTGGGTGGCAACGGTGGGATCGAAAACGAAAAGCTGAAGCAAATAAGTGTTTAATTACTCACACAGGCTGTTTGTGGTTCTGGATCACACAATGTTTGCAGTGCACAACACTACTCCACACAACACAAATCCCATTGTCAAGTAGCAATCAGAATTCTCCATTTGTAACAGTTTGATCATCACATTTGGTGTCAAAGTCTCTCACCAGCTTGATATATGCTGTGTACTATTCAAACTCTAGAGAAAGTATGAGAAATACAAGAAAACACCCGATACAGAATATATCTTTACATCTGGCTTTCCCTTTAAATTCACAGAAGAAATGCAATACACTGTAGACGCATATCTCAAAAATGGAAAGTGTTATATCCTGCCATGGTGATTAATATAAACAATTTGTTCACACGATTCTGATTGGTCCACAAAATAAAACATGGATCACATGATGCCCTCAGACATGAATATCTTAAACATTCCACAGAGTGTAACCAAGGTGTACCTTACTCCAAACAGACTCTTATACCACGTTGCTCAGGTGGCAGTTCTCGGTATGATTCCACGACAAATCAATGTTGCCGCCTGTATGAAGACAGTGCATGGCTTTCCTTAAATACAACGCTCTGACACAAGCGCAGCAAACATCACGACACTCTGTTTACCCTTGTCACTTCCCTTGCCACGGCGATCAAGACATATCCAGGACCCTACTGAAGCAAAGCCGGTGTTTGCGGCAAGCAACAGCGAGACGCAACGGTGATAGGGCAGGCAGGCAGGAAGTGGTTCCAGCATGTACTTTTCTTACTAATCCACGAGGGGGCAGTAAGGGGAAGACGGAGCTATTGACCTTCAGATCAAGATGTTATGGTAACCAGAAATCACACGCACAGTATGGGTGCAAGAATAACACCTCTGTGTACGTACAGAGAGCACAGAACCCCACATACTGACATCAAATCGGTCTGCTCCAATCGGAGTACCGGTATGTATGCACATTTGATAATCTGGATTTCAATCTCACACTACACTGCTGCAGACTGTTGGTTATCTTTGCAGTACGTAACTGATACACGTTTCTGTAACAAATCATGTATCACGCGACACTATCGTTGAGCTAAACTCTTGGTGCACCCATTTTGGCAAAGGGAGAAATAGAGAGGGAGGTGTTGATTGTAAACAGGCGAGGTTAAGCACTGGTTTCCATGGTGATATCATTAAGCAAACTCTCTTTGAGAACCACTAGCTGAGAAAGAGTATATTTCATTTCATTCCAGCTGCTATCAGACAGATTTTCAGATATACACTCCTTCAGTAACATGGACATTCAATGTTCACTGCTGATACTATACTTCTCAACATGTCTTAGGACATCGCCAGGGAAACCACGTCCTTGTGTTCCACCTCAGATGACAGAGCGACGTCTTCATCTATCCCGTCAAATCATCCCAGTGATCAGTACAATCGTTACAATCACTCCAGCTGCTGTCAATAAAACAATCGCACTTGCGCTCCTTCAAAAACATGGATGTTGACTATCAATCCTTCATAAAAATCTCTTGAAAAATGCTGTCACAAAACCATGTTCCACATTAAATAACAGCAATACATCATACTCTACCCCAAGAACTTATTCCAATGCTCAAAATAAGTTACTTTTATTCCATATACTGTCAAAAATATCAGACATTCACTATTTGGATAACATAGATGTTGAACGTTCTCGATCAATCCTTCATAACAAGTCTCGCAGAAAGTCTGTTCCATTTACTGTCAAAAAGTCTGTTCCATTTACTGTCAAAAAGATAACGAAACTTTACTCTTTAAACTATACTCTTTCTATAATATGGATGATGATTGTTCGCGGTCAATCCTTGATAACATGTCTCGCAGAAAGCCTGTCGTAAAAACCGTGTCCTTGCATTCCACATCAAATGACAGCTTCCCGTCGCACTCTATCCCAACAAATCAATGCGATAATCAATGCCAGTTGCAAGAATGGAGACAAGAAAAGCACAGGGGGTGACAAGATCCCAGGAGACTTGTAGGGGAAAGGTAACTGTGACCAAGCGCACACTTAGAGAGTGTTGACTGCGCATCACACACACACAAACTTGGCTGCTTCCCTGCCTTCTAGGCAGATGTAAGAAAGGGGGCTGTGACATCATCACCGCCTGCCAAGAACAATGATGATTCTGCTGATAAAAGTGCTAGCCATCTGTCTCCTAACCCTAAAAAGTGCCCCCGAAAAGAAAAGTGCCAAGCCTATGTACAGGCATCCACATGCACAGTGCACTCTGTATAAGATAGCGACTTATCTTTTCTTACCTACACGTCACACATATAACAGCATGATATTGTACATTTTAGGCAGTGGAATTTATCATACAAATAGTGTAACCCTTTGTATGCTACATCGAGGTGCTTGTATTAGGTTTTGTGTGTGTTCCTTAGGATAAAATGCATCAATGGTGTATAAAGTGTTAAAGTGACAGGGAAAACTTGTCTCAATGAGCAATTTATGTGAGAAGGGCTGCATAGACACCTATGTCTGTAAACGTATGTTGGAACCCTAACAACGTTGGTCATTTTAAATACCATAGGTTGGAATATTTTACTGTTGCTTGATGAGGATATATCAAACCATAAAGTGTGTTTTATACTAGAACAATACATTTCACAATAGTTTTATTGTTTCAATGATATCATTTACACATCAATTGATACTATGCGTACAAAGGTGAATGATGGAGAGACATTGCATAATTTTCGGATGATTCAACGCCTCTGCTATCTTAAATCTACTCACATAATGATTCATATCATAAATCTACATACGGAAATACATACTGGGCTTAGAAGAGTCTTTTACGTCAGAAAATTAATAGCATTTATCTGAATATGATCTTGCTTTAATAAAGAAATTCTTCTCTGAACGTCTGTCCATACCAGCCAAAAGATAAGATTGGCTAAGCAGTGTCTTGGCAGGTCAAACACCAGATATGACTTGGCTGGGTAACCTTCAGCAGAAAAGGGGGTCATTTTGAGTAAAAAGAAGGTCTGCTTCTTCCTTCCGGCACACTTTAAAGACAGCCTGTCCCTTTTTCAGATAACCACAAAACCATCAAAACATTGGCAAAACATATAGAGAAGTGTTAGCAAGCTGTATATTCATAATTTGAAACTGGTACGTAGTGTAAAATTCAAATAATGCACGTAAACAACGTCTGATTTATAGTCTTTACCTCAGGCTCTTAGCAGTTTGTGTTGACATATCTGCTTTATTGATTACTCTGTTTATCAAATTATAAAACGCATCATGAAAAAAAATTGTTCTATGGAAGGAATCATCTCTAAAGTTTGGTAATTACTCATAAAATTAGGATTTCACACATGCATAATAACCACATAGATACTGTAACAAAGACTAATACTTTTTTCGTAGTACGAAAGAAGTCGGTTTGAAATTTAACGGCTGAAATTTTTACATATACAGAAAGCTTCAACATGCTATATTCTTAGAAATGGTTTTGAATCACACTTTCTTCAATTTACGATTGTGATAGACGATTTCAAATTTTAAGCCTGCAAAAGGGACGGACAATCTTTAACTCCTACCATGTCAGATGAAAGACTGGTGAATATGTTTGTGTGTGCTTTAGTGGAGCAACGATGCAACAGAAGCTAAGTACAGGTGTATCCTGCTCTCTACTGAGCTCTCGCATATGTGGGCTGGATTTTGCACTCAGATTGTAAGCAGCAAAAGATGTAGTACTAGTGCAAAACATGACATGATAAGACGCCCAGATAACGATTATTTATGGAGAATTGATGTCGAGATATCCATCTTTTCCATCCTACCTTATTTCAAACAGATGTGTAATGTAAATTCATGCAACGATGGATCGGAATAGCCCTACACCCTATCCACAGCTTGATCATCCCCGTAAATCATCTTTACAAGAAGAGTATAGAGGGACCCGCACAGCATAAAAGCAATTCTATTTCTGTTTATCTTACCACGCAATCTCAAAACTTAATGTGTCTGCAGAAAAGGAACAATAAATATTTTGGAGGGTATCCATGAAACTCTCCCGAGAAAGAGAATCTCTTCGAAACTTTCTTCATAATCAACAGGTGCAGTACATTTATTTTGGGCAATTGTAATATATGTTTACCCATATGGAAGTTTACTGACTCGACGGCTCCGGTGGGCATAATCGGGTAATTCCTGATCCAGAGAGAGAGAGCAAGCACTTGCAATTCTTACGAGCTATTTCTATTTCAGATGACGTTGTTGTGGCTAAGCCCTTTTGGGGACCACTTCTCTTGAAGTCAGGACGTGGTATTAAACAGGGGAAGCGATATTACATCATGTGGTATCCATGACGGGATCGCAGCAAACACGTGACAAACTTGACAGGCCTTTCAGTGTAGTTTCTGATCAATGTTCCTTTTGACAAGCGTGAGAGGAAGGGGGAGGGGGGTGGGCTATGAAATTGCGCAATGTATCAGCACTTCCTGAAAGCTTTCTGGCTAGTGCATCGTGGGTCGCATTGCACGACACACACGCACACAGGAAGTACCGAGGAGGGAACTAATGAGATACCAAATATGACACACATTCAGGGCAACTTCCTAGTAACTGACATTTAATGATAGAGCACAGTATAGAGTCATTTCCCAATCACATCTTTGTTGTGCATGGACTATTTTAGTCTACTTTGATCATTATAACCTTAACCAATAAGCATTAATCCAGACAATCTTATTGAATATTGATACAAAGAAAGATAAATATATACTCATGTGCTTGTTATGTGTCTTTTTTAGGAGTAATAGTATACACAACATGAACTCAATATATGTCAAGTATATACTGTAAAAATTAAGTAAGAAAGTTGAGAAAATGAAAACAGACATGCAATGAATTGTGCCAGATTGCGGTAACCCCAAATCATTTAGTTTCAAAATATAATAACAACTTCTCCCCCCCTCCCCTAATAATAAATAGTGAATAATAAAAAATAATAATTGTTATAAAAAAAAAAAGTAAATAATGAAACTTGTGTGTTCTCTCAAAATATTTGTTTAAGATTTTCATGAAAATAAAAATGTATAGTCTCCTCAAATCTTATATCACATCAAATGAAACAAAAAATATTTCTCTTCTAAATGGAATTATTAGCCATAATACAACGGGATCGTTGCCTACCATGTACATAGCAGAAAGCGATACTCCAGACATCAAAGTCTCGCCAACAACTTCCTATTTGATCCGACATAACATAATACTGTTGGTGACTGAGCACAGATGACTCCATTGAATGTACGGTATAGAACCAATCACCCATTCTTTTTCTGGATTTAAATTAAAGATTTAGGCAAGAGCTGGTGTCTTGCAACCTCCTCTACCCATTCCTTTAATATTAATGTGAGTTTTACATTATGTAGTGGTTAAATCTAATTATTAAATTGTTATGATTGCCTATGTAATGTAGGTTGTGTGATGTTCCTAGGGCCGCCAGGGAGAACAGTAATATGCTCACTTGACGGGGCTACCATGGTAAAAATAGACAAAATATGTAAATTAATCAATTAATTAATCAATTAAACAATTAATAAACTCAAGTGAACTACAGCGTCTGAGAAAGTAAACAGCTCCCTCTACCTTAAGCCATATTGGACAGGAGGATATGCGGATTTGACCTCTTCATGCCCCCTTGAGGCACTTTTGCGCTGGAAAAAAAAAATCCCATTGGGCAGTACTAAGTCTGACAGAAAGGGGGTTATGCTACACAAAATAGAATGTTCTGTGACCATAACATTGTCAGATCTTCAAAAGTGATCTCTCATTTGGACGGTAGTAAACATGAACACAATCAATTTTACTGCTTGTGTGCCACTGGAATGATCTGAGCAACAGCGACTTCTTAGGCTAGATAATTTTGAAGTGTGGAAAAATTGGCACAACGACCAATTAACCAATATTTGTCAAACGGACACAGGAAGCACAACGAACTCAAACACTGCATGTATTTTTAGGCATCCGTACCTGCCGACAGAAATCTCTTTTGCCCATGACCTCGTTCTTAATTAGGACAAAAAACAGAAGGGGACGATTCCTTTTCATCACCAATAAGCCGTGTTCAACAAACTTTAACACTACAAATATTGATAGAATCCTGTTCTTGTTGACAGCATGAATTCCACTTTATATATCCTCCTTCTTTCTACCATGAAAGAGAGCCGGAAAAATGACTGGCATCCCCCTTTAGTAATCCAAGACCAGGAAAGATACATCATGAGCAAAAACATAAGGAACTTTTGTCATAAATCTCCTGATAGCATGAGAGTATATAACAGATGAAATGGATGCATATTCATACTACAAGTTCTGTACTAACTAAACCAAAACAGATGAAATGGGAGATTGAAAGTATAACGAGAAAGATACATACATACAAAATTATATACACCACATATATATGTTTGTATGATATATATATATATACACATGTATACACACATATGTTTATATTTTATCTATATACACATGTATACATACAGACAGACAGACAGACATACATACATACAGGAAATATCTACATAGACAAATAATGACAAAATAAATGACTGAATAATTATGGTAAATTACCTGATGTAAATATGGAGGCATTTGTCCACTTTCTTCTGGAACTCTCGTCAACGTTGCCTGCGTCTACAGAAATAAGATCATGTGACTTAATATTTAGACATGAATGGCAAAATCAGGATAGCAAACTGGAATGAGTAAGGTTAGAATATTCGAATAATGATGAGAGTATTTATCAAAATCAATATTAATGCCTTTGAATGTGAAAACACATCATCAAGTTTCTTGGAATTATCCCTACTTCTATGTCCCTCTCATAGCCTCATTGCCTTCCTCCCCCTTCCTCCCACTCCTCTTTCCCCCATCTCCATCTCCCTCCCCTTCTTTCCTGTCTCTCCCTCCCCTTCTTCCCTCTCCCTCCCTCCCCTTCTTCCCTCTCCCTCCCTCTCCTTACTCTCTCTCCCTTCCTTCCTCCCCGTTCCCCCCTCTCCTCTTTCTCCATCTCCCTACCCCTTCTTTCCTCCCCTTCCTCCATCTCCCTCCATCTCCCTCCCCCTCCCTCCCCTACCCCTCCCTTCCCCTCACCCCCTCCCTTCCCCTCACCCCCTCCCTCCCCCTCCATTCCTCCCTCTCCCTTTCCTTCCCCCTCTCCCACCCCTTCCCACTATCCCTCCCCTTCCTTCCTTCCTTCCTCTACCCCCCTTCCTCCCTTTCCCTCCCTCCCCCCTCCTCTCCTCCTTATCCCTCCCTTGCCCACCTCTCCCTCGTCTTCCACCACCTTCCTCTCCTTCATCCCTCTCCTTCTTTCCCCTTCCCTCCATCCCTATCCCACTTAATCACTACCCCAACTCTTTATAGTGACTTGCAGCGTGATCACACGAACCTGTAAGTGCTTTCAGAGAAAGAAAAAACAAATCTCTCTCTCTTTATAAATGTTGCAAGGAGACCCAATTGGCAGGTTATCAACTACATGTCATGCCCCTGACTTCAGGGTAAACATGCGCACTGCAATGAAGGGTCATGGGTAAGACTGGTAGTGATTACAAGATGTGGATCCATCATGCAGTCATCATGGCTCCCGGGTTGCGTTCATGTGACACTTTTTTGCCCTAGAATCAGGAGTAGAATTATGATTCAAAGCGTGTTTCTGCAGTATCACGATTGCGTTCAGACGAAATTGAATATAAACGTGATTCAAGACGCAAACGTGAAACGCGGAAAAGGGGACATTTGGAAACACATTTCTGCAGAATCACGTTCCAAAAAGGTCGCGTGAACGCAACCGCATTTTGAATCATGATTCTATGACATCATTGTGTTGGCCTACTTCCGGTGCTATTCAAGCAGCCAAGGTAGAAGTCAGAAAACACTAACGTAAAAGCTGACCTACACTTCCTGGGTCAAACTGCGCACTGCGATGCGCACTGGATCGGCCCATATCTGAGTTAACGTGATTGGAGAGAAGGTCGTCTGAATGCTGATTCTGTCTTTATCGTGATTCATGTTTGCGTTTTGAATCATGATTAGAATCATGATTCTGGCGTTGGTCGCATGAACGCAACCCCAGTCTTGTTTGATTTTCAACAAAACTTTCTTTCTGAGATCATTCCTCAACGTGATCCAGAAATCAAACAGGGATGGGATTGATGGTGACAGCACAACTGCCATGATTATGGGCCGGGTAAATCATTACCTTTCTCACAATTGTATATTTGTTTTTGGTCATGTGGTTTATAAATATCAATAAGGAAAACCTACTCCAATTAATGTGATGCAAAACCACAGAATGAAAACATACCATATCAACAAATAAAGTGACCAAATGTATGTACACATTATTAATGTCAGACCAGAGCATTAACACACAGACAGGTACAAGTAAAAGTATGCACATCATCATTGTATTTCTAGGGCATCAATTTGTTGTGCGTGGCAGGATGAAGGTTGTGGTGGAATGCGATTGAGTGTGTGAACAATGATACACATGTGATACAACTTAAAAACCATGGTGGAATGACACACTGTGTGTTGGTGCAAAGTGTGGATGTTTCTTAAAGAAAAGTCCACTCTGAAGTTAAGTTGTTTGTTAATTAAAGCAGAAAAAAATGAAACAAATTGGTGAGGTTTGACAAAATTACATCCAGAGATAACAGAGTTATGAACTTTCATTCTAGTCTGCCAAAAGTTGTGCACTAAATTTTTTTGAAAATTTCAATTTTTTCAAAAGGATTAATTAAGCACTGAACGTGTGCATTTGTTATCTCAATATACACATGTTTTTGCTCATAAAACTTTACAAAAAAAATTTTATTCTATCATTAAAACAAAGAAAAAGGGAAATTCATGGAAACATACAGCACAAAAAAAATGTGGGAGAGAAGCTCGCATGTGACGTGACAAAATCAACAAGCAAAACTTTCTCAATTTTTTTCCAAACGTTCACTAATATGATGCTATAATCAAAACCAATGAACTTCAGGGTGGATTTTCCCTTAATAAATCTCTGCCAGCTAAATCCCAAATATTTCTTCACTTTGTTTGTTATGTGGCAACCACAGCATTTATGTTTCAAACATAACATGTTGATATCCATTAAAACTTATTATTTATTTCCACATCCATGCAGGCGAAGCAGAAATTATTCCACATTATGAAATTATCAAACACATATCGAACTTCCAAATTTAAATTTCTTCTCAACATATTCATCAAGATTCCTATCTAGTTTTCATGGCAACGGGTAACAGATACAATTTGTAAACTCATCAGAGTTGTCCTCTGGTATGTAATTACATCTCAGTTTACATTCCCGTTTAATATGAGACGACTTCTCAAATCAAACAGAATAGGTCAGAGAAGTACATTAGGCATTGGCCTAGCTCCTAGGCTGGCAGACTTTTTTTTAAAAATCCAAATCCGACAATCACAGGTAAAGTTTAGAGAACAAACGGGTCTTGCTGAAAGAGACTAATTGCTCTCCAGTGCTACTCCGGCTACCTCAGGTAGAATAATAATAGTCTGATATTACTAGACCCATATGTGCCTGTGTTAGTTTAGGGGGGAAATACATGTACCCGAGAGTCTGTAAGCAAAGTTAACTTGGGTGGGGTGATATGGTAACCCAGACTCTGTTTGGCCGAGACCGCAATCAACCAATTAAGGAGCGAGCAGTGAGGGTGTTCCAATCGGAAGTGCAGGGGTTTGGAGGGGGAAGAAAACGTGGAGCGGAAAAAGGACGTTAGACATGTCATGAGATCAGTTGAAATCATCAGTTGAGAACCAGAAGGGCTTAACTGCAATTATGGTTAGACAGTGACTTGAGACCTTTCGTTGCAGGTGTATTTCTAGGGCATAATTGCTAGAATAGCAAAGGCAAAGTTTAAGGTTCTATAGTGGAAGAGGATCAAGGAACTCATAGTTGAACCGATCTGCTGAAACCATATTTTCCATTCTTGCTTGCTGTTCAAATCACTTGAAGGAAGAAATCACAAAATTTAAAACCTGACGAAATCAAATAAGACACGATCTGTAATGGTGGCAGAACGGCACTGATGACCTGTAACCTTGACTAGTAATATCCATTGTTTAAAAGGTATGCACTATTGATTTTGTGTTAAGGTATTTTCATGAATTGGGGGACCTAACCAATAATTTGATGTGGTAATTCACATCCATATTTGCAATCACACACAGATCTACAGTGTGTGTGATGGATTCTTCATACATTCATAAGTTGTCAGTTTTGTGAGTGAATAACGCAGTTTCCGAATTGAACACGGGTATAAAAAAAAAAATGCATATTGTCTTTAAAGTGTTTATTTACTTTACATTTCACCAAAGTTTGATTTCAGTGAAAAGACAAATAAATGAGTTTGCTCCTCACAAAACCATCTGTAATTTTTTCCTGTTCCATCTCTCTCTGTAAAGCATAAATTATGCTCTGTACAAAACTTCCACAGAATAATCATTTTTTCAACAACTCTTGTATTACAGCCTTCTGATTCTTCAACCGGCGGGAAACGTAAATTCAATAAGAAAAAAAAACAGATAGGGCATGCAAGCGATAAAAAGTAGCTTCCAAGGAAAGATATATACATGCTCGTTAAAGGAAATTGCCTAATTGACGGCACGTCTTTAGTAATTAACCCTACTTAATTTTGTTCCGGGTGACATAGGATCTCCTCAGTGACGTTTTCTTGGAATTTATCTAAAAATTGCCAGTTCTTGGCATAGACAATATGGGAGGTTCTTTTATTGAAGTAATAGTGACAGCATATAATTCCAGGAAAGATGTTTATAAGCAAAGCGTCTCGAACTGAATAAAACTTAATTGATGGCTGTATGGATTACTATTTCACAATGTGTAAAACATGAAACAAAATAAAAATGTCTTTGAGAATGGGCTACTTCTGAAGCCTTAACACCCTGAAACATGAAGCATGGTATTTATCATATCCTATAAGAAACAAACAGCTTTCACAAGGGATTTTTGTTACCCATCGAGTTCCTTTTTCGCATTATTTAAATAAGTGAAATCATCCAAAATCCTCACTGTATTGTAAGCCCATCCATAAGCCATCAAACAAAGCAAAATTTGAATTGATTTCACATGTATCTAAGCCAAGCCCCTCAAAATTTGATCCCCGTGTTAGCTAAGTAGTAAACACTGTTAACTCTTTATATGCCATTAATAAATTTTTGGACAAGTAATACACACAAAACCCATGGAGTATCAGTTAATCTGGCACACCATGGGTTAAACTCAGTGTGTCCTTCATTCAGAATTTTTCTCAATTTTTCTCATGGTTAATAGGAGGGTTGAAGTAGTTGTTAATCTGCTTTAATTCCCTCAGGATTATCCATTGAGGGATTTCAGAAAGTAGACAACGGTGGGTGAGGATAGGTGCTAGAGGGAGTGCAAGTTATTGAATCAAAGAGAGAGAGGGGAAAGGAAATAGAGAGAGAGAGAAGAGAAAGAAAGGAAGAGAAAGAAGAGAGAGAGAGAGACAGAGTTACAAAGAGAGAGACATACAGACAGACAGACAGACAGACAGAGTGATTACCTGTGCATATGGATGTGCAGGAGGGGGTAGGTCGGAGGAATGGGCGTTCCAGAAATCAATTGGTCCAACCCCACTTACCGACACCGACCCCGAGGGCGTGGTGGCGTCTGTGGTCGAGTCGTCATCGCCAACGATGTCCTCCTCGTTAGTCTCATCGCTAGACTGGGCATCAATATTTGCCACCACGGTGCTGTTTGAGACCTCCATTGCCGATTCGTTTGTCTGTTTGCCTTCAACGAGACGCGAGTCTGTACTTAGTCTTTTCGCTTTGCCGTCGTTGCCATCGTCAGCGGATAAGTTTTTCATGATCACGCCCTCTGCTAGGGCGTCTTCCCGCGCTAGCCGCGGCTTCTCGCCATTCACCTTGCCCAGCGGGAGCGAGAGGTCTGGCTGGCTGCTCCCATCCCCGTCCTCATCCCGCTCCTGAGGGCTCTCCAGGCGCTGTGAAGTCCTCGACGGTGAGGGAGATGGAGACCTGATCAACGAGGACGAGGAGGAGGACGATATCGCCAACCTGGTATCCTCAATGTCCACTTCTACCATATGCTTCTGGGTCAGCCTCTCGTCCTCCCGCCTCTTCATCTCCTTGTAGATGCGGTCCGAATAGTAAGGGGGCGGGGTCTCGTCGGTAGGCGTGTCGTAGTCATGGACGTTGGGGAAAGCAGGCACGGAATTACCTGGATGGAGAATCAGCAAGTTAAAGGGTCAACTTGGTATGAATATTTAACTTATTAATTTTTATCATTATGGTATAAATCAATATGTGTGTACATGGGACTAGATTGAAAGCAAGCATCATGGAATATTTTCGACCTATGTAATTAAATGTATTGCCGTGATAATATGAAGACCATTTCAATCCCATTCCATTGCCCACCCCCCCCCCCCTCCTCACCTCCTGCCCCATCCCCACCCTTCGCTCCCACACCTTTTGAAGAGTGATCAGCTCGTACATACATACATACATACATACATACAGATTTGTGCACATGGAAGCTACAGTGGAGCCAAACAAAACTTTCAAAATATTTAACTTGTGCATTGCATGAATGTGTGTATGGTCTTGCTTTGATCACAATCAGATAAAATATGTATCTAGTTTGTGCATTGCATGAATATGTATGGTCTTGCTTTGATCTAGATCAGACAATACCTAGTTTGTGCATTGCATGAATGTGTATGGTCTTGCTTTGATCTAGATCAGACAGTATCTAGTTTGTGCACTGCATGAATGTGTATGGTCTTGCTTTGATCTTGATCAGACAAGTTTTAGTTGGGCTCCATTGTACCTCTAGGTGTCCTATGCGCAAACGAATAAAAACCAATCAAAATCCACTTCACACTGTTCCTAATGACAGCATGACTTCTGACCAAAGAAAATCTTCAATAAAAATCATTTAAGGTATAGGAACAAGATACCTCATGCTCATTTTAAGTAAGGTAACTTAAGCTGAAAAAATCAAGTTATAGGCAGAGGATACCCTATGCTTCATTTTATTTTTAAGTGAGGTCATTGATACTATGTCAACATATGCCTTCCCATTGTCTATTGGGGCAGCTAGCAGCCAAGTCCTCGAACAACTGCCATTTACTATCATCAAAAGAGAGCCACAGATAAAGCCTGTATCAAGACCAGAGGCCACGTGGGTCATCCTTCGAACAACCGCTGCCCACTCTCAATTCCACTCAGCATTACGGTCCACAAGAGACATTTTAAGGAAAAGACAATGAGTTTGCGTGGTTAATATATAGCGTTAATAACAAAGCATTGAGTTAAATTTTCATAAAATGCAATGTGAGTTGAACGTGGGGCGAAAATATGACATAGTGTTCAACATAGCAAACTGTATTAGTGAGTTAAATAATTATGAATACTTTTTTATGTTTATTTAGTCTTGAGGCATTAACAATCAGGAAAATGGCAGAAGAAGAAGAAGACGGGGCAGATAAGAAGGGAAAGGAAGAAGTACGAAGAGGAAGAGCAAAAGAAAAGAAGAAGAAGAAGAAGAAGAAGAAGAAGAAGAAGAAGAAGAAGAAGAAGAAGAAGAAGAAGAAGAAGAAGAAGAAGGAGAAGAAGGAGAAGAAGAAGAAGAAAAGAAGAAGAAGAACAAGAAGAAGAACAAGAAGAACAAGAAGAAGAAGAAAAAGAAGAAATAGTAGAAGAAGGAGGAGAAGGAGAAGGAGAAGGAGAACAAGAACAAGAACAAATACAAGCATTAGAGAGGATATATAAGAAGAGGTGGGAAAAACAACAACATAATGAAACATTTTTACATTTAAGAAACATACGGAGAGAAGGGGATAAAAGAGGACACATCAGAGAAGAAAAAGAAAGGAAAGCTGAAGGACAAAAATGAAACCAAGAAAGGAAATTGATGTAAAGAAAAGGAAAACACTGGGAAAGTCTGAGCTAATGAAAATAGAAAGAATAGGAAATAAGGTGATGAGAACAGAACAGAAAAGATAAGGAACAACAAAAACCCAGTGAAATGCTAACAATCCATGACAGGAAACAAAATAATGAGGCTCACTTACTTGCAATGCAGGGTATATGTTGAGTGCAAGAATTGATATCTCAGGCAGCATGCGAGCAAGAGCTCTTTAAATCCTGAAACATTAGGTCTAGAACTATGGATACAATACCTTTAGCTTGTCTGTCTTTGTCTATTCGCTTCCTCTCACCTGTGTATCGCTGCAGTATGGACAAATAAAGAGAGAAAAATGGTAGAGTAATGAAATGAAGATCTATATGACGACAAAGCAGTTTGGGAAGAAAACAACAGCATCATATTTATCATGATCAAATATTCAGACATTTAACATCACAGCTAGCAACAATAGGATGAAAATGAATAACTTTTGTTGGTATCGCTGGTAGATGATCATGTTTTGTACTACTCTCTGTATAATTTTATAAGATTTACAGTTAGACAACCACAAATGTAGGATATTTGCATGTTTCTGTTATATGTGAAGCGGTATCACACAGTGTTACCATGGCATACATGGTGTGTGCACCATCTCCACTCCAGAAAGGACATTTCCAGCCAAACCATGTTTGAGGTGTCTCAGCAAAAATTAATTCCATCAATTTGAACCAGCAACCTTCATGATTAGCAATTCAATTCTGAACCACAAGACCATAACCTATCTCCACAGCTCTGAGCATCAAACCCAGCTAGTACCCAACTCCTGTCTCGATTTAATGTAGCTCTTAAGGATTTTTGGTGTATAACTGGTGAAAAATTCCACTTAAGGCATATAAAAAAGTTCATATGTTCATTACAAATATTTGATTACCTTTCCCAGTACCGGTAAGTAGATATCATTAAAATGGTAATAGAAATGGGGAATGCAAGTATCTTACCACGATTTCAAAGTTAACAAACTAGCACAAAATAATATCCATATCATGTGATTTCTTGCAAAACAAGGAAATACCACAGCAGGGACACATTAGAAGACAGTAGGCCTACTGTTCTCTCTTTGCTCTACATATATTTCCACATGTGGTTTGTGAAGATTGATAAGTTTCAAACAAGGAAATACCACAATGGTGAAACATCAGAAAAAAATACCCTTCCCTCGTCCGCAACACACTTATTCCCACATGTGGTTTGGAAAGAGTACCTATCGGTGATAGCTCCGAATTTCCCCCAAAAAATTTGTGGTTCTATGCATGTGTTTTCAGAATCTGCCTGGTTTTGATTTCCCAACACAATGTCAATAGGGCCAGCTGTAGTCTGTTGGATCTTTGTTCGAGCTTTGTACAGGGTGAGAATCACAACAAATCAGATGCTATGACACCATTCCATTGTACAGCAGAGAGGGACAGCCCCATTCATCATGGACTAAAATTAGAATGCTCTCACGCAAAAAAAGAGAGAGGATGAAATGGTATTCATCCAAAAGCAAAGGAATATCATATGTAAATATCAATGGTACTAAATGTTAGATGCGACTTTAACACTTTACGTACTGCTGATGCAAAAAGAGAGAGGAAGAAATGGTATTTATCTAAAACTAACCAAAGATGAAGGAATATTACACATAAATATCAATGGTACTAAATGTTAGATGTGACTTTCTCACTTTATACCCAACTAATGCATTTTGGCATATTGCTACACACAAAACCCATAGAGCTGATAATAATCTAGCACATACAGGGTAAATTAACACAATGAACCAACTATCATTGGGTACGTTGACAGGATAATAACAAATTGAATTATTTTTTAATTTGATGGATTATCCAGAAGTAGTAGAAAACGGCACTGCCATAAAAATTGAAGATGAGCACTGTTGGCGCATTAAAATCAATTTTGTAAATGTAAGAAAATATCAATACTCATAGGAGTACTATAAATAGGTTACTATAAATTTTATAGTAACCAATTTAATTGCTGTAATATATCAAATAGCACAAGATTCAGACCATACTTCTGCATGTTATCAGAGTAGGTTAATGAGGGCCTTAACCCCAAGCAGACCAACACAGTCCCATGCTACGGGTTTACATGTACTGCTCCGACCACAATGTGAGAGTAGCTCATTTACTGAGCCAACTAAGATACTGAATAGTGGGTTTGTAGCCACCATCAAGGAGGCGTTTGGATCGATGTTGGATGCGGGAAGACTGGCTGGAGACGGAGTGCACTTCCAAAATGCTGTAAGAGCTGCAACGCTCCCACCTCGGTAGGCGAGCGGAAGAAGGAGAAGAGGAAAGAAGATATGATCACATGACTAGCTTTTCAAACCTGCGCTGCTGACAACAAACTTTACCTGGTCGCGTGAAGCGCCCCCGTTGGGTACGTAGGCTCCTATCGTCATAGACCCCTGAATCCGCTTCTTCTCCCGCTCCTTCTCATGCACCTGTAGAAAAAAAAATGGATGGGGAATAAAAAAAAATTAATTTCACGTTTAGCAAACATCTCCGCCTGTTCCATATCCTACAATGAAGGCCTGTCTACAGTAACATGGCGCATGAACACACACAATACGACCCCTTACTCAATTTTCAGAAAAAGTTGCATGTATCTCAAAACTTCCTTACCCCACCATTCCCAAAATATGTATATTTTTCCAGCTTGTAACATCAGTGTTACTGGTGCAAAGTGGAATCTCAAAAAACAGTGACTACCTCCCATTTTATATATTTTGGGGTAGAAGTTGTTACAGTATAAGCACACATAGACATCTAAAATTGGCCGTTCCGAAAGAGTAAATATGACATAATCAAATAATTATTTTTGAAAGTTCCTGTTTCGGACAAAGTCATAAATCTTTTGGTTACCCAAAACTACTGCACACAAGTTTCAGCAGTGCAGATGGGCATGTGACAATGTAATTTCACAGTTGTCAACACTTGACGCTCTCTCTATCTGTGCAATGATGAAGTTAAAGCTTGCTAGCTACATGTAGCTGCACCCCACGAGAGAAAGAGAGAGAGGGAAAGAAAAAAATGCTGCTTCATCTATGATGCTATGACTTCACAAATATCTATGGAAACGACCCCTTTTTTTCTCATTTATACAGCAGCTGTCAGAGCAACGCAGATGTCTTGAGAAACACACAGCCTGTTAAGCAGTTTAAAGCAGCGTTTTTCAAGCTCACTTCTGTTCATTTTGCTACAGGATATGTCTGCATGTTAGCAAAGAGAGTTCCAAATGGTTCTGCTTCATCAATATGATTTCCTCATAGTCCCATGCACTAGTCTTGCAGTCAAGGTGTCAATGGGTCTGATTATATTTAGTTGCCTCCTTGTATTAATCCGCATTACCTTGCTAGGTCACAAGGCTGTTACAAGAAACACACAAGTCAGCTCGAGATAAGCCAAGACCAATTAGAGAAAACGTCACAACAGTGGAACCATGAACCTTTCTGGCAAAATGGCAACAGGTTTTCCCCTTCCTTCCCCGTTTCTCTCCTTCTTTCTCTTCCTCTTTCAGTTTGTTAATGCTAATCGCCATTCCAACTCTCATGTGGAAAACAAATGGACTATGTACACACACTGGGAATAAAAAGCAAGAAATGGAGAGAGAGAGAGAGAGAAGAGGGAAAATGGAAAGAGAGATAGTGAGAGAATGAAAGAGACTGAGAGAGAGACTGAGGAATCAAAAGAGAGAATAATAAAGGAAGAGCAAGAGAAAGAGAGATAAATGTAGAACAAGAAAGGGAGAAAAGGGGATTAATAGAGTAAAAGAGTGAAAAAGATAGAAAAGAAAAGAAAAGCAGATGGAATGAGAGAGTGAGGGAGAGGGGGGGGGCGGAATATCAGAGAGGGAGAATACGAGGGGAATAAGAGAGGCAGGGAGAGAAAGATGTGTGGGTGAGAGGGAGGATAAAAAGGGAAAGAGAGAAGGGGGAGAGAGAAAGAGGGGAGGAGGAGAAGGAGAAATAAGAGGCAGAAAGTAAGAGACAGAGAAAGAAAACATGAATGGCCTTCTGAAGCTCTGATGACACACAGAAGTACAGACATCCTAGCGTATGTTCCTAAAATGTCACAGTCTGTGTCTATGACTCATCGTCTCACTTCCTCTTTTAATGTTCTCAAGGACCGGATTTCATAACTTCAGATGGATTTTTTTTTTGTAATCATCTTGACAGGGTTTTCATGAAATGTCTGTCTTTACTGACAACAACAGCAACATTTCTGTTTTAATCCTATGCCGCTTGCATATATTTTGAGCAATTCTCTCTATCGCATATAGCTCTCGACTCTGAAAGTGTGTGGCGTTGTAACCTTTTTTACCTTTAATTCTTGGGATATGAACTTTTGGTTCACAAATATTCTATAGCCATTGTCTTGCTTGTGTCTTTTCATTCTTTCATTAGTCTATCAATGTTGAGGTAGGCAAAAATATCACCGTGAGTGATTAGTGGGATTTTTTTCAAGTCCTTCGTCCACGTAACAACCCTTCCATTTTAATATTGCGAGATTTACGAGGGTCGAAATTACACATTCTGTGTGTTATTGCATGCATTGAATACGTACCAAGCTATTACCAGAAATATACGTCCCAAGAACAATCGATCAGGTGTCGGCATCACGAGGTGATATCGCATGATATCGGCTATATGCGATAGGGAGAATTCTTAACTCCTCTTGTCCCACATAGCTCTATAAAATGTCTGTACATCACTGCTTCAAAAATGCATGTGAAGCGCTTAATGTGTTCACCTAAAAACAGATTGAATACTTCCCACTTTTAAAGCGAGTGAAGATTCAGAGAAATAAACAGTATAATCACTCATCGTTTCGAATTGTAGAGACTTCATGGAAGGCCTAACCACAAGAAGCGATAAAAGTGTGGCAATTAGTAATGTGAACAAGCTTAAAGCCTTGGAGTGAATACTGAACACATTGCGTATATAGATGCATGTATGAAGGAGCTAACCAAACTGGAGAAGAAAGAATTGCCAATGTGAATATATTTAATATAGAACACCACTCATACGGATACAACATTTGGAGGGGCTGCGCACACTGTACAACGAGACATCAAAGCACTCAAGTCTTGGCAGGGTGAACGCACATTTACCGGAGGAGGAACACGTAGGCAGAGCAGACGCAGAGTAGACGCAGAGTAACTGTCATCACCTCATGGGAACACTAGAGGGCTCACATTTACACACAGGAAGTGAGGGGGCTTCCCCCACATCCCACTTAGGTCAATGCATGATGGGAGAAGTCCCCTAGCTTTTACGAATATGAATATTCTTTCACCTGGAAAGGATTAGGGAACAGCAGAACTTTGGCAGAAATTACAGAATAATTCCTGTACCCAAATATTTAAGAAATATGCAAATTCTTCTAAATGTTCTTTGAATGTTTCCATGGTGAGAGTGTACTATTAAAAAGTATTTATCTCCTCTTACTTAAACTACTTTTAAACATATTTAGCATTATTTTAAAACTAGCTCACAACTCTTGTCACCACCCTCTCCTTCTACTTCCATTTCAGCTCATTTAATTTTGGTTTTAACACTTTCTCTCCCCCTCTCCTTCCCCGCTTTCCTCCTTTTCTTCCTACCTGCCTCCTTCCAACACTCCTTTTCTTCCTTCCTGTCCTTCTTTCGCTCTCTCTCCCTCTCTCTCTCTCTCTCTCTCTCTCTCTCTCTCTCTCTCTGTACATCTCTATAACTCTCTCTCTATATGTTGAGGATTACTAGTACTAGTAGTATATGTGCTCGAGCAGGTCATATTCATAATTTTGCATCTTGCCATATTCGGTAATAATCCAGACTCGCAAAATTCGCAAAAATAAAAACCCACCGAAATATATGGCGAATACAGTTACTACAATATACACAATATAGTTGTTAATCTTTCTCCATCACCTATATTTCCCTTTCTCTCCTCTCTTTCTCTTCCTTCTCTGCTTTTCTCCCCCTCTCCTTATCCGTCTCTCTCCCCCTCTCCCTCTCTCTTTCTCTGACATGCACACACTGCATGATCAGCTAAAGTATAGGTTGAGTTAAAGCTGCATGTCCTTCCTTTGCTCCTTCACCAAACAAAACTACCACAAATACCACACTGTGATTCATTGACCAAGAACCTCACAATACTGTGGGGATTTCCATGGTTACTAAGAGCAACAGTGAGTTAAAGGTACAAATTTGTCTGCAGTTTAGAAGTAGTAGTAGATATAGTAGTAGAAGGAGTAGTAGAAGTAGAAGTAGAAGTAGTAGAAGTAGTAGTAGAAGCAGTAGTAGAAGAAGTAGTAGAAGTGGCAGTAGAAGTAGTGGGAGTAGAAGTAGGAGAAGCAGCAATAGTAGTAGGAGTAGAAGTAGTAGGAGAAGTAGTAGTAGTAGTAGTAGTAGTAGAAGTAGTAGTAGTAGTAGTAGTAGTAGTAGTAGTAGTAGTAGTACGGTAGTAGTAGTACATTAGTAGTAGTACGGTAGTAGTAGTACGGTAGTAGTAGTACAGTAGTAGTAGTAGTAGTAGTAGTGGTAGTAGTAGCAGTAGTAGTAGTAGTAGTAGTAGTAGTAGTAGTAGTAGTAGTAGTAGTAGTAGTACGGTAGTAGTAGTCTTAGTAATAGTAGTAGTAATATTAGTAGTAGTAATAGTAGTAGTAATAGTAGCAATAGTAGTAGCAGTTAGTAGTAGTAGTAGTAGTAGTAGTAGTAGTAGTAGTAGTAGTAGTAGTAGTAGTAGTAGTAGTAGTAGTAGTAGTAGTAGTAGTACTAGTAGCAGTAGTAGAAGTAGTAGTAGTAGAAGTAGCCGTAGTAGTAGTAGTAGTAGCAGCAGTACAGTAGTGGTAGTTGTTGTCTTAATAATAGTAGTAGTAATAGTAGTAGCATTTAGTAGTACACGTAGCAGTAGAAATAGTTGTAGAAGCAGTAAAAGAAGAATCAGCAGCAGCAGCAGTTGTAATAGAAGCAGATAAAAAATAATTCAAAAGAGTCAGCTTACAGGGACATTAAATAGATTCCAACCGTTGTAATCCCGTATCCCCTGGGTAAGGAGAGGCACTGCCATTGAAAGGTCAGGCAGAGCGCTCTGCCAGTAATTTCATTAGATCACATCCCTTTGAATAAATACAGGGTCAAGGATATTTAGTTCAACTTATCCCTGTGGGTGAGGGAGATACTAGATAGTTCTTGGACCCTCCCACAAATAAACACTACCCATTTTGTGAAAAGGCCTACACGTGCTGTTTAGTAGCCTAACCAACAGCCATGGGAAGTTTACCACGCCTACTCCATGGTAGTATTTTTCTATTAAAATCATACAATATGATCACCAAAGATCACCATAAAAATTGTTACTTTTATAGCCTAAGATGATACATATATCACTTAACTACAAAAGTAGGTTCATCTGGTGCAAGAATTTACACTCTTTGATTTGATGTGCATCTTTTATGATTATTGAGAAATGGAACTTAGTGATATGAATTCACAATATATTGACCGTACAATCAATCCGAGCTTTTGATGATCTGAGGGGCACTGAGATTTCAACCTCGGAGGGGGTGGGGGGGGAGGGGGTGGGGGGGAGGGGGTAATGTGGGGGAAGGGGATGGGAAAGGGGGTAGGGATGTGGGGGCAGGGTCTTGTTCCTTACCCTGTTCCATAGCTCATCCTCCCCTAACTGTCCGGACTTGAAGTCTGTCATGATATTGGCTAGCTCCTCACAGGTTAGATTGCAGTTCACCGCCAGCCATTCATCTGCAAAGGATACACACAAAAACAGACATTCATGCTTATCATAACAACAACATGGTCAATGTTAATATCAAATACGACAGCAAAATGGTTATTATCATTATCAACATTATCATGTGAACATGAACATGTGAAGAATTAAAGAATACCGAAGGAGGAGGAGGAGGAGGAGGAGGAGGAGAAGGAGAAGGAGAAGGAGGAGGAGAGGGAGAAGGATGATGAGAAGGAGGAGAAGAAGAAGGAGAAGGAGGAGAAGGAGAAGGAGAAGGAGAAGGAGAATTAGAAGGAGAAGGAGAAGGAGTAGGAGTAGGAGAAGGAGAAGGAGAAGGAGAAGGAGGAGAAGGAGTAGAAGGAGGAGAAGGAGGAAGAGAAGAAGTAGAAGAAGATGAAGACGAAGACGAAGATGAAGACGAAGACGAAGAAGACAAAGACGAAGAAGAAGAAGAAGACGAAGAAGAAGAAGAAGAAGAAGAAGAAGAAGAAGAAGAAGAAGAAGAAGAAGAAGAAGAAGAAGAAGAAGAAGAAGAAGAAGACGAAGAAGACAAAGACGACGAAGAAGAAGAAGAAGAAGAAGAAAAAGAAGAAGAAGAAGAAAAAGAAGAACAAGAAGAAGAAGAAGAACAAGAACAAGAACAAGAACAAGAAGAACAAGAAGAAGAAAAAGAAGAAGAAGAAGTGATCACTCAAATTACCTGAGAATCACAATCACAAGCTAGTGATGAGACACATTAATGGTCCGAGAGCTAAACAAACAAATAAAAATGACACACTTCAAACCTAGACAAGAAATGACCCATCAAACCTCAACAAAAATTAACCCTCCTTTGTAGGTATAATATGGGTTGGTTGACGGGTCAATATAGTTAGATGCTTAATCTATATAAATAGTATTACAGAAGTCAGAAGTCTTTTCATGGGCAGTACTTAGTGGCGCTTAAACCGGTTTGTTTCATACAGGAATGCATAAATGTAACATGTTTCAAAGACCCTAGGCAACGCTCTGGGGTGAACAAGTGAGTTCAATCAATGGAATTCTACCAAATTGTTTCACTCAACCACGCACAAATGACTTCACCACTTCACTGACGTCCGGTTTGTAGATCAGAGCAACATTGATAAATGCTGAGATGTTAAATGCCCCAATGAGTGTCCGACAAGATGACCTATACGCGAAACAAGTGGAATTTCCCCCGACGGAAATGGACTTCTCAAGATCTACGTCACACTTCTATGAGGTAAACAGAGTTGCGGAGCTTTCTGTCGGGGGTCGTTCATGTGACAGCTAAACAAGCTTGGTCATACACCTCCGAGAAAGGATGGGAGGAAGGGAAATCGGAAGAAGAAAGACAGGATAGGATTTGAAGAAGGAATGAGCGACAGAAAGTGAAATCAGTAGAAGCGGGGGACAGAAGTCAAAGAATAAGATGATAAAACAGAAGAACGAGAAAAGAGACAAGATCAAGTACAATGTCAGGAAGAGAGAAGATGGAGAAGAAGAATTGCCTACAGTAGACAATTTTTATTATTTTTGTTAAGTAGGCAATTTTGTTTAAGAATTGCATTACTAATGGTGACTCCAAAGGAAGTCCGAGATACGTACGAGTAGCAATAACTAATAGATTCAGCGTGTGTTCCACAATTCCACCTATTGTAACTGAATCCTAGAATACAGGTGGATGTAATAACATATCACTACACATTTAGGGGAATGTTGTGACTATTTAACAAATATGGCTTCTTGTAATTAGTGTGGGTTCTAACTGGTAAACAGAGCATTTGTAAAATGAGCTTGGCACTTGATATCCATATTCCTGTGTGTGATCGATATCATACGATATGACGACTATTACAACCGTCAAGTTGACATTCCTATCAAAATCCTGGCAGGTGGAAGTGGCATAGTTGCGGAAGCAGATGAAGAAATAGTTCCTCTTGGCTAATTGAGAGAGAATGAATCACTTGGCAATGCATGGAAACAATAGGATGGGACTGAAGGATTAGTATCTCAACACCTGGCTGGATTAAAGACAGGGTGTCCCATTTGCAACAGTCATGAAACTCAACAGGAATCAGCAGTTTACCCTCACAATAACATGAATGAAATCTCACATTTCACCAACGTTTTCAAGAAAAGTGGAAAACTATCCTTGATTGTGTCTGAAACAAAGTGACCATAGCCCACATTCATAATCAAATTGTCCCTGTCAGCACATGATGCAGTATTGCTCCCATTGAACGCATGCACTGTGGAGCTAACCGGTGAGGACCACATTTAAAGTGTTCTTGTGCTAAATCAGACTCTCAATGATTTTGATTCCCATCAGCTAAAGTTGAAATCTCATCTTTATAAATTTAAATTCTTGTTGTTAACAAGTGTCTGCATATAAAAGATTTGTCAAATTTGATTAGGATTGTTGGATGTTAACAGGAACAGATCTGTTTAAGCACAAGAAAGGGTCACCAGTCGTGCATAAGTCATTCGTAACTAAAGCAAGTCTTGGTGAAACGGAGGCCAGCAATATGGGTACACTGTATTGAAATGACTGCTCCTCTTCCCCTTATGATATCTGATAGTCCAATTTATGACCAGGCTAGATCCTCTCCGCACAAGAATGCTCAGAAGAGGGAGCAGGGGCATCATAAATGAAGACATCATTCCCTGTCGATTGACACGCCTATATTCTTGCACCCTCTAACCCTCTTTTCGCGCTAAAATAAACCCGATAAATTGGCCTGGATTAGCCATAACTGCTGCATCATAATTCATCGTGACTGTCGCACAGATTGGAGATGAAAGACTTGGGATGGTCCACACACATGTATTAACCTGTGTAGGACTGAGTGTAATATGCAATGTTCCACGCTCAAATTGTTATGAATCTGAGTTTACTTTGAAGAAAACAATATGTTAAGATTACTAAAAAGTAAAAGCACCCGAGGAAAGATTAACTATTCTTCAAGCTCTCTGATTCCTGTGGTTTTTCCTACTTCTCTTCTCCTTCTTCAACAAAAGTTACTTTTGGTTTCTTTTACCCTGAAAAAAACAGGTCTAACATTAGGTCAACATTAGAGTTTGACTGCCAAAGAAACTGTAGATATTTCTGGGCAAATGGTGGACATACCCCACAGTTATGCAAGGCTATAGTCAAATGTATGCAGAACATAGGAGTCATTTTGAAAACATCTCCAAGTTAATTTTTTTTGCATGCAACCTGTAAAACTGGACAATGCTGTTTCAAAGAATGTGAGTTAAATCACCACAGATTTTGGCTGTGTTTGGGGTACTTGCCCAGGCAGCAACTTTCACTATAAGCTGGTAATTTTAGAAACATTACATCATTCTGATGACAAAAAGATGCCATTCTTTTCACCAGATCAAGCAACGACTAACAAAGGCAATTTGTAACATGAAGCAGTGTAATTATGGGTACATGGGAATTAGCAAGCACTTGGAAATAGATTAATGCATCATTTTTTTAGTGTTTTTTTTTTTTTTGAAAGGGGGGCGGGGGGGACAGCCACAGTCCAGTGATTTGTGGTGTGTTGCCATCAGCCAAAAGTGTGAAAAAGGGGTAGGCTGTTCTGCTCTGGCAGATTAGCAGTACCCTCTGTTGGTCTTTTCACGCTATGTGCTAGTACTTGTGGCTACCTACACGAGCCAAAAAGCTATTGATGAACACCCACCAACCCACATAAACACAATTCAACTCTTGCGTTACCAGGCCTTGAAAGCCTAAATAGACTTACTCCACAACTACCTGTCAATGGTAATGAGAGAGATAAAAACAACACAGCCCAATTGGGCTTCATCTGCTTCTCTGTGGGCTTTCTTGGGTGAGGTCCAGAGACGTGGGGTCACAGTGACCAGTTGTCACACAGGGAGTGTGTCACATCAAGCTTGTCACACACTAGGCCTCTCACTGTGACTCATCCCTGAACTTTCCCTGGCAAGCTGATAGGGACAAACTTTTTTGAGGGCTGGGAGGGGAGGGGAGGGTGGGGTGGAGGGGGGGAGTGGGGTGCGAAAAGTCATCCAGAGCTGGATTAACAGTCTATATAGGGAGCAGATATTGTTTAACCATCTCAGTACCACAGTCAATGGGCTTTTCCTGGCTTTGTACTGAGAGGGTTAAGCCCATCAGTACCATAGGTGCATGAAATGTGTAATAAGTCAATGGACTTATCCTGGCTTGGTACTGAGAGGGTTAACATAGCAGTCAGATAGCAGATAGCCACACTGTAACAAATTCAAATTCCACAGTAGCATGAATATTTGAGTGGCTCAGATGTGGAACAGCCCCTAAATTTCTGTTCGGGCAAATTATAGGAAGAAAATTTGAAGGAAAAATGCATGTCTACATTGTACAGTCAAACCTGTCTTAACAGCAACCTGTCTATAGTGGCCACTAAAATGATTCCCCTGGAGAGAGATAATGTGTTAAGGAACCTGTCTATAGCAGCCACCTGTCTGTAAAGGCCACAATTTTTGTTTCCCTTGGGTGGCCACTATAGACAGGTTTCACTGTACTTGACAAAACTAGTGATGCTTTTAAGGGAGGTAGTCTTCCGTCAAAGTCGCTGAATGAATTTCCGCTAAAGTATACCATGTAATCTTTGGCGCAGAGAGCGCATGCAGGCACCATAGTATAGCCCAAAGGGCATGGCCAAGTACTTCCTTAACTTGCCCATACACCTTACAGCGTTGTTTCCTCCCAGGCTAATTCTAGCTGAGGAGAGAGGGGGGTAAAATGATTTGGGAGAGAGGAAGGGAAGTGTGCGTGGGGGGGGGGGGGGGGGGGGAGTGGGGGGGGGGGGGTGGTGAGTGAACAACAGAATGTCACCAACTGTAGCCTGGACATCGTCAAACACCTGCATGGAATTTGTCTAACAGTTGTGTCCAAGCGTGCATGCCTATCTACTATTGATTAATCGTTGAAGGACAACCTTGCATAATTGGTCAAGGTGATTCTTCTCATTTAGAAAAAAATACCCTTTTATTACGACCGTCAGTTTTGATTCCTTTAACAGCTGCCATTATATACTGGGTTTAAGAATCTCCTAAGAATTCTCCTCCTTTAAAAACATTTTTCCATGATGCATTGTAATGTACATTATAACACACATTATACAAAAAATGGAACTGTTCTGCTCATTTTGGAAATATTATTGAAAAAAAAAAAACACTTTGTAAAATCAACTTTCTTGCCAAGAGAGTGGTAATTTATTGCTATGCATCTGGTGAAATCAGCTATACATCAGTGCAAGCTCTCATGGGTTGGTGAATCTTCCCATGCATAAGTAATTTTTGTCCACATTATCATACAATGTAATCTAAAAATCAGCCCTTTCTGCGCCAACAGAACTTTTTGACCACATACAAATTCAAACCTTGCCATAGTTTGATCTTATACTGCTTTCTTTTGAACTTAGCTCTCACATATCATCAAACTTGAGTTGCCAGATTAAAATTTCAAAATAGTCCATAGAACATGACCTAACATTACCATAAGCATTGCACTAAATTATTGCTAAAAGCACAATGCAGATTTGTCATGGATAGTTTGATATTCAGTGGAGAGATATGAAAACTGACATATCTTGTCATTATCTAATCATACTACCAATGCATGGACTTTGCATTACACAATGCAAGCTGTGAGTATGCGAACAAAACTGTCAATGCATCTTCCGATAGCATCATTTCCTTAACTACTTATCTTACAGGAAACAAGCTAGGCAGAAGGAAGGACAACAATCTCAAGACATTAAGATCAAGAAAACAAATATGGTCATGTGCATATCTAAATGTATGATCACAATTCTAAACATTGATATGTTATGAACCAAAGAGAGTAATCAAACCTTTTTCAAGGATATGTTTCACATTCCTCGGTATCCTCTCCCATTTTATCACCAGTCACATTAAAGGGGCATTAAAACCCCTATAATTAATTGATTTACCATAAAAAAACAACACACAGAACAAATAAAGACCAAGGCCAATAGGAAAGGGGGGGGGGGGCAGTTTCACCAAGCTGTTCATAAGCTACACTACAGCTCAAAGGGAAAGGGAAGAAAGGGAAGGACCCGCAGTTTTAAGCGGCAGTATATTTTGTCCAGTTCAGCATGAAACATGATGCTTTTCAGGCTAAAGCAACATGTTTCATGCTGAACTGGACAAAATATACTGTGGTTTAAAACTGCGGCTCCTTCCCTTTCTTCCCTTTCCTGTTCCCTATGCCAATTCCTTTGAGCTGTTGTGTACATGTACGAACGACTTTATGAATGACTGGTGACCCCTTCTTGTGCTAAATCACATTCTCAATGATTTTGATTCCCATCAGCTTAATTTCAAATCTGATGTTTATAAATGAAAATTCTTGTTGTTAACAAGTGTCTGAATACAAAGCTTATGATTTGTCAAAACAGGAAACAAAGTGTGGTATTGCATTTAGCACAAGAAGGGATCACCAGTCGTTCATAAATTCTTTTGAAGCTTACGAACAGCTTGGTGAAACACCCCTAGATCCTATATTCTTTACATTCTCAGCTTTAACCTTTCTTATTCATCTTGATGCCGTAATATTTACACTTACATATTTACACATTCCTATCTATTTTCTTCCTAATCTAACTTGTCAGACTGTTCATTTTGATAATGACTTACTGGTTATCCACACAACCCCTTACACTTGTACACAGTTGTATCCCCAAATGTCGCGGAGATGGAAATGCAAGAGTCTAGTCGTCAACGAGTTAATTAATCAGTTCCCCCATGCATTAGATAACTGGTTCATGGAGATTAATGGGTCACAAACTTAATGACGGAGCCTGGAATGGAAGCAAGGGGGAGGGAAGTTCAATCGTCCATTGTACTTTACGTTTCCTGACAAGAAGCTGGTAATCTATGTAGACAGAAGAGAAACAGCATATGGTTGTGTCTCAAGTGTGCGTGGGTGGGAAGGGGGGGGGGGCAGCAGTAACCCCTCAGGAAATAAAAAGGAAATGAGTACCGGTACATTAAAATTATATCAAAGTAATTTTAGTATCTTCAGATCTTCATATTGGCTCGCAATAAACCTCAAATAAAGACAATTTACAAAAGGGAGCTTTGCATATCAAAAGATCGAGGGCTTCCCCCCCCCCCCTTCCCTGAGGGGCCAGTCTTTCCTCCACAGGAAGTGGGGATCGTTGGCAATGAGACAATTTTGTGTATTCACAATACGGTGCGCCACCTATTGGTTGCAGCGGAAAGGCAGAAATCCGCAATCCCTCATGGGAAATGCATGGTCAACATCGAATTATACGGCCCTGTCCTTAGCTTCTCTACCAGTACATTAAATTAGAGTAAACAATATATTCCGTAGTCATCAAATAAGTGCTTTTTGATTTCGTCGACCCGCATTTGTAGAAAGATGGGGAGTAAAACAGCTGGGTCCGCCATGTTTAAAATCCCCGTACCACGTCGCTTGCATATTTTGGTGCTCGACACTGCTCTGTATGCTGGTGCCAGTCTGTGATGTCAACCCTGAAGTTGAACATTGGCCTGTCCATTGCAATAGATAGGTGGCGCACCGTATTGTGAATTCACCGAATTATGCGGTTCTAGCGATCCACAAGAATTACGCATGTAGCTTTGTGGAACCGTAACAAATTTGGGTTACTGATTTGCTTGGGTGAATATAAATCTAAACATTCAAAGATTTCTTTCTTCCTAATTATTCAATTTCTCTGCAAATTTCCATGATCATATTTTTATAAAATGTTGAACTTTCTAATTGGGTTTGCAATGTCACAAAATTCCCAAAATCATTTTGATTACAAATACACTGAAAGAAATAGCAAAAACGTAAAGTTTTTTTTGCAACAATTGCTCTACAGCAGAAGAAATGAAACATTATTAAAGCAAATGTTAAGAAGAATATGTTTTCATGAATTCATGCCAACAGCGTTCTAGCAAATGTTGATGACTCAGAAATGAGCTAATGAAAAATAAGGAGAATGAGATTGGTGCTTTCCCATGTAAACGTTTAAACGTTGAACACATGAAAACAATCTGAGAGGAACATGGCCCAAGGGTGAGTGAAAGCAAGTCTGGTATCAGTGGGGTCCTGGAAGGGGGTAGAGGGGAAAGATGGGGGTAGTGGCTGGTAGAGGGGGGTAGAGGGGGTAGAGGGGGGTAGTGGCGGGTAGAGGGGGGTAGAGCGGTGTAGAGGGGGGTAGAGGGTGGAAGAGGGGGGTAGAGTGGGGGAAAGGGGGTGGAGGGGGTGGAGGGGGTGGAGGGGAATGGAGGGGTGAGAGGGGATGAGAGAGACACAGGAACCAGGCTGGAAGTCAAGGCAGGACTGGGGTAATTGGGCCTCACAGACCAGATGTATCAATGAGATGGGGGTGCCAATGTACCCCTGACCTGGGAGTTTGCTCAATAGATGTGTCTGCATTAGCCCGATCTGGCACGATAGCACGCTAGTTTGCTGATCCGGGAAACTAGCCTGAACTTGCAATCGCGTCTTCATTAGCTTGAAACTTGGGATGCGTAAGCTCGAGACTGGAAATGCATAAATTAGCCCGATGTTCGCGAATGCACAGTGTGCAACAGAAATAGGTCACGATTACATGGCTTCGGTTGTGAGCTTGCCTTCACGCACGTATAAAAACCTAACTTTAACAATGCCTCAGTGCACACTGATGCATGATGTGATCGAGAAAGTTTCAGGCTAATGAAGACGCTCCGCGAACTAGCTCGCTATTTGGCCATCTAGCCCAAGATTTCTTGGGAAATTTTCTCAACCAAATAGCTATATGTCGTGATATGGCTAGCTATTTCACCATTTTGGGCTAATGAAGATGCCCCTAATGTGTAAAGAGGGGGTGACGAATAGTGGAGCCATCTAAATCATTCAAAAATATCTAGCTTGGGCATTACATGAATGTGTATGGTCTTGCTTTGATCCAGATCAGACAATATCTAGCTTGTACATTAAGTGAACGCGTATGGTTTTCCTTTGAAACACATTTTGAAAACTGAGTTTGGCAACCATCTTTTAAAAAAACACAGATTCTGGAAATGGCAAATCTTATTCAGGAGCTTTCTAACCCACCTGAGTGTTCGCCCATGCCCTCTGCCCTGGGGGGTGAGTTGGAGGCACTGTTGCTGGTCTGGCCCCCTCTGAAGTGGTCCCCGATACCCCTCAAGATTCCCTTCAGGCTCAGGCTCCGCTTCTTCTTGGCCGTGTCCCCTCTGCTTCCCCCTCCTGAGGCTGCGGGGGAGGGGCGAAATCAAACGAGAAAGACAATCATTATACAAGGAAATGCAAATAAAAATTACAAGAAAAACAGGGATGACCTGTGACAAATCAAAAACATTTTTATTAGGCTGAAAAAAAATGCTTGAAAACAGTAACTTTCAATCTTTTCTAATAAATGTTTTCACCAAATGATCAAACAGAAAAGAAGTATTTTGAGGAATTGTGTGCAAAATCACAAGTATTTGCAATTTGGAAAAAGTACTAAATATTGCAAAAAAATAAAAGAACAGTTGCATCTCTGAAAAGAGCATATCTATGGCCCATGTTACATGTAGATTTTTTTTTATTATTTCAATCAACAGCCATTTTGCAATGTATTCTTGAGTCTGATTTAAAAGACTAATCAGTCAACAGAGCAGGAAGTTATCAGAGCTAATCATTTATCACCCAATACTTTCATTTACTTGAATTACTTTCACCCTCCTATCACTAGAAACATGGTATATTGTTACGCATACAATATTTCACAGGGAGCCTTTGACATTGTGTCCGCGTAACAAAAGACCATGTTCACACTGTATCATTATATTTCAAGCCTGAAAGTGAAAGTAAAGAAACTGACTATACATAAAAAGTCAATAGCCTATCTTATCAGTCACGAGTGCGTTTCCTCTCTCACTGTTAATACACACAACCCACATTGCGCAAATATCCCCCATAATACCATCTGTCAAGGTCTGACTTGAATTACTTTCACCCTCCTATTGCGATGAACGTGGTCTCTTGTTACGCATACAATATTTCACAGGGAGCCTTTGACATTGTGTACGCTAAACAAAAGACCATGTTCATAATGTATTATCATATTTCATGCCTGAAAGTGAAAGTAAAGAAACTGGCGATACACAAAAAGTCAATGGTCTATCTTGTAGATCAATGGTGCACCTCTTCTGTCATTGTTAATTTTGATAATTCCACTGTTATTTATCATACGCCCAGGATAGTGCTCAAATCCCATTAAGAGTCAATGTCATATTGGGGTGCAAGCTGCATTCACCGGGTATTATTAGCATTTAGTTATTTCATTGATTTAATTAAGTGTAAATAAGAATCATTTAAAGATAAATGGAGAAAATCTGAGATTATCTTTACATTCTGATTATGATTAATTTTTCACTGCAACAATTGTATTATCAATCACTGTCATTGTCATTGTCATTGTCATTGTCATTGTCATTGTCATTTTCATTGTCATTGCCATTGTCATTCCCATTGTAACCATCACCATCACTAACCTAGGTTCTAAAATAAACAAAAATGGCACCATGCTTCCAGATTCTGGTATGTGTGCAACACAGAATGCACTGCAATAATAAGTGGGCATATAGTCACTGATTCCGCTGTTAGGAGTACGTTCATCATGCTTTGGCAGTTCTGACCATTCTCCGGTTAGAATTCCTCAGTCATTACCATTGTTATCAACATCAGCTGAACACAATCCAAAACATACCTACAAACAAAAGCCTTGTTTTGGTTCTTTTAAAACATACTGAGACAACATTCTCAAACATGATTAATGTTAACCTTTCCACCTTCATTCAACATTTCAGACACAGAGTGTTCTAGTATATGTGTGATTTCACGTATTTGACGGTCTTTCGGGGGAGTTTATTGTGTCGTGATAGCGTGTATCAATTTGTGGTTCGGAGCAGCTGCTAATAATAACGATGACTGATGGTGATTATGGTATGAAGGATCATCATAATTAATATTTGCAAGAAGGAAGAAGAGTTCCGTGATTAGGAAGGAGGGGGAGGGACGGGCACAGGGATTAAGAGGAGGAAGAGGGAGAGGAAGGGGTATCAAGAGAGGCTTAGAGGGTGATTAAAACCACTGCATGGCAGGATTAAACAAATATCAAGGATTTCTGCTGATAGAAAAGGGGGGAGGAAGAGGTGGAAGGAAATGTGGGAGGGGGAGGAAGGAAGGACATTTGAAGCAAAAATAAATGATTAAACACAAATGCAAGAGGAGGAGAAAGGAGAAGACGGAGATGGTAGGAGAGGATGAAACAAGAATATACAGATAGCTAGAATCAGATGAAGGTCAAGGAAAGTTGCAATGAATATTGACCATTTATTCAAATAGTCCACATTTCACATTTTTGAATGATTTTGCAAGTGTTTAAAGACATGGTGTCCCATTTGCAGGTCAAAAAAATAAAATTTTGTTTAAAAAAACAAGGAAAATGGAAGAAGATACTTCATCAGATCTTCCCTACGAATGACAGAACTGGAAACAGCAAAATTAGATTGCTTGATTTTGAGGAGATTTGGGGCAGGTCATCCAAAACCTAAGGGGTGTCTTCATTAGCCTGATGTGGGCGAAATAGCGAGCTTGTTTTGATCGGGTTAGCTAGCCAGATCACGAAATAGCTAGCTATTTGCGTCTTCATTAGCCAGATCAGATGAAATAGCTGGCTATATGGTCGAGAAAATTTCCCAAGAAATCTTGGGCTAGATGGAGCTAGCTCGAGCTAGCTCGAGCATCTTCATTAGCCTGAAAATTTCCAGACCTCGGCATGCATCAGCACGCACGAGGCATTGTTAACGTTAGGTTTTTGTACGTGCGTGGATGTGAGCTCACAACCGAAGCCATCGGTCATGGCCTAGTCCCGTCTCACACTGCGCATGTGCGAACATCAAGATAATTTATGCATTCCGAGTTTCGAGCTTATGTATCCTGAGTTTCGAGCTAATGAAGACGCGATTGCAACTTCAGGCTAGTTCCCCGGATCAGAAAAATAGCTTGCTATTTCGTCTGATCGGGCTAATGAAGACGCACCTCTAGAGGCTGGAGACCAGAGACCGCTGTGCATGCGTTCAATGGGAGCAATCCCTGAATCTTGCGCTAACAGGGACAATAGGATTACGAAATGTAGACTATGGTCGGTGCATTTCAAACATAAACAACGATGGTTTTTCACTTTTCCTGAAAATATTTGTTAGGCCATAACTGTGACATTTAATACACACAATTGTTAGGATATACAGCTGATTCCTGCTGAGTTTCATGACTTTTGCAAATAGAACACCCTTTTAATCAATTATATACATCTCCTTAAGTCTGCTCACATAAAATCAACTGCTTTGTTGAAATTTATTGCAAATTATGCTACATAATATCCCCCATATATTTTTTTTTTACAGCGAACATATCAGCAAATTTCATATTTAATTTCTTTCATTCATTTGGACTTTTGAGTCTATTCAAAACTCCCCTATATCTCAACAGCTATCTGCAAAAAACATAAAAACATGGGCAGGTGCCAGGAGATAGTGCAGAGATAGAACGGCTTCATGCCGCCACGTAAATCCATGACATCACAAAAAAGAGGCTTGGGAAATTGAAGGAAGAGGCTTGTTCTGGCCCATATCCCCAACATCTGCAACCAAGTTAAAGGGATATATCACCCTGAAGATAAGTTGGTTTCAATCAAAGCAGAAGCATGAGAGAAACATATGAGTAAATGTTTGATGAAAATTAGTCAAAGGATAAGAAAGTGATGATCTTTTAAAATTCAAATTTTATGCAAGGTGCTCTCCCATTTGTGGTGTACAATATAATTACATAAATTGCTCTTTTTCTGTTTCTGACAGTGGAGTTATTTTTTTAATAAAGATAAAAACATATTTCTGATGATGTATCACATGCACACTTAAAAGGATGCATATTTTCTTGAGAAAATGAACATTAAACAATCGTTTTTTCAACATATGAAAGGCACCTCGCACGTGACCTCACAAAATCAAAACTTTCAAAGATCATAACTTTCTTATCCTTTGGACGGATTTTCATTGAACCTTCACTTATATGTTTCTTTCATGTGTCTGATTTTATTGAAACAAACATATTTCAGGGTGAACTTTCCCTTTAATTCCTCTCCCCTCGGGCTTTCCAGTTCAGCAGAGAAACTTCATCGCAGAGTTTGTAGCAAAGAGGGTATGCCCTGTGTTTATCATACAGGTTCTGCTGTTATGATATTTTTTAAAGTACATAGTATCTTGGGGGAAAAATCTCAAAACTAAGGGGAGGGGGGAGGCTACACACTTTCGAACAGAAAGTCATGTTGAGCATGATACAGTAAAATCATAGTACATGTATACTTTGATTTTACTGTATCCAATTTTCATCTTTAGTACGTGTATACTTAAGATGAAAATTGGACCGCCAAATAACAAAGTAATAATGATGTATCAATCCTTTTCAATGTGAATTTCTAGCATTAAATCTCTCATTACTATCAGCATTAAAGATCTGTAGCAGGCTCATGGGGTTTTCAAGGCCTGGTAAGGTAAGGGTTAAAACAAGATAGTGGTGCACACTCAAAGCGATCAGGTCACGATTATTCTGTCCAGTGGGAACATGACTTATCATGTGCGTGCAAATTTAGGATAATATGCGTGTTAAAGGAGTGCCAAATAAAGATTGTTGGGAGAATGAACATTACTTTCGCATATGTCTCTGACAGTCCTCTCAAGAGTTTTGATGTCTCAACAAAGACAATGACTGGCATTCGAAAGCGGTAGCAATGATTGATGATAAAGGATTCTATTATCAACTCTGAATAGAGTGGGGGGATTTTAACAATACTTGGAGAGTAGAGTGAATTACTTCCCTTTCTTTATTTCTTTCTCTCTGAATCTCTCCCTCCTTCCCCCCCCCCCCTCTCTCTCTCTCTCTCTCTCTCTCTCTCTCTCTCTCACACACAAACACACACACACATTCCCTTTCTTTCCCTTCCTCTTTGTAACAACCCGGAGTGAAACAGGAATGTCATCTTTATAGTTTCATAACACAATTTGAATGTATCAAACTTTAAACTTCTCAATGAGTCAGTATTTCTTTCTTTTTTGAAATACTGCAAGTGTAGACATAAATCAAGATCTGATATACACACCTGCTTATGAAAGGACCGTAACTGAACCTGTAGCTTAAACAGCTCTTCACATTGTACACACTGTTGTGCTATTGGTAATGACAGGGTTAATTATGTATTAAAGACTGACAGGCCGGATTGTAAAAAAAATCGCACCAGTATAAAGTTGAAACCAATGTATACACGGCACTTTCCGCGCAAAATACCTATTTAATCAAGAGTGCAGCACAAGCATGAATTAGCCCAATCCCGAATATATATAAAGCGGAGCTGGTCCTGTTCATGACATCATTTTAGTCTTCAGCTCTCTCGTTTTGCGGCGTACAGAGCACGGAACTCACATATGTTGTGTAGAAAATATTTCCATAAATTGCTTTTTTTCTCTGATTTTGACAACGGAATGATTTTTTTTTTTGTCCAGGTATGTTTGTATGAATGCATTTCTGATGATGTTTCAAATGCACAAGTAAAAGGATGCACATCTTTTTCAGAAAATGCACATTTTCGAACAAAAATTGTACGCAACATATCATGGTAGAGTACCTCGCACGTGACATCACAAAATCAAATAACTTTCTTTTCCTTTGACTGATTTTTTGTCAAACCTTCACTCATGGGTTTCTACCATTTATCTCCTTTTATTGACCCAAAAATAATTTTAGGGTGACCTATCCCTTTAAATGTCTGACAATAGGATAGTTCATTGCGTAGATACACCTTAGTAAATGCACACAAGAAATACCTAGTAGAGGGAATTCAGGCTGACTTAGTTCAGGACATACTGTAAGTACAAAGTAAATGTCATCATGAGCAAATTTGTTCTAATTTGCCCGTGTAAACTGCAGCCAAATTTGACCTACACCATTCCCTACCTGTGGGGCAATAGGAATTTGTGTTGAGTCATTGCTTCTCCTCTAATATTTGGAGTGATATTAGTAAAATCCGCCAAATTAACAAAAAATATTGAGAAATTCAGATCAGGCTTAGACAGATACTGTACCATTCAATCTTTTTGAGAACACTGTGACTCATTAAATGCACTTCTCACCCCATATTTCTTATTGCATACCAATTTCTCAGACTGATTTATTTATTTTTTAATCAATCAAACATTGCATCCAAACATAAAGCACTATTTCTGACAATGGCTGATATGCCAATGAGCAACTCAGTCATGTATTAGGTCCAGTGACTCCATGCAGTCTATGACCTAGAAAAATATAGGAGTCTTAATCTCAGACACTCTACAAATCACATTACAGTTCTCCTATATGTGTAGAAGTCGGTACTTGGCACACTAACGTACAGTGATGCAGCAGAATCTATTTCTAGGGACCTTTTACACGAACTCACTACTATTTCTAGGCATGTGACATAAACAATTGTTTGACAGAAAGTGTGTACCTCATGATAGGCTGATTTCAGCATTCCTTCCTTCCATTATTCATTCAGATGTTGAATTTATTTACTTAACCATCCACCACTCCCTCCCTCCTCTATCCATCAAATTTACAAATTTGCCATAGCACGTTGGTAACGGGACAGACGAGTGTGTTACAAACTCATCTGTCCCGTTACCAATGCGCTATGGCAAATTTGTACAGGGCAACATTTCTGAAGCGTTCAAAACCTTGTAAAGTGCAAATAAATACATTTCTTTGATATTTTATTATTATTGGCTGGTTTATTTAAGAGATTAAAAATTGGAATTTAAGAGATTTATGCAAATGTTACAGTGAATGTAACAGAAATGTACCCATAACTGTAGACAGGCCCACATTTTTCTCTCATATCCTTTTCCCAAGTACTCTACCCAATGTTATCAAGAAAACAATTGACAACATGAAGAGGATTTCTCCCTTTAAACCTTAATGACATGAAACCACTCAAGTCAATCAAATTCAGTAAAAGAACACTAAAGAGCAATTACTAGTGTGCAGTTTCTATTACACTCTGACACACAATATCCTTAATATTTCTTCCAGGGCCCTGGAAAATTAACTCTGGATCCTTTTCCTTCTTCAACAGACCATGACAAAACACAGGAGCTCATGCGTGGTGCGCTTGGTCATGGAACACCAAATGTAAATATAGATTTCTATCAAATGACATTGTTAAGTAATGGATTTCTATGAGTGACTGTCTGTCCTGTTGTGCAACTTTGGTATGGTTAATTCTCTCTTTCCAGTCTGCATGGACCTCCCAAACTATTTCTAAAGTATGATGCACAAGCATCATGGTCTACATTTGGAGTAATGAGTGATTAAATCACAAATCCTCAAAATGTTCGGGCCGAACATTTTGAGGATTTAATCATTAATCATTAATTACTCCATATGTAGATCATTTCAGGGCCAATAACTTTCAGCAAGCTTCTAAAATAGACAATACATGAATTTAAGACCATTGGCAAGAAGATTGATAGCAATTACCTTTTGAAGGCTTGTTTGCCTTCCCAGTACAGTATATGCCCTTTAACTAAAGGGCAAACACGACACTCCCTTTGGGTCTACAATCTTCACAATGTTATCCAAGAATGTTACATTAAATTCAGGTCAATTAGAGTAGAAAATTACCTCTCAAAAGCAGATTTAGGGATTTTGTAGCAGAAACCTTATTTTTCCATTCAAAGGCATAGTTTACCCTAAAGAGAGTTGTTTACTACACAAGAGGCAGAAATGAGAAAGCTTATATAAGTTTAGGGCTGGCACTTCCTTCAATTGGCAACACCTATATTGCATGCTACAGGTTTAGAACATGAACAAAGTCAACTCTAAGCCCTTGTTACTCAAATATTTTTTGGAAGACTACAATTCTACTGAATATGTAAATATTCCTTGCTAAACTGTTAATAAACAAACCTGGAAAATGGCATTTAACATCTTCATGTCCAATTCAAATACATTAAAAGTCTAGTTACATGTTCAAACTTTCCACAATATGGAAAGTATCTGCTTAAAAAAATCTTCTTATTATTCTCTTTAATCTTATCTTGGCAAGAATAGCTTCAACAAATATTTAAAAGGCAAATATTTGATTCACTGTTTATCCACATTTCCTCAGATATTAACAAATCTTTGAACTTGGGATCTCTTTGACAAGCCAAACTGTCTTCCAACATTTCCAGGCTAGAAATCGGGTTGACTGATTGAAACACTTGATTACCATGCTATCCAGAGAGAACAGGGAGGAAAATCAATTAATGTTATCACCCCTCACGTCTCAACAAAGTCTCAGCCCGTCTAATTAACGTTAGTTCTAGACGTAGCGCGGCAATACTGAGCGCAGCGATCACAAGCGTGAACCGTTTACCCACAGAGATGTGACTTGTGTCAAGTGGCAAACGTCTTATCACTCCCCCGACCTTTTGGCTCAAGCACAGCGGAGGAAATTCGCTAATTAAACGACATGTTATCCCACATTGATCATGTGACTAAGGAAGGCTGAGTGGTTGGTGAGAATGTGCGTTGGTAGTTATGACACGTTTGGTGCGCGGTTTGCGGCGTTTGCAAAAGGGAAGCGTTAGCGTTTTGGAAAAGGGAAGTCAGTATTTTGACTTACGTGTCAGCAATTACGTTTTATCCGGTATACCTACTCCAATAATGATAGACAATGGTGATTTATACCGAACGGAAGTGCAATAGAAAGTATTCATAATATTCCATAAAAATCAACCTTCAGTTTGATATTTACACAGACACCGAAGCACAGGAATGTTCTTTACAAAGGTGGTTTGCGCGACATAAGAAATCAGTCTTATCAGTGCTATTACTTTCCTGATTTTCAACATTATGTTAGAAATATACAGAAAGTTGAAAATGTTGTTTGGACACCAATTCATAATAAGAGACACGATAATAGTCGTATGATTGATATTCATAGTCCAAGACAACCTATCATAGTTTATCCTTAAGAATACACTTATTGTGCATAGGGGAGATCAATATCCCTCACTAAAAAATACTATTACTGCCACAGATAGATGTTCAAAACTAATACCAAAACACAAAGGTTGCATATAATGTTCCCTACATAGTAAAATGAACTATATCTGTACTGCTGTACTCCAATGCCTGATATTACAACCAAGGGAAACTTAAAATCCAATATCTGTCCTGCTCAATTTCTCTCACAAAAACACTTCAGTAATCATTTAGTTATTGATTTAACAATATCGGATGCTACCTTTGATAAAATGTGAAAATGAATTATATCTCAGTGAAGAGTTTAATGTACATCATCATGCTTTCTAATCACTACCCCTCCTCACAGTAATGATGTCCATAAAGTCAAGTTCATTTAATCTGCTAGCAATACAAATGGTCACTCCACAGCCCACAATCAAATAAACACATCAAAAAAGTAAGTCCCCCCCCCCCCCCCCACACACACACACTATTAAAGCAAAATGGCATAACTTTTTATCAAAGAGGTTTTGGGCAAAATAATTTGGCAGGATTGTTCCTAACTTATTGACTAACTTATGTGTGAAAATCACATTAATCCAATTAGTCATGCATGAGTGGGCAAATTTTAAAGGCAAAAATGTCACATTTCAAAAGTCACAAGGGTAATTTGGGGATTTTGTCATATGAATTTTTGATGAATTTCATTTCTGGTGCATAATTTATGTCCTTTTAATGTTTATCATCCATCTCTCGATGCACTGATATCTATCCTGACACTAAACCCATTGTTCTGGTTAAGTGAGCACCATTTAACAAACACTCACCCGTCTTGAGTTTGAAACTTTTAAAAACCCTTTATTTTGGTGAAAAAATTAAACTGGATATTTTGACAAGGATGTAACATGAACTGTATATAATATATGTAATACATCGCTTATCGCTTCGTACATGATTGAAGTATCATTAGAAAGCTTGATTATTCTTCTTCACACTGGTGTGCCAATTGCTATGATTATGCAATCATGGAATGTGCAGTATTCTCTAATATGGGGCAAAGTCACAAATAAAATGTTGCGAAATGTGCGGTTTCCAACAGTGAAGGCTCCATTTCTTTTGAAACTGCAATACATTTTGAATAGTGTCAACATGACAATGAATGTTCACGCATCACCACATCATCATCGTCATTCAAACTGATTTTATGTGCAAAACAAACAAAAAACACAGAATTTTGCAACATTTCATTTTTTACCTTGCCGCATATTCCAAACATTTGCACATTCATTGACTGCATAGGCATTACAAATGATACATCAATGTAAAGATAAATAGTCAAGCTGTCTTATGATACCACACTGATGTACGATAATGGAACAACTCAAGATATATGACCCCTCAAACCTGAATTGCAGTATACTTAATTTGAGGGGTTTATAGCAATTATAAAGACTACTTGTATACAATGGTAAAAATGGTAACCAATTTGAGATATCTTATCTCTTTATCCCCAAGTGTATCCCCAGAATGGAACAATATATGTCATATGCTTCTTATTTTAAAATTGAAGCCACTGGTTCGATGAATAGCATTATTTACATTACATTACCCATCATGATGGTTCAATTAATTACAAACATATACATTACAGTACCAATTATGATGCACAACATATAGGCCTACTTATGCTTACTTTACAAATATATCGTTTTGACATTATTCCACGATCATTACACTTCTTTACATACATACACACAGATCAGTCAATTTCTCCACACATGTGGATAATCTTCCCATCAGCCACACAAATCACTTTCGCTTATATATTCAGGAATGGAAATCCATTGTTACTACATGTATGCCGGGCAAGCCTTCAATAGACCATTTTGTTATGTAGACAAATTTAATGCACATTGTCCAGACAGCACATTACTAATGGTAGCCCCAAAGTTTGTCCAAAGTTTGTCTGGAAATAAAAACAACTAATAGAGCCAGAGAGCATTCACCCATTGAAACCGAATCGCAAAATACAGGTGACTGTCGTAACTAGTTACCAGACAATTCATGGGAGAGTTTGAATACAGGTACTTTGCGTAAATGGCGGATTGTAATGGCATAGCATTCATTTTGATTTTTTGTTTATTTCACTGCATGTACAGAGAGCAAAACCAAAGTTCCACTTACCTCCTCCATTCTTTCTATTCATGGTGTGATCTGGCGATGTTTGACTGCATCCAGAGGAAGTGTACAGGAACAGAGGTAAAGAAGATACAGAAGAAAAGAAGCAAACAATTAATATCTCAATCAGCGATAGCACAATAACACCATCTGTCAAACAGTACTATCATATAGTGGAAACCCAGCGCTGTGTGTTAATCCATGGTGCATGACAGACACACGCTAATCAATTTGTTCAAAAGTCAGTTATTGTTGCTGAAGAATGATATGATCCTGGTATGCCATCTCTTCCTGACTGAGGATAGGAGAAAACGAGGTTCAATCGATGGGGGTCAGTTACCCCAAGAGGAGACCGCTAACTCGAGCGACAAACTATAGCCACACAGGAGCGGATGACAGTTTGGGGTACAAAGCACACATGCACACACAGAGCGATTACCAGCCCTTTGAAGTTAACAGGGCAAGAGAGTACAGACTGAGGTGGGTAGTCTAGGATTTCAGACCACGTTTTCTGCTATGCTATGCAAGAGGACAGTAAAAAAAAAACGATCATTACCATTGGCATGGAGATGTGAAGTAAGCTCATGGGTTTTCAGGGCCTAGTAATGTAAGGGTTAATTCTGTCATGGCCACTGGCATGGAAATGTGTAGTAAAAGCCAATGTGGTTTGCAGAACCTGGTAATATAAGGGTTAACTCTCTCATTATCATTGGCATGGAGATGTGTAGTAAACCTAAGGGGGTTTCAAGGTCTGATAATGTAAGGGGTAATGATCATTCTAATATTACATAAAGTGTGTTTGCAAAGGTCACTATGCTCTTAGATATATGGTTCAGCTCATGTTTATTCATATTCTCTATCATAAATGAGAAACAAGTTATCAAAATGTATCTAACTGGAGGAAAAGAGGCTGCATGCACAAATAGAAATTAACTGAGCATTTTACATTTTAAGTTAGTATTGCTATTAAGTGAATTCTTACCAAGTACCATTAATGCATATATATGCCATGACAAAATAATATTACTCAGTGTAATACAGATGAAAATAAAATGCAATAATTAGAGAGGTATATGTCCCATGTTGATAATATTGAGATGGGTCCAGATGCAAGGATACTTGGCTCATGACCAGACAATGAGCAAACATGAACTTTGTTTCTATGTTGACCAGATCAGGGGGGTAAATAGAAACCCTGAAACAAACATCATACCACATAGCTCATCTCTTTTTTTCCCTAAAACATGGTAAATACAACACAAGCAATGAAGAGAGACAGTGAGAGAAATACGGTGAGAGAGATATACATATCTGTATATCTGTAACATAAATAAAGCCTATGTATCCACCATTTCTTTCTATTTATCTATCTATCTATCTGTCTGTCTATCTATCTATTCAACAACTCACCATGTCATTCTACAAGTTCTCATTATATCATCACTATAAATAAAAATCCCCTTTTGCACAGTTGAGTCCCCAAGTCCTTCTACCAAAACCCTGATTACAAAAAAAAAATGACCTCTTACTCAAAATAAACTAGGAATACTTCCCTTCTGGAAAGTCTCCAATATGGGAGATTAACCTGGAACTAGATATGGGTTTGTGTGGGGGGGGGGGGGGGGTGACCTATGTAAAGTATTTTACCTTAATCTCTGCCTATATACCTAGGTGAGGATAGGAACTCTGATGCTAAAATAAAATGCTCGGCCTTCAAAAAAAGGTTTTACACGCATAACAACTGCTGATGCAAAAATCCCATATCTATAAAGGATTTTTTGATTAACAGCAGTGTATCCCCTGTGCAAACCTAAGTATTAAGTAACAGTTGTTTAAATACCATGGTGTGTATATATATAGAGTAAATGCTGTTTAAGAACTTTCAACGTTATGCAAAATCAAAAGTGACTTTTGATGGGTTTATAATGATATTTTGTTGGGTGATCGGAAACCATATGGTCAAGTGCCTGCAGAGGTATATCACAGAGTTTTATCCAAACATGACGTTTCTTAGCTTAATATGATGACACATCAATATCAAACACCAAAGGAAACATTGAAGATTCTTATTGATTTCATATGTTATTATTTCATTTTCACAAGCATTCACTTGATTACTTCATCTTCTTCGGCTTAAACTGCCTCCTTCAATCCTGAAGATTCTTGCAGATACTGTGTGTGCATACACAGGGTGCGCAGGTGCTCATTTATATTGATTTTTTCAATTATTAAAACAATCATGTTTGGGAAAGCATTATTCAAATCAAGTTAATACATTATACACCTTCTTGGGTTAACAAGCACATGATATGTTTTGAATGGAAAAAACAGAAGTATGAAAAAAGAATGAAACAAATCTAGATAATACTACTAATGATATCCATACCAATCACCACTCTACCTTTTACACAATCTGCCTCACAATTATCCCATATCACAGAGGGGCCATATAGCATTCAGGGGGTCGGCAGATGGATAAGAGATTTCTTTCGTTGGATTATAACAAAACATCAGGGTTCAAAACATCTCTACCGAACGTGAAGAGCGCACCTTGGGGTATGTGTGAATAACTTGATAGACTAGCACAATATCAGCATCACTTCGTCGGGTAATACAGTAATTGGTTTACAATGGCAGCGTAGTTCATTCATTCGGAGTCAAGAAGAAGTATGAGCCCTCACGTGGCCAAAACAAGACAGGGAGAAGACTGCCTTTTACGAGCCCATTGTAACACACATTTTGCACTGTAGTGTTTTAGCCAGTTACTCCTCCACCAGTACTTCATTCAAAGATGTTGTAAGACTATAGTAGACAGCTGTAAGATGAAATAGCCATTGGTAAGCCAGCATTTTTTCAGGAATACAGATATGTTTGATGTATAATAAAGATTGTAATATCAATCATGTTCTTTTTAGTCATCAGACTGTTAAGGACAGTGCACAAACACATATTTTTCATTGTCTGTTTGGACATATCAGTCAAAATACAAAAACCTGTTTATTTCAACACCACTCAAGAAATGTGGTCTTTACAAGCAGGTTATCTGAACATGTTACTTGAACACAGATGCCAATAAGAACCATTGTAAAAGGGGAACAAAAAAAATCTGGTTTTACACTTCCCAGACAGATACAGGTGGTGGATAAATTAGGTACAATCAAACCTGCCTTAGTGGCCACCTGTCTATAGTAGCCACCTGTCTATAGCAGCCAACCCGTCTATAGTGGCCACTTAAATAATTCCCCCAGAGAGAGATCATGAGTTATAGAACCTGCCTATAGCAGCCACCTGTCTATAAAGGCCACAATTTTTGTTTCCCTTGGGTGGCCACTATAGACAGGTTTCACTGTAGTATTAAAATCATTTTCTACAGCTACTTGTGATATTTTCTAGTTCTTATATAGCCCGGCTGATGGACATTTCTAATCCGAATCCGGATGACAGATACCCATTTTACATTGGGCTTTCTAAGCCCCGCTCTATTTTTCGTTTCTGTTCACACTGGCACTCTAAGCCCCGTACTCTTTGGCTTGGCCATGCAATCGCGGGGTTAGCCCTGATTTTTTGCAGGGCTAAATAATTCTGGCTTATTGGTGGGGCTAGCCCACTTTGGTAAAAACCAACGTGAGCAGGAAATGGTCTAAGCTTAGCCCCGTACTATAGATGGGGCTAAGGGGGGGGGGGCTAAGGAAATTTTTGCCAGTGTGAAAAGCATAAGAAGCTAGTACCCATAAGCCCCATGTTTCTTTATACAACGTTTTGTTATTCGCCGTATCATTAGTCAGCATCCACACACAGAATTCAATTACATAGCTATACTGCTTTGGTATAGCTACAATGATTGTTTGTGTGTGGGGTCACGGGGTAAGACATATGTTCAGTCCTTCATAGTCTTCCCTCTTGAGTGATCATCTATTCTTACTCTCACTTTCAAAGGAGGCCTATTATTAGGGTATTGTTTAGTCCACACATTCACCCCCAAGAAATAAAAATCACACTTTCAAAACATCCATCAATGTCAAAAATACCCCCTGGAGATATCCAATGCGTCATCATAACGTTTGTATGGCGACGGTACAATCTTGTTCAGATCTTTACAATGGACATGCCTGGCAAACTTTCAAGTGGTGTGTTTCATTTTGAAACTAATAACTCTGAGCCCAAATTTATTACCCTTGGGTCAAACTAACAACAAATCCAGCCACTTTGGTCAATGGCCAAGCAAGACAATTATATGGCATATGTTAGTGTTCCTGCAAGAAGAATTCTGCAAACTTAGCTTCAATCAAAGAGGTCATGTTTGCTCATTGAGTTTTCGCTTACCACACACAACAGTTAGTTTACCATCAAGACTAAAAGCTCATGTTAAATTGACCATCCAAATAAAAGCAAATTAGATTTTCATTTAAAAAGAAAGTTCACTCTGAAATTATTTTGGTTTCAATAAAAAGAGACAAATGAAAGAAACATATGAGTGAACGTTTGACGAAAATCGGTCAAAGGAAAAGAAAGTTATTTGATTTTAAGTTTTGATTTAGTGATGTCATGTGCGAGGTGCTCTCCCATATGTTGTATACAAAATAAGTCGATGAATTGCTTTTTTTTTTTGACAATGGAATTATTTTTTCTCATACAGTTATGTGTGTACAAATGTATTTCTAATGTATGTATATACAAGTAAAAGGATGCATATATTTGTGAGAAGATGCACATTTTCGAAAAAAATTGTACACAACATATGGGAGAGCACCTCGTATGTGACGTCACAAAATCCAAAACTTAAAATCAAATAACTTTCTTTTCCTTTGACCGATTTTCGTCAAAGTTTCACTCACATGTTTCTTTCATTTGTTTCTTTTTATTGAAAGCAAAATTATTTCAAGGTGAACTTCCTCTCTGAGGCGAAATTATAGCGAGCGTTAGATTTCGAGGTTTGGGCGGGTCATCTGAAACTTATAGCCTAGAGACCAGACACCACTGTGTGCTATGGTCCACAATATTCGCAAGGATAATTTTTCATTTTTCTTGGAAATCCTTGTGAAGCTATGACTGTGAGATTTCATACATGTTATTGTTAAGGCTGATTCCTGCTGAATTTCATGACTGTTACAAATCTCTGTCTTTAAAACTTCACTTGGCATTAGAAAAAAACTGATGGATATGGTCAGTATGTTGTGATATCGCTTGCTCAGCTTCAATCATAGGGGTCATGTTTACCAAAAGCATTTGCTGACCACATAAAGAAATAAGTCTTCCATCAAGATTAACTCACATGTAAATGACACCAACTCACAGTTTCACACCAAATATTGTATCAGGTTCATTTACCACTTTTAAAAAAATTGTTAGTATCTTTAATCTCCATTTTTACACTGGCCTAGGAAATCGCAAAGTTTGACTGGCAGTGAACTTTTTTCTTTCTTCTTTTTAATGAGATTTTTTGGCAAGTAGTGCACATTTGCTACATGTCCGCCAAGCTATTCAAATATGAGTAGAACTTATGAGTCACATGCAAAACATCTCTACCATTAGTGAGAGTGATAGGTAGCTAGAGTGATTCACAGGTAATATAGATATATCAATAAATCAAACTTCAGAAAGAGGGGGAGGGGGCGAGGGGGGGGACCTAGCTATATCACAATATGATGTCCAACTGCCGGATTGAAATCGTAACATTTCACTTATCTCGCAAATCGCGATCATCAATGGGGCAACAAACGAGCCTATTTCCTCTTTTTGATTGATCTCATTACAAACAATGTACTCACCTAATCAAATCAATTTATGCTTAGACAATTGTCAGGCTCATTACTGGTGCATGTCATAATCTTTCTGAGTGTTTATTATAGCACAATATTAAATATTACGGAGCAGGCAGGCAGACCAAATTTAATTGCTTCACAGTTCTTTAGTCTCAAAGTTGTTGATGGAAATAATCTATTAATAATGGCTACCACTGCAGCTGCTGCTTCTACTACTCCTAATAATAATGATGACAGTAATAATTAATTAAATACTTATAACGATATGATGATAATGATAGCAACAATAATGACAACATTGATAATAATGACAATAATTCTTGCATTATCATGAGTTCATAAATAAATCAGTTCCAACATTTAAACAATGATGTTGGGAGCTTTACAATAATGACAGTGTTTCTACTACAGATAAAGATCAGCATTTCTATATGCCTAATGCAACGTTTATCAATACAAGATTCTGTAATGTTGCATTAAAAGGTTGCTAAATTAGAAAAAATAATCTATGTAAAATTACCCACTAAAAACGAATTTCACATTTGTTTGCCGCAATTAAGTCTCATTTTGACGAAAATTTGAAAAAAACGCAAGCCTCCAGTGATAAGAAGTTGAAATGCCATAAATGCCAACAGCATGAATAAAATAGTTTATTCACGCCGTTCAAACAATACGTCACCAATGGGAACCTCAAAGCTTGTCCGAGATTTGCTCGAGTAGCAAAAAGTAATAGATTCAAAGTGCATACCATCCATTGAATCTGAATAACAAGATACAGGTGAATGCAATAACGCGTTACTACGCAGTTAGGGGGAAAGTTGTGAATACATTACGAAAATGGTCTATTGTTGACTTCCATACAATCTATGGCATTTTTACTTCTCATACGTCACTGGAGGCGTGCGTTTTTTCAAATTTTTGTCAAAATGAGATTTTATTGCGGCAAACAAATGTGAAATTCATTTTTAGTGGATAATTTTACATAAATTAGTGCAAACTTATTTTTCTAATTTAGTAACCCTTTAATCAACTCTCCGGTATGTAATGTTGGCTCATACAAATTTCAAAACACACATTTTTCTGTTTTTCAAAACAGTAGATAAAGGTTAGGCATGTAACAAAATTCAGACGCGTTGATCAAAAGCTCACATTAGCATGAACCACATTTGAGAACACTGAATAAAGGCTAGAATAGAGGTATTAAAAACACGCAATGATTTCCTACGGCTACAATATCAATTGTTTGCACAGTCAGAAGGGATAAGATCCATATGAAATCCTTCTGCAAGGAACCCTTACATCCCTGGGGTGACTGGGGTGACTGAAGACGTCTCCGAAGGGGCGTTTTCATTAGTCCGATGTGGTGAAATAACTAGCTAGTTCTGATCGGGATAGCCTAGCCAGATCACGAAATAGCTAGCTATTTGTGTCTTCATTAGCCAGATCAGGCGAAATAGCTGGCTATTTGGTCGAGAAAATTTTCCAAGAAATCATGGACTAGATGGAGCTAGCTCGGAGCGTCTTCATTAGCCTGAAAATTTCTCGATCCCTGCAGGCATCAGCGCGCATGAGGCAATGTTTACGTAATAGGGTTTTATACATGCGTGAATGCGAACTCACAACCAAAGCCATGCGGTCGTGGCCTATTTCCGTAGCACACTGCGTATGTGCGAACATCGGGATAATTTACGTATCCCGAGTTTTGAGCTAATGAAGACGCGACTGCAACTTCAGGCTAGTTCCCCAGATCAGCAAACTAGCTCGCTATTTCGTCTGATCGGGCTAATGAAGACACACCTCAAGAATCCCCAGGGTTCTGAGAATCAGCACTCTTGACTAGATGCGTTCCTCTAATGAAGCCTGGCCCCGAGTTAACAAATGCCATCTCGGGTTATTTATGACAAGTTAGTCATTTTGCATCATACACAGACAAGCCTTACAGTTGGAACCCCTCTTCGGGGGTTTCGCCTGAACAATGGAGTAATCGCCATGGTGACGGTACCATTGTCGCTTTTTGGCAAGCCCCCAAGTCAAAAGGTTTTAATAGGTATATCATATCACCCAGAACAGCAGTGTCCAGTTTGATGGGTAACATCAAAGTATGTCCAAATTTGCAGGATGATATATGCTCCACAGTGCATGCTTTAGTAGGAGTAATGCCCGTATCCAGCGCTAACAGGAACAATACGATTATGAATGTAGACTAAGCTCGCTGCGATTCAAACATAAACAAGGATAGTTTTTCACTTTTCCTAAAATTGTTCATGAAGCTGTATCTGTGAGAATTCATACAGCTTATCCTTAGGGTATACTGCTGATTCCTGCCTAGTTTCATGACTTTTACAGATGGGACAGCCTGTCTATAACCCTCCTGTATGACACCATATGCTCTGTGAGGGAAAGTGTGGGGTTGCAAGTATAGGTGTGACAGAGGGAAAATTAAAGATTTCTAGTGGGGCATACTTTCCATGCCTTATGTTTTGAAAAACCCTGTACCTGATATCCTATGAGAATTGCTTTCTCACAAGGGCTCTAAGTTGTCTACTAGGGGCTCTTCTTCATATTGAGGGGGGCTTCAGCTCCCTGAGCCCCCACGTAACGTTCCTCACAGGTGTGTGATTGGTGCGCCAACTCATGAGTGGATGTTAAGGATGTACCGTTTAGGGTTTTCTCGCTGCTATGACAGGCACACATTATTAAAGAAAGTGACTTGATTACGCATCGTCTAATTCCAAAGGGGGGATGCTAATGTGGGGCGATGCATGTGCTCACTATTAGCCTAGTTTCGGGCCTCAGTATTAGTAATGTTTCTAGCGGAAGTGAATATTTGCAAACTTGAGACACAACACAGCACATAATCCCCCCACCCCTCCTCCTTCTCCATCCCTCTCCTGTTAGCCTGAGATCAAGTCTGTCGGGCATTTCTAATCCAAACTACTCAACAAATCCAGGTGGATTTACCACTCTCTCGTTTGTCTCCAGCTCAAAAGAGAAAAGAAGAGAATGATTTAGTGACTAGTGTCACAAGTACAAGCCCTTTTTTTAATTTCGGATTCTGAAAAATATCCACCAGCCTGGTACACAAGGCCACTCTACTGTCTGGTTTTGTCTTGATTCACTCCCGGTTGGCGCCTAAAAGTGCATTTAGCTACACTCCAGCTTAAAGGAATTGGCATAGGGAAAGGGAAAGGGAAGAAAGGGAAGGAGCCGCAGTTTTAAACCGCGGTATACTTTGTCCAGTTCAGCATGATACCAGATACCGGTAAAGTAATATTGTTAAAAACCAGTTGCCTTGACAACATGCTCATGTGAGGACACAACTTCGGTACTCTATGGCAAACCTTGACACCCTGATGGGACCAGAGTTCACAAAGCCTGTAAATCTTATCGTGAGCAACGGGTTAAGACTGGATGAGAATACAGTCAAACCTGTCTTAGCGGCCACCTGTCTATAGCAGCCAACCTGTCTATAGTGGCCACTAAAATAATTCCCCCGGAGAGAGATCATGTGTTAAAGAACCTGTCTATAAAGGCCACAACATTTGTTTTCATTGGGTGGCCACTATAGACAGGTTTCACTGTATTTGTTTGAACAGGGTGGTCTGAGCTGAGCAATGATAATAATCACAAGAAGTATAAACCCTCATTCGAGAATAAACAAGTGCCAAGAACATTCATTCAGAAGGGATGTTACGTAAGATACTCAATAATTAGCGAGCATGTCTTCATTTTCATTATTTATTAAAATACAGGGCTCTCTGGAAAAACAGGCCCTCAGGCTCTGAAAAGACTACCCCGTTTTTTAAAATAAAACTGAATGAATACATAAATGAATCCATCATTTGCATGATAACGAACAGACATTTCACATTTGATTTCCCTTTCCTACTCACTTCCTTCTCGGATGAGTTCCTATTGGTAACACATTGTGCTCTCATCACCTATGAATCATGCAGGCATCATACTTTCATTCCGATCACAGGGGAAGCGCTCCAAACAACCGCACATTATGACATGACAGAGGGGAGGAAGGCAACAGAGATAAGTGATGAGGGGGAGAGGGGGGGGGGGCTAGCCTGAATACCAGGCTGTTGGGCATTTTTAATCCAAACTATTATTTTCAATAAACAGGTCTGGCGGCAGTAGACTAATCATTCTCAATTCCTTCTCCAGCTCGCCCAAACACACTGAGGACGTGTTTATCAACTCTTTTTTGGGTAGAATTAAGGTTTCCAAACGCATTGAAATATTATTAAACGCGTTTCAGGGAGTTGATAAATGCAAAGGTGTTTTGATTATGGGGTTCGGAAAGCTGTTTTGAAACACGCAAAGTTGTACAATCCTAAACGCGTTTGAGCCAGAAACGCATTTAAAGAAGCGAGATAAATGCAAAGCTGTTTTGAAACGGCTTTAAACCACGTGTTTTCGGTGACAAGGCCGGATTTCAACTTGGGCGATCAAGTTGATAAACGCACCGTTTTTTTAAACGCGATTGGAAACGCGTTCGTAAAGGCCTTTGGAGTTGATAAACACACTGGGTTTTTTTTAACGTGTTTGGAAACGCGTTTGTAAACGCGTTAAAATTTCTGACAAGTTGATAACCATAGCCTATGAAAAGAGGAGAATGATACAGTGACTAGTCTTGAATGTTCTAGACTCTATTCATCAGTTGGGATCAGAAAAATCTAGCAGGCTGGAAGACAGGCTAGGAGAAGATAAGAGACAGGAGGCATCTTCACTCAATACAGTACATTTTTTTTTATAGTAAGCTTTTGTTTTAAAGGGTATCGTGATCCTATCAAACAGGTTGATTTGTGTGAAAGCAAAAGTCAGAATATACGCAGATTAGTTAGAGTTTGAGGTAAATCAGATCAAAGAAAATAGTGACATTCCTGGGAAAAATGTTTTCATTAGCTCCAAAAACATAATCACTAGCCCTAAAAAAATTATTCATAACAACAAGTATTAGCCCAAAAATATATAACTAGGCCAAGTCTCAGAAGCCTGACAGACCTAGCCTTTATTAGACTGTGACATGAGGCAGCTTTCACCACAACTCATACCAAAGAGACAATGACATGAGATGAGAGAGGGGATTCCATCAACATATCTGTACATTAATGCAGTGTGACCTTGGTGGTAGACACTGTCTAAAAATACCGCCTGATAAAACAGGTGGCAACATAACAGTCATTGAATTCGCACACCATCAGACAACCACTCCAGCATTTTTCTTTTTCTTCTCCACGTCCCCTTATTTTGTTCCTTCCTACCTTACCCCATCTACACTATTTTATCCTTCACCTTCTTATTGGTCCTCTTCTTCTGATGATTAATCATCATTTTGCTTCTACCAACCCTTCTCCTCCCTCTCTCTGTCTTTCTCCATCTCTGTCCCTATCTTTCTCTCATACACTCTCTCTCTCTCTCTCCCTCCCTCCTTCCCCCCTCCTCCCCCCCCCCCCATCTCTCTCTCTCTCTCTCTCTCTCTCTCTCTCTCTTTCTCTCTCTCTCTCCCTCCTTCTCCCCCTCTCCTCTTTCTCTCTCTCTCTGTCTCTCTCCCTCTCTCTCCCTCTCTCTCTCTCTCCCTCTCTCTCCCCCTCTCCCCCTCTCTCTCTGTCTCTCTCTGTCTGCCTCTCTCTCTCTCTCTCTCTTCCTTCTCTTTTTCTTAATTAAGAGCTAGTAATAATACATTACCTCTTGACAGCTATCATACCTGAGGTATCTCTTTATTTTCTGCTAAGGTTATTGGATTTTATATATTTGAGACATATTGATACCTGTTTTTGTGTTACATTTCATAATAACAGCTCTCAGCCTTCTCTATGTATACAAAATGTCATTTTACAAATTTTTATTACACATGTCCCTCAACCATTTACCACCTCACCCCCCCCCCCCTCTCTCTCTCTCTCTCCTTCTCTCCATCCTCCCTTCTACTCTCCATCTCCCTCGTTCTCTCAGTATAACCAGCCAAACAGGAAAGATATCATGAAAGGTCTTTCCTCAATTTGCTGAACTTTTCACCTCGAAAAGTACCTCCCCTCCCTGAGGACTAATGTGCAGTATGTTGTCAGAGCATACACGCCAACTTCAGAAGAAAAAAATAAGTCAGACAATCATACACATCAACTCATGTAGTCACACACCAACCAACTGTCCATAAGATAGCACAACCCTTTAAAACACACAGTGAACAATAGAAAGAACTTGAGATACATTTCCTGCATTTCATTAACACATACCAAAAGAGAGCTCCACAACAGGTGCTTGAAAATGTTTCTATACAAATAAAAAGTAACCTGTTTGCATTGTCACACTTCTTTTCAAAAGGATTAATGCTCCAAAATAGAAGAAATGCCTTTGCTTGATACCTGGTTATGTTACTTTATCAAGGAAGCTCAACTAAATTTTCCAATTTTGGATGTACACATCAGAAATGAAATAAAATACACCAAAATTCATTTCTGTACACCGATACTGGATTTGATTAATGATTATGCATCACTCTTTCAACTGAGTCAAATTTAGCTCTGAATTTAATACATTTCGTATTTCATGAAAATCAGCCATGATTTAAAATACAGTCCATTTGTCACCATTGCTTGGCAACGGATGTCCAGCACTTTTCAATGACAGGAATACAATTCGTTGTTTAAACCATTACAAGCACAATATAATAGTACAATTCTAGAGTCTGAATGCACATAGACTTTTAATTAAAGGCAAACAAATGTCAGTTCTTTTGATCCATAATAACACATTACAAAGGATAAAAATATTCTTTTTTAAATATGTTTTAATGTAAAACTGATATAGGCCTGTCAATTTGAAGGTGTTTTCACTCTAACTAAGTAAATCTATATACTCTATATATCTATATAATTTTTCTCTTATACTGAACATTTCATTTGTATGCCATTTAAAGTTCATTTGAAGTATGAATATACATTGTTTAGAATGTCCTTTGTTTGTGCATATATCCACTGTTCTGGAAACTTCTTTTGTATGTGATATGAAGTATGTTATAAACTAGACTGAAACTGAAACAGTGCCTTGCTACCATCAAACTATTGTTGTTGAAAGAAGTCTTGTCTCTTGTCTCTAGATATGAACATTGCCTCTGATATAACAATCACAATTTTCCAGGAGTTGCTCGGTCAATTGTTTGGCAGATCCAGGCATCAGCAGTGATTCACATTTCGTGTTGGCAAGAAGCGGGGATGGGACTTTTCATCAGTTATTCTCCCAGAACAGAACGGAAATCACTAATATAATCACAGAAGTAGACAGATGTCTTTCCCGCTCTTAAGGGCTTTGCAACAGTCAGCAGAAAGTTAATTCATCCAAGCCATCCAGATAAAGGAATTAGTTTTTGACTTACGTATATACAGATGTAACTTCTCCTTTCCTCCGCCCCCTCTTTTTTTTGAATACTTATTGACTAAAATTTTTCTTTTCCACCTCCTTCCTCATCTTTTCCCCCTCACTCTTTACCTCCTTTTTTTTCCCTTTACTCTATTTTCTTCTTCTCCTAATACTATTTTTATCTTTTCTCCATCCATGTTTTCAATCAATCATTATTAAACATTGCATGTATCACATATCTATGTATAGAATGACTGACATTACACACTTCCATTCAGTACAGTGATTTTGATGGCTAACAACACCCCAACCCAAACTTGTTTGATATAATCTTTGTTTTACTGTTTTTCCACACGTTTTCATAATACTTCATTGTATAACACGGCCAAAAGTCAATCCACCATTTCATTTCTCCAGTAAACTTGCTGACATAGCGGCAGTAATTAGAAGGCATGACACGTGCCCCCATTCTTAATTTTCGGAAGAAACGTCTTCTTGGGAAAGGCAAGGTGTTGAGAGAAGTCATTTCCAGGGGGAAGACTGCTTTCTTAATGCTCTTACAACAAGCATACACTTGCAGAGCGTACCCCACAAATTAGTTTATCCACTCTTTACTAAGAACCCCCTATTTCTTCTGATTTCTCTCATCCTAAAGATAGGCTCACATATCCGATGATAGATTCTCTCATCATGAGACTATGATAAAACCGCATCAGAAGAGGCATCCATACTATATATTGTTCTACTTGATGATAGTGCTTTCTCTCAATTTCATATCATTTTTTCATAACTCCTCTCTGTGTTGAGCATCATCATACACTCCAAGATTATTTGAAGTACAATAAAACAAATATTGGAAGACAAATACTTACGGGGAAGGAAAAGAATGGGAAAGGAATATTTTCCCCAAATTGGCTCAATATGTGCCTGATAAATATATGTGAGGTGTATTACAAACGGATCCTATACAAATCTTTTCATTCCTGACTTTTCTATCATGAGACGAAAGGGAGCGTCGTAAAAGCAGATCTTCATATAGCAACATAATTTACCGTCTCTGGCCTATTGTGTAGACTGTGACCACTGTAACCAATATTGAATCGATCCATTAAGGTACTACCAAAAGTTCTACTTAAACATTGAGGAGTTCTCTCGTCCACAGAGAAAAGGTTTAAAAATTAAGGATCTCCCTATCACGCACCTTATGCAACCATGGCCTCTGATTTCATACAAGTTTGCTCCATCATTGCAACCAGAACCAAATTCATACTCCTATATTCTTCATATATTCATAATAATATTTCATAGTTCTGAGTATACATAAGTACAGCTCAAAAGTGGCTAATGATGTGCAATATGTCAAATCTGACAGGGGTGCAGATTTTTGCCACTCATTCCCCCCAATGCCCCCTTCCTCATGGCACCTTCCCCAGAATAATACTCACACATTCTTCATATTCATAATTTTTTATATTTCTGAGTATGCACAAGTGCAGTTCAAAAGTGGTTAATGATGTGATATTGGTTGGATCTAAGAGGGGTGTGGACTATTACCCCTCGTTACACCCATTGCCCCCTTCGTGGGGGCACCTCCCCCCCCCCTTCCACACACACACACACACACACACAAACACACACACACACTCATTACTTTAACCACAGCCACGTCACCCCCTAGGGCAGTGGCATGTATCACCAGTATGACTCAGGGATCTCTGACATATGTCATCTTCCATAGCCATCTCTGGAAATGTCTCAAGAACAGCAAGAGATGTGCTGTCTTCTTTCACCATCCATCTCTGCAGCACCTATCTTGTCACTGTGACTGTTGCAGGTAAGCAGGGTTTCACATAAACAAAGTCTCCTAAATGTCTCTGTTCACAACAAAAGGCCTGAAATGGGGACACAATGGCAGAGTGCTAGGGCCTGAATTGATTTTGTCATTTACATTTATCAAGTTTAAGTTAAGTTTAAGTTTCAAGTTTATTTGTCTTTCTTCAGATACAATTTTACAGATTAACGAGTGACAGTGTACATAAAGAAACAGTAATATGGAACAAGTTTAAATGTTGCATCAGAGAGAAGATAGAAAGATGAGGAGACCTTATGAAAGCATAGCTTGTTAAAGTCAGGTCCCTCAAAAACTTTGTCAAGTTTAATAAGAGGGGAAGAAAAGGACAGAGGGGAGCTGGGCAGGGAGAGAGGGGGGAGAAAAGAAAAATAAGCAAAGGGGGAGGGGACGAGAGGAGAGGGGAGGGGAGAGAGAAAGAGAAGATTAGGTGGAAGGAGAGAAGGAGAAAAGATGGAGATTGGGACAGAGGAGAGGAGAGGAGGGAAGAGTGGATGAGGGGATGGGAGAGGATACAGAGGAGGGATGGGAGAAGAAAGGGGAAACGAGAAGAGGAGAGGAAAGAGGGATGAGGCATTGGGGTGGAGGCTGAACCAGGGAGGGAAGAGGATAGAGGTAGAGATATGAAGGGTACCAAAGGAACGACCCATTATGAGATGAAACTGGTATAAACTCTACATGAAGAAGGAACAAACCAATTAAAAGAACAGAAGGGAAAATTTGTAAATAGAGAGAAACTTATAGAAAGGTATAAAACCACAACAGTAAGTTGATTCAGTAAGCAAATCTTGAGGTCCCCAAAACAATACCAAAAAAAAAATGTTTAGGGGAGAGGGTAAGATTGGTTTGACCAACAAAATCATAGATAATATACAGTTACAATCAGTGGAAAGTATCAATTAAACTGCAGGTGCCTATGCCAATATGGAAAGAGGCACTGTTCACTAACAAGGGAAAGACTGTTATCATAATTCTTGTATGAACGGGTAAGAAATCCAGACACTAGTTAAAAATAAATACCTCTTCCTTCGTCGCCTTTGTAAATAAGGCTCATGCAATATCTTTAATTGAGTGGCAGCCAAACGGGAGGTTTTATAACTTCATAGGGTCTGTGGTTTACATGTAAACTTGCATACATGCCAGCACGTTTGTACAAGCTCACTGAAACTTTGCACTACTGAAACATGTACAATTAAGTGCTGCAACGTCATAATCTATCGTGTATTCATGATAACAATAATCATCTTTACAACTGGTATACTAATACTACTTCTACTCCTACTTATTGAACTGATAAAATCATAATAACACTGCTGATAATGATCTTAATAAAAACAATAACAACAATGCCAATATTACATTAACAGTTACACTTATTATTCAAAGAAATATAATAGTAATGACACCAATGATACTAATGCACACAATTACACTATTGATAACCGTAATGATAATAATGACACAAATTGGTAATCATATATATCAGAAACCATGCCTAGAATGTATACATCAAATAAACTGAAAGCACAAGAACACAAGTTTAAGCAAAAAAAATAACTTCAATAGAGCATAAGATAGCGTACAGCCACATATTTCAAGTTTCTCTCACTAAGACATGCATTACAAGGGTCTGCAGCAACAAGACTAGATTAAATGTGATCACAAAGTAAATCAATTTGATCAATATAAAAGAATATAAAATGGTCAATATAATTTCACCAAAAGTCAGTTTCCATTTCCTATACTTTAAGGAAGGTTCTCAAATGGTTTCTTCTTCCAAATTACATTGTCTTTACAACCAGTTTGATATGAGGCATGCAAACTGGATACAGTACCTTTAATAAGCCAGTTCATAGTTGCAATGTGCACATTGCAGATTATTACGGGTACGAATGACCTCAGGTAGACTGTACCACTCACAGAGTAAAATGGAAATTCACTAGATGGTCGCCCACTTTTTAACTTATTATCATGCAGATATGACAACAGTTATTCTACTCTAAGAAGGCAGTGATTCCACCATGTGCACTTGCTTCTATTGTTCTTATGGGCACGCTGTAAAATGTCTTTACATCCTGTCCCCAACACAGCTTCATGAACAGATCCCAGTATGCCTTCTAGTAGTATTGAATCAGTGGATTGTCCGACCATGGTGTGACTATGAACTGGCTTATTATGATAAATGCTACCAGGGAATATCACAGGATATGGCATGCTACAAGTGCCAATCTTGTCAAAACAACAGGTGAGAAGAGCGTGAAGAGGAAAGCACTACTTGACAAGACATACTTGAACAACACAAACACGAGCCTTTCCTCTGCTAGACATACACACTGCTACTTCATGGGGTTTGTGTGCAATATTGTAAAACTGGTAAGTTTTGCTCTACATCTATATTTTTGACATTTATGCTCTTGCTTTTCACGAAACATAGAGCAAGCACAAACTAAATATCACCACAAATTTTAAGCAATCTTGTATGTACTCCATATTTCACTAAAATTGAACTGCAAGCTGTGAATGACTAAACAGAATTACATACTGTCTTCACCCATCAGTCTGGGAGTCAGCCAAAAGGTGTCATTCTCTTTCTCATTCCGGCATTTACCCACTATCTAAAATAGAGAACCTGTTTGATTTGTAAAGGTGATATTTACATATTCCTTCTTAGGGGGAAATAAGGGGATTGCAGAATAGTTCTGATATTGATTGTGAAAGTGCGGTACTATCTATCTTCATTGGAGGGGAATGAAGCCCTGTAATGGAATAATAATTGAATAAAGAACAGAAACATGAGAGATAGTAGATATATACAGCTACATCATATAAACATACTGCTTGACATGATTAGATGTGTTAGCCTAGGTTATAGGCTGTGGAGTCTTTCTTTTTCTGAGGCACTGCTGCTGCAACATCTCAGTCTATACAGGTAGACTATTTCTTCTTCCCCTCCTTTCCTCTTCCCTCACACAAACCAGAGAGAAAGTATAATATTAACCAGGCTAGTCTAGAGTTCAGACTCAGTGATGATTACAGCAGTGCTTCATAAAGAAATAGACTCAATAGCCTAGGAGCAAGGCTAGGATTGGGGTATGCCGATACAATCTGCAGACAGAGATGGGAGTGGAGTGATCTAATCTCACCTAGACACCGTATTTTGCCCTTCTTTGTCTTCATTTTGGGTAATTCTGGTTTGAAAAAGAGAATGGGAGAGTGCATCTTATATATGGTGTGTATTGATATGACTGAAGAGGGTGCTTTGGGCAGATGAAAGGAGACGATAGAGACTAGGGCAGGCAAATTAAAATGCAGTATTTAGAGCAAAGAGATGAAGAAAAGGAAGAAAATAGGGATGAAAACAAAGGAAAATAAGAAAAATGGGAAAAAAAAGAAAATGGGAAGACAATATCAATGTATGCATGCAGTGCTAAAAATAGCAAATCTTTGGGCCATCATAACATATCATGCTTCAGGACAGCACTGCATATGAATGTGCTACATGAAAGGACAAAACAGACTTGTGAAAAAATGCTTGGTATTTTGCTAAACCACAGTTCACCAAATGAAGAAGTACCCTTCAGTGCCTTTCACTCACATTGGCTTACTACATATTTTTCATGAAAAGGTAATGAGAGAGTTAACGCATTCCCAAGCCTTGGAAACCCTATTGGCTCGCTGCACATCATTATGGCAATGGTAATGAGAGAGAGGGTTAAACTCTGGGATTTGACACGTCTAGAAGTGAGAAGTGAGCATGTTCTCACCACCTCAATCAGCAGGGATTAACGAGATTAATCCCAATCAAAGGATTAAGCGCTTGTTGCCACAGCGTCTGGATTCGTTCGTGTGAAAACTTGTACTTGGCACCCCGCTGCAAGGGGACAAGAAAACTCTATGGAACACAGGGGGGGAAACACATGAGGGCTTGCCCCAAAAATGCTTAAAAAAAGAGCCCTGGAAAAGTTAAAAGAGCCCCCCAAAATCCCATAGACCCAATGTAAAATTGTAACCAAATCGGTCATGTGATAGAAAAATAACCCCCAACAAATTTTATACCTTTTTTTTTTTGGTACACGTATACACTCCAGCTCAAAGGAATTGGCATAGGGAAAGTGAAAGGGAAGAAAGGGAAGGAGCCGCAGTTTTAAACTGCGGTATATATTGTCCAGTTCAGCATGAAAAATGATGCTCTTTAGGCTAAAGCATTGTGTTTCATGCTGAACTGGACAAAATATACTGCGGTTTAAAACTGTGGCTCCCTCCCTTTCTTCCCTTTCCCTTTCCTTATGCCAATTCCTTTGAGCTGTAGTGTACAAACAAGGGTATATAGTTTGGTTTTAAGGAAACCATCTACAAATTCTTGTTGTGCTATCTGTGATTACTTAACTAGTATATTTCTACAAATATGCAAGGCCAAAGATACAAATGTAACACGCTTCTACAATAGCCCTGGGTCATATTCCTGAAACATTACGAAGCCTAGCTTAAAGTACATTCAGCTACGTGCATGACACTAAGGACTGCCTCTTGCTAATGAGGTATTAATTGTATTAACACTAGTCATGTTCGGTGTGACATACCATTGATCCATCTACTCTACATGATCACCTGGTAGCATTCATGTCAGGAATATATATACACTACATCATATCCGCTCAATACTTTTTAAAGGGCATATACTATACTGGGAAGGCAAAAAAGCCTTCAAAATGTAATTGTTAGCAATCTTCTTGCCAATGATCTTAAATTCATGTATTGTCTATTTTAGAAGCTTGCTGAAAGTTGTTTGCCCTCAAATGACCCACATATGGAGTAATTAATGATTAATGATTAAATCCTCAAAATGTTCAGGCCGAACATTTTTGAGGATTTGTGATTTAATCACTCATTACTCCACATGTGGATCATTTGAGGGCAAATAACTTTCAGCAAGCTTCTAAAATAGACAATACATGAATTTAAGATCATTGGCAAGAAGATTGCTAACAATTACATTTTGAAGGCTTTTTTGCCTTCCCAGTACAGTATATGCCCTTTAACCCTTTGTGTACCAGACAAAATGTTGCTCTATGGGATTTGTGTGTATTAATGGTGACATAATCCACTCATGGCGCAAAAAGAGTTTGAAGGTTGCGTATTTTCTGTACAGACATCTCAAAAACCTGTAAAATATTGCATGACTAATGGAACCACACACATGTATAGGGGTGATATTCTGTCAACAAACTCTACCATCCTTAACTGTGATTAAATGTGGGGAAATATGCCTTTGTTTCTCAGGCTCAGCACCTTTTAAAGATACAAATGACATTTGGTGACAAAAATCTAGCATTTGTGTACATATCCCTTTGTAGAAGATTGACAATAAACATCCTTGTGTACAATATTAATCCAATGGAATAGTTCAGACCATCATGTACAAAGTGAACAGGTGTACAGATACTCTAGACCTATAGTAACCATAAAGACCACCTTAGAAATCAATCAGAAATGTTTATATAATTCAATTTAAATCAAGATGTTAGTTCTTATATTCTGAGTAAATTTCTTAAATAGTACTCTCAACCTTAAACCAATATATAACTCTTATTCTAGGCCTGCAAACGGAAACAACACCTTCATAGTGCAGTTATAGTATGAATGTAGTGGACTGATTACAGAATATTTTTGTATTGCAAGAATATTGATGTAATAGTTTATGAAGTACATCATACAATGTTTAGAAATACATTCATGTAGATCTTAAATGGACCATTCATTTCCTAAAGTGATTACTAGCTCATATCAAAGCAGGGATAAGAATCAAGCCAGGTTGGGAAATCGCTCGGAAGCTGATCAAGCAGCAAAGATTGCCACAGCTAGACATTAAGGAAGCCTTTAATATCATCAAATTAATTCACATGAGTCAAATCTGACAGAAAGTCCCTTTCCGTCCATGTGATCAAATTTAAAAATCATACATAATCGACGCAGCTGGACGGTCAGGTACAAACTCTCATGCTGATAATCTCACACAGGAAAAAAAAAATATGACTGCTTAATAAAAAACAATCTCAAAAAGTGTTGATATTGACAATAAAGGGTTTCTATCTATATGGAGACCATTACCCATATCATGTGTTAACCTGTTCTGTGTGTGTATTTCTGGAGTCAAACTGTGCTGGTAAAACAGATATTTCAAGTGATGTACCATTCTGGAGTCACACTATGTCTAACAAGATACTGACTGCTCTGTAAACTCGTATATTTTTGGTGTCAACGGTGGCCAGGGCAGCTTGAGAGTCAAAGTTATTAATAAAGGCGAAGGGAAGAAAAGGGCCGGCTTTCCTCCGTGACTCATATATTTCATGCGTCTGACCTTATCCTGCAGCTCCCATCATATACAAACCACGGACACGCTATAAATCATCTCAGACCTCAAGCTCAAGAATCGAAAACTGGGCGGATAATCAAGGTCCATTTAAGAAACATCTACTGTACACATACAGAGCATGAAGAAGACTTGATGATTTATTTAAAGAGGGGAGAGGGGAGGTGTTATCCCTATATGCTATATCTCCTTTAATCCCTAGATGGGTACTTTAGGGTGGATTAAAGAGGATTAACCCTTTGGATGCCAGAAGAAAGAGTGAAGAGCCTCTTAATCCTTTTAATTACCTCGATGATCTTTGTGAATGATTCCGCATGAAGTCCACACTAGATTAATGTATGATATCTTTACACTGTTTTTTTTTTCATTCACTCATTTCATTTATTTACCCATTATAAAAAAAATAAAAAAGATGCAACATTTTACAAACAAATTTTAGGCATACGCCCAGTAGTAAGGATAGCGTGCTCCATTCATCCTTTCGTTCATTTACAGGATGGAGCATCCTAATTACTGGGTGTATGCCTAAAATTTCTTTGGAAATTGAAATTACCCCAGAAAGCACTTTCACTAAAAAAAAATACAACATATTTACAAATGTAAAATAATGGTAAGGACCTCCAAGAAGCAAATCTGATTATGGGCGGATCCCTTTACATATTTGTGGGAAAGGATTGCATTTCATGCAAATTACTGCTATTTAACATGGCATAGCAAGAGAAGTATTCTTTAAAGTACAGAAAAAAAACTAAAATTCATTCTACCTTGTGGAAGATCCATCGGAGCTTGCAAAGGACGACCCACTTCTTGAGAGCTGATTGGTCGATCCATCCTGTGCACGAAAACGGCGTTGGAGAAAAGGAATGACAGTTTGGTTAGCGCGTCGGACCGCTCGACGGTAACGATTCCTCACCACATCACCCATGTTCGATTATGACCTATACACAAGCATTCATATCAAGAGGATCGCGATTCAAGACCATGTACGGGCCATAACGCTGTATACTCTACACTTAACTCCCCCAGTATCAGAGTATAAGGGTTTTTTCAATAGGATTTGTGTGTATATAGATGAGAAAAATGTAGAAATAGAGTTAACAATGTTCCGCAGCTTGTCTTTCCCTTCTTTTAAATCTGAATAGAGTATAAAGCATATGATCCACAGCAAACAGATGTCTCCAAAGTCTGCTTTAGATCTCTGAGATGATACAACACAAAACTGTACGTCCACTCATTGTTCCAGTAAACCGCTGTAATTGGAATGAATCACTGATGAGAAAGACCTGACGTATAATCCTTTCAGAGAAAAACAAGCTTCCCCCAGTAGCCTTCCGTCTATACAGAGACAAATACAAGTATCATCGCTTCAAGTAAACAATACAAAATCTGTGCATCTTGTCTTTCGATCTGTACAGTTGTGATTTCAACAAGAGAAGAGGAGAAAAATTGATGCAGAATTTGGCTCAAGTTTCTGATATGACACTACTCCTGCCACTTCATCACCGCTCGACGATTCGAGGTTTCACTTTCGCGCTATATATATTCCAATCGTAATTCCAACAATACAGTCCACCTTGATGAATTCCTAAAATATTTTCCCCTTGTCACAGATACATGTACTTCAGAAATGAATGTTGCTTATAAATGAGAGTATTGACATTTATTTTGCGTGTTTCCAGTTAAGAAGCATTTGGTTGTCATCATTTACAATGCATTACGTTCACACAATAACCCCAAGACTTTTGGTCTCGTGGATCAAGATAAGATGGATGCATTTGCAACATTTATGACATTCATGAGTCTGTTAATGTCCTCGGGCAATGCGTATCTGATCAAGCGATGCGACTGGATGGCAACATTTCTGTTCCCCAATGTTCAGAAAGTTGCTTCCAGATTTGCTCTTGTGCCCTGAGACGGGGCAGAAACAGATGCAGGCAAGACGTAATCGAGCTCCGATCAGAAAGAGCGTAGAGATAATAAAGAAGATGACAATGGACAGAGCAGATTGTCCGAGCACAACCAGTCAAGTCAAATCCTCGTCAACAACTCTCACGACTGTTTCCACAATTCCGCCCCACTTCACACAAACACAGCGTGGCTCAAAGCATAAACATGGTGTCTCTCCAAAAATGATTTGCTCATTCACACGCAACCGTTGAAACATTGACAACACAATGCTTGATCCCAGCTTCCGTAATGAGGAACAAACTTGTTATCAAGGTCAACCCTGCTGTGACTGCTTCCCCACTTGCCTCCCGTTCACCTAAACGAGCTTTCTCTCATTAACCTGAGAATGAGCCCACTCCGAGTGTCTGGAGAGAGGCATGTGGGATATCTTGGTGCAGGCTGGTAGAGGGGGGAGACTTAATTAGCACCCATTCCCAGAGCTTGAAATGCGTTAGCATGGCGGGGCAGAGGGGAAGGGGGGAGACGGGGGTGTGTAAAGCTTGGTGACTGTGCAAGACGGGGACGTTCGTACGCAATGTTGCGGGAGTGACACAGTGATTAGAGGCAGCTGACGAGAGAGATTCCGGGAGAACGGGAAGGAGACGGGAAAAGGGAGACAGAGCTCGGGAGAGAAGGGTCGGGAAAAGATACAGAGAGTGGGGAAAGGCAGAAAGAAGGGGGGAGGGGCAGAGAGAGAGAGAGAGAGAGAGAATAGTAAAGTAAGGGCAAGGGGATTACAAGAAGATGAAGTGGGAGGGGAAGGGGAAGGGAGAGAAGGGGGAGGGGGAGAAGGGGGAGGGAAGGGGGAGATATAACAAGAGAGGGAAAGAGAGGGGAGGGGAGGAGAGTGGAGGAAAGGGGGGAAAGGGGGGAAAGGGGGGAAGGGGAGGAAAGGGGAGGAGCGGGGAGGAAAGGGGGGAAAGGGGAGGAAAGGGGGAAGAAGGGGAAGGAAAGGGGAGGAAAGGGGAGAGAAGGGGGGAAAGGGGAGGAAAAGGGAGGAAAGGGGAGGAAAGGGGAGAAATGAGAGGAAAGAGAAGAAAGGGGAAAGGGTGTGGGGAGGAAGGGGGAAGGGGAGAGGAAGAAGGAAGTTAAATGGTGAATGGGGGAGGGGAAAGGAAATGATGGAAAATAAAATGGCAGAGGAGAGGAATACGGAGGGCAGCAGGGATGGGTGCAGCTCAAAAAAGAGCAGGTAGAACAGGCTTGTTCAGAAAAAAATATATATTATAGTTTCTTCCGGGAAAGGTGATGGGGTGAGAAAAAAGATGGTGATAGGGAAAGCGACAAGAGAAGGAGACTGGCACAGAACAGACTGTTCATGTGGCCAAATGTGAAAGAAGATGAGCCCCAAAATAGTGTGGATGCTTGCTCCCTAATTTACTTCCTGTTTTATCATGAAATAGCCTAAGACTTTGCAGGAAGATTGGCAAACCAAACACCATGCTATGAGTGTCTTTATTTGATCAGAGATCAAAGCCAATATGCGGCCCAGAAATTAGTGCAAGTCCAGATACAATAAAGATGACCCTTTGTATATTTCAAGGCATTTCTTAACACTTTCCTACAACTCTTATTAAGTGTAGCATATTAAGCATGTTTAATGAAGACTGTAGAGAAGAAGAAACTCCAATCAGATAGACCTGGAAATCCGGGCACTTGAAGTAGGTGTTGTCATGACGACAAGTCACATTCAGGCTCTGCCTGTATCGCAGAGAATCCACATAAAATCCTGCACTGCTTCGTACATAGCTTAAGGTCTAGGCTTGGGGTGTGGTCTTGCACCTCTCTAGCCATAACCAAGTCTGAATGTCACGACTACTTGCATACTCCCTCTTCCCAAGATAAGATAGGAGAAGACAGGAGTGAGGAGGGAAAGGACTCATTAGCCTACACATCCAGACCTAGTTGTGGTTACAGTAGTACTGCATGGGAGTGAAACAGAGGCTACATTGCAGCCTGCATCGTAGCCTAGCACTCCATACACAGCATTAAGCGTGGAAAGAGCGTTTCCAAATCGCGTAATATCATGATTCATTGGGACGAGTGTGATCAAGAGATTCATGATTAAGTGCGCCATGGTCCATGACAACTCAAGCATGGCTGATGCCAGTCAGTATCAGCAGGGTATGACGATGACATCCAGAAGTATTACATCCATGATTATGACATTAACATTTAGCAGGCTTTGCTTCACTTCACTGACATAGCGACGATGCCACGCTGTTGAGGATTAGGTAATTATCGATGTATCATTAATTTTCATAGGCGTTATTGGCTTGTGCGTGCATTAACCATAGGATTTGATGCAGCAAAGTATGACTGAGGACATGATAACTACTTGCAAGAATCCACGACAGGGGAAGGGGAAGGGGGAGGCCTGTCTTATAAGCAATCTACAGACTGGATGAGGTAGTGCCCAGTTGCAACAAAAACATGTCACAATGAGTGGTTATGTAAGAGCTAGGGGCACTTACGGAAGGAGCACCCAAAGTAGGGGTATTACCAAAAGTAATTTTTTCCAAAAAATGGGCCATGTTGCATATAGCTTTTCAATTGTAACTTACTATCAATGGTAACTCTCATCACTGCACCTGTTGCCATGGTAGTTACCATTGATGGTATGTTACAATAAACACCCTGAACTTGGTTTTGTATCATATCCAATGAGGAAAAGAAAATGTTTTTTGTATAGGCTCTTTCTTCTTTCAAGGGCACTCTTATTTGTGTATTTTTTGTATTTTATGGGGGGGGGGGGGGAGATAAATCCCCTATCATTATAGGGGGCACAAACTAATCCCCCACTGGCACCAAACTACCCCCTCCTCCTTCCACTCCAGCCTGTGAATAATGATATTAGTAATGCAGCACACAATTAGAGATCGCGTCTGTTACTCAATGCTGATTCATCCCTAACAATATGCCAATTGTATTCTTACTATGTGCTATATCCTCTTCATATTGCAGTTGCCTCTTACAGCCCTTCTTTTTGTAGCCCTTCTTAATCCATTGTACTGTGCCACAATAGGTGCGTCTTCATTAGCCTGATCAGACGAAATAGCAACCTATTTTGCTGATCCGCAGAACTAACCTGAAGTTCTAATCGCGTCTTCATTAGCTCGAAACTCAGGATATATAAGCTCGAAACTCGGGATGCATAAATTAGCTAACCTATTTATAGACTCCAGCATGAACATCTCAATCTTAATCTTAAATCTTCATCTTTAATAGTGTTAGAGATATAAATGTTAGCTCCATTTCTAAACTCTCATGCAGTGATCAAACTATTATATAATGGACATGCACATACAGCTCACTGTACTGGGCAGAACAGGTGGGCATTCAGAATCAGGAGGGAAACTAGGGAACTTTAAAGGGATAGTTCATATGGGAAAGCACCTCGACTGTGACATCAAAAAATAAAAACTTTAAAAGATTCCTTTGACAGATTTTCATAAAATCTACACTTAAATGTTTCTTTCATACGTCTGCTTTAACTGAAACCAACCTAATTTCAGAATGAACTATCCCTTTAAGACTTGTGAGTTTTCACACTGAAAGGTGGCCATTACCAGACGGAGAACCACCCCCCCCCCCCACACACACACACACACACCCTTAGGAATTGCTGCTCCCATAAAGGCCTTTTGCTGCGTTCATAAACGCACCGTTTTTTTTAACGCATTTAGAAACGCGTTTGGAAACACGTTCGTAAAGGCCTTTGGAAACGTGTTTATATTTCTGAAAAGTTGATAAACACAGCCTTTGTCCCCTGTTCAGTCCTGAAAATAACTTTTTCTGTGCCTCCTAGCCATTCAGACGATGCCAAATGTTTGACCACCTCACATTATTCATGGTCAGTTCAAAGGCCCTGAATCTACAAAGAGCTACAATTGATTGGGTGATCGGTAGATCAATCATATAATTGATATCCAGCATAAACTCGTATTAAATACCCAATAGTCACTACAATTTGGTATCACACCTGACGAAGTGTTGCAGCGACGCACAAAACGTTGTGATCTTTTTAGATTCCTTGTTGACCATACACTGCGAGACAAGCGATTATCACTAGCAACGATGATATTGATCATAATTTGCAAATTAGATTGATCAGAGCTTGACATGTGTGAATTTATTATAACTGTATGATTAATTGCAAAATCAGGCATAGGCTTGGACTTGCAATGTATAGCAGTTGTGGGCTCTGCCTGATGAAGAATTGTGACTACTCAGTACTCACAACTTGACTTGGGATTGATAGCTACATCATAACTCTGTACATGAGAGAAAGGGGATTTGACAATTTGCACTCGATTCAAGTCCATCGTAACTCTTTAAGACTCTTTAAGTTTTGTGAGCGCAATAATAACCTTTGTAATTGATATCTATTGCAACTCACTCTTTAGTGGTATTTGCCATAGATAAACCTGAGTGGAGGATATTGATGTAGTGTGAGCGAGGGGGGGGTAGAGCATGTCCCTCCCAGCCGATTGGACAATGGCAATTGTTTGACCCAGTCACTCTGTCCTGATTCCCAGGAAGGTGGTAGACCAGGTGAGATGGCAGGCTTCTTGTCTCTCATATGCTTTTCACACTGGCAAAAATTAGCCCCGTACTATCCTTAGACCCGTACTATCCCTAGCCCCGTACTATTTTTTGAAGCTTTTCACACTGGAATTTCTTAGCCCCGTACTATTTCTTAAACCCGACTAGCTTTTCACACTGTTCTCACTCGAAATCGTTAGCCCCGGACTTTCTCGACAGCTTATGAATATTTATGAGTGTACGTCTTGCACATTGGCTCTTTACCACTCCGCATCAAGGTCACTCGCCCATTGGGCCTTATCTGATTGGTCTCAGCATTTCGGCCTTTAGAGCGACACCGCATTTCCTTAGCCCCGTACTATTTTTCGTTTCTATTCACACTGGTGCACTTAGCCCCAAACTATTCGGCTTGGCCCTGCAATTGTGGTTTTAGCCCTGCTTTTTTGCAGGGGAAAATAATCTCGGATTATTGGTGGGGCTAGCCTACTTTGGTAAAAACCAATGTGAACAGAAAGTGGTCTAAGCTTAGCCCCGTACTATAGGTGGGGCTAACGCCCCCTATAGGTGGGGCTAAGGCCCCCCCCCCCCCCCCCCTTAGCCCCATCTATAGTACTTGGCTAAGGACATTTTTGCCAGTGTGAAAAGCATATCAGACAGAGCCAACAGGATCAAGCCTCAAGTCATCAGAATTAAAGGGAGTATACTGCACTGGGAATACAAAAAAGGCCTTCAAAAGGTGATTGTGAGCAATCTTCTTGCCAATGGTCTTTAATTCATGTATCGTCCATTTTAGAAACTTGCTGAAAGTTATTTGCCGTAAAATTGTCCACATTTGGGGTAATTAGTGATTTAATCACAAATCATCAAATTGTTCAGGCCGAACATTTCGAGGATTTGTGATTTAATCACTAATTATTCCAAATGTGGATCATATGAGGGCAAATAACTTTCAGCAAGTTTCTAAAATGGACAATACATGAATTTAAGACCAATGGCAAGAAGATTGCTCACGATCACCTTTTTAAAGCCTTTTTGTCTTCCCAGTACAGTATATTCCCTTTAAAGGGATACTTCACCCTGAAGTAAAGTTGATTTTAATATAAGCAGAAACATGAAAGAAACATACCAGTGAGGGTTTGATGAAAAGCCGTTAAAAGTACAAAAGTTATGATCTTTTCAAAAATGCAATTTTGTGACGTCACGTGCGAGGTGCTCTCCCATAATGGTTGGAGTGAAATTTGAAGTTTTAATAAAAAAAATCATTTGAATCTTTTGCATCAGAGCACTTGGGGTACACTTGCTGTTTGTACCACGTAGTAATCATGAAGATGTTCATTTATCAAACAATGATGGTTTATATTCAAATACTGATTGCCATTCAATACCCTTTATTAAAACTGCAACTGTTCAGGGAGCAGAGACTTTATACATGCCTATCAATTCTACTTTCATTTTATCCATAGAAGACACTATTCTCACTTGTTCTTACAATTGATTTACACATACATCCCTAGCTATAGACTGATGTGCCTTGTACAGATGGTCACACTCTGTTCCTATTTCATTCACTATGAACATGTTCTTTTGTTATGCAGACAAAATTTCAAAGGGTCCCATCGAAATTTTGTCCACATAACAAAAGACCAGTGTCATACAAATGTTGTGTTCTATTTTATATTGTCCATGTTTTTATGAGTAAAATAAATAAACCTGAGTCTTTTAATCTTGTTCACACAATACCCCTTCCTGTGTGAACCACACTTAAGTACCCCTTTCCCTTACCTTTCCCCCTTTCCACGCCTTGCCTCCCCCTTCCCTCTCTTTCCCTTTCCCTCCCCCTTCCCTTTAATTCCCTCCCCTTCCCTCCCCTCCCACCCCCTTCCCTTCCCTCCCCTTTCGCTCTCCTTCCCTTCCCTCCCTTTTCCCTCCCCTTCCACAACCCCACCCCTCCCCCTCGTAATCCCCTCCCCCCACCCCTCCCTCTCCCCTCCCCCCTCCCCCTCCCCCTTCCGACTCCCTCCCCTCCCCTCTTCCCTTCCCTTCCCTTCCATTTCCCTTCCCTCCCTCCTTCCCTTCCCCCTTCCTACACCCTCCCACTCCCCTCCCCCCTCCCCTCCCCCTCACCTCCCCTACCCCTCCCTTCCCCCTTTCCCCTTCCTTCCCTCCCCCTTCCATCCCCCTTTCCTGTGTGTGGACATGCTGTAAGCCACTAGAAGCTCATTTAGCCCTGTTCACATCGTGTATCCCCGATCACACTGTTCCCTTTCTGCATGCAGTGTGTCACCCTACACATCCTTGCTGCCAATGATGTGTGGACATGCTGTAAGCCACTAGAAGCTCATTCAGCCCTGTTCACATTGTGCGTCCCATTCACACTGTTCCCTTCCTAGTTTGCAGCATGTCACCCTCCACATCCTTGCTGCCAAATCCCCTTGGCCTGCTTCCTGTCTCAGAGTCTTAGGCCGATTTTAAGCCAAGATTACACAGAAGAAACCTAATACTCTGACTAAGTAGCGCTGAAAAGTGCAGAGAAATATCTTAACTCATTACGCCCTGGGGTCAGTGACGAACGTAACTCCAGGGCCATGTTGCATGTAGGTTTTCAATTATTGTAACTCACATCTATGGTAACTACTATAGCAACAGGTGCAATAATGCGAGCTCATTGGCTGTTGCCATGGTAGTTACAATAATTTAAAACATATATGCAACATGGCCCAGCTGGTCATGTGATGAAGATGGAATAAACTTTCTTTAAAATCAAGAATATGGGACAGATGCTTCACATTATGCTTTCATATTATTTACAATATCCTGAAAAAAGGAAATATTTGTGAAAAACATGGGGTAAATAAATCTGATCACTTTATTGATTTATTATTTTATGTTGTGCAATTGAAAGTTCTTTTTACCCTAAGTAGGAAGAAGGGGAACTGTCAGGAGAAAACATTCAACCAATTCATTTTGGTTCCAACATATGCTGGAAATAATATACATTCAATGTATTCAGTCTGAAAATTGAATATTGTGGTCATAATTTTCACACTGACAACTATTTCCAAACATAATTGTTAATGTTTTTTAAACTGTAACTGCTTCTTCCATGATGATAATAACATTTTAGCACATTGGGGCAGCCCTAAACAAATCATGTCATAGTCTTCAAAATTGTAATATACGTATCAGCAAACTTTGTGGCATAAAGCACTGTAGCATAATGGAAACTTTTAGATACTAAATGATAAAGTACATGTGCATCATAATATTGTGCAGTAAAGTTGAACACAGAGCAAAGCGGAGTCTGGATTAAAAGTTGTGTGTTGTTCTATGCTGTGGGAGTTCTTGCTCAGTGACTGTACATAAAGTTGACATAGATGGCAGCAGATCACTTTGCTGTCTCCTGAAGCATTGAATATCTCACAGAACTTGGGCTCCGATGAGAGGTTTTCATCTTAAATGGAATAGGGTTTATCATTCAAAAATTATTGTATGTAATATAACTTAGTCCAGATAACCCCCACACACACACACACACACACACACACACACACACACACACACACACACACACACATAATCTTAAATTATTAATTTATTTCTGTTTGTCCTTTTCTTTGTCTTTCTGTTTCCTTCACTCTCCTGGCCCTTATTTCCACCCTACCCCTCCCCCTTCCCAAGAATTTGATGAAATAAGAAAAAAAAAATGTCTCTTCCCAAAGACCCCCTCCACCTCCCCTCTCTTTTTCCTTCTTTCATTTTCACACATTTCATTCATTTCTCCTTTTCATTCACCCCCATCTTTCTTGTACCAATCATTTCAACCTGACCCGCAAATTATCCCACACCCTTAACAGTTGATGATGTAAACAGCTACACATACATTTAATCTGATTTTGTGATACCTCCTTCAAGCAATCATATTGACATTTTCACTTTATTTCTCCCCACATCATGAGATTACATTTTGCACTAATGTGATTGTATATAGTTTAGCCTTACATCCAGCAGGTGAGAGAAATTATTGGGAGTAATGATCGGCGTAAACATGTTCACAAGGTTCTGAGTGGAAGAATGATTTCGGAGAGGAGCCACAATGAGTTTACAAGTTCACAAGCAATTTCTTCTTAATATAATTCAGTACCAAAGAATAATTTGATTGTCAAACTGGACGTGGGTGCTAAACCTGCAATTGATACTGATTCAATGACAGAATTCTGAATTTTAATCACTCACCACACCGTTTATAAACACCACAGTGATCGAAAATAATCATGTCGCTAAATTCTTAACAACAGGGATATATTTTCATCTGCGGCAATCATATTCCATAATTCCAGCGCATGTGCCAGAACGAATGCCGAATCACGATTTTGTGTCGTGATCCAATCCGCAACACCACCTCAGCGAAATTGATTCGTCCATCAACACGTCGGCACACGCCGCTGATGTAACAGCACTGTGCTCAAGAATTACCCATAAGGGCATAAATGACAAGAGAGAAACTTCTACCCATTTGAGCAAACGGATTAATTTCAAAGTCTGTGTCAAGTTTGTCACATGTAGTATGATGGAACCTGCGTGAATCACTTGTGAAAAGGGGCACATGTGACAGATTTGTTCAAAGGGTTAAAAGAGATGACTGTCTTAATATATCTTTCTGTACTTGATATTCAAAACTCAATTCACGCTTTGCAGCCACATACTCCCTTTCTGCCCCAGCCTGCTATCATGCCCTGGTCTAGGCCGCCACTGCAATGGAGCAAATATTGGTCCTTCTCACTCCCTCGACATCCCTACACGTGGACGCATCGATCCGCGCCACTCGGGGAGCGCCAGGCGAGGACCGGTGAAATGGTCTCCAAGCACCCAGATGGGTCAACATTGATAGTCTTAAAGGTATTGTACCGCATTGACAGATGAAATCAACTTCTATTTGACATTGCAGCATTGATAAGTACAATATGAAGTTCCTGATTGTGAAATATTCAACTTAACAGTAACGTCGATTTCAATTTCAAAATAAAATCATTTGAAAAATCAAAGTGTATTCATAAAAAGACATTTTCAACTCCTTCATTGTGAAGGAAATTCTTCAACAATGTTTTTGACATATTCCCTGTTTTTTACACAACATCATACTCTAGGCACTCAAAAGGCATATCTCACCTTTAAAGCAATGGTACAATTTCAACTGAACTCTTTTTTCACCAATAAGTCATTCTTTCATGACTAATAGTACACATATCCCTACGAGCAACATTCTATCAAACAGAGGTAGTGTTTATCAAACACATCATTTCATCAGGGTTTTTTTCTCAAATAGTATAGTGAATAATAACAAAGTATTCCCTCCATGTCAACCTGCTTTCAACACCTCTTGCTGAAATTGATCAGATTGGTATACATTTAGTTGGTGAAGTCCTGTGCAAAACAACATGTCTCTTTTTGATATAACATGTTGTCATAGTGTTGTGAAGTGTAATTTATCTTTTGGGATCAACTCTAAAGATCTGTTGTGTTGCAAAATGCTGAGGGGAAGGAGGACTTGCAAACTCAAAGCATCTTACAAGCACATGTGACAAACCACAAGGGGAAACATTGGCAAACTGTGCAAATTACAACCTGCATTCATGTAGGAATTCTGGAAAGTCTTACACATTTGAGATTATCACTCAAGAAAAAGACAATCAAGACGGCGCACTTCATCAATATTTCACATAGAAAAATATACCTTCTTTCTGAATATTGTTTTTGAAAACAGTTCACATGCAATGCATATTAGAAACTGTAATTTGAAACTCGACCAATTCAGTAACCCGGGTTATTACGCAACCATCATACTGCTACATAACTTGACTGACAAGCCACAGTAGTGTCCATTTCATCATCAATCAAAACACCATTCAAAATATCACTGATATTATCACAAATATCTTGAATGATTTATCCACCAATAATAGAAGCAGATGATATTCTAGCCACTGAAGGTCAGCTTCTGCGGAGCCAACGCACTTCCATGCAGGAACCACGGCGATGAAAACAACGGGGGATATCAGCCCAGCCAATCAATATATATTTTTGTTACTAAATACAATTGCCGTCTGGCGTATTAGCGGGAAGTGATCCCGGCGTTAAAGTGGCAGGTGATTCTATTTGGGATGGTGTTGGTTCGAGACATTGATTTAAAAAGCCCGTCAGCGCAGGAGTCATTAATTCTTGATGCAATATCTGCTATCAGAAAGTGACCTCCGTGTGTAATGGGTGACTTGACGGTCTATGTGAGGATAATTTCAAAACTCAAGGAAGAGAGCAGAGCAAAAACGTTAGCAAACTATCATCAAGACAAACTCTATTGCATCTCACTCATCTCACTCATGTTTGCATGAGTAAATACACCCAAGCAGAGGGGGGGGGATACACGGGGGCTCTGGGCGATTTCGCCCCCGAAATGCCTAGAAGAACCCTGGAAAATGTTAAAAGAGCCCCCAAAATTCCCCTAGACAGAAAGTAAAATTGTAGCCAAATAGCCATTGTGCTAAAAAAAAAAAAAAAAAAAAGCCCCCCAAAATTTTGAATCATTTTTTTCCCAGCAATCAAGTCCCACAGAGAAATATTGTTTGCCACATAAAGAGTTGTATATAAATCTACCCTTCGATTTATTGTATACCTCCAAATGTAAGTTGGAAAATTACTCTTTTATTTTTATTTGTCTCATACTCAAGAGTCAAGTCATTAAAATACATTTTCTGTATCTAATACATTACAGGAGAGTTGCATAAAATACTTGTTTGTTTCTGATTTGAGAGAATGCATATTGAGTGCTCCATATAATCATACAAGTTTCACTGTAAATTTAATTCTTGAAGATGCTCATGAATTTTCTTTTCTCAAATTACATACAAAAAGGAGGAAACGGTTGAAGTGATATTTTGAAAAAGGCATAAGCATTAATGATTTATTTTCAATGAAAATGTAATTCCAACTCCACAGGAATGTTAAAGTGTCAAAAGTGACTTTTGTTGTCATTCGCCTCATTAAAAAGAAGATATCTGACCACTGTCAATCTGAGAGACAACTCCACTTTTAAGTTGAAAAATCCTATGTTCTTGTTTAGTTTGTAAAGAGTTTGCATACCTGTCAATTCTTTCACCAAAATGGGGAGACTTGAGAATTACCATGAAATTCTGTGAGATTAAATCTACAGAATATCAGTACATGGAGTCTTGCAAATATAGACATGGAAATAAACAGCAATAAATACATACACCATGATTAATCAATCTCTTGTAAAAACTTTTTCAAAATCATAATGTCAAATATGCAAACTAACTTGGAAGATGCTTAACATTGAAAGTGTTCCATTGTGTTTTAAAAAGAAGATCTTGCCAGATACTGTGCATCCTCTGGACTAAGCCATGTTTATCGTTGCCATAATGTTTTTGATGATCTCATATGAAATGTTATAAACTTTCCTTTGGTAAGCAGTTCCTACAAAAAAAATCTAACAGCTTTTCCTTTTCGCAATTTTTTTTTCCTTCAATTTTCCTTCAATGTGTCTCAATCAGGAGACTAGGAAGAGAGCAGGCAGACATCTCTCAACCCAAAAGTGTCCCTGTAACCTTAAATTAGGATCAGTTAAAAAGGTTCCTCTTGGTCCACTAACAGACAGGCTCTGACAACACACTGTGACAAGTACAGATGTCTAGTTCATTAAAGTGTCTTAATTTGCGCTAGGAAGATGGAAAGAGAGAGAGCGGGATAAGAGGGAGGGACTACACCAAGATGGCTAGGAAAACACTTAAATGGGCCATTAAGGTGTCACTTCTCTGAAGGATTAGCCTAAGAATCCAGAACTAGGTAAGTGGTTCATGTCGCAAATATTTGCCAATGATCAGCAAATTGGCACAACTATGTCAGGCTTATCTGGAGTGAGATATTAAAGGGCAAGGTGCGTTGGCTACAGTCCGCACGCTAGTGCTATGTATAGCTCGCCCGCAGCTACGGTACAACATGTACGTTGTTCCATTTCCTGCGGCGATTGTACTCCATTTCTATTTGAGTAAAAACGGGTAGCTTTAAATCATTGAATAACCTTGATTGCGGCATTCTCAAGTGACGCCCGTAGCCAGACAGAGAAGAGATGTCATTTACTGCGCTACCTCCTGGTTGTGTAAGTGTGAAATCAAAACTGAGAGAAAAGAACAGCAGCAATCTAACATCATATCTGAGCTACTTAACCGCAGAACTTGGTCGTTGTGGTTGTCGAAATACTGGGCATAAATAACGACAAGACCACTTGGTGAGGTAAATCAGAAAAAAAGAAACACAGACCATATGACCTAGATCTTCGCAGTATTCGGTCTGTAACCACTAATATTATACATGGAATGGGTTGCTAGGCTCGTCTCCAGTGATGCCATTAGCATCAGCCTTTTTTCCAGGGCCTGAAAATGGGTTCAAGTGAGTCTGTTAACATAAAACAGAGCCAGAGCTAAAACAAAATAACATCTCCCAGCAGCTGAATGCAGACTTAAGCCTGCACACTGACCTCACTGTACTGTTAATTTGAACCCCGAGTTTAAACAATGGAGTAAAACATGGAAATTGCATGCGCCAAAAGAAAGATATCACTATCTCTCCTTTCTCTCGTCCCTCAAGATGTTGGGCAGTATGCATCCTGAAAGACCTAATTTAATTCATGAAATACATAATTTGATTCGAGTGTTTGGATACAGAACTAATCACTGCCCTCAGCATATATTAGAATGCAGTTTATCCATTGCAGGAACAAAATCAATTATGCTTCCCTCCCAGCTGAGAGAGAATTCACATAAATCGTATCACGTTCACAATAGCAAATGATATTCCATCTAAATGCCACTGCTGGTCATGAACTTTAATTACGGCTCCCTCTTCTGTCCCCGCAAGGAAAAAAACCCACCAAACAAAAAACACAACGGTCATATCGCACAAGCTCCCCGACATATGCCACACATCCCAATCCACCGATCAATACTTTGCGGACAATTCCTTGCAATTTCCTCCGTTATTAAGCGAGTTTCCTTCGCAAGAGCCCACATGATTTGACCTTGAAAACCCATGGGAGGATAAAGCTTTTTCCCCCAAGTGATTGTACATTCTTCTCGGCCGCGCTGTTTTGGTGTCGTCACCTGCCCTGGTTATGTTAATGCCGAGATTCTCGGCTCCATAAAGTTGGTCGCGTGATCCATTGCGATTGCTTATTTTACGCTCCTAAGAGCACTATTTGAATATTCAAGCCTTTCTATCACTATACGGAGAAGATCTTCTCTTAGTATGTTAGCACATACATTTGCAATCAGTAGATGCAACCTCGCAAGACATGGGAGGAAACAACTATCTTTGATAGCATGTGATCTATTACATGATTTCCCTTGAAATCTAAAGAAGATGTGAACTGTAGTCACCTTTATTATGGTTGGTTATCATTACCATCAAAGTAGTAGTAGTAGTAATAGTAGTAGTAGTAGTAGTAGTAGGAGTAGTAGTAGTAGTAGTAGTAGTAGTAGTAGTAGTAGTAGTAGTAGTAGTAGTAGTAGTAGTAGTAAAGTCAAAGTAGTAATAGAAGTAGTAGTAGTAGTAGTAGTAGTAGTAGTAGTAGCAGTAGTAGTAGTAGTAGTAGAAGTGGTAGTAGTATTAGTAGTAGTAGTAGTAGTAGTGGTAGTAGTAGTAGAAGTGGTAGTAGTAGTAGTAATACTAGTAGTAGTAGTAGTAGTAGTAGTAGTAGTAGTAGTAGTAGAAATATCATTAGTTGTAGTAGTAATATTAATAGCAGTAGTAGCAGTAGTGACAGAATAAGGAGTATCAATTTGTTTGGAAATAAAACAAATAAAACAATTAATAATATTTTCTGACAACAGAGATGCAGACAGACTGGTAAATGCCCCAATCCACCACTCTCAATTGAGACTCATTGTCACCATTAAACCCTAGCTATATATACTATAAGCTCACTTCACACAACAACGGGGATAGCATAACGGACCATGGAGGGTGATTGAATCATATCCAACATCGTCATGTTGCTTAACGAGTCTCTGGAGGATTAAGCAAATGACCTTTCGTCCAAACACGGTGCCGCACAAATACCGGTAAACGGAGTGGCTTGATCGCGGGAGATTTCCCTTCTCGTCTGGGGGGTTAATTACTCGGGAGAGAGGGAGAGGGGATTGCGCCCTGTCGACCTTTTGTTCTAACGGAATGTGGCAGGTTATTGATTCCGAGAAGCAGAGGGTTTGGAGTAATAGATCATGTGACTGGACTTTAATGGGGGTATTCTTAGCTACGCATTGACCTCGTCTCCTTGCACTGTGGCTCACGTTTACACTCGTCACGACTGAAAGGGAGAAAATGATGTTTCGTTTTACGTTTCAAAAGTGTGTTATTCCTGATATCTTAGGATGAGCTGATATCTGGGAATGATGCTTTCTTTTATGCTCCAATCATCTCGTACCAAGCCAAGAGAAGCCCACTGACTTATCACACATTTCATACCTATGATACTGATGGGGCTAAACCTCTCAGTACCAAGCCAGGAAAAGCCCATTGACTTATTACACATTTCATGCACCCATGATACTGATGGGGTTAACACTCTTAGTACCAAGCCAGAAAAGCCCATGGACTTATTACACATTTCATGCACCCATGGTACTGGGAAGGTTAACCCTCTCAGGGCCAAGCCAACAGAAGCCCATTGGCTTATTACACATTTCATGTACCTATGATACTGATGGGGTTAACGCTCTCAGGGCCAAGCCAAGAGAAGCCCGTTGACTTATTACACATTTCATGCACCTATGATACTGATGGGGTTAACCCTCTCAGTACCAAGCCAGGAAAAGCCTTAATGACTTATTACACATTTCATGCACCTATGATACTGATGTGGTTAACCCTCTCAGGGCCAAGCCAGGGAAAGCCCATTGACTCATTATACATTCCATCCACCTATGATACTGAGGGGGTTTAAATGGTGATCAACCTGCTATCTCACAACGAATTGACTTTCAGAAGGCAACAACAATTTTATTTCCATACCCCTCTGCACACTAGGATTTGTTTAATCTAAGAACACCATAAACCCTACATTTTTACAAAATGAGAATAGTTTTTATCTTAAGCAATATTCAGATTTTTGAAGAAAACATACAATTTCAACTTAAATTCTGAGAAATGTGATATCCTAATAATAATTCTCCATCTTTAGGGTAAACTTCCATCCGGCGGAATTGCTCTTTTGTTTGATAAAGTGATCACACAATACACACAGCCCAATAAGCAAACGCCTGAAACTCCTCAGTCACACAACTAGAGTGTTAAAAGCTCTCTTTCTAATAAAAAATCAAAACACTTCCAGGGCATAATCAAAGCAGTATGATCATGTTTCATTTGCTTAGGAGAAAAAAGACAAAATAACAAGAGATTGTGCACTAACAGGGATTATATTGCCCTCAGGGTTGGCAAACAGAGAATATCGCAGGATGAACATTGATCTTGTATGAGCTTAAATAACTGCCTTGACAAAAAAAATGACAAAAACTATTCAAGGACATTTGATTCCATATAAAGCTAGATTGAGGATCTCAATAATAATGTAGGTGTCAGGTTCTAAGAAGCTGTTGATAGCAAAAAAAATTACATTATTTCAAATATCGGTTGATAAAAAAGCAAACAAAGTCTGAAAGTTTTCTTGTCATGTTCAAGTATGAGGGGATTGAGCATGTAGTTAAAAAATGCAAAAATAAAGGTAAAGGGCATATCAAATAAAACAAAGGAAAGCAATATGTTTGTGTATGTGTTTCAGATAATACAAATCTTTCATCTTAAAAATGCCTCAGCGATTTGTGAGTTAAATGTAAGCATTCTGACCCTACATTATCCCTTCAAGGTCTTTCCAAACTGATATTAATGTCTCATTTATCCCAATACGTTGCATTCCCCTTTATTTTCTTCTTTTGGGCAGAGACAAAACTCCTTTTAAATCATTTACAATTGAATGGATTTGACAGTAAGAAGAAAACTAATGGACAGAGAGAGAGAGAAAGGAAGAGAGAGAGACAGAGGCAGACAGGCAGACAGACAGATAGACAGACAAACAGACAAACAGACAGACAGACAGACAGAGAGAGAGTGGGGCAGAAACCATGCTGGTGGAGATAAACCAAGGAGTGAAAATGAGAGCAGCACCACCAGGGGAAAATATCGCGATAGATGTCAATTGTTTTGGGGCTTTCTGGAGGATATTTGAGTGGCATTAGATAACTGATGGCTGGCTGGGAGCTGAATACATTTTAATCATCTGTTCGCCGCAGAGGTTGAAGCAATCATTCCGATTGTTGGCTCTGAGTAATTTTTACCAGAATAGGTATGGTTGATTCAACGTTTTTCCTCAATAAAGAAAAACGAGCGAGGACCTTAGCATCTTTATTGCATGCATGGCATGTGTTACACACAAAAAATGCAAGTTTCAACCCCCTACCGTCACAACCCCCTCAGTACTTAACATTCAAAGTCACATGTCAATTACAGCAAGTTTTATAACTTATGGGACTGAGGGGGTTAACTCTATGCACACCACTGATACATCATTGCACCTGGCAAACCCACAGCTTCCATGTAGCAGCGCTTATCTAGCATACAAAGGGTTACAGGGAAAGTCTACTCTGAAGTTAAGTTGGTTTTACTAAAAAGCAGAAACATGAAAGAAACATATTAGTCGAGGTTTGATGAAAATTCCTCTAAGGATAACAGAGTGGTGGTCCTATAAAATGTTAATTTTGTGACGTCACGTGCGAGGTGCTCTCCCATATGTTGTGTGCTGTATGATTCCATAAATTGCTCGCCCTCTATTTTTTGTTAAAGGAATCATTTTTTTCATGGAGGTATGTGTGTAAAAACGTGTCCCTGATGAAGTACTGAATGCACAGGTACATTTTTGCATATTCCTATGAGAAAATCAACATTTTCCAAAAATATTAGTACACAACATATGGGAGAGCATCTTGGAGGTGACGTCACAAAATCAAAACTTTAATCGATTGCAGCTTTCTTATTCTTTGACAGATTTTCAATGAACATGTTTCTTTCGTGTATCTGCTTTTATTAAAACCAACTTAATGTCAGGGTAAAATATCTTTTTAAGTGGTCTTTCTTTACAGGTTCACCACCTGACTACAATCAAGGATTTGATTATACTCAATGGAATCATGCTGAATACCGCTAACATATTTTTTAAAGCTAGCATTTAAAGAACAGGGAATGTGCCACACAAATGTGTGAGGTGCCAAGTGGGAGGAAATCAAATTTGGTTGAGAGTGATATCAAATCATGACACTAGGCTTCGGGCTAGGTGGGGTGAGTGAAAGGTCTGAATACAGACCCCTTTCATACCGATCAGTAAACTAGTACCGGTATCTACCATAGCATAATGGTGGAGCGATAGATGGAGATTGTGTGAACGCACAAAGTGGCGTTAGAGTTATAAGGCATGTGGCAAGGCAAAATGTACAAAGTGAGACTACATTCACATATCTCAACCTGCCCTGAAAACATGTTAAACAACGATATAAATGAAATGGTGTGAAAGTGCCCAGGAATCAAGCATGACCAGTGGTTATGATAGGAGGCATTCATGTATGAAGTACTATATACAACCCTACAGTCAAGACCCATTTCACACTCCCAGCCTAGAATATATGTCTGGCATGGGCTGGAGCAATACTGAAAGATATCAGACACACAGTGTGAACAGAGCTATACCAGGGAGAAATTGGGATAAGACAAAAGGAACCAATGGATGAGTAACTCACATGTGAAATGTACCTAGCTCACACAAACACCTTCTCGGTCCCCTTTAATCCTCACAGTAACCAAGCCAGGAAAAGCCAATTGATTTATCTCACAATTCATGCACCTGGATGCACCTATGGATGGTAACCCATGTTGTAGCCAGAAAAAAATGCTATAAATTCCCTGAGAAATTCAAAGGTGTTTTGAAACACTGTTATCAAATGCACAAAGAAAGTATGTTTTAAACCTGTAGTTCAGTAGAAACCGTGTTTCTGAAATCTCATCATTCATGTAAAGGGGCAAACTGTCCAGAATCTGACAACTAGCCAAAACAAAAATCTTGTGACAGCCCCTCTAGAAACATGGTTTCTAGACTGTGTGTCAAAACACAAATTCTGGTAATGCAAAATCTTATTAACATAGCCTAGGGGAGACAGATACGAACTCATGCACAATTAAGAGGCACTATACCAATAGAGGAAACCCATCAATGGGGGATTTGATATGTCATACTTTGAAAGAAATGTATCTGCAGGTATTTTCTCCATTCCTATTTTCTCTCTGTTTCTTGATATGGTTTATATGCATGGAGCCATTTCATACTTGTTGCCATGGTGATCGGTTTGCATTTATTTTATGGGGGTACTGAGCACGGTTGTAATTTAATATTCTAAGTCATTTCTGTTAGATACTGCTATTGCTACTCACTGGGGATTTTCTTGCATTTCATAAAATTGTGTCAGAAATCCTGTTGTTATTATATTACTAGTTGTATAATTGATGTTTCATTCTTCAACAGCAGCATGTTCAATATTGTTGAAACGGTACACTTTGATGCTCACGCACCCCAAAACCTGCATCTCCTCTACCCCCTATGTCCATAGCACCCCAAACCATGCCCCCTTCCTCTATCCCCTATGCCCATAGTACCCCAAACCATGCCCCCCTCCTCTACCCCCTATGCCCATAGCACCCCAAACCATGCCCCCCTCCTCTACCCCTATCCCCATAGCACCCCAAACCATGCCCCCCCCCCTCTACCCCCTATGCCCATAGCACCCCAAACCATGCCCCCCTCCTCTACCCCCTATGCCCATAGCACCCCAAACCATGCCCCCCTCCTCTACCCCCTACCCATAGCACCCCAAGCCATGCCCCCGTCCTCTACCACCTATGCCCATAGCACCCCAAACCATGCCCCCCTCCTCTACCCCCTATGCCCATAGCACCCCAAACCATGCCCCCTCCTCTACCCCTATCCCCATAGCACCCCAAACCATGCCCCCCCCCCTCCTCTACCCCCTATGCCCATAGCACCCCAAACCATGCCCCCCTCCTCTACCCCCTATGCCCATAGCACCCCAAACCATGCCCCCCTCCTCTACCCCCTACCCATAGCACCCCAAGCCATGCCCCCGTCCTCTACCACCTATGCCCATAGCACCCCAAACCATGCCCCCCTCCTCTACCCCCTATGCCCATAACACTCCTAGTCCTGCACCCCTCCACCACCCACCTTGACCTCCAAGCCATCCCAGACAACAGCTTGCCTCCCCAACCAGCCACAACACAGAGACAAAATCATCCCAATTTTCATGTTTATTTCTTTTTTTATTTCACGTTTTATTTAGACAGGGTAGTCCTTTCAGTCTCGAGGACTGCTTTCCAAAGGAGCCCTGTGATACAAATCACGTAAACATAACAAAATATGTAACATTCAAATACAATTAATACAAAGATCAAAGATAACAATAACAAAGACTAACACAAAAACACATTTGAAGAAGGAAAAAAGAAGTCACACAAATGTAAGTGAGTGAGTGACCCCCCCCCCCCCCCCCCCGCATCCATGTAGGATGACATAAATGTCATCTCATTAAGCCACGCCCCACTGGCGCCACAGCAACCGCATCCATTACTACGCAGCTGTTAATGGGCCCATCTGCAGGCTTCGTTCCTAGTCATTCCTCACAAAAACCATACGCTCCATTCTTCTCCCAAGCGCCAAATGTGTGCTGTAATTGTCAATCGAGTCTAATGAGATATCGCCCTATTCCGCTCACACATCCCCTGCGCGGGAAAACGATCATTCATTAAAAGCTCTTCAAACACAAGGTGTTTAAAGTTTGCATCGTTAACTGGTGCAGGCATTTGAACTCTCTCAGTATTAAGAGTGCACTTTCCAAGTATTCACTAAAGTGATATTAACAGGGATGTAGACAACCAAGCCTGCCTTCACACTGCCTTGCTTTCATGACAAAGTTTGCTGTAGACCAATCCTCTAGGTTCATATTAACCCTAACATTACCAGGCCTTGTAAACCCGAAGTCATCAACATTAAGATGAACCCCATAACACAACACCAAAACATCACTTTCTGGAGGCACTGTGCTATTTTGCATATTCCCAACCATGGAATTTATAACAGCATATCTGAGGTGATATTGGGTCATTGCCATAACACATGTTTTGAATTAAGAAGTCATCAACATTAAAATAACATTGCCAATTTGATACCCCATAGTGATCATGTTAGTTCTAGTCCTTCTCCCCTCAGTCATTAGACAGAGGGTGATGTCTTTTCCCTATGCACCAAACCAAGATATCTAGTAAAGATACTTCTAACATATTTGTCCTGGGGGCTGACAAACAAAACAAGCCTTTTTATACACTAGCCAAATGAAATATGAGCCATATCGCAGAGCCTGAATCAATGTCTTTACTTGGAAACTGACATCGGCGTAGGCAGGGTACAAAACATTATATTGAAGAGGAGTGAATGGAAGAGAATACAGAAACTAGCTAGAAGGAGAGAGGAATTCCAGAAGGAAGATTATTTTAATGGTCATTGTTGCAAGAAGAAGTTTGGCTTACTCTACAGCCGGAGGGGAAATGTCTTTAAATTCCTCACAGAACAGGCAGAAAGAATGATTATCCCTGGCATGACATAACAGAAAGTTGAACATAAGAGCAGAGCCAAATGCTACAGATGCAACATTGTCTTAATGGCATGGCCGTCACCGTAGGGGGGGGGGGGGGATACAGAGGGTACAAATGCACCGCCCTCCAGACCAAAATTCTGTCCATATTCTTTTAGAAGGCAGCGAGTTAGTTTTTGGGGTTGGGACGTCGTTAGGGGGGGGGAGTAGATTTTTTTCTTTTTGCATCTTTTTTCCCCAAAAAGCAACCCTCCTTGAAAAAAAGCTGGTGACGGCACTGCAATGGTTGTAATCTTTGCAAGGAGAAGTCACGATTTCTCTAGCATCCCAAAAAATGGCATTTTGACTTGCTGGCCGGGCAGGCGAAATGGGTGATTATCTCCTCCACGCGTCAACCATTAAAGGATAATCTACCTTCCATCAGCTTTCAGAGGTTTAGGCTAAGTCCCATATCTCAACCTGGAAACCCAGCTTTCCTCTGTACTCCTCAAAAAAGAAATGAAAAAACAGACGAAGGAAACATTCTGGATTCACTGCCTTACAGGTTCCTTGATTAATACACCAAACCGATCTTTTTCAGCTGTCAATAGATACGGTTTGCTCTTCTTTTTTTTACTATTTTCGAAATGAAAACATTACTTTCATCTCCGTAGACCTGAGACACTTTTTCTTTGTCCATTTTTAGAATGTTTCAAAGAAAACAAAATAAATCTCTGAGTAAGGATGTGATCTACACAACCAAACTTTCAGATGCTTCTCCTTCCATATTTACAAATGTGTCTCATTCTTAAAGACAACTGAAAACTAACTTTAAGCAGAATTGTATTGACTGGTAAATTTCGAGACTAGAGACTTGGCAGGAATCAGCAGTATACCCTAACAAGAAAACATATCATATCTCATAGCCATAGCTTCACATTTTTCAGGAAAAGTGTCAAACTATCCATGTTTACTTTTGAAACGCACTGACCATGGTCTACATTCATAATCGTATTGTCCTGGTTAGCACTCGATGCGGGCATTGCTCCCATTGAACGCATGCACTGTGGTGCAGAGCAATGCACAACAATCTCCAGTCTCTAGGCTATAGGTATCGGACAACCAGCCCAAAACCTCCTCAAAATCTAGAGATCGCTTTAATTTCACTTTAAGTCAGTTTTCAGGTCTATTATTGGGAGGAGAGCTCTTATAGGGTATCTTCTTCCATATTCCATGGTTTTTACAAAATTTTATTAATTTTTTTAACTGGCAAAAGGGACACACTGTTTTAAGTCGAAACTTAGGTCAAGACTTCAGTTCGTATTCAGGATACCACTCCAGCATTCCAGTAGTACGGGGAATGCAGTGTCGGTGATGGAACATTTTCTTTATGATATGTTTTAATAGATGAGTGATAGATAAAGGTATTAGGGTTAGGGTTAGGGTTATATGATGGAACATCTTCTTTATGATACGTGTTAATAGATGAGTGACAGATGTCATTTCAAGTTACTACTGTACACTTGCTGTGAGGTCCACTGATAACGACACCTCAAAAAACACACTCATGCACGAAATTGACTCTTTAAGTGTCAAAAAGTGTCAGAAATAATAGGTCCGTGCCAACCGAAACACCCACATCTTGATAATCTTGCAAGGAAACATGGACCACCACTCAATACCCATCAAGAACCAAGGTGTGCAATGCATCTGCAAAGCCAACACAGCTTGAGTTATGTATGTCTAGTCGACTAGTGCAAATGCTACATTTGGTCGCTAGGCAACCACGCATGCCAATATATGACACAATACATCAAGGCACTTCCTTCATAATTTATTCCTTCTTTTTTTTGCGAGCATATCAAATAATTCCTGGAATTGTGAATATACCCATATTTGGCAATGTAATACGGAGCGTTGGCTATGGTGCCATGTTTAAACGTGTATCAAGGATTAAACCTACTAGACAAAGTCATCTAAATGCTAATTTCAAAATCTGGAAATAAGTCCATGTTCATCTCTATTTCGCAAATGTATTTGCATCAAATTTATGATCAAGTCTCATATGAGAATTGCAGAACGAGCACACTGGTTCCAAGGGGTACTTCCAAGCTATTTTTCCAAAAAGGAAAGGAATAACAACAACATGGAAGGTAGGATTTGAACTTTTCCACAGTCATGGGTGTGAGAACAATTCTCTCAAGGCTAATAATTCTACGGTTATTTTTTTCAAGATATATGTTTGATAAGCCCCATTTCTTTCTTAAGCCCCTACCATATCAGTCAGGAACCTTGTGGGGATATTTACCTGTGAAGTATCATGGGCTGATTACAGATGGTGGGTAAAAGATGCAGTAGCTGACGATGTGCCAGCCCGTCAAAAGAAGAAGTAAGTTCCCTGTTTATATCTTTCATTTTTCTCTCTCCTTTTTATCATCTTCCTTTCTCTCCTCTACCACCCCCCTTCCTTCTCTCTCTCTCTCTCTCTCTCTCTCTCTCTCTCTCTCTCTCCCTCTCTCTCTCTCTCTCTCTCTCTCTATCTTTCTCTTTATCTCTATCTCTATCTTTCTCTTTATCTCTCTCTCTATCTCTATATACATATATATATTTCTCTCTTTATCTCTCTATCTCTCTCTCTTTATCTCTCTTTATCTCTCTCTCTCTCTCTCTCTCTCTCTCTCTCTCTCTCTCTCTATATATATATATATATATACATATGTATATATATATTTATCTTTATCTCTATCTCTCTCTCTCTCTTTATCTCTATCTCTCTCTCTCTCTCTCTCTCTATCTCTTACTCTCTCTCTCTCTTTCTCTCTTTCTTTTTCTTGATTTATTTAGCCCCATGTGTCTACAGATCTCCCCCATCATAATTAATAGAAATAACATTTTGTAAGTCGATGTTCTCCCATTCCCATGATACTCCTTAGCACAGTATTTTCATGTTGCATGAATAACAAATATCAGAACCAGCAAAACAAACTTTCAGAGGGAATATTAATCAGTCCAACAATCAATTTACATCTTTGTGCTTTATCGTCTTCCCTGCCTATTTGAGCGTGCTTATTTCTATGAACCCTGCAAAAATGCTCTATGAAACTGAATCAGAGAAAGAATGCAATTTCTCAAAACAATTCAAAACAAAAATAAGTATTAATATCTCTCCCCTCATGCATTTGAAAGGAGATATATGCGGCTGTGGTCTTTATTCTGCACTACTATAATGCCAATATAAAGTGAAATGTTATCCCTGGCTGAATATCACGTAATCTGATTAATCTTCCTCTCTTCTTGTTTTTCCTCTCTATCTCTCTCTCCTTTCTTTGTATAAATCTTCTCCTCACAGTCTGTATGTTTCTCTCTTTTCTCTTTCTCCTTTCTTCCACCCCCACCCTCTCTCCTGCCCCCCACCTCTCTCTCTCTCTCTCTCTCTCTCTCTCTCTCTCTCTCTCTCTCTCTCTCTCTCTTTCTCTCTCTTTCTCTCCCTCTCTTTCTCTCTCCCTCTCTCTCTCTCTCTCTCTCTCTATCTCTCCCTCTCTCTGTATCTCTCTCTGCATCTCTCTCTTTTTCTCTCTCTCTCTCTCTCTCTCTCTCTCTCTCTCTCTCTCTCTCTCTCTCTCTCTCTCTCTATTCCTCTGTAGCTCTCTATTTTCTCTCTCCTTCTTCTCCATCAGTCTCTTTTCCCCTCTCTCACTTAATCTCTGCACCCACCCACTCACCTACCCCCACCCCCACCCCCACCCCCTCTCCTATTTTCCCATTCCCTAACTTCCACCCTCCAAAACTAAGAGCACTCACAGTCATATCTTCCATCTCCCCCACCTGATAAATCCTGCCCTGCCCAATACCACAAACACCAGGCTCTCCACAGCCAGCTAATGGCAGATCATACAAATCAGAATTCTATGAATATTTGATATAGATCTTTAGAGCGCAGACTATCACATCCTCAAGCCCTTCTCAACGGTTTTGTTTGGCACCCTCTCCAGAGAACTGTCTGTTTCACTCTCTGGGACCCCTTTCACACTCCAAACTACTCCCGATGGATCAGGTAAGAGTAGTCCATTAAAGAAGTTTTCATTTGGCACCCTCTCTAGAGAACTGGCTGTTTCACCATCTGGGACCCCTTTCACACCCCAAACTACTCCCGATGGATCAGGTAAGAGTAGTCCATTAAAGAAGTTTTTCATTTGGCACCCTCTCTAGAGAACTGGCTGTTTCACCATCTGGGGACCCCTTTCATACCTCAAACTACTCCCGTGATTGTTAGAGTAGTCCATTGAAGAGATATTCTTTTGTCACCCTCTATAGGGAAGTGTCTGTTTTACTTTCTGGGACCCCTTTCACACTTCAAACTAATCCCCTGATTGTTAGAGTCATCCACTGAAGAGGTATTCTTTTGCCACCATCTATAGGGAAGTGTCTGTTTTACTTTCTGGGACCCCTTTCACACCCCAAACTACTCCCCTGGATCAGGCAAGAGTAGTCCATCCATCCGTAAGACACATACTGTGCATCCTCTCTAGAGACACACATACAATTAAACTTGGAGAGATTCTGGAATGTGCTCGTGTATTATTTTGGACCAATGAACATTTTGATTCAATTGTTTTGTTTCCATTGTTTTGAGGAGGGGGTCTAAAGAAGACGGAGAAAATTGTGCAACTTGGGTCTCGCTGAAGACATACCAAAGGAGACTGCAATATGAATAGGAGCTAGCTCCATCTCTCCCACACCGCTGAGAGCTGCTAAGACTCCCCCGACCCTCTTCCTTCTTGTGGCTTCATGTGAGTATAAACCGCAGTAACTTACAAACCCTTCAAAACCCCAAGAGCTCAGTCTACCCACAATTCTTCAGTGCAACAAATACGCCAACACACCATGATAACGTATCAGATTCTTTGGGGAAGGGGAAAGCATTTTGATCAGGAAATATTCCCCCGAGTCAAAATCACATGAAACTCTCTCTCTCTACAGGAGAATAAGTCTCAGAATTGAAACTTTGAATGATTTAGAATTCCTGACTGAACCCAGTCCAGGGAAATGCTCAAGAAATATTCACAATACTTTGAAAGCATTCATTGGTAAAAAAGAATTACTCTCTGCAAAAATGATAAGTAAATGATAAATAATTCCTGTTACTCCTCATTACTTGATACATAGAAAAACTGACACAAGGGAAAATAGAATGAAATACAAAATGAAAGAACAGGTGGTTTATTTTCTTTTGTGTGTGTGTGTCTGTGTGTACTTGATAGATATGTGAAGCAACTTAAAGAGTTGAGCAAGAATGGAGGGAAAATGAAATAAAAAGGAAGGAAAAGAATGTCCAAAGAGATAATAGGTGACACAGATAAACTGAGCCCTCTCATGACCAATACTGCCCTAATCTGACAAAAGGAAGGAAGTGACAAATCACTCAAATCTGGGTTATTGGTATTCCTGGATTGTACCCAGCATTCCCTACATACGGACAAAATCTGGAGAAGAAATATTCATCTTGCTGTGAGAAATTCAATCTAACATGATGTGGTGTTGCACTAATGCCAATGCAAGTGACAGGCACATTTTGCTCATTTACAAGAAAAGTCTCTTTTGTTAGTTGCTTCCTTTTGTCAGATTGGGGCACAATAGCATGGAATGATGTCATGAGACTATGTGTTTGTAATGGCTTGGCAGCGTGGGTTTTAATGTATTTTCCCCCTGGAGGTGCTGCACAGGACTATAGACACAAACACCCCCCTATCGGTATGTTCCCATGGAAACGGCAGCCTGCTACCAATTGTAATAAAGACAACAGTATGAAGCCATCCTCATGGTTTTTCCACTCGGGCTAAGCGGCCTAACGTCTTGGTATCCTAGAGAGGGCAGCTTTCTTCCAGCGCCGTGTGATTGGACCTTAAATCCTGCCCTCTAGGGTCCCCATATTTATAGGACGGATCTCGGCTCTACCCCAGAACATCGCTGCATGAGCACATCCCTGGGTACAACTCTGGATTGCAAGAGTTGTCTTGAGCTCACGAGATAAGACATTAGAAGAAGGGGGAGTTACTCATGCTACATTGGCCTTGGAGGAGACCATGCAAAGTGCCCTCTTCACGCACCCCCCCCCCCCCTTCCCCCATCTTAATTTTGGCTGCGACTGGATGATTTGTTCAAGAGAGTATATTGTAAGATATCTACAAATAAAGTAAGACTAAAATTAAATGTTAATATAAGATTTGAAAAATTTACAAATAGAAAAGAAAAAGGGGAAAAAAGGAGGAGGCTGCAGAGGAAGAGAGGAGGAAAAGGAGAAAGATAGAGAAACAGAGGGATTGTGCTTCAAGGTATGGAAAGAAGATGATTGGCGAGAGAGAAAGATAACTGACAAGAGAGACAGAGAGACAGAGGTGGGGATGAAGAGAGAGATGGAGAAGGGGTATTTAGTTAAAAGGTTTCCTGATCTTGCCAGAGTTTTGAGATTTGCAATGACCCCTAGCCCTGATCATGGGTAATTCCTTCCGGAATAGAAACGCCATAGTCCCAGTTATCCAACATGCAAATCCCGTCAATACACAAACAAAACAAGCACTTGAAAGGGATACAGCAGTTTGACGTTATCACCGCACCACACCCGAAGGGGGAGACACACATGGATGAAAGTCAGCCAGTCAACAGCAACATTCATCAATAACGACTTGATAATGGCAAGTTTCACTCAAAAATGCAAAGCAAGCAAAAGCAATGCGACATATGATCTGGTTTGTGTCCCAGTCAGCTACCATAGACATATCAAATCTTCTCCAAGTTCAATCTCTCTTATCTCAGCGAATGCTCTGCAGAGAAATACGACAATGGACAGGACCTAAACAAATCCCCAGGGAAATGAACTATACCCCCAGAGTATTTCTGGGAAGTTTGTAGCGCCCATTTCATTCAAGTCATCAAGCCGCCATGAGCAACTTTCCCAACATAATACTGAAACCTCTCAGGAGAAAAAATCTGGTTCTATGCATCAGGCATGAGAATTTGAGTAGTCTACACTGCGTAACATGTGTTTATGTTGCGAAGATCAAATTGAGATATCAATGAAATTAACAATTACTAATCATGCTAGTCTCATGATCAACTAGAACTGCAATTGTAAATGTAATTGGTAATTGTAATATTAATCTGTCATGTTGATTTAATCATCATTGAGAAATGCAATCTGCACCTGAACATTACAGTCTGAACAGTATATTTCATTGCCTATACACAACAATACTGTCAGTTTTACTCATATGCAAGTGAATTTTCATAATTTGTGCTAAAAGAATCATATATTTATGCCAAAAATTACAATATACCTATTTGCCATGTGTTATGTAATAAAATTCATTTGTAGATATGCACACATAGATTGCAAATCGATCACGGAAATCACTTTGAAATACATGGTCATTCATGACCTGGGTCTTTTGAGAGAAGACTGTATCATTACTAAGGCTTTCAAAAATGACAATTCTGTATTTTTTAATAAGATATAAGATATAAGATAAATATCCAACTTAGAATGCATATTCCAAATGATTGTTAAAAATTTAAACAAATTCAGTTAGTAACTGAGCCAATTTGAAGATCAAAAGAATGAGTGTAACGCTAGCCATGAGTTGCCAATTTGAAGCTTTAGAAATCAATGCATGTGTATTGTGCATATAAAATTAGATACAAAGGTACAATGTTTCTCATGCAGAAATGCATGCTCTTTCATTTAATAAATCTTTTATTTGCGTTAAAGATTTGATATCAAAAAGTTACAGCCCGAGGCCACATAATCGTGTTGGTGTTGGTTAGTCCCACATGACTTAAAGTATGTAAGCTTCCTTACCTGTTGAGGGATTGTAGCAAAGGCAGCGGCAGTCAAATCCAGGACAACAAGAGATGGGGTCAGATGAGAGCGGCATGAAAGTAATAAAGAGAGAGAGACATGGTAATTTTAAACAAAATATACATATTTTGTAAGGTTTCCTGAGATAATTTCAAAGAGAATAAATAATTCATCTTCAACGAAAATGGTATGGTGAGCATTCACCATCCTGTGAATGAATGAAACACAAATGAGACAGTTGATGTCATTCCTACCATTCATCATTTATATCTTTTTTTTTAAAAAAACATATCATCAATTTCTTAACAAATCAATATGAATATATAATATATCAAGTTTGAAGCCATCATCTCAAGATTGTTGCCCAATATGATACTGGCTTTGGCAAAATATCCAGCCTCATTTATACCACTTGAAATACCTCATCTATTTTCATTTGTGACAAAATTTATTGTGTGACCTGAATGGAAAATGTGTACTATTTGCTTATCAAATTCTTCCGTAATTCCATCTCAAAGAACATATAAAAAAAAAAAACTTAAAGAGGAGGGACATTCTGAATGCAAGCTGATTTGTAAAAAAAAAAAAAATCTGAAAAATAAAGAAGCAAATGTGTGAAAGATTGAACAACTTCAGATAAATGAAAAGATGGCTAGAAGACTTTGAAAAACAAACCATTCCCTGCAGCACAGTCTCACTTTCTAATTGACTGTAAAAAAAAAGATAAGGATGAAGTTCATGGCTGGTATTTGCACATTGAAGAAATTGAATAATTTACTCACAACTTGTCATCATTGTTTTTCTCAAACTTGAAATCAATCTGCTTTTCTGATTGTTGTGCTCCTATCCACACATACAGACAGCCACACACACACACAAACACACACAAGCACACACACACACACACACACACACACACACACACACACCAGTGACACTTCAATTGGATAACAAAGGTCTCCAAAGGTTAGAAGAAAGTGTCCAAAGGAAATGGACAGGTGGAAACCAAAACTGAGTTCTTCCACCTATTTCTTCCTACTTCGTGAGCTGTTTATGAAACAGAAACATCACTTGTTTTTAATCAAAGTGAGAAAAGAGATGAAAATAGGTTGATGAAGATGTGATCAGGGTGAACCACGGGTTGCTTTTGAGGGGTACCCAGACCAAAACCTCCCAGCGAACCTCAAGTGGCTGCCAATACGCAGACGGAGCGGCAAAGCCCAATTGTGTCAGACCTGGGTTAGCCTCCTATCAAGGTTGCCTTGTCCCGATGAGAAAGCTCTGATCGGCCGATCTACTTTACGGGTGGGGGTGTGGGAAGGAGCCCTGCGAGGCCTCGTGAGGGACGGACAAGCCACTTGAAGTTGATAAGCTGGAGAGGGCGTGAGAGGAGGGCAGTTCTTGCAGTAAACAATTTACAAAAAGAGCCGGTAAGAGAGTGTTCCCTCACAGTCCGAAAATGTGGGCCTCTACACAGCAGCTTTTTCTTTTCCTCTCTCTCTCTTTCTCTCCCTCTCCCTCTCTCTCTCTCTCTCTCTCTCTCTCCCTCTCTCCCTCTCTCTCCCTCTCTCTCCTTCTCTCTCTCCCTCTCTCTCTCCTTCTCTCTCTCCCTCTCTCTCTCCTTCTCTCTCTCCCTCTCTCTCTCTGTCTCTCCCTCTCTGTCACTCTATTCCCCCTCTCTGTCTCTCCCTCTCTCTCTGTCTCTACCTCCCCCTCTCTGTATCTCTCTCTCTCTCTCTCTCTCTCTCTCTCTCTCTCTTTCGCTGAGTTGAAATACATAGAGCACACATTAGAGATTTGGCATCGTGGTTTACTCATGCGACTTCCCAAAACTTATCAAAGAAAACAGTTTGTAGATCAAAATGGTTGAGAAGCATACTGGAAGGTGACTCCCCCTGAACAGAGAAATCATTTCAGGCCAGAATGAAACGATCATTACACCAAAAGAGCAAAACAGTTTCCTCTATAAAGACCATCCAACGCACACCACAAAGAGTGGTCTTTATGAATTATGGACAAGTGGTGTTTCTCGACAGAAACTACAGCAAGCAAACTGCTGAAGAGGGATTTCCACGGAGTGGTGTTTGTAGACAGGTTTGAACACATGACGAATGAAGGTCACGCAATGGCCAGTTGCAGAGGGTTAGCCTGCTCAGCGATAAAGAGATTGTAGTCCTTGAGTTACGTCAAGCGAGGGGGCCCTCCTACCTTATGAGCGGCATTCAGACAGTGGCTCTTCACCCGTGATTGAAAGCTTGAAGAGTTTGTCCCATCTCAGGTGGCGGGACTGTCTTAGAGTCTGACCACACTCTGGTATAGGCACAAAATGTCACTGAGCTATTAAATGCATACACACATACATAGAGATAGAAAGACAAACAGAATTACGCACAACCATAGCCGCACAATTGCTACATTGTGCAGTTACTTACACAACATTTTTTCTTACCACTAAACAATGATGAACTTAAGGCAATTATCGCATTGTATTTACCAAGAACCCTGAAGTATAGCTCTTACGAGCTCGTATATGCATACATACGTGCAGACATAAGATTGAGCCGAAAGCTTCATCACAAATTTATTAAAAGAAATGTCAATATGCACGCACACACGCATACAAGCACACACAAACACACACAGAGACACACACACAGACACACACACATACATACACACATACATACACACATACATATCAATATCTATGTGAAGTAAAGATCTGTATGTTCTTGCGTCACATAATAAAAATACTCACTTTACATCTTCTTTAGATCAACAGCTTATTAGATTTTCTGGCTTTGTAGACCCTGGTCCAGTTAGGATGTCAACATTTGCCATAGAACAGCAGTAACCAAATGGGCGTGGCTTAATTGTGTCCTACAAGGTATTCAATGTTTATTCATAGCCTGTTGTCTACTGTCTGAACAGCAGATTGTACAGGAGTCATGCTGCTTATACCCTAGTCACACTAGAGGTGGAATAAGCCGGAATGCCGTCGGAATGAAAATTCTTGGCACATTCCTGGATATTCGATGAGCATTCTAAAAATTCTGACTGCATTCTGAGTGCATTCCAAATATTCGGGTCCATTCTTGTGTCCGGCCCGAATGTTTGGCACATGCTCAAAACTTTCAAGGTGCATTTGAACTGGAAAAATATCGAACGGCATTCAACGTGCAGTCAAACAGTACTCTGACTGCATTTCAAATATTCTGACGATATTTCAAAATCATTCGAAACATTCCGATCGCATTCATGGGAGAATCGAATCGCATAAAAGCACGGCTAGCTGTTGCTGCAACATCAGTCAGCATTGAGGAGTCACTGAGGAACATTAAGGTCATGCCGCCAAGAAAGATCAATTTGAAATTCCCTCTCGAATGTGGCTCGAATTTTGAAAAAATTTCATATATATATCCAGGCTCAGGAAAGAACAGGTTAATAAACTAAAATTAAAATTGCTAAGTTGTGCCTAAGGGCAGCAAGCAGGAAAAACCTTTCCTTCTCTGCACGGACAATCCCAAAACATGGATATATAAAAAGCTTTGTCACACCTGTACTCAAGATTCTTTTTGCTTCAATATTTTGAAAGCACAGCACTCTATTATGCAGGTGGATTAACACTCACCCTACACAGTGTCCTAAATCTCACCCTTCTTTGCAGGGAAAAGTCCACAATTTATTCTATGCAGGGGTCCCAAGGAAACCAGGACAAAAACTTTGCAAAACAAATAATATTGAAGTGCAAAAAGGAGACAAATCTGATATTTCTAGTTACAATTCAGTTCCTTTTCGTTCCCTTTTTCCAAGTAAACAACCAAATATTCTATGTAGCAAATAAGTCATTTGGATGAAAGCATTTAAGTGGTGGGGTCATGGGGTCAAGCATTTTCTGAAAGTTCATTTCATCCTGCTGCAGGTGAGTAGAAAAATCTTCTCTTTTTACATCCATTTTTCTTTCTATTCAATCTACTTAAATAATCATTTTCAATTTACTCTCACCTTCTTCATCCCTGCGCCCCCCCCCCTTCTCTCTCTCTCTCTCTCTCTCTCTCTCTCTCTCTCTCTCGTTCTTTCTCTCCATTCACCCCCTCCCTGTTTTCTCTCCCTCTCCCTATCTCTCTCTTGTCACCCCTCCTCTCTCTCTCTCTCTCTCTCTCTCTCTCTCTCTGTCTCGCTCTCTCTCTCTCTCTCTCTCTCTCTCGTTCTCTCTCTCTATTCACCTCCTCCCTGTTTTCTCTCCCTCTCCCTATCTCTCTCTTGTCACCCCTCCCCTCTTTCTCTCCGCCTGTCCCTCTCCATATCTCTCCCTCTCTCCATCTCCCTTTCTTTCTCTTTATTCACCCATCCTCTCTCTTTGAAGCTACCCTTTCTCTATCACTATCCCTCTCCCCTCTTTCTTCCTCTCTCCATCTCCCTTTTTTCCTCTCTTGTTACCCACCTCCTCTTTTTACCACACTCTCCGTATCACTATCTCCCTCTCTTCATCTCCCTTTCTTTCTCTCTTTTCACCTATCCCCCTCTCTTTCTACCACCTTCTCCCTATCACTATCTCCCTCTCCCTTTTCTACCTCTCTCCATCTCCCTTTCTTTCTCTCTATTCACCTATCCCCCTCTCTCTTTCTACCACCTTCTCCCTATCACTATCTCTCTCTCCTCTTCATCTGCCTCTCCTTCTCTCCCCCATCTCATTATTTCTCCCCTTCACCAGGTAGACTGATCTCGTAAAGCTCTTGATCCGCTGCCTGCAGAGTGATTTTTATCTCCCAAATTGCGGGCTCCTGGGAGAAGAAACGCGACACCAGCCTAGAAATTTCACGATACCCAAACTCAGCCTCAGAGCCCGGTAATGATATGCATGTAAGTAAACATCCGATAAGATTGAGCTCTCAGGTAAGAAACTAACTTTGGCAAGACCCTTGGAAAGGCAAGAAAACAGATTTAATGAGGGGAAATGAGATATGCATATCATGTATAGATATACATACACAAACAAGAAGATTACCAGGTATGTTGATACACCAGGGAGCTGAGATTTTGTGGCCGCTGATAAGATCCCAGTTTACCTGTCATTATACCCACAGGCTGATTTCAGCTAGGGGGTCATATTTCAAGTCATAATGATTCTTCTGATAAAATTTCATTCCTACAAAAGCATTGCTTATTTCACTTAGTATTGTTCTTTTATTTGATATATGTCACAGAAACAGTATTTAATTTTGATATAGTACACAATAAGGAAGTAATGTGTGTGGGTGGATGAGGATGTGTTTGTTTTGTGCATGTGTGTATGTTTGTGTGTGTGCAAGTGTGTGTGTAAGTGTGTGTGTAAGTGTGTGTGTAAGTGTGTGTGTAAGTGTGTGTGTGTCTGTGTATATGTGTGTGTATGTGTGTATGTATGTTTGTGTGTGTGTGTAAGTCTAAGTGTGTATGTGTGTGTGTGTATGTGTGTGTGCGTATGTGTGTGTATGTGTGTGTATGTGTGTGTATGTGTGTGTGTTTGTGCATGTGTGTGTGTGTGTGTGTGCACCTTAAAATAACAGAGATAAATGCATGTGCATTGACAGATTTACCATAATGCTGTTCACTAGACCTATAGTTCCATATCTACAGAAGATTTGATATGAAAGGCACCACCATGCAAAAAAACATACTTCTATAGCTTCTAGGGGGGGGGGGGGGAATCCAGTTAACAGGAAAGTGACCTCAATACAACAGGAAGTTATGTGTTGAGTTCTTCATTCAGTAGCTCTGTCATCTTGCTCTGTAAATCCAGGATAGGCAAGGGATGTTATGGACATTGTCTTGTTTGTACATGGTGTGCAAGATCAATGACCAGTCCATACAGTATACTATCACAGACCAATAGAGTTGCCAATTAAGGAGAGAGGAGGAGGGAGAACAAGAGAAAGTGAGAAAGAGGGGGGGAGAAGAAGATAAATAGAAAGAAAGAGATGGAGAGAGGGGGAGGGAGAAGAGAAAGAGAGAGGGGGAGAAGAAGAGAAAGATAGAAAGGGGGAGAGGAAGAAGAAGAGAAAGAGAAAGAAAGAGAGAGAGAGAGAGAGAGAGAGAGAGAGAGAGGAGAAGAAGAAGAGAGAGAAAGAGAGGGGAGGAGAGAAAGAGAGAGAAAAAAGTTTCTGTGCTGGTTATTATATTTCTCAAACAAAAATAACTTCATAAATGATATGTCACATTTTTCTTTTCTTTTTTGTTTTTTTTTTAAGTTTTTGCCAATCAAGTTTCTGCATGAATTGAATCACAGAGTTTGTCATGGTAGTAATGCCCTGTCACATCCTATAGTCATACACCAAACAGGATAGACTGATTGAATCTGTTTTTGATGTTTGGTTGTTAAATTTTTTATGCTTTTGTTTTGATATTGTATATTTTCAAATGTATAATGTGCAAGTTTTTTAACTTGCACGGTCCCCCTGAAAATTAGTCTATGGATGAACTTGGGCCACCAGGCTTAGGGTCAGCGTGTCCCATTTGCAAAAGTCATGAAACTCTGCAGGAATCAGCAGTATACCCTAATGATAACGTGTATGAAATCCCACAGTCATAGCTTCACAAACATTTTCAGGAAAAATGAAAAGCTATCCTTGTTTACGTTTGAAATGCGCAGACCATGTCTACATTAATTATCGTATAATTCCAGTTAGCGAGTGATGCGGGCATTGCTCCCATTCAGCATATGCACTGTGGAGCAGACAGGTGCGGACTAGAGCACACATTGGTCTCTGGTCTCTTGTTTTTAGGTTCCAGACCACCCGCTCAAAACCCCCTCATTGCAAATAATTGACTTTGAACAAAATTATAGCAATTGCTATAATTTTGTTCAAAATCAATTTCTAGTTCTATCATTGGGAGAGAAGTTCTGATACAGCATCTTCTTTCATTTTTCCATGGTTTTTAAAAAATCATATTTTTTGACCTGCAAAAGAGACACCATGTCTTCAAATAGAATGAACTGAATTGAGCAGACTGTGCTTGTGTACACTGCCCTACTCTGACAAAAGGAAGCAACTAGCAAAAGAGACTTTTCTTGTGAATGAGCAAAATGTGTCTGTCACTTGCATTGAATATCTCGCAACAAGATGAATATTTCTTGTCCAGATTTGGGCCGTATGTAGGGAATGCTGGGGACGATCTAAGAACAGCAATAACACAGATTTCAGTGATTTGTCACTTCCTTCCTTTTGTCAGAGTAGGGCAGTACATATGCCCATCCTTACACCGTAGATCGGGATCTGTACAGGATAAATTTTCTTTGCCAGCACTGATGGACTGTGGGGTAATTATTTAGGAAATAAAACGAAAATTGAAAGAGTAATTGCAACCACCCGGGACAACATTGACATCTAACGGATGAATATTTCGGTTTGTTTACTTCAATCATACCTGTTTATCATCCCATCAAAGGCTCTCTATGAGAACGAGGAATCTACAGGGCAGTCAGCTCAGAAAATTTGTAGAAAATTCCCCTTTAATATGTTTCAGAACAAAGAGAGCAAATTTAGTCACCGTTCTTCACAGGATGAAAATTGATATCAAATGAAGTGGCTAGATTTCAAGTCTGACATTATGAAATGAATGAGTAAAATCATGCTATGCAGTATACCCACTGCAGAAAAAAAACATGCTTTTTTATTATTGATGTGGGTGGGGGACCGGGGGTGGGGGACCGGGGGTGGGGGACCGGGGGCGGGGGATGGGGAGGGGGGAGGGGAGGGGTGCATTGTGGGGGATCAGTAACCCTGAGCCCCTGTCACACTGCTTTACACACAGCCTCTTTCTCTCCTGTACACTGAGCCATCATCAGGGATAAAATTAATTAAAAATTTTCAGGGGCTACTTTGGGAGCATATTGGCCGAGTTAGCTACAATTTTGCATTGTGTCTATGGGAATTTGGGGGGCTCTTTTAACATTTTCCTGGGCTCTTTTAAGCATTGCGGGGGCAAAATTGCCCTGAGCCCCTGTGTAGTTTTTTCCCTGTTCCATAACGCTTCACACAATTTGCCAGATATGCGCCGATAGACAAGGATGCGGTTATTTCGCTCCCAGAAAACAACAGAAAGAGTTGGGCGGCACCTACCATAAGCCTGCAATATCAACATTTCCCCCGAGCAATCATTGAACATCGTCTCCTCAAAGCGGACAAAATCCTCAAAATGTGAAGATTTGAAATTAAGCGAGGAGAAATTTGTGGGGTGGATTTGTGAGTCTCATGAAAATCATCAACAAGTGACCGAGTGTTGACAAAGTGAATCGCCAGCACTGTAGCTATGCAATGCTGATTTGATGTGTCCATCTGTCATTACTACAAACTACAAATGAGCATGTCAAGTAGTGGTTTCTCTAAGTGTTCATGCAATTTAAATTCCATAAATATCCACCAGATTTTTCTGCTTTTAACCAACTTTTTTATCATATAGTTCCAGCATATTATATATTGATTGGCACATCTTCCTCTTACAAATGAAAGGATTTCAATCCAAAAGAGGAAATCCTACGCATACTACATGATGGACACAATTTTATGTTAATTTATAAGAAAACATGTATGAAAAAGATGAAAAACAAATCAGCACAAGAAGAAATGCTTGTCTGCTAAATGTCATGGGATATATGATTTAGGTTAAATTAATTATTTTATGCAAATTCCATAACAATCATGGATGATGAAAGCCCCCCATTCTAAGCCTTCTCAATTCCGAGGAAGAATTTCCAGCTAAAACATCTAAATTTGTTTTTTTGCAAGGTGGGGTTTATAATAATATTGGCAAAATACAACTTCTTGATGGAAAGAAAATTGACTGCAACTCCCTAATGTCCAAATTAATTATATGGACTACAAACCTTGCTGCTTTAATACAAGAAACTATTCCTTAAATATAAAATGTAGATCCATTTCTGTCGATTTCATTTCTATATGCACAGCTTTTAAGTAATAATTGGCAAACTGGCAAACACAATATTTCAAACAGTAATTTATGACAGTAATAATATGTTGCATTATCCTTTACACCATTAAGAAGGAATTAAAAACACAGGTGTAATTTGATCAATAATTGCCCAATTAGAGACAAATCGGTTTGTAATCAATCATAGTAATTGGCCTAAAAATGTAGTTATTATCCATTCTGGACAAATGACCAGTATTGAAAGGGTCAACTAGCAGTAATGGTGTGGCATGGTCAATAATCAATAGCTTAAATTGGCCTCAATTTTGAGTGACCGTGAGACAAACAGATAAAAAAAAACTTATATTTGTTTCTATCTCCTTGTCTTTTTTTTAGTATTGTTGTTGTTCTGTCTTACATCATCTCTATTCTATTTACCCTCTCATTGTCTCTCTCTCTCTCTTTCTCTCTCTCTCACTCACTCTCTCTCTCACTCACTCACTCCCTCTCTCTCCTCTTTTATCTTGCTCTCCATCTCTATCTATCTCTCTATCCCTTCTCTCTCTCCTCCCTCTCTCTGTCTGTCTGTCTGTCACTCTCTAACTCTTTCTCTATCTCTATCTATCTCTCTCTTCTCTTCCCCCTTTGCTCTCTCTACCCACTCACTCTTTCTCTCTCTCTCTCTCTCTCTCTCTCTCTCAACCTCAACTTTCTCTATAACCACTCTTTCCCCGTCCCTCTAGCCTTAACATCAAAACCTATAACTATCACTACCATGTCATTTTTGTAGTCGCTTAGAACTCCACTAAACTTCATCCTCACATGATGCAATGCAAGAAATGGTGGCATCAACACAAGCAGACACAATCATATTTCAAACAAAGCGGCACCTATGTACCCATATCTCCTCGAGCATACTCTACAGCTCAAAGGAATTGGCATAGAAAATGATGCTTATTTAGCTAAAGCATAGTGTTTCATGCTGAACTGGACAAAATATACTGCGGTTTAAAACTGGGGCTCCTTCCCTTGTTTCCCTTTCCCTTTCCCTATGCCAATTCCTTTGAGCTGGAGTGTACATGCAATAATGACAACTTCTCTCTCTCTCTCTCTCTCTCTATCTCTCTCTTTCTCTCTTTCTCTATCTCTTTCTCTCTCTCTCTCTCTCTCTCTCTCTCTCTCTCTCTCTCTCTCTCTCCCTCAGACAATGACCTCTTCTAAAATGAACAGCATATGGCCAAGCTTTGCTCCAATCCCATTACATGTCCTAATGACCGATTGTCCATACGTGACCAACAAACAATACCTACCCCCTCTCTCTTTTATTATATAATAAAATTATCTCCATATATTGAAGAGCAATCACTGGCACTTAGTCAGACTAATAGACTGTAAGTGGCGCTTTCATGAAAGCAGATCGATAACAATAGAGAGCCAAGCCAGCTTTGGATGGGCTACAGTAGTACTGGTATTGTTTGCAATTTGGGTTGCTCTGTTTAAAGACATGCAGTAGAATTAGCAATTAGCAAATGACATAAGCCTATATCATGCTGCATGGCATAAAGGTGCACTGTATTATGATAATACATAGTTATTGATCACCCATTGCTAACATAAGCCCATGATGATCATTAATATTCATGAGCACTACAGAATTATTAATTGATAACATAAGCATACTATCAGCTGTATGGTATAGAGGTGCAATATTGTATTATTATTATTATTATGATTTTACACGTAACGACTACATTTTCAATTGAGTACTGGTCACAAAACATAGTACAATTGGCATACTGCCAATCCACTAATCCGCTTTTTGATTGAATGCCAGTAACGCTACATGCAATCACTAGTTGGTCTGTTCCTTGAGACGGTCCCTCACTCTCTTACCATCCATTCATACGTTCAATCACTTATCATCCAATGTATCCAACTAATGTATCAATGCATCCATCCACTCCCTTCACCCTTTTCCTCTACCGTTTCACTCATTTATTCATGACCCACTTTACCAACCAAGCCTTCACTCTTTTATTCATCTATTCACTCATTCATTCATTCACCCTTCATTCATCCGGATTCCGGAAAAAAAAAGCATGTTCTGTAGTCCCATCCCCTTAAAAGCATGTTACTCATTGCAGAGACAATTATGCATGACCAGACACACTATACATCTATTCTCATGGGTACGTGAGTCACAAATATACTCACACTTTCGCATCGAAAAGAACAAGATCGTTCAAAGTAGCAAATTATATTATCCTTCTGCCTCATGTTAATGGAATTAATCCGACGGCACATCCTCATTTGAGAGTTCACTCGCAGGACAAACGACGCGATCGCGAATATTGATATCATATTGCCATTGTCTCTTGGCAAACACCATGCCCTGAATGCATATTATGTTACATATCATTATGAAACCAGGATTATATCGCTAGATACAAAGTGTTACATCTTAATGTTCTGTGACCTGAAGGCTTTCACATCATATTACCGTATCATGGCAGTGTTTTGAACGTGAACACCAACAAGAGATTGAATTTGCAAGAAACTGCAGAAGGTAACAGAAACTACATGTAGTGTATTAATTTGCTCTTTCTATCCACTTCTACAGTTTATTTCAATTTCATGCATTCTAACATAACAAGATCATAATAAGTGGAAAACAAATTACTTCATACAAAGTGCCACTTAAGCAATCATGCACATACACACACACACACACACACACACACACACATACACACACACATACACACACATACACACACACACTTATACACACAAACATATTCCCATACATACACACACACAAATGCAAATGGAAACAATGGATCATTCGATAGAAAGATAAGCTACCACATGGGAGAGGGGGGATATGACAAGAAATTAGTTGGATTAGGATGAGAAAACATGATTAACAAGGAACATACATGCATTGATGGCATTATATCATGGCTGGACATGACAAGAATTGTAGACAATGAGCAGATGCCTGTTTGTTTTGTCATCATTATTTCCAAAGGGAGAATCTGCAGGAATGGCACAATTCCTGCAATAATTAACCCCTTGAGAGCCAGACAAAATGTTGTTCCATGTGGTTTCCATGTATTCCTTGTGAACTAATGCACATGTAGTAAATGAAGAGTTAAGATCAGAAAGTGTGATGTCAAGAAAACAGAAATTTCATAGGGAAATTAGACATCATTACTGCAATCAAGTACAGATCACAAATGTTGAAAAACTCATATCTTTCATTCATAAAGAGGAAACATTGATAAATATAACACATTTTGAATTATTCTTTCTTTCATTCATACCGAGGAAACTCTTCTAAACATAACACATTTTGAATTATTCTTTCTTTTATTTATACAGAGGAAACACTGAAAAATATACCACATCTTGAATTATATTGCTCATCGTCTAATACATGAATGTGACAACAATATGAGACCTACGATGTATGAGACAGGCCAGGCTGGCAGGCCCTTCTAGCATATCACAGCTCCTTCAGACACCGAAATCAACCACAAGTTTGGTTTCTTCAATACGAATCTATAATTACATTCAGCATCCTTCTTTTTATTTTGTTTGTCACTTCAGATAGTCTTCCTACACAAAAGTAAAGATTGGATTTCAAGAAACCTCCTCTGGGTATTTTCATCAATATTCTATCAGGGGGGAAGGGCAATAATATTTATAGCAAGTGATTGTAAAGAAAGCAAATCTGATTCTATATCTCTTCTCTTCATCGCACCCACCCCCACGGTGTGTGCGAGTTGTTTCTTCCTACGCACACATCGGTCGCACACTTTTCCCTACGTAGCCACTTGTGCCCGAACAAACCGTTCCCTCGCTATAGCGATACTTCTGCGGTCGCGGCCACGAGAAACGCTACACCCGTGTGGTTTTCCCCCGGTTGCCCGACGCTCTTTACGCATCTCGTGTTTTTGCACCTGTGCGCGGGAGTCACGGAGACAGGCGAGAGAGGTAAACGCTACGAGCGCAACTCGATGGCGAAGAGTGGAGGATGGGGGGGGTGGGGGGGGGCTTGGATGCTGGTTCAGGTTGATATGGGAGGGTGTCAGAATTCACCCAATCGCAGGCACAAACACAAAAGCACAAGACATAGAGTTTTGAGCCGTCCAGAGCAGTGACCCTTCCGCATCGGCATCTGGTCAAGTCCTGTCTCGAGTTTTGTTATTCCGCTCATGTGAAACAGATACACTGAGGAACCCAAGCAACATTACTACATACCTCAGCAATGTGGTAGGACATTGCCCCAGAGTTTTGGTTTTTTTCACATGAAGTTCTTTCGAGCTTTTCTCCCTTAATGTTTCACCTTAACCCATTCTTTACTAGCTTTTTTCCTCTCAGATAGTAAGCAGAACGACTGACATGTATATGTCATTTTTCTCAACTTTTGCCGACCTCTTTCTTTGATTGGTCTACTTTTATTCAATGAAACTATGTAATCAGGAATGTAGTATCCTTTAATAGCAAGGGTCATCCCAATTCAGTACCACAACCTAAGTTAGATTGTCAGAATGCATTTACTGATGCAACCGCTCCAAACTTGCTATGCTAATAAATGCACATGAAAATCCTTACTTGATGATACAGTATTATCCATGAAAATGCGTTCTGCTATTAAGATTATGTCTGAATCCTACAATATACCTAATCTATATTCATGCTCACTCCTACTTTGTGTCTTAAAGTCTCAAATTGATGTGCATCCATTTTTCATGGGAGCGGTGGGTGGAAAGCATATTCTGATGTAAATGTCTGAAAGTTTCTTGCAAAACGTGACATTTGGAAAAAGAGAAAAAAAAATTCTTCCTAAAGAGTATGAAATGTGTGCATCTTGATGGAATTGATCAAATATCCTGGAAGAGCCAACTCAGGCATCAAATAAGTGTGTCGGAAACAGAAAAAGCAAGAATATGCATTAAGTGAAGTGTACAACAGGAATCACTTGATGGATTACATTATTGATTGATAAATTGATTAAATGACTGCTTGAATATCTGATTTATTGATTGACAAGTACTATCCATTTGGATTTTTATTTCCCCTAGTAGACGTACATATGTCCTATAGCAGTACATACGAGCCATTTTGTAAATTTGCAATGTCAGTAGGATGGATCTATATTACCCGCTTCTCACATGAACACATACATTCTTTATATGCAAAAACACACCCACACTCATTAACAGTACCACACACAACTATCATGTACTAATGGGCTGTCCTACTTTGACACAAGGAAGTAACTAACACAAGAGACTTTTCTTGTAAATGAGCAAAATGTATCTGGCATTGGCATCAGGGCAATACCACACCATGTTAGAGTGAATATCCCATAGCAAGATCTTCCCCAGATGTTGTCTGTACATAGGGAATGCTGGGTACAACCTGCGATAACCAATAACCCAAAATTGAGTTGTGTGTCACTTGCTTTCTTTTGTTGGATTGCAAATTGTTTAGCTAATCATGCAAGCCAGGGGCAATTCCAGTCAAAGCGGATATCCATCGGATATCCATCGGATATCCGTCTGCAGCTTCCAAAATCCGTCCTGATATTGCCAGATGTGGATATCCACTTTAAAGCAACGTGACGGATACTGGTCTTACGCTTGCACATTTCCAACATAAAAAGAGAGCTTGTTGATCAAAATCATTTTAAAAATCTAATGATTACAGTGTTGTTGTGGGGGGTTTTTTGTCTTCGTCTTTTTTTTTTAGAAGGGAAGGAGGTGGTTCATAGTACCTCCATCTTAGTTTTTGCACTCATGACACCAAACTATACAAGTTCACTACTGGGTGACAGTGGAACAGATGAGATTAGGATACCTCCGAGTAATGTCCATTTCATATTCCTCATATCCGTTTCCTCAATTTTCAGTTGTTGACTCTACTCACGATCCCCTGACTGTGCCATATGATTGCCATTAGCGATCTCTCATCAAAATTACCTTGCAGAATTGTGCCACAAAATTGGGTTTTCCGTGTGATTCAACTTCTATTATTCTTCATTTTTCTCATTTCTTTCAAAACCAAAGTGTCATGGTACTTGTAGTCTCAGTTGATGATGTGTTCTAGTGGTTGGTTAGTTTTCCTTACGATGACCTGTATTTGTATTGGACCATTTCCCCCGTCAGCACTGATCTCAATTCATTTCTTTCCATCTGCTCTTTTTCCCCCTCTATATTGGACGACCAGCGGTCTAGTGCCATCTTCAACTCACAACATCTCACAGTGCATCCCAGTTTTACAGAGGTCAGTAACCTTTAGTGAATCTTTTTAAATGCACTGTATTGCTTTATATATGCTGTATAAAAAAATGTTGCGCTAATAACTTGATAACCTGGGTCCCGTTGCATAAAACTTACCATTTATGGTAACTTTGCGATCAATAGCAAGTTCAATGGAAACTTTGCATTTGATTGGCTATCGAGCAATGTTACCATGGTAGTTACCATTAATGGCAGAGTTACCATCAATGGTAAGTTTTATGCAACAGGGCCCTGATGAGTGGTCTCTATGCCAGAAAACAATCCTTGTGTGTGGCCAAACAGCACAGTCGACGAGAAGCAACAGCAAATCCCTGATGTGAACATGTCTGTCTGAACAGCAACAGCAAATCCCCTGTGTGAACACACCTGGCCAAACAGCACAGTCAACAAGCAGCAACAGCAAATCCCTGATGTGAACATGCCTGGCCAAACAGCACAGTCAACAAGCAGCAACAGCAAATCCCTGATGTGAACATGTCTGTCTGAATAGCAACAGCAAATCCCTGATGTGAACATGCCTGGCCAAACAGCACAGTCAACCAGCAGCAACAGCAAATCCCTGATGTGAACATGTCTGTCTGAACAGCAACAGCAAATCCCCTGTGTGAACACACCTGGCCAAACAGCACAGTCATCGAGCAGCAACAGCAAATCCCTGATGTGAACATGCCTGGCCAAATAGCACAGTCAACCAGCAGCAACAGCAAATCCCTGATGTGAACATGTCTGTCTGAACAGCAACAGCAAATCCCTTGTGTGTGAACATGCCTGGCCAAACAGCACAGTCAACGAGCAGCAACAGCGAATCCCTGATGTGAACATGCCTGGCCAAACAGCAACAGCAAATCCCTTGTGTGTGAACATGCCTGGCCAAACAGCACAGTCAACCAATTGCAGCAGCAAATCCACTGTGTGTGTGGACACAACACCACAGCAACCGCTCATTAACTCTACCCTCGCAAAGGGATGACCTTGAACTTGGTGAAGATCAGGGAACAAGATGTTAAGTATAATCTTCTTCTTTGAGCAGAGATACTTCTGAATATTGTCTGATCAAATTAATGATTAGACTAAATATCTCTATCATTGGATTTCATATTCATCGGTTGTAGTAATAAACATCTATTGTATTCCGAGTTGGCCCAGCTTCTTATGACCCAAATTCTGAGAAAAGGGTATACATCTATTTTCCCTTGATGATTAGACAAGAAAGGCAAATTAATGGAGACAAGTTTCCCATGCAGAGTTACACTATTAATGCCTCAGCAGCCATTGTAGAAATTTCAATAGGCTCCTCTTTCCTCTATAGTCTCTTCTTTTCTCCTCTCCAACTTTCTTTTCACTAACGCTCTCTCTCCTTCTCTAAATCTCTCTTTCTTGATTTCTCACTTGTCACCTTTTATTACTTATTTGATATCCCTGACTTGTCTTCCTCCTCCCTTTCTTCTCTCTCCCTCCTTTTCTCAAAGTCTACCTTGCTCTTATAGGTCTCTTCTTTTCTCTTCTCCTCTCTCTCTCTCTCTCTCTCTCTCCTTCTCTTTATCTTTGTTACTTACTTTTTCACTTGTCACCTTTTACCTTGATATCCTTGACTGGTCTCTATCTATCTCTCTTTCTTTCTACCGTGTCACCTTTCACTATATCTTATTTCCCTGACTGGTGTTACTCCTCTTCCCCTTCTCTCTCTCTCTTTTTCTCACAGTCTTCCTTCCCTCATTCCTCTGCCTTCCTTCATTCCCCATCCCTCGTTCATCTCTCTCATTCCCTCCTCCCCCTTGCAATACTTTCAGACAAACTCAGAGTTACTATAAGAAACTTTTGTCCTCGGAGCAAATTATGAGATTAGAAGAAAAGCTGTTATATCCATATATTCTGCCCTCATATCAAAACAAGCACTTCTTTTTGTAATGCCAAATGCAATTTGAATAGTCAAATACACCAATAGTGGAAGAGACTGGAACTACAGTGTTAGTATTGCCGCAGAAGTAGCCATGCCCAAAACCGTGGCTATTTATCTCTCTCGTAGTGACTGACGTTTGAGGGTCAAAGGTCAGACAGGTGTATCAGCATTGGACCATTTGGTAATGAGGCCGGGAGAAAAACGCAATCATCTGAAATGCAGAGTGGCTTAGCCATCGGGAGCTGCCGGCCGCAAGCACAATTGTTTAGAAAGTATAATCAAGTACGATGCTAGTTGGGGCTTAAGTCACAGGCTGCCGAGAATATCTCTTCGCTTTGCTTTACCTTCTCTCAACAGAGAAGTGCCGCAAATTTGTGGCTCTCTCTTTTCAATCTTAGTTCTATTCTGCAGTCAAAGTATAAGGAAGTACAGAGCAGGTTTATTCTTCAGTCTTCGGCTGCCACGTTGGCGTTAACATCTTTCCTTTTTTAATTGCAGGGGTTACAAATTCAAGGCTCTCTCTAGTTAATTTCATTTCTGTTGTAAACTACACCATATTGTCACATCGTCAGTAAAATGCTATTTAGAAAACATCCTGTTCAAGAATGTGTTTTTAAAATGGAAGCATATATATATATTTAAATGGCTAAAGGTCTCTGTTGGATATTTCAGTCTCTGGGAACAGGCAACCCATCAAGAACAGATTCGTATGAGTGGCCCTTTTGTGACATAAACCTTCAAAAAACCTTTTTTAATGTATGGCTATGTAAATCATATTCTACATAAGACCGGAGGATGGGGGTGGGGGCGAGGATGTGGAATCTGATGGCATTTCAGAGTAAATCAGACCCATTCCTGGTGCACTCAAAATGACAGTGCCTTCATGGTGAATTTCAAGCAAATGATTGAATGTATCACCAAACACTGAAATTGATTTTTCTGTTTTTAGTGAAAGCAACTTTTCCATTAGCGGGGATTATCTCTGAGAGCAGGCTTGGGATAATGCATCATTTTCATCCCAGGTTTCAGACAGGTGGGCACATTCTTAAGACCTGATATCTTCAAATATAATTCCATTTTCTACAAACAGCTTGAAGGACAACAATCGCTACTGTCATGAGGAATAGGTATCAAATTATCCATTAGCGACAACTTTCTTTGACGGCAACTTTTATATTGACTTATTATTGAAATTACCCGCCTCCTTATACCTATCTTTATCTAGATATTTCCAGGGCATAGAAATTTGGTGGTGATTGATGCCTAACAAGAATCGTATATCATTAAGTCTCAATAATTCAAGCGTTTATAACTAAGACCAACAAGGCACTAAGGAGGTGCACATAAAATGAGCCAAGAAACAAGCAGAATTCAGCTGACATATTGACTAAGGATGTCTTATAATCAACTAGCAGCCGCTCTCTCTCTCTCACTACAGCTTTATTTTATTTGGAACCAATGGAATATACTCTAAATCGGCCATTTTCATAGTTGTTTTCAAAGTAATGGAAACTTTTCTGGGAACTGCCTAGCTTCAAGCAATTACATTCACCTGTCACTAGTGATTCTGTTCAAATGGGTTGCATGCGTTCTGAGTCTGTTGCTACTCAGACAAACCTCAGACAGATATTTCTGCTGTGATGCGTAATGTATTTTCTGAGAGACATGCATAACTTTTGCATGTGCATTGAAAATAAGCAAAGGTATGAGTTTGCTTTTATTAAAAGACACTTAGCTCCACATAAACATTCACTGTCATGGTTTGCCAACTGAAGCCACTTTAATATCAACCTGTGTAATAAGCATTAATGAAAATTTTGGAGTGAACACCCTGCTATTCAGTAGAACTATGGCAATAACTTTCTGAAAGCATCCTGTCCTAAAACCATAGCTGAACTGCCTGATGGTGAAAGATGAAAGCCAAGCACAATGCTCGATTGAATAAGCAGAATAAATGGTCACATTTCTTCCCCCGTCCTTCCCTCTTTCCTCAACCCAGCTGCAATCTTCTTCCCATCTATTTTCCTTGAAGGAGGCATTTTGTTGAGAAGAAACGTCATTACTGTAAGTCCATGTTCATTACAAAATGCACTTCATTGATTCTCTCTGGGAAAGATTTTTGAAAGATATCTCTGCAGAGAGTCTCATCTTTCTTAATTTGAGCAAGGCACATCCCCACTGGCAGTGAGAATATGGGCGCACACACAATTTAGCATGTGCACAACCCCCTCGATGTGTGCTCACAGCATGTAATTCTGCATTAAATTAGCTGCACACAGTTTTCATATGCCACAGCATTTAAATCACATCAACACATCCGGCAGTGAGGACACTCCTAAATATTTATCCACGCAGCAGATCAGGCTATTCATAACATATGCACACGCAAAACAAAAAATCAATGCCCTTCTCTGATAACACTCAATTTGTCCACGATACGCACAAAAAAAATCCTGACACAAAACTCACGCATCCTCACAAGTTCTCTGGCTTCTCAATATGAATCCGGGAAAATTTAATCTATCCTGATCTATAATTTCATGCAGCGGCCGATCGATGCGAACCCCCCGTGATATAAACCTGCAGTGATAACATAGCCGCAACGACCAGACGTGGTTACGCGGCGGAGCGACCAGCTGTCTGTCACATGCGCAGGGGAAGTTGTCGGCAAGATATTGACTCGTAATTCAAGTTGCGCGCTGCTCCGCAGAAACTTCCGACAGCCCCTCTCTCTCTCTCTCTGCCTGGAGATTCACCCCTACCAGATCCCTCTCTTTCTCTCTCTCTCTCTCTCTCTCCCTCTCTCTCTCGCTATCGCGCTTTCTCTCTCTCTCTCTCTCTCTCTCCCTCTGCCCATGGACCCTACTACACTCTCCCTCTCTCTCTCTCTCTCTCTCTTTCTCTCTCTCTCTCTCTCTCCCTCTTTCCCTCTCTCCCTCTCCCTCCCTCTCTCTTAATGTCTCCTCCTCTCCTTCCCTTTCAGCTCCGAGGATTTTCAATCACAATCTAAGCGTGGAGGGGATCCCAGATTAAGGAGGGCAATCAGGCAGTTCAAGAGATTGTCAATTTACCTCCAATCTAGAGTGCTTATATAACACGCGGGGGTCACAGACCTTTACAGTTTCAAAACTCCCACGTTTACCAGACCCATCAAACTTAGTTGCCCCCTTTAGAACCAGTATAATCCCAAGTCTGTCAACCAGAGGGCACATAAGGCTTAGATGGTGATTGGGAAATGCTGGGATTTGGAAGAGAAGGAGAGGAGGAGATGACATATCAGACAGGGATGCAGGACATTATGAACCAAAATAATTTGAAAAGTCTGCTTCAATTTTTGAAGCAGAAGTTTTGTTTTCAAGTTTTGTTTTATTACTGTCAGTATTTATATGGTGTATTTTTGGTTTGTTTGTTTGTTTTGTTACTCTCAGTATTTATTGGATGTATTTGGGGGTTTGTTTGTTTGTTTGTTTTGTTACTGTCAGTATTTATTGGATGTATTGGGGGGGGCTTTGTTTGTTTGTTTGTTTGTTTGCTTGTTTGTTTGTTTTGTTACTGTCAGTATTTATTGGAGGTACTTTTAATTTGAAATATCATTGACAACTATACACTAAATACTTGGGAGAAGCCTTAGACAGGTCAATGGCCTTTGCTTCTCCCTCCACACTTGTGTATTAATGTGTCTTTCATTTTCTATTTACTTAGTATTCATGTAGATTATCTCACTTGATGTATTTCTATTTGCATTTGATGTTTATTTTATCAATGTAGTATTTCTTGATCCAAGAGGTGGAATATAAATGAAATGAAATGAAATGAATACTCCATTTCCGAACATTCATGCAGCTTACACAGAACATCAAATAGTCATTCCAACAAAAAGATAAATGCAGCAGTTGACGGGTTAATGATGGCAGAATTTCCAATAACCATGGAGATGAGGGCAGCACGCACATGGCGGAAATAGGGCTGAGCTATGACGAGTCACATAACCAGGCCTAAAGCAGTTTGTATCATGTGATGCTTCATGGCAATAATGGCTTAGAGAGGGCTGGCTCCAGTAGGAGGCATCATTTGCTACAACGCATCTGTCACGTTTCCTTCTCTCTCCTTGACTTTCTTTCCCCTCCCCGGGTCATTCCTCTTTCTCTCTCTCTCTCTCTCTCTCTTATTCTCTCCCTCTCTCCCCCTCTCTCTCTCTCTCTCTCTCTCTCTCTCTCTCTCTCTCTCTCTCTCTCTTACTCTCACCCTCCCATATTACCATTTCAGAGTAGGCTATTATTCTCATTAAGTTTGATATGTACAAAAGGGGGATTAACAATCCCAATATTTATCTTTCTCTTTTTCTTTTTTTTTCTTTCTCATTCAGTATCATCCATTCCACATCTTTTCCATCTATTCCCACCTCTCTTTCTCTCTATTCCTCTGCTTTCTATTTTTCAATTTCCATTTTTCCATCTTTCACAATTTTACAAAGCAAGGATTTAACATTTCCTTCCTCATGTCATAAAAAGACATTTCTTGCACTCTGATAGCATCATTTTCAAATGCTGTACAACCGTGTGTACATTTCCTTTCAAAATTTGTTTTCAATACAAAGGAATGAACACGTTTCTTTCAATCAACGAGCAGCTCTTACATGGTTAAACTTCACACATCAACACACTTTCTACACATACATTACAGACAGAAATATCCTATTAATTTCAAGGTCGATATGTGATGAAGTATACAGTGTTATCATGTTACCATGTTAGCGCCGCATAGCACACACTGTCTCATACCTAATCATTCCTCCATCTACTTAATTGATTCGTATTGATTGCTCCTACTTTTTAACAATTCCTACAGACACCCCTTAAATATTCAGCACCCCGCTCCCTATCTCTATTTCCATTTTACCTTCCATCTCTCTCTCTCTCTCTCTTTCTCGCTCCCCTCCTCTCTACTTCTGGATACTTTATTAATTTCTCTCTCTCACACACACTCTCTCTCTCTCTCTCTCTCTCTCTCTCTCTTCTTGTTATTTTATTTCTCTCTCTCTCTTCTCGTTATTCTATTGCTCTCTCTCTCTCTCTCTCTCCCTTCACCCTCTCCCTCCCTCCCTCCCTCTCTCTCTCTCTCTCTCTCTCTCTCATTCTCTCTTTCCCTTCCTCTCCCTCCCTATCTCCCCTCCTGAAGAAACAACCTTCACCACAATCATGAGACAGTCACATGGGAACTGCTCGATTTACAACATTAAACACTCATCTTTTCAATAACTTGATTTCAACAAATATACACTTTAACACTGAATCTGAGTACTTATTTGTTGTACAACACAAGCAAATAATCAATTGTATTCAGCACATATTTTCATGAGGAGAGATTGAGGGGCTTACAATTCAAATTAAGTTGCAAATTTGACAACTGAACATTTGAAAGTAAATTTTGCTGTGTTGATAAAAACCCTCCTAGACTGTAACAACATTTTTCTATTCTTACTGAAAATGAAAAAACTTCTGTGCCAATGCATCACAAATGCTAAGCTGGGTATTTCTTTCTCATATGAACCCATATGAGTCCATTTTTTATCTTCCTGATGATGGCGCTGGGACAGTGTAATCACCTATCATCACCTCCATTCTCTATAATATACAAACTCATCATGACCCATTGCTATGGAAATGTCCCCAAAGTCCCTCAAAATGCCCATCTCAGCCACTTTTCAAGCTATATCGAACTATAGGCTCACCAAAACTTCGGAAGAGTTTCCTCCTAAATATGCACTTATGGAAAAGCGTCTTACAGATTCTAAGAGCGTGCGTTATCAGGGGTCTCAACTTTTGTCGCATTGTGTCAATCGATGTCTATTTTTTATTCAAATCTGCAGGTGAATTATGATTTATTGTTGCTTAATGGTGCTGTAAGGAGAGGACAGGATCGCATGGGTCTTGTCTGTGAGCGAGACGGCGAAAAAAAGAATATCAGCAGTAGCTGGAAAACTGGATCAATGGCTCTTTAGAAAACATATAAGGACTTGTCGGGTAAATGATGAAAGATGCGAGAAGTACTTCTTTTTAACAGATGTAGATTAAATGATAGATGTTGCTAACATAGGACACACGCAGAGAGTAGGAGAAGATGGCTGTTACGACAGCTAAAACACTTTAAAATGCAGATTAGGATTTGGCGAGTCACATAAAGTGCATGATAAAAGCTTGGAAATGACTGTTGAGATACTTAGAGCATGGTAGGGACGTGTCTAGTAGATGAAAGGTTCAAGCACAGATTTTCTACAACAGGTATGCTGTTAGATGATGTAGTTTGTCTGAGACAACGATATGGAGGAGTTGAGATTGGGATAAAGAAGGAAAAAGACCCCCAAAAAAGATAAAAACACAGAGAGCTGGTCAGAAACGAATATCCTCGCTTTTCTGCAGATCAAATCATCCGCTAGTGCCTGTTTCTCCAGGGACCTATTCTATGGAACTTACATTCAGTAACATCATCACCACATCATTAGATCATCTATCCTGCTCTTCACCTATCACAAGCAAGGAATTCAGTGTCTTCTTGAGTGTTGAGATCTTCGCAAACTACTCATATGCAGAAGCAAGATGGTGTTGGTATTGTTTAACTCCTAAAGAAACATATTTGATCAATCTGTGTTTCTGAATGCCTATTCTAAATACTAATTCTAGTAGAATTTGATAAAGGCATACTCTTGTCTATTTGGACAAGCTAACTAGTTTGCAGGAATAAACCCATGTCCTTCATATATTGCATGAAGTAGAATCTGGCTATGGAACTACAATGGACCATGTACTGTAGCTGCTCCTACGTTTTAACACTGTCAGGCAGTGCGGAAGGCAGACGCATGAAAGAAACATATTAGTGAAGGCCTGATAAAAATCTGTCAAAGGATAAGAAAGTTTGGATCTTTCAAAATTTATTTTTGGTAATGTCACATGCGAGGTGCTCTCCCATATGTTGCATGATTTATAATTCCATAAATTGCTCTTTTTCTGTTTTTGATGAAGGAATAGATTTTTATCACAGAGGCATGTGTGTAAAAATGCATTTCTAATAATGTTTCAAATGCACAGTTACATTGATGCATATCTTTTTGAGAAAATGGACATTTCAAAGAAAAATTGTACACAACATACATGAGAGCACCTCGCACATGACGTCAATAAAGCACAATTTTCATAGAGCACCTCGTACATGACGTCACAAAATCAAAACTTCAAGTGATCATAACTTTCTTATAACTTATAACTTTCTTTGACAGATTTTCATCAAACCTTCACCATTATGTTTCTTACATGATTGTGTCTTTACTAAAAGCAACTTAATTTCAGGATGAACTCTCCCTTCAAAGTGTCAAATTAGGGTCTGTGCTTGCAGGGAATGAGCAAGACTTCTCACGCCACTCAAGACATAGTCTGGCTTCCAGACTGTTGGGCATTGCTAAACCACACTATTCAATAAAGGGGATCTTGCAGCAAAAGAAAATAGTCAGTTTCAATTTCTTCTCCAGCTCGGCCAAAATGTAAACAAATACAGATTTTTTTTAAAGAAAATAATTAAATGAGAGAGAGAGATAGTATATTGTCCTATTTCTTCTCCTCCTAATTCTCTTCTGCAGTAATACCATGAAAATACCCCTGCTACATCTGAGAGAGAAAGTGAGAGAAAGTGAGAGAGAGAGAGAGAGAGAGAGAGAGTGAGAGAGAGGGAGAGAGAGAGAGAGAGAGAGAGAGAGAGAGATGGAAGAACCATGAATTGATGTTGATGGATCAGTGTTTATGAGTACAAGAACCAACTTTTCAGTTCAAA
>OZ022585.1:15638247-15648247 GCA_963669155.1 Arbacia lixula
CCTCTTTCTCCTCCCTCTTTCTCCTCCCTCTTTCTCCTCCCCCTCCCTCCTCTGTCTGTCTCCTTCTTCCTCTCTTCCCAATCTCCCTTCCCGAAATCCCTGATCTCATAAGACACTGAAATGGGTGGAAATACTCAACTCCATTTTTGTCATATGCACAAGAATCCTGGAAATCACATTCCATTTTCTTACTCTATATTCACATGACAACTTCTTACAAAGATTTGTATCATAAACAACAATGTTTCTCATAAGGTACCTGAGATATAAATAAAATATAAACACAGCTTCTCAGTGAGAAATATACCCTTTACTGCTATCTTTAAGAAATGTGCATTCACCTACATCATTGATTTTCTACATTAGATGCTTTCAGATCAGTAGCTACCTTCCAAAATCCACCAATATATTTTTTTTCACACGAAGCCGTGTAGTAGTACAAATAATCTTGAAAAATGTTCACTCATTTACACTACTGATTTTTTGTCAAAATTAGTTATTTCCTGATAAAAGAGCTTCCTCCTGAAAAACTAACATGTGTGAATGCAACGTCTTCAGGAGAAATTTAATGTACTTCCTAAAATGCTTGATCAAATTTTCTGACAGAATAAGTTTTTCGACATTAACTAAAAATTGCTATGCATACCTTTCAGAATGTGCCAAATATGCTTAGCTCCATGACTTTCAAAGGCTCTTGAGAAATCTACATTCATTTCCAACATCGACTTCCTACAAAATCACACTTTTCTGAAATCTGGCTGGTGTAAACAGAGCTCTTCTATCACGGGGAAAATCTCCCCCTGATGGATCCAAGATGCCATTCAGTCTCATTACCAAAAGTGCTTTGAACCCTGATCATTCACGGTGCCAGTCTAGAGCCATTGCTAGTCTTCACCGTGCAGACCCTATAACACCCTAATATTAGTCCTTTTCATGCAAAACAAGATATAGCCCAATGGGAGTTGCGTGTATTACTTGAGAATGAATTTCCATGTGGCACAAAAGGAGGTAAAATGCCTTGATATTGATCTACCTTGGGTGTTCATGCACCATGACAGATAGGGTGTCCAGTTTGCAAAAGTCATGAAACTCGATAATATGCATGAACTCTCACAGTCATAGCTTCACAAACATTTTCAGGAAAAGTGAAAAACTATCCTTTTTTACATTTCAAATGAACCAACCATAGTCTACATTCGGGTATGATTCCCATTGAACGCATGCACCGTGGAGTGGACCGATGTGGACGACTCGCCCAAAACCTCCTCAAAATCTATCGATCGCTATAGTTTCACTTAAAGATAGTTTCCAGTTTTATTATTGACCGTGAAGTTCTGATACAGTATCTTACTCCATTTTCCCTGGTTTTTAAAACAACAACAAATTTGACCTGCAAAAGGGACACCCTGTCTTCAAGCCTTGGACTACTTGAGTGGTGAAGACAACACGCATGTACACTACAGCTCAAAGGAATTGGCATAGGGAAAGAGAAAGGGAAGAATGGGAAGGAGTCACAGTTTTAAAGCATGGTATACTTTGTCCAGTTCAGCATGAAACATGATGCTTTAGCCTAAAAAGCATCATATTTCATGCTGAACTGGACAAAATATACTGCGGTTTAAAACTGAGGCTCCTTCCCTTTCGCTTTCCCTATGCCAATTCCTTTGAACTGTAATGTAGGCCCACAAAGGGGGTACAATTCCTTTATTACAAATCATTTAGTCTGTATGTAACATGTGTGTATTTCCCAATAATGCATTATACCCCCAAGAGCATCTGGCACACTAAGTACTGAGAGGCGCATCTTTAAGATTAAACAATTACTCAAAAAGGCAATTTCCAGGAATCTACTTTCCAACCTGCCTAAATCAGTCCATTTAGGTTTAATGAAAACTGGTCTGCTAAACCAGACCTCACAGGGTCCTAAAAGAAAGACTACATCATTACTATGAAATGCACTTTCGATAGCCCACAATTTAAACACACAGATTTATATATTCCTGCCTTTATCTGGGAAAAAGACAGGTTTGTGAGTCATTCTCAGTCAATGTAATGATAAAAAGATGTATAATCATTAATCTTAATGGCACCTGTCACCTTGACGAAGCCAGCATACATTATTCATAATGATTGACTCATGATATGTAACTATAGATGAATCCTAATTTGCTTTTATTTATAATTTGTCACACATAATAAATTCTTTACATGTCTGATTAAAGATTATTCAAAAGTACAACATAAACATGTATTTGTAATGATCGATTGTGATATATTACTCTATATATTCATCAGAATAACTAGCTATCATTGATAATTTGTCCATAAAAACCAGCATTTCTTACAATATGTTTAATTTTCATCTAAATTTAGCCCATTTCTTTCATATATTTGTCTATTTTGATGTGAATGTATTGTTGGAACTTGGCATCACTTAAAGCTGAGCAAGGATTATCTGAAATTGTGATGCTTGTAACAATTTTTGGAAAGAAGAAAGGGGTTCATTAGGGTTCTAGTTTTCATCTATCTCTGTGTACACCACTGATGCCTTCTCACAGTATTTTCTAGCATACAATGAGTTAATCGCAATCAAACACGGGTGGCCATTCCAGCTGTACTTTAATGATGTGAACCTGGGCGCCCAGAGAAACATCCTGATGCACTTGTAAACACCTGCTTCCATTTACCTCCCCACAATGCCCCATTATCCATCACTCGCCGTGCCGCCACGTAAAACGGCTTACGGTGCCGCTAAGTCAGGGAGCGTTTCCGCACGGCACAAGCTACCAGCAAAAGCCCCCCCTACGTGCGTGTTCGACAAGCAGCGCATCCGCTCTCTTGCTTGCATGGGAAATCAGTTCATTGTTGCAGGTTGGAGGGGAGTTGTGTGTGTGTGTCTGTGCATTTTGTGTTTGTTTGATGAATAATTAACAGAGAGCAGTCTGGCTTGGTGGTAGAGGAGTGTAGGAGTTGTATGCTAATGAGAACATGAGGTAATGTTAGGTACAGATCGCCATGGGTTCGGCAAATCAAATATATGCACAAACTGGGAAAATGTTTTACCCTATGACAAAAACCTGCTCACATTAGGTAGAACTGTGTAGTTGTAGAACTTGTGGAAAGAATGTTTTGAAACACAGTGGAAGTCGCTCTCTCTCTCTCTATCTCTATCTCTCTCTCTCTCTCTCTCCCTTCTCCATCTGTTTCTGTCCGCCTCTCTCTTCCCCCTATCTCTCCCCCCTCTCCCTCCCCCTTCTCACTCTACCCCCCCCCCCTCCCCCTACTCTCTCTCCCTTCTCCACCTCTTTCTCTCTTTCTTTCTCTCCCTCCATCTCTCTCTCTATTTCTCTTTCTCACTTCCTCCTACTATCTCTCTGTCTCTCTCTTCTCCACAGTTTTTCTCCACTCTTGTATTTTCACACCTTTGTATTCCACTTACCTCCTCTTGTATCTCACTCACTTTAGATCTATCTCTCTTTCTCTCTCTCCTCGTCTTTATCTTTCTTGCAGTTTGTGGGCAGATGCATATACATCAATGTGTAGACTTGACCATATCCTGTTTTCCACACCCAGAATGTTACTCTCCATAAAGAAGGCTCAAGTCTTATCTTTCTAATCAATGTGGTGGCTGTGGTTAGCTGGTTGTTTCTTTCTCGTTATTGAAGATGTTGGCATTCTGATAAGATATGCAACAGGACACATGAAACACATAAAACAAAAATACAGCTGGTGCCATCAATATGACCAGGGGCCCTACTCCAAGACTATCATTATCAAACACTGCTTTGTTGGGGGGAGCAAATAATAACAAAACCGATAAAACCAGTCATCTGACACCTTGCGGACATCACATGACAAGAAAACAGATCATGGCTTTCGCTACGCACACCTCGGCTCTGACCCACGGCAGAACCCCCTAGTGTCAATGTTCGACAGAGTCATTAATCGTTCTCTTCCTCTCGGGAATGTTCTATTGAGGCAGGAGGAAAAGCTTTGAACATCCACACATCCATCTCACTCCAAAGCCCCTCACATCGCAGACACTGTCCTCTGTTTGCATGCATGAACAATATCTACACTACAGCTCAAAGGAATTGGCATAGGGAAAGGGAAAAGGAAGAGAGGGAAGGAGTCACAGTTTTAAACCACAGTATATTTTGTCCAGTTCAGCATGAAACACATAGCTTTAGCCTAAAAACATCATGTTTCATGCTGGACTGGACAAAAAATACCACGGTTCAAAACTGCAGCTCCTTCCCTTTCTTCCCTTTCCCTTTCCCTTTGCCAATTCCTTTGAGCTGTAGTGTATGTATCCTGTTACTAATAAAACTATCATATAGTTTCTGAGATATAAATGTGTACTTGTCCCTTAGCTGATGTCTTTTTGTGTTTGATTTTACCTTGTTGCTGGTGTCAACTGCAAAACACATATATGTTATTATATATTTAAAACATATCTTCTTTGCGACGGTAGAAAATAATGATAAATTAAAAATATCACTCTTATTCATTCAAATGCATGTCATTCTAGCACAATACTAGATAAACAAAACTCTAATGAATGGAAATGTCACAATATCAAAATTTGAATATAAATTAGACGTGTCATATAAGTCCATTAGGTACCCGCACACAGGAACTCCCAAAGAATTAGCCACCTAGATGCCAACGGACATGTCTATGGTTGTCCCTGGGACTGTCGAAGAGGGGTGAAATGTAAATGTTGCAAGACAGATCAGGATGGATCTCACAAAGTACAGCAAAGGGAAATGTGGTGGTGGCACGGGCAGCGGTTGCCGGGAGGCCATTTTGAAAATGACACATCCCACGGGGGAAGTGTTTGCCGAAGACGCTGACTCCCTGTCATGATCGGGAGAGTAGTTTTTTTCTTCTTCAAAACAAACAAACAAACAAACGAAGCCCCTCGCTGGCGATAGATATTATTTTCTTCCACGACGGATATAAAGTAATATCAGATGAATGATCAGATGTGTCACTTATCCTCCAGTTTGAGAGAGAGGATTGCCTGCGGAGGTGTGTTGTGAAGAACCCTGGCTAGTCATGATGGAAAGTACAATGTTGTTCACCTTCTCAAGACACACACTATTAGAAAGCCACATCTTTTGCAAAGAAAGAATATCCTAACTGACAGATCCTAACTTCCCTTGCTTCAAAAACTTTTGACAAGATACCTGGGAGCTGCTTTTAAACTTGCTGGAGATACAAAAAAACTAGTTGTAAAATCCTGATTTCTTTGGGTCCTTTGTATCTTTTTGACTGTTTTCTAGTTCAATATTCAGCAAGAAACCATATCGGTTATATAATTTGAGAGGAAAGGAGTCTACATCTTAGAAGTCAGCGCTTTTATTCACAGACAGGTTTCTCTTACCACTCTCCATGAAAAATGTGCATATTACTGTTGCGATGTCAGGCAAGATAACTTATCATCACATTATATTATCATTATCAATTCTTCAATATTGGTACAATTACAAATTATGCATACTAAAACATTTGTTAAAACTAATCATCAAAGTGAAATGCATACAATACCATTCCCACCTCTATAATGTTGATGAGGCCCATGTAATTTCCTCCATGCATTTTTACTCAAAAATAAAAATCACTCAACCACTTACACTTTTTATAGCTTTACCAAACTGGCAACATGCATTATTCATGAGTCAACAGAGAGCCATATAACGCTAACAACCATAACAGTCACGCATGGCTTCCTCGGCGGCGTGCCATCATCCACCCATCGGCTTCCTTTACCCCCCCAGGGATGAGGGATGAGGTGGGGGGGGGGGGGGCAGGACAAAGAGGGGAGGGCATTCGGGAGGGGAGGGGGTAATATCCATCAAATCGAAAGCTACTTACCATGAAGTGACCTTGGCGTAGTGGACAAGTTTATAGTTAACGCGAATTAGCATGCAATTATCCCTCTAGAGTATTAAGGGATAGGGAGATCAAGATTTTAAATGGGGGAAGGGGTAATATCCATGGTACTAAAACCCACTGACCATAATATGACCTTCAGTAGGGCAATGACTGGCTATTAGCCTTTATCTACAAGTGTTTTTTGTGGAAGCGTGATATTTTAACAATATTGAGCTTATATGAGGTAATGGAATGTTACACCAGAACTTGCCATCATATCATCTTGCCACCAAGTTACTCATTTGAGATGAAGACCCTTTTAGGGGAAAAGGGAATACTATTTGGCTTTTAAATTGGCAACACTTTTTGTTTATGAAATTTTTATTAACAAACAGAATGCAAATTCTATTATAGATTTTTAAAAATACATCAAAATCATTCAAACAATAATCATGCCAATTTGAGGAGCAAAAGAGGGATTTCAACCTTTTTCATGCATTGCCAATTTGAAGATTTAGTAATCATTTGGCCCTTATTTCAATTTGAAAAATAATAATAAAGGTAATAGATATTACCAAATAACCAAAATCGATTAATCTTCTGCAGAACTGTATGCTTTTTCAAATGATTCATCTCTTAATATTGTTAATAGTTTATATCAAAATTTCAGTACCAAACGACATATTTGTGGTACTTGGTCCCGAATGGGTAAAGGGTGAATGTAGATGTGGGAAGGAATTATTACTCCTCCAACAATTGCTAAAATGCAGCCAGAGACTCTTGAAATTGTCAGTCATCATGATGAGATGTGATAGTAGCAGTCACTGCGTTCAGATCTACTCAAGACAGCACCATTTCCAGCATCGCCTTGAAGCTACCTGAGCCTTGCAGAGATTTACTAAACTGAGGTTAAATTTCAGTTACATTTCAATATTTCTCCTGGCAATTTCATAAATATCACACATGGAGAACAGATCATACCTTACTACTATTATTTAGAAAATAGTAACATTTTCAAGTAAGTGATTGTATTCTTTCAGGATATTTGACCTACTTTCTATGGGGTAAAAGAAAAGGGAAGGAGACGTGAATGAAAAAGAGAGATGGATTTTTATTTTTATTTATTAGTACACTCTCACCATGCAATGTTCCAAGAACATTTAGATCACAACTTATCTTACACAACACATGCCACTATCAATGACTTTACGCCCTCAAGCGGGGGAATATTTATGAGACAAGCGCAAAAACTAGATATCAGAGCAGGAGCGTGCAAAAGATTACAGACCACGATGGCTGATATTAAATCAAGTTATTCTGGCGATACGAACAATACAAGATGCAAAAGACACCTATTTATCATACCCAATCAATGGTTTCATCTACAATACAGTGGCCCATATTCTTAGCTGAGGTTTAATGCAAAGAGTGTACTAAACCTGCACTAACCTTATGGGTTGCCAATTAAAACAAAACAAAATATCATTATCAATTTGAAATAATTGATGTTGTCCTTGGAATCACTATGGCATATTTAGTTTGTCCACATAGTAATTAGAGCGACTGATTGAAATCAACCAATGTTAGGATTCAGTGATGAAAAATCAATAATTTGGGGAAAGCATCAGACTGTTTTATTTGGCATCCCATAAAGTTAGTCCAGGTTAAGTACACCCTTTGTGTTACACCTCAGCTCAGAATATGGGCCTATATGTATAACAAGATGCGTAAGATATCCGTTGGACTCACGATGAACGTATAGAGTGGAACACGACGTTTCACACGCAAACTGCAATGCTTCGTCAGGAGATTCGAGTCGAGGTAGGTGGACGCATTATATGTGTTCTTGTCCGCAGTCGGCGGTGCGTGGTGCGTGGTTCGAATCACCTGACGAAGCATTGCAGTTTGCGTGCGAAACGTCGTGTTCCACTCCATACGTTCATCGTGAGTCCAACGGATATCTTACGCATCTTGTATTCACCGCGATGAGTCAAATCTTCAACTTATATGTATAACATTTCATATGTGATATGGACATTATAGAGAATATTAAGAAAATATAATTATTGTGCAAAATATATGGATGACATGATGCATGAATGAATCATTGTTAATGTGTAGGATGGTGTACTAGTGGCAAATATCTCACAAGTGTATGCTTATAATGTGCAAACAACACAAATGTCTATCTATACATGTTATATAATCAATTCAACTCCATATGTGCACTATGTGTTTTTTAGCACTTAGACCAGAGAGGAATCTGGCTGATAAAGGGTGAACATACAGCTGTGCAGAATTACGACATACATCCCCCAAGCAATCGTCCTTTATTGTGCAAGGCCAAATCAAGAAGAGACATTAACTCCCTCATTACAAAGCCAGGAAAAGTCCTTTGACTTATGACCCATTCCACACATGGTACTGATGGGGCCAAACCCTCTCGGTACCAAGCCAGGAAAAGTCCATTGATTCATGACACGTCATGCACCTATGGTACTGATGGGGTTAACCCTCTCAGTACAGAAGCCGGAAACGTCACTGACTTATTACACCTGTCAAGCACCTATGGTACTGATGGGATTAACCCTCTCAGTACAAAGCCAGGAGAAACCCATTGACTTAGTGCCCTTATGGTACAGATGGTACTGATGGGGTTAAGCCTCTCAGCACCAAGCCAGGGAGAGCCCATTGCGTTAATGCCCGTATGGTATTGGATGGTACTAATGGGGTTAACCCTCTCAGTACAAAGCCAGGAGAAACCCATTGACTTAGTGCCCTTATGGTACTGGTGGTACTAATGGGGTTAACCGGTCTAAATACAGCAACCCTAGGAGGGCTATATACCGGTATAACTGCTCCACTCAAACTTCACACAAATGATGCCACTCACGGGCCGGTCCCGGCCGGCCTACAAGCGAAAAGGTCAGAAGCAACATGAAACAAAAGACCATTTTGAAGTGGCTATCACAACACAGGTGTGTAGCATAGGTCGAGACTGCAAGAGCGCTGTGTCAGATAGATCAAAAGCACTAGCTGGCTGCCTGGCTGGCCGGCCCGCCCGCGGGGCATGCTTAGTATCGCAAGGAAACATCGCGGGAACGGAAACGCCATGTAGCCGAGCTGCTTCATCATCACATGGCTTGACAAGGTCTCCCGCCTCCCGCCTCCCTCCTCTCTCTCCTCCCGCCTCCCTCCTCCTCTTCCACTGACATATCACCATCATCCTCTCTCTCTCTCCATCTCATTCGTTTGCTTTCTTATTCTACTACCTGCCTTTCTCTTGCCCTTCCTTTTCCTAGCTCCTTTCTAAATTGTTCTTGGTTTCCTTCATTTCTCTCTCTCTCTCTCTTTTTGTCATTTCACTGCTTCACCATTTTCCGGGTCTCTCTTTCTCTTTCTGTCCATCTCATACTGTGTACTGTCCCTTTCTTTCTCTCTCTCTCTCTCTCTCTCTCTCTCTCTCTCTCTCTCTCACTCTCTCTTTCTCTCTCTTGTTTCTCTTACTACTCACCATTTATCTCATTTCAATTTCTCTAAATCCTGCTCAATCTTCCAGCTTTATAGTTTTCTCATACAGACAGATTTCCTCAGCTGCATATTTGTTCTATTTATTTCTCCACTTCATCTCATGGATACCCATTTCTTATTCCTCATTATATGATTGAGTTCTTAGATTGTCTGTTGTCTATTCTTCTCTACCTTTTCATCTCAAACTTTGATTATCATCACTCCTACAACTTTTTCTCCCTCCTTTCCTATCACATACACCCCTCCTCTCTCTCTCTCTCTCTCTCTCTCTCTCTCTCTCTCTCCCCATCTATCTCTCTCTCTCCATCTCTCTCTCTCTCTCTCTCTCTCTCCCTCTCTCTCTCTCTCTTTCTCCCTCTCTCTCTCCCTCTCTCTCTCTCTCTCTTTCTCTCTCTCTTCTCTCTCTCTCACCCTCTCCTTTTCCACCTTTTCCACCATTTCCATCTTTTCTCTATCTCTTTCTTTCTCTCTTTCTATATATTTTTCATTTTCTCTCAAATATACCTCTCTCTTTTGCACTCTCCCTGTTCCTTATCTCTTTGAAATCAGAAGCATCCATCTTTCTCTTCCCCCCCCCCCTTTTCTCTCT
>OZ022585.1:15653247-15681972 GCA_963669155.1 Arbacia lixula
GTAACCTTCCTTGGCAAAAATATCATATCAAGGACAGTGTAATAAATCGAATATGATCAATTACATTTGGGAATGTGGTCATAAACATAACATGTATTTTAAATCCTGGCTCCTTAGGACCCCTCCACCCCCCCCCCCCCCCAATTCATTTTCTTATAATGTTATTATGTCACTGTACTGTAAAGAGTCTTCCATTTATGTTTTACAACTTTGTCTTAAATTAATATCGTAGTCACAAGTTGTGGAAATGAATCAACATGAAACTTAAAACTTGAAAGTTTCAATTTTCTTACAAATAGAAAAGAAGATGCATGTTTGTAACATAATAAGTGTATACGCATCAGAGATGCTAACCTCCTTTGAATTAAAAAAAAGGTATTTATGATGCTAAAAAAAGTATCTTGGCTTGAAAGATGAAAAAATAAATCTTTTCCAGTTAAAAAGCTCACAAAAAGAAAAAAGGATTTTTTAATCATTCTGCGAAAAATCATACATAATTTCAAATTGAAGAAAGTACTAAATACTGTAAAAAATGAAAGGAAGAGTTGGCATCTGTACTGTACGTAGCAACGGGGTAAAGGTTTTGTGACTCAGCGTGAGTAGCTATGTATTGCCACTCTTTGACTCACAACTAAAATATTCATTGCCAGAGTTAAAATCTGAGATGCAAAGAAATGGCAGACGATCAAGTGAGAAGGCCAACTAAATGTTAAATAAATTTATCCACTTACCTATTTATGGAACATCCAGGGTACGAGCATGAAAGGGAAACAGAGAAGAAAACATAAATTTGGTTAAAGATCACTTATATAGAAATGATGAGCACAGACAAACACGTAAAATTGAATTTTCAATTTTGTATCCCTGCTCTTATTCTCTCTCATGTTACCCTGTCTCTTGTTCCCATCCAATATCTCTCTCACTCTCCTATTCTCTCTTTTCCCCTGCTCTCTCTTAATCTTTACTACTTTTCTCTCTTTCTCTTGTTGTATCTCTCTTACATCGTCCTTCACTCTACCTCTTAAGCTCTCATCTTTCTGTGTGTCTGTCTGTTTGTCTCTGTCTCTCTCTCTCTCTCTCTCTCTCTCTCTCTCTCTCTCCGTCCTGCGATACATTTTCTCTCTCTTGGTGTTTCTCCCTCTCTTATGCCATCTTTCACTCTCCCATTCTCATTTTTCTGCTCTCTCTCTCTTGATCTTTACTACCTTTCTGACTCTCTCCTACCTAATCCTCCACTCTGCCTCTTAAGCTCTCATCTTCCTGTCTGTCCATCTGTCTGTCTGTCTGTCTCTCTCTCTCACACCATATCTCACTCCTACCATCAAGCTCTCATCTGTCTCTCTTCTTCATCTCAACTCACTCTAACTCAATCATCCCCTCCCCTCCCCCCCCCCTCTCTCTCTCTCTCTCTCTCTCTCTCTCTGTCACCATGCAAGGTGTATCACCCAAACATTACTAGCTGATATCGACATCAATCGTTTGCATATCATTGACAATGGTGTTCTATGGGATGTGTGTATATTAAAAAGGGCAGCCCATTTGCAGGTCAAAAAATAAAATGTTGTAAAACCACTGAAAATGGAAGGAAATACTCTATAAGAACCCCCTATAAGAAAAACTGCAAAATGACTGAACGAAATCATATTGATGCTAGATTTTGAATACATTTTGGACGGGTAATTCCTGTAGCCTAAAAGAGTTTTTAATTGAGCAATAATTCATCAATAAAACATAACGGACTCAATCCTATTGAGAAGATGTAATATAGAGCAGAGAACTTATACCCATCACAAAAACATTTCTTTTTACCTGGATGCCAGTTCTCAAAAATCAGTTGAGATTTTAGGACAGTGAACTCCCAAAGCTGGCCCTAATCGCATCAAAAACGGACACCAAAGACGGCAATCGAGAACGGAGACCCAGCTCAAGACGATACCGATCGCACATTATCCATTTCATGAGGGGGGGGGGGCCTGAACAAACGGACGTCTTACAGCAGAAATTCAAGACGCGCAATGTTGCAGCTTGGTATCCATTCAAAGATCTCTCTTTAAGATTGAAGTGTTTAACTCATATTCCGCCATGTATCGAGTAGTGTTTTCTTACTGGTTCAGTGTGGGATCCGAGGGGTTAAAGGGAAGGATAGGCAGGGTTTCTCTTTCCGTCTTTCAAGGTGGCACCAGCCCTTTATGCTGGGTTTCAGTTTCTTTTGAACTGACTGAGCTTAAACACAGGGTACCTACCCCATTTGCCAAGGTCATAAAACTAGGCAGGAATCAACAATGTACCATAACACAAATGTTTATGATATCTCACAGTCAAAGCTTCACAAAATCTTTCTCAAGAAATGTGAAAAGTGAAATACTATTCCTTTTTAAGTTGGAAACATCGTATTTCTTAGTGGCCATAATCTACATTCATATACCGTATTGCAACGCTCAGCGGTGCGCCGCTCACCTCAACGCATAACCACGATGTGCACAGCTGTGTACTGCTGTCTCCAGTTTCTAGGCTACAGAAACAGCTAGGTTTGGACAACCTGTTCAAAACCTTCTGGAAAACTAGCAATTAATGCTATTCCACTTAAATTCAGATTCCAGTGCTATTATCGGGAGGGAAGTACCTACACAGTATTTTGTTCCATTTTTATGGGTTTTCACACACTAATTTTGTTGCCTGCAAAGGGCTATCCAGTCTTTAAAGTTAATGTTACATTTAACTCCTTCTCTGCCAGACACCACTTCCCTAAAGAAATAGTGTGTATCAATACCTTAATTGTGCATAAAAAATTCAGGCAAGTGTAAAATACGATGTGCATTTCTGGTTTATTCAGACTAGGTCTTCAGGAAGATCAAACTTTAAACCCACCTTTAATCTAATGTGTGTATTTTGTTGTTCATGTTTAAAGCTCAGACTGGGTGGTGCTGCATTAAACTCTTACATTTAAAGAAACTTAACAGTTTTTGCAACACAATCCTGTTATGTTTCGTGAAAGTATTGATGAGATTAGATATAATGACACCTCCTTTCTACTCAGTGATCCTTTAAACCGTAACTCAAAATTAGATTTGGGGGCTTTATGAACCCTGAACCAGAAAGGATGTCTAGGTTTGCCATAGATTTTATAAATAAAACCATACCAGCCTACTCGTTATCTTCGTTCTCAATCAAAAAATCTTTTCTCTGAAATTCGTGTAAAATCTAAGACATTTGGTGATAGAGCTTTTGCAAATACGGCACCCAAATTATGGAATAACCTCCCCCAAGGCATTAGATCATTGACAGACTTCGATCAATTCAAATCAAGACTAAAGACACATCTGTTTGATAATCATTAGTTTCTCACATAATCAATTTTTACTTTCACACGCATAGAGACTATTTGAATGGTATTATGCGTCTCTAAGAATTGAATATTATTATTATTATTATTAACCTCGGGGGTGTCTCTATATTGTGCCCAATAGGAATTTGGAGTTTATTATCTTTTGTCAGCACAGCAGATTATGAAAGAGTTGAACTGCTCAGTGAAGAACAGGGTTGATGGGGCTGTAGGGTATGAATTCAAGTGTAATTTGAATCATTCAATACTTTTTTTCATATATGCACTGAGTAGAGGTCACCACAACCCACAATTCCATTCAACATTCAGAAGCAAACCCATTAAAAGAGAGAGCTGGGCCAGATGATGTATGCAAAGGTGTCTTCCATCGCCCAAAACAAATCATGCCTTGCAGAATAAAATCTCATGCTTCAAGTGAAAGAAATCATATTTTGAGAATAAAACCTCAATATTAATGTCAATTTTAGAATTAAGTGACATTCAACAAAAATTGATTTTCACAAGAAAAATATTTTAACATTGATATTGTCTACACTAAATACTAGAAGCTGATTGACTGGTCTGCTTACATGGGATCCCATCGCTAAGCAGGGTGCAGCCAGGCCGTTTGCCATGGTGTTCACAAATGATTGTTTAGCAAATATTGTCTGGATCACTAACGGATGCTGTCTATGTATCCCCTTTAAAGGGCATATAATGTACTGGGAAGGCAAAAAATCCGTCAAAATGTAATTGTTAGCAATCTTCTTACCAATGGTCTTAAATTCATGTATTGTCTATTTTAGAAGCTTGTTGAAAGTTATATGCCCTCAAATGATCCACATTTGGACTAATGAATGATTAATGATTTGTGATTTAATCACTCATTACTCAAAATGTAGATCATTTGAGAGCAAGTAACTTTCAACAAGCTTCTAAAACAGACAGTACATGAATTTAAGACCATTGGCAAGAAGATTGCTAACAATTACCTTTTGAAGGCTTTTTTGCCTTCCCAGTACAGTATATGCCCTTTAACCTGGCAGGCCCGGGAGACTTTGCTTGACACTTGCCATGCCACACCATCAGACTGTGAGTGAGGCTAGGATACAGGTGAACAGACGGGATATAGCCCCCGGCCCCCCACGTATTATCGCTTTATTTGCGTTTCTCATCACCAAACCTGTTCCATCACGAGCTACGTGGCGTCTTGGAAGGGGAGAGAGATGGAGGGGGGGAGAGGGGGGGAGAGGGAGGGGTGGAGGAGTGGAGGGGTGGAGGGGTGGAGGGGTGGAGAAGGAGGAGGAGGAGGGGATGGAAAAGGTGAAGTGATTTAGGGATGGAGGGATGGAGGGGTGGAGGGATAGAGGGTTAGAGAGATAGAGGGATGGAGGGATGGAGGGATGGAGAAGGAGGAGAGGGAAGGGATGGAAAGGGTGAAGTGATTTAGGGGTGGAGGGATGAAGGGGTGGAGGGATAGAGGGGTGGAGGGATAGAGGGATGGAGGGATGGAGGGATGAGGAAGGGGGAAGGAGGGGGTAGGTGTAGAAGGGATAGAGCAGGGGGAAAGAAGAGATGAGAATGTGGAAAAGAGAGATGATGGTGTGGAGAAAGAGGGGGGAAAGGGATGAGGAGGTGAAGAAGGGATGGGGGGAGAGTAATGAGGATGGGAGGATAGAGGGATGAGGATCCGATGAGGGAAGAAGGGATGCTCAGATCAGATGTAGCCTGTGGCCTATGAGGAAGTATCACCTTATTTGTCTTTTAATCACAAACCCTGTTCCATCACTGGCTGCAAGGTGTCTTGGGATTTAAGAGAGAGAGGATGGGATGGAGAGGGTCAGATGGAAAGATGGATGTTGGGAAAGGAACGACTATATCTATAGACTACTGGAGGGAATGAGAGAGGGAAAGAGAGGGTGAGTGAAGAGAAGAAGAGGTGGAGTATGTGGTGGGATTGGACAATGTTGGATGGAAGGACAGGGAATACAAAATGGAGGGATGGAGCTGAGGAACTAATGAGGGAGAGATGGATACATGTGAAGGAGCGAGAGAAAAAATGATGATGGAGAATAATTACAAGCAATGGACCATGGAGCTCAAAAGGGACAAATACTGATATCATACTGAAGTCTAGTGGAAGAATAGGTGAAATAGGAAGGTCAGACATGGATGGAGGGAAGGAAGGAGAGAAGAGAGGAGGCAATAGAGGAAGAGGAGAGTACGGGCGATTGAAGGGGACAGGGGAGAACATGGAGGGGAAAATGAACGGATAGAAAGACGAGGAAGATGAGGATTATAGAGAGAGGGGCCAAACGAAGTGAGGGATGGGAGGGTGGGGACGGTGGAGGGGAAGGTATGGTGAAGAGGAATGATGTAGGGAAAGGAGCAGATGGATGAAAATGATGGAGTGAACAGAAAGGGTAGTGGGGTGATGGAAGATGAGGGAAGGAAGTGTTAAGGTCACAGACAAGGGGGATGGGGCAAGGATGATGAATGGAAGATGACAATTCTGAGAGAGAGAGAGAGAGAGAGAGAGAGAGAGAGAGAGAGAGAGAGAGACAGAGACAGAGAGAGAGAGAGAGAGAGAGAGAGAGATAGAAAGAGAGAGAGAGAGAGAGAGAGAGAGAGAGAGAGAGAGAGAGAGATGAAGAGAAAAAAAAATAGAGGGAGGGGGAGAGAGAGGGAGAGAGAGTGTGTGTGAGAGAGAGAGAGAAGAGAAAGAGAGGGGGACAAAGAGAGACAGAAACATACAGGCGAATATGGGAAAACAGAGAAGGAAGGAAATTACAATATTTGTAGTGGTGGAAAGGGTATGATGAATAATCTTATTCTTAAAGATAATCAGCCCTCTCATGTTCTCAAACTTTCTAGATTTCTAGACTATCGAGAAGAGCAGATAAAGGGCAGACAGGTTACTTTGAAGAAGACATGGAATATTTGATGGATGGGGGTAAACGAAAACTAATACTGAATAGGATACAAAAGAAGATGTTGAGGGGTGAGAGAAGAGAGAGAGAGGGAAAAAAGAGAAAGGGAAGAAAGGGGAAGTTCTGAAGAAAGGGAAGAAGACATAATAAGACATGGAAACAGCCTGGGGCAGAAGGGGAGGAGGGGAAGAATAGTGGGGGGAAGCAGGGAGCGAGCAAGACTGATTGGATAAGTGACAAGTAGCCAACAATGTGACACTTAGCGTAAGTATCCCCAGCTGAGGAGGGAGAGCTCCCTGGAGAAAGAAGGGAGGGTGTGGGAAGTTTAGAGATGACGTCTTTTGCAAACTCAAGCTCCTCCCGTAGTCCAATCTCAGGTATAAAGGACTCACACATCGTCCGATTGGTGATAAAACCCTACAAAGTCACTTTCTGGCGAAAATGCCCTTTTTTCATCATGTTGTAGCTAAGGACTGGTGTGACGTTTTGATAAACCCATGTAACCCATCAACTTCTCTGACAAAATAAGACCATAATTGGATCAACAAAACTGACACTTTCTGAATCACCATATATACAAGATGTAGAAATGCACAAAGGTACCCTTGACAACGCCACCTTGTGATGCAATACTATAGAATCCGCCCACCTTTCCATTCTCAACTTAACAAACATCATCACAATATCCAACTACTATGTTAGCTAAATAGCTTCTTACAATACTCTCAGTCTTCAATAACTTGTTGCCGAACCCAAACAAATAGACTCCATGTCATACAGGCCCTGCAGCCAGGATTCGCACAAATCGCCATGGCAACCTCCACCACACCGGCCCAACGTCAGCCGCGGCATCATAGCGTCATGACTTGTGAGATGACATCATGGGATCGCGTACAGGAATATTGAAGCGTCAAATATGATTCCTACTTCTCGGTTGTTTCTCGATGCATGAAATCAGCTCCGCAGAGTATACAAACCAGCATCATTTTGAGCACGAGTGTTTGCATTGGGGCAATTACTAGCGCTGTTTCCCTGGATGCATTCTGACAGCATTGGTGCTACAAGTGCCGTTATGGTCCTTTGGTAACAAATGAGTGGTATTGGATTACTAATACGTTCACACTTTGCAATAGTGACGTTCATGACGTATATTTCTCAGTTAAAGGGAATGTACTGTACTGGGAAGACAAAAAAGGCCTTCAAAAGGTGATCGTGTGCAATCTTCTTACCAAGGGTTTTAAATTCATGTATTGTACATTTTAGAAACTTGCTGAAAGTTATTTGCCCTCATATGATCCACATTTGGAGTAATTAGGGATTAAATCATAAATTCTTGAAATGTCCGGCCCAAACAATTTGAGGTTTTGTGATTTAATCACTAATGACTCCAAATGTGGATCATTTGAGGGCAAATAACTTTCAGTAAGTTTCTAATATGGACAATACATGAATTTCAGACCCTTGGCAAGAAGATTACTCACGATCACCTTTTGAAAGCCTTTTTGTCTTCCCAGTACAGTATATTCCCTTTAAGGTGAGGCGGGGCGAGGGGACAAATGAGAAAGACTCTTTTTCTTGAAGGGTTTATCACAGGGTCATATAAGGCAAATATTGACTGCTGTGAGTGGTATGGTTTTAGTTAAAGGCACAAGGTGACCATGCCACGGAGCCATAGAGTAGAAGACGTATCTATTTCATTCCCTGACGGAGACATGCCCATGCCATTTGTTGGTGATATACCACACTCAAAATATTATGCTGCGATTGCAATACGGTCCATGAATTTAGACTATGGTCGCTACGAAATTGGGGGATTCAAACATAAACAGGGTTAGTTTGAAACTTTTCCTGAAAACGATGGTGTAGCTATGGATGTTTGATTTCATACATGTTATTTTTAGGATTAACTGATGATTCATTTTAATTTTTATGACTTTTTCAAATGTACCACATGACCTTCTTGCATGTTTTTAAGCTCTTAAGCTCCTACAAAGAATAAATGTACCTTGTACTCAATTTACTTTGTATTCAGTATAATCTGTATATTGCACTTTCCTGCAGTATCATTTTTGTTTGTGATATGTAAAATATTATATAAAATAAACTGGAACTGGAACTGAAACTTAAGTTTCTACATGATTTTTGCAAATGTTGCACACTACCTTTATGCACATTCTTAACATACCACATACAACACAGGAGGCGTTTTCTTCATAACATACACATACAAATCCATGAAAATGTTGTTTTATTATTAATTGAGGCGATTCATGTTGTCTTGAGTCTTCTACTTGCAACTATCCTAAAAATATATCTTGGAGAACATTATATCCAGAATACATCTTCTCCAGTCCAACGGAGTCCTGAAGAAGCCAAAACAACATGTGGTTTAGGTAGCCGGATGTCAGCGCACAAAAAAACTATGGAGGGGGGGTGGGGAGTGAGAAAAACTGTGAGGGAGACAGCCAAAAGCCACAGGAAACACAGAAAAACAGTGCTCGAGTTGCCGATCAAATTGCTGCGGGTAGCATGGGGCTGATTGCTGCTGAAGCACGCAGCATAAATCGCCCAAGCCGTCAGGCTAGGACTGACCGCATGTAGCAGTGGAGTGGAGCGCTCAGGGTGTCACGCTGAAACCTAATGTTTGTTTTATCTGGAAATTGAATCACCGCCGCATCTTTCTTTCTCTAGTCCCTTTTTCTATTCCTATTTTTTGGGGGGGAAGAGGAGTATGGGTGGGGTAAGGCTTGGATGAAATCCCATCATGGATGTCATTGACCGGTTTAAATAACATATTTGAAATGGAGTTAGTAATTTGCTCTGGGGTAGCTCTTAATGCTACAGTGATACATCTTTGCATAGGTAATAGGTGTTACAGCTAGATCTATATATATAGCAGAATTTGTTGTTAAATCATTAATACTCTCTTCCATTCTTCCGCATTCCCCCGTAGTCCCTGTCACTTTGCATCTTATATTCTCATTTTCCCCTACCACCCAAACTTTGCACAGGTAATAGGTGTTACAGCTAGATCTATATATAAAGCAGAATTTGTTGTTAAATTATTAATACTCTCTTCTATTCTTCCACATTCCCCTGTAGTACCTGTCACTTTGCATCTTTTATTCTCATTTCCCCCTACCACCCAAACTTTCCCATCAATTGCTATGAATCCAATTCCAATACCTTACAGCCATTGCCCCATACCACCATCTTTGCTCACTTAAGTCAACATAACTAGACCCTTCCCAGCACATTCACCTTCAAGACATTAACCGTCCCCTCCCTTATCATCACTGCTCAGTAAAAACACAACAAATTCTTGCAGGTGTGGGACTGTGGTTTCAGCTGGGGCTTGGAGCTATGGGTACTCAGGGGAGGGGGTACTGAGAGGGGGATAGGGGAGAGTAGGGAGAGGGGGAGGGATGGAGGGAAAGGAAGAGGAGAGGGAGGGTGAAATGGAGAGGAGGATTTGAGATAGGCAAAGAGAAGGGTAAAAGCTAAGATAGAGGGAGTGAAATGAGAAAGACAGATAGAACCAAATAGTGAATAGGAAAGAAGAAAAAAGGAGACACAGATCAAAAAGAAAGAAGCAGAGACACAGACCAGTAAAACAAGGACAAGAAGGGAAAGACAGAGCAAAAAAGAGCGACAGACAGACACAAAGACAGAGAGAGAAAGGCACTGAAAGTACAATCAGTTGATAAATGATAAATGACAATGATAAATACACAAAAACAGAGAAGTAGGGAGAAAGAGAGTGAAACAGGAGAAATGTAACAGCAACAGGAAAGAATAAACAGTGAAGGTGGGGATGAACAAGAATGAACAAGAGGCAGAGAAACGGAGGATAAGGGAAAGGAAGAGGAAGGAGAGAGAGAAAGGGAACGAAGATGAAGAGTGATGATGGGAGGGAGATAGTGAGGAGGAGTGAGAGGTAAGTAAGAAGGGGGACGGAATAAGCACGAGAGACAGTGAGAGGGAAGCAGCGAGAGAGGAGGAGGGAAAGAGATACAGCAGGATAAATTGAGAGAGAAAAAGCAACCTAGAGGGCCTGAAATGTGACTGAATTTGTCAGAAAGGTTGGTCAGAAAACATGTAAATCAATACACTTTATCACAGCCATCCATTCACCCTGGAGCACTTAGTGAGTTTTCCTGCAAACTGCATTTTGCTTCTCCGTCAACCATCGCTCCAAATGGGAGGGTTACTCGAGTTCATCCACGAGACAGCATATGTCCGCAATCATTAGCAAAAGTTTCTTTCAGCAACTTGGTAGCAAATGCCAAGCAACCATTTAAACTAAGCACAATGCTAATTCACTTCAGACACAAAAGGTGCAATGGCCGAGTATGGCATTTGCTCTTCAACCTTAAAGATGCCATGCATAACACATTGAAAAGTTTTCTCTGATTTCACATTCAAACACAGTGTAGACAGTATGGGGAAGAGATATCACTACTGAAAATCATTTTGGATCCCTTAACATATTATTCATTCATGCATTCATTTCATTTGGTATTTCATGAATACAAATTTACAATCATCTGTGAAATGCATACATAATCAGTACACTTTCAAGTCCATACAAATGTGGGTTGCCCGGGTTGGAAACAAGTTAGCAATAAAAATGTTATTCTCAGACCTTCCATCCCAAACTCACACTAATAATCATGAAAGTAAGACAATAACTGACATTGATGTGACACTGATGCAAGACATAACAATAATGATTATAAAAATTATAAAAATTATTTACCTACTCATTTAAACTGAACACTCTTCAGGTTACTACCTTTATATATTATTGCTTGAAATTTTCTGTCCATTTAATAAAGAGCACATCAAAGTTCTGGCACACTTGCTGTGGTCCAATGCAATTTGCAAGAGTATTACATACAAAAGGGCCCCACTCCATGTGCTGATGTGTAGTCATTCAATGAGAGTTTTCAGGTCTGGTAATGTAAGGGTTAACTCTCTATCTACCATTGACATGATGATGTGTAGTAATCCAATGGGAATTTCAAGGTCTGGCAATGTAAGGCTCAATACATGTCCACATATTCAGGGTAATTACCAACCTCATGGAGATATATCAGTTTCATAAGAATGCAAATGGTCCACAAACACCTGTCAGTATGTTCACATCTTCTGAAGACATGTATACAAGTCCCAATACCACCTGCTCAAAATATACATGTCTTAAGGATCAAACTACATATCAACACATCATCTTCATATTCCTTGAACTTCTACTGTAGCTCTAACTTTACCATTAACTACCTTAACTCAAACTGTACATTCACCTTTTCCTTTCATTGTTCTTTCTCTTCTCCTTCATTTTATTTCTTCATTTTTTCCTTTTTCTCTTTCATCATTCCTGTTCTTTTCACCTTGTTCTTCTCCTTCATCTTCTTAATCTTCGTTTTAACTTCTTTTTCTCTCCCCCCCCCCCCCCATTTTTCTGTTCATTTTCGTCTACTTCTTTTTTTTCAATCATATCCCAATCTGTTTCTCTGAATTTTGTACTTATATTTGATTCATCTTACCATCTAGGAGGCCTGCTCTCAAACAATGAGGCACTCCATGTGGATGACAAAAAAAGAGCAAAAAACAGCAAATGAAATTCCATGAATTATTGACGCTCTCTCGGCATACCTGTCAGGTAAATTTAGCGTATTAGCTGAATATACAACAAGACGGAATCGTGCTAAAAATAAGGTCCTTCCACACTGCGCATAAAGAAGAGCTCCCAGTCCCTATTTCTTCTCCGGGTCTTGAACATTGGATCAAAGTATCCCATTCAAAGACTTCCTTACACACACATACACATACACACACACATGCAAGGACACACAGACATGCACATAGAAAAAACCTACACCCCCACAGTGTAGAGAATTGATTATTCAGCATTTTCACGCAAAGACCTAGCGGTATACACTGACCAATCAAGCGAGGTGAACATGCATGCCATGATTTGAAATCATGCACATAATGATCACTGGCCCGTCCTTTTGAGCATCTCGTTGATCATGTGACGTCGCGTTTGGACGCCAACTGCGATCTCATGGTAATTACGCGGGCAAATTATTTGAATTGTGTATCCATATTCATATCGTCCCTTCAGGGCAAGTGGATATGACAAGTAGAAAAGTGAGAACAACTACTGAAACTGATCAAGGATGGGGCTATATCATCATGGCTAGCAGTTGCCGACATCCCTCGTCCCAGGGTATGTATTAGGCATTGATTGGCATGTTCATGCATTGTGCCAGTGAAAACATCATACGGGGGCTGAGGGTAATTTAGCCCCCCCCCCCCTCCCCCCCCCCCCCAATATAAAACAGCCTTGGGTCATGAACATGACATTGATTGTAACTGTGCTAACAATAGCAATTTCTAAAGAAACTTTGAATGTCATTGGCTGACAAGCGATGTTACCATGACGGTAGTTACTACTGATGGCAGATTTACTACTTATGGTAAGTTTTATGAAACAGGGCCCTGGTAAATAACAACAGAGCAGCTTGTCAAAAATAGTCTCTACTCATCTAGGTATTCGTGCCCAGGCCCTGTTGCATAAAGCTTACCATTAATGGTAACTTTTCTACCAATGGCAATTTCTTGAATTTGATTGGCAGTCAAGTGGTGTTAGCATGGTAGTTACCATTGAAGACAGAGTTACCATTCATGGTAGGTTTTATGTAATGGGGCCATGAATGGTTCAGTAGGTTTGTTTCATGACGTCATGTTTGAAAAGTAGCCGAGACTAGCAACCCATTTTGGCGTTTTCCCCTGCACTCTGCACACAGGCAAACTTGGAAACTTGGTTAACAAATAAGCAGGCAAAGCTGATAGACATTCATTGTTTTCTTCTGCGAAACCAATAAAGAAAACTAAAGCAAGATTCAAGGTCTATGAAGTACAGCTTTCCAGAACTCATGAACATTCTTAGAAGATGCCAATTGATCATTCTAGGCATTATCTGCCTATATTCAGACAACTATATTTATTATTCCATACTCATTCAGCATGTGACCCTGGGCATTATGTTCATGAAAAAAAATCTGCATTGCTCTGCCTGAATTCTGTTTATTTGCAGTAAGTTCCTAATTTGATTTCTGACTTAGGCCTTTGAGGCATTAGGCAATAAGTGTGTACTTACAAGCAAATTCCACATATGTGGGTAATGGTAGCATTCAACTTCCAATATGAATAATGCAGAGGGATGCCTGATATATCACCAGCTAGTGTGCAATATATACACATGTTGACTGCACTGGTTTGATACGCCATGTCTTGAAGATATGGAGTGATGTGTGTCTATTACGCGTGATTGTCAGGATTTTTAAAAGATGAGGGTTTCCAACTGCGAGAAACGACATCAGATGTGAGCAAGCCTTGCTAGTGGGACATTTAAGACCTGAGAAGGAAGACATGTAGCAGTCAAGTGGCGATAGGACCTAATGTGGCCCTCGCTGGGGTAACGTCTTCATTCAGTGGAAAACAGTCTTGGGGACAAGCAGAAAATCAATAGCTTTCACTCACATGCCTGCATCTATCTTGCTCCCCGGCTGTCTCCCGTTTGGATGCTTGCACCTCCCCCTTCCTGAACACCTCTCCTCGCCACTCTCACCCCTTCTTGCCTGTTGCTGTCCCCCCCCCCCCCCCCCACTTCTTCCACCCAGCCCCTAAATTCCACCTGCCTCTTCTTGCCCCTCCTCTATTACTTTCTGTCTTTCTTCACTCTTTCCTTACATTACCACTCCTCACTACCTTTCTCAGCTTTCTCCCTCTCTCTCTCTCTCTCTCTCTCTCTCTCTCTCTCTCTCCTCCCTGTCTGTCTGTCTGTCTGTGTTGTTCTCTCTCTCTCTCTCTCCTCTCTCTCTCTCTCTCTCTCTCTCTCTCTCTCTCTCTCTCTCCCCTTCTTCTTTTATCTCCCACCCTTCCCTTTTCTCTCTTCTTGTCTGTCACCCCTCCCTCATATTTCCTTTCTAAATGTTTTATCGTCCCATTCTATTTTCCTTGTCATCAAACTCACTGCATCCCTACTCCTTCTTCCTCCCATCTCATTCTTTGTTTTTATTCCCATCTTCATCCAATACCCTTCTCCTCTTGCTCTTTTTCACTCCTTCTTCTCTTCCTCTTATCTCCCTTCTGCCTTATTCTCTTTATATATTTTGTTCCCTCCCCCCCCTCCCTTCTGCTCTGTTTCTTTCACATAATTTCCTATGTTCTCTAACTTTCCCCTTACACACACCTCCTCCCTCCTTTATTCCTCTCTTTCCTTATTGAGTTTCTTTCTCTATCTTTCTCTTTCCTGAATGCTGTCTGTTTTCTCTCTCTCTCTCTCTCTCTCTCTCTCTCTCTCTCTCTCTCTCTCTCTCTCGTTCTCTCTCTCTCTCTTCTCTCTCTCTCTCTCTCTCTCTCTCTCTCCTCTCTCTCTCTCTCTCTCTCTCTCTCTCTCTCTCTCTCTCTCTCTCTCTCTCTCTCTCTCTCTCTCTCTCTCTCTCTCTCTCTCTCTCCTCTTTCTCTCCCACCACCCCTCTCTCCTATCCCAACTACCCCTACCTGTCTCGAGTATGACAGAGATTGGTTCCCGACCAATTATCACCTCTAACTCCCACATCCCTGCAGGGTAATTGCACCGGTACAAATGACAACCAGTCTCCCAACCCATACTCCCAGGTATCCTACGCTCACAAGAGGCCGGTAATTTTACAAACGGTGTCTGAAACAGTCAATTTGAAGGTAAAATACAGTGTCCTACTCACACCTGTGTCGTTTAAAAAGTGTTCTACATCTTGTTTGTAAATAGGTTGTAAGTAGATATATAGTATTTTACTGTAATATCTTCATATAAGAGACCTATGTTTTTGTCACATAGGCATTTATCACAGTAACTTGTTGGGCAACAGTAAAATCATGCAGTTTACCAGTATCTTGTTCTTGAAATTGACACTGTATGGTAAACACCATGTTATACCTAAATGGTGCATTTTTCACAATCTAAATCTCCTCAGTGAAATGCCAATTTTACTTGTTGTAGTCACAAATCAGCTATGAGTTTCCATTGTGCATGAGTCTACACAATATGTAAGCATACGGCCTCTTCAGAATGTCACACTGTGCATCTCTATATAACTACTGGGGCTTGATTAGCAAATTCAATGTGTGTTTGTGTGTTTTTAATCAAGTTATCCTCTGTCTAACTCTCCTTATCTCATCAAATCACCTATAATTTACCCCTTTGATTTCTCTATGGACATACTCATTAGCTGGTCACTACGATTTTGCACTGCTGAGGTGACAAATATGTTTTTTCCCCTCATTTGTTTTTCATTAGCTGCTTTGGCATTTTCTGTCTACGTAACTATCCATATTCATTTAAACTGCAATACCATTACGATTACCATGGAATTAGCCAATGAACTTTGAGCAATGCAGTGGTTACCATGGTACTTCAATCAATGGTCAGACACAGATATCATAACACTGTGCACCCAAGACAAGTTTAGTGGCTGAACGCATGTATATCACTAGATAACTTTCATGAAATGATGATAATGCCAAACTCAGCTCTAACTTGAACAACTCTTTATGCTCCAAAATCCTGCCTTTCTAAAAAGCCAGACAGCAAATGCATATTCATATTTGCGTGGCTATTATAGCATTCAGCATTATCCTGCAGAGCTACCAAACTTGAACAATTGAAAATTGTATTCAAGAGGCTTGAAAACTGCATTTTTCAAACAAAAATTGTATTTTCACATACCCGGAGGGTGTTTCACCAAGCTGTTCGTACGTAAGTCACGATCAATTTTACGAACGACTGGTGATCCCTTCTTGTTCTAAATGCGATACCACACTTTGTTCATTGAGAATCTGATTTAGCACAAGAAGTGATCACCAGTCATTCGTAGTCATTTGTAACTTACGAATAGCTTGGTGAAACACCCCCCAGGTACATACGTGAAAGCTGCGAGACATCACAGGATCCCTTTCACTACAGTCATTCACCGCCATCCTCCGAGGCAGCTCTGAACATGAACACGCACAGTCTGCCATGCAGGATTGCAGCCCAGGTAGCGCTCACTTAGAACTTAAGTTATCATCTTCTCATGAAACCCACCCCAGGAGATATGCTTGCAAATTACAGTGGGTTGCACTAACAGTAGGAGAGGGAATCCCTAGAATACTTCTTGAGTCACGGTGGGATATACTGAGCTCAGCGTGACCTTGAACATGGCGGCACGAAGGCCGCAAACCTCTTATAATCTACAAACTACCAACATGGAGTCTCATGTCCATTTTTACGCACGTTTCTGGTTGTAAACGAAATCCTTCAAGATGCGACATTGTCTAGCTGGCTAGAGAATGGTGGGCACTCACAATGGGAGTCCCGCTAGGATCACTGCTGTTCTCTCTCCACTCAGAGTTTAGAACCAGTTGTCTTGACAATATGCTTATGTGACATCACACTTTGGTACTCAATGACACACACATGTGCAGTAACTACATGGTATATTAGTAGCTTACTACAGAGATGGTTTAAACCTCCTGCATACATTCATTACAAAAGGCATGAGCTGTTTAAGGCATTGCTTTCAAATCATTTAAAGCATTACTCCCTACTATCATTATGCATACAGAAACATTAAGTATTTGTTCTTGGTATCAATATTGGTATTAGTATTCATAAGAATTGGTGTGGGTGTGGGAGTTAGTGTGGGGGCTAGTGTGGAAATTGGTGTTGGTTTTAAGGTTGGTATTGGTGTTGGTATTGGTATTAGTGTTGGTGTTGGTGTTGGCATTGGTGTTTGTGTTCATGTCGGTATTGGTGTTAGCATTGGTGTTAATGCTGGCATTGGTGTTAGTGTTGGTTTTGGTGTTGGTTTTGGTGTTGGTTTTAATGTTGGTGTTGGTGTTGGTGTTGGTGTTGGTGTTGGTGTTGGTGTTGGTGTTGGTGTTGGTGTTGGTGTTGGTGTTGGTGTTGGCATTGGTGTTGGTTTTGGTGTTGGTTTTAATGTTGGTGTTGGTGTTGGTGTTGGTGTTGGTTTTGGTGTTGGTTTTAATGTTGGTGTTGGTGTTGGTGTTGGTGTTGGTTTTAATGTTGGTGTTGGTGTTGGTGTTGGTGTTGGTGTTGGTGTTGGTGTTGGTGTTGGTGTTGGTGTTGGTGTTGGTGTTGGTGTTGGTGTTGGTGTTGGTGTTGGTGTTGGTGTTGGTGTTGGTGTTGGTGTTGGTGTTGGTGTTGGTGTTGGTGTTGGAGTTGGTGTTGGTGTTGGTTTTGGTGTTGGTTTTAATGTTGGTGGTGGTGTTGGTGTTGGTGTTGGTGTTGGTGTTGGTGTTGGTGTTGGCGTTGGTGTTGGTGTTGGTGTTGGTATAGCCTTAGACAACAAAGGCACAAAGCTACACAAGACAATTTTGATAGCCATATTAACCTTGACGTGCCACTGATGGGTCAATTTACCATCAATATACATCTATCCCATAGGGCAGCATTCTGTCTGGCACAGCAAAAGTTGAACAAGAACTAAACAAAACATGACATTGAAATCCCCAAACACGCCACACAGTAGTCACATTCAGAATTCCAATTATTGCAGAAATGATAACAACCCTGTTCGCAACAAGCCCTCAAAACCGACATCTGAGAAATGCGAGGCATGTCCTCTTAACAAGGGCTTTGTAGTGGCGCCTAAATTTAGCCCAACACATGCCTGGTGCTCAAACGAACACGCCAATAAACTCGACGACAGGCAGGGCATCTCCGTGGGGGGTCACCATGGGGTCAATTAGGGTCATTGACCCCTGTCGACGTAGAAGGCATCCAGGCCGCGGCGCTCACTGACTCCGGAGTTAATTACGGCTGGTGCCGCGCCGCACGCACCCTGCTCGCTCACTCCGCCTTCTTAGAGGAGCGGAGGAGGTTGGTTAGATGACAGTGACCTACATATGCTTGAACCAGGATGCAGTCAGGGAACAAATTGCCCTGTAAGTGGCATGTGTGCAAACCCTCTCTCTCTCCCTCTCTCTCTCTCTCTCTCTCTCTCTCCCTCTCTCTCTCCCTCTACTCACTAAAACAGATACTTATGCTTAACCCAATGCTAATGGTTAGATCAGCTATGAACTCCCAGCGAAGGCTTGAACGGTTGACATATTTCTCAAACCAGATTTGCTTTTGTTATTCAGAGGAAGGCACTGCCTAATTAGAAATACAGCGTATTGTTTGAAACACCTGAATGTCTTGAATTTTTATGACACGGCGGTCATCATAGATCAAAGGAAGTCTATCCGAGCACAGTTCATCCATGATAGGTCCATGATTGCACCTTCTAAGTAATTTGAAGTTTATTCATAGCCGTTATCTACTGTACATACAGATTACGTGGGGGTTGTGCTGCTCATTGTCCGAGTGAAAAAAAGCCAGTCAAAAAATATGCAGGCTCAGCCTAGACTGAGTTAAAGGTGAGAGGAATTAGTGGTAAAAGAACCTTTCTGCCATTAGGTCATCATGGGTCTTTTTTTCCTTCCATACCATACTCAAGTGAAGGACTTATGTCAAAATAACCTGGAGCCTGTTGCATAAAACTTACCATAAATGGTAACTCTACCATCAATGGTAACTCACATGGTAACACCACTCGACAGCCAAGCAAATTCAAGGTTTCCAATGGACTGTGGAGTAGGTGAAGACAGCAGAGTGCTTCTGCCTTGATAACAACTCAGATTCACCCTCCATATTCATATTTCCCTTTAATCCTTTATGTGAGACATGCAAGCTAAGTGGCCTGCTACATCTATGTTCTGAAACAGTGCATACAAACAAACACACACAGTGAATGAAAGTTGTTGTATTCGCATATTTTGGTAAGACTTTCTTCCCTTCAAAGTGATCATCATCATATTCTTGACTGTCAAACATTCCAACTCTTAATGCTAAATATTTTACTCATTGCGGATAATTGGCTCGTGATAATCGTTTGTCTCGCAATGTCTGGTAAACAGAATCAAAAAAGATCATGACGTTTTGTGCGCCACTATAACACTTCATCAGGTGTGATACAACATTGTAGTACGTAGGGGTTTAAATACCCTATGGTCAGTGCGGCGCACTAACCAAAACCTGTTCAGAAATGGTCCAGCGTTTGGCATTTCTACGCTCTTCAGCTTTCTATCATAGATGTGAAACCACTACCACAGTACAACTGACAAATACAATTGTCAGACTATGGCATTGATAAAAATAAACCAATATGTCATTAAAAATATTGATAACCAGGTACCAATAACCCTACACCCACAGGGAATGCTATGATATGATACAGATTGGGCTATAATTTTGATTGAGATCGAGGTACCCTCTCAAGTTTCTCTTTGGCAGTATTCCTCCTACTGCTCCCTCATTTCAGAGTTTACCCTGAATACGGGCCCCAAGCTTCCACTAACAGTTTGCGTTTCGCAATGCAATAATGACATCTCGAAAATGATCCCATGTGATAATATCTGGTGCGGACGTGCATCCTCTCACTCTCCCGCTCTCTCTCTCTCTCTCTCTCTCTCTCTCTCTCTCTCTCTCTCTCTCTCTCTCTCTCTCTCTCTCATTCTCAGTAGCTGTTTTTCTTTCTCTTCCTATCCATTTTGCTACTTTATTGATTTTTCTTTCTTTTTTTTCCTTTCTTTTTCTCTCCCTCTGCTTTTCTGTCTCACCCTCCCTTGCTTCCTTCCTTTCTTTCTTTCTTTCTCCTGTTCTCTCTCTCTCTACCTCTCATCCTTTCAATCGAAATTGCTCTCTTCCCTTGTGTCTCTTTCTCTCTACTACATCTGTCTAACTCTCTCTTTGTTTTTGTCTCTTGGTCTCTCTCTCTCTCTCTTTACACATGTCTCTCTCGATTTGTGTCTATGACTGTGTAACTCTCCCCCTCCCCTCTTCTCTCATCTATCCCGTGTTCACTCCTTCTACATACTTTTCTCTCACTTTCTCTCCCTCTCGCTCTATCTGCCTCCTCCCCCTCTGAATCTCCCTCCATTTCATCTCCTGCTTTCTTCTCAAATCCTCATCCTCCCCCTCTCTCTCTCTCTCTTTCTCTTTCTTTTTCTCTCCCTCTTTATCTGCCTCCTACCCCTCTCTCTCTGAATCTCCCTCTTGCTTTCTTCTCTTACAGTATATCTTCTTCTCTCTCTATTTCCTGCTCTCGTATCCTCTTCTCTCTCTCCTACATCCTTTTCTCTCCCTCTCTTTCCCCCCCCCCCCTCCGTCTATCTGCCTCCCAATTCTTTTGAATCTCCCTCCTGCTCTCTTCACTCATAGCTTCTTCTTTTTCTCTCTCTCCTAAATCTTCTTCTCTCTCTCTCTCTCCTAAATCTTTTTCTTCTCTCTCTCTTTCCTAAATCTTCTTCTCTCTCTCTCTCTCCTACATCATCTTCTCTCTCTCACTTTCACTCCCTCTCCATCTATCTATCTCTCTGAATCTCCCCCCTGCTCTCTTCTCTCACATCCTCTTCTCTTTCTCCTATCTCCCATCTCTCCTCCTACATCCCTCGACCACACCTCTCCCATTTGCACACGACTGGTCACAGGAAGTGCAGCCAGGACAAACTCCGAGGACGACAGTCAGCGGCGGAGCGATTCATCTCCGATGACAGATTCAACATTCTGCCTCTCTCGCAGAGAAACTCTCCCTCTTCCTTAAGGAAGATCCTTTCTCTGCTGAGGTGTGAAATCTACTACATCAAGCAACCACCGAGGAATGTAATCTCCATTTTACATCTAGCGCGGCACTTCCTTGCATTAAACAACTCCAGTGTTCTCCCGTCATTTCATGGGATGCGACAGAGAAAACTTCCACAGAGAAATCAATAGTAATGTCTTGCTTGCGCTTACATAATGATCTGAACTTTACATGCTTTTCTTGTCACTTTGTTTCCCTGGTTTTTCTAACCAGTCATGAATAAAATCCAGCTCCCTAGACTTGAAATCCTGCCCAGTTCGTCCATTTTTCAATGCAGAAGAGGTCTGCACGATTCGTGAAAACAAATCATTATTGCTTTGTTGCGTCCACAAATGTCGATGTCCTTTTCTAAAACCTAAGGAAAGTCTTTTTCTTGCAGGAGGTGATTCAAATAAACCTCAACAAAAAGATGAAATTGTTCATGTTTTTTAACTTTTTTCAAAAAAAGGTGCTTTACCATTGCAATATTCACTTTAGTCATTCAAGTTTTTGAATTTGCGCTTGATTCAATCTTTTCATTTTGCTGAACAGCTTAGCTGTTTCAGTCTTTAAATATGTTAAATATGTTGATCACCTTTTGTTAAATACACACCACGCCTCCCCCCCCCCCCCTCTCTCTCTCTCTCTCTCTCTCTGCTGTCTGTCTGTCTGTCAGTTTCTCTCTCTCATTTACTCCCTACTTCACAACATATTTTATTTTCAAATACATTTTTCTTCAATACTAAATGCTCATTAAATAAATAAGAAATATGGATTTGCCTCAGACAGTAAATTGACTTATCAATGTAATCAAGATCTTTTAAGACAAGAAACACCTTTCAACAAGTGCTGTAAAATCTGTATAGAAAGGGAGCTTAAAAGAGACAAGAAACATTTTTTGGATAAGTAGGCCGTCTTTCTGCACAACTTAGGTTGGTACAGGTTTCAATAAGAAATGTTGTTCCAGGGAAAGAGACAAAAATATGATCTGTATAGACAGGTGGTCCTGAAAACAGGTCTGACTGTATATGAATGATGGATAGATCTTCCATCAAAACCACAGTATGATTCAGCCTCACGATCCTCCACATCCAAATAGGTCTTCATGTTACACAGGAGTCTTTTCCCAGTCAAGAATAATGATAGAGACATACTTGACACACTACAAATACCACCTGTCATGCAATTCTCTCTATGAACAACCCATATCAAACAAGTGGCCACCACGAGCAATCCATCTTCTCCAGCACAGCGCCACAACCCTCCCTCCACGCCGTCATCGAGAAATGAACACTTTCCATTTGTACGCCCGACGTGAAATATGAATTTCAAATTTCCCCTCTCGCGGGGTGAGCGAGAGTGCGTTATGTGTATAACCCAGTAGTAGTGAAGGCCCTTTGGTGCTTTCCCACTGGGGAGGCCTCGTTATTCCCATGGGCCTCTCGCATCCCGCACTTGTTATTACCACAAATTGTTTGGATAACTTTGAATGCCGGCTTCAGGCACAATGCCGCGCAGTGCACGGTTGTAGCGGGATGTCGACTTCAAAGCGCGCAGCAGCTCAAGTGTGGGCCGACTACAGGCTTACAAGTGATCGTGCAATTTTGCTGCAGTTTAGTTTGGGATATCGTGAATGCAGGCGGTCCCCAAAATAGCAAAAACAAAGCAGATGTGCCATGACAGGTACCCAGATCATCTTTCATATGAAAGAGTTAAGAGTGAGTTTCCACTCCTTCCAAAATAGATGACACTCACACTCTAAGGTGAAAGATGAAAAGTACAATTGCATTCCACCAGGCGTATACAAACAAATGCAGAATCAGAGCTTGAATTACATGACAGTTGAACACAGAACCCCCAAATCAGATCCCAGAACCCCCCCCCCCCCTCCCCTCACTCTCCACTCCCTTCCCCCAACCCCACCCCATCCCCAACGCCCTCTTTAGTTTTCCACTAGAGGCTCAATATATTACACTGTATAACATATCAGCGTTTGAGAGCCAGAAGAGTGTAACAGAAATAGTCAACCATGAAGATAAGTTGGTTACAATAAAAGCAGAAACATGAAAGAAACATATCACTTAAGGTTTTGACGATAATCTGTCAAAGGATAAGAAAGTTATGATCTTTTGAAATTTCAATTTTGTGATGTAATGTGCGAGGTGCTCTCCGATATGTTGTGTGCTATATGATTATATAAATTGCTCTTTTTTCCGATTTTGATGACAGAATCAGTTTTTCCATAGAGGTATGTGTGTAAAAATGTGTTTCTAATTATGTATCAAGTGCACATGGGTATTTCTATAAATATGGGTACCAGTGTGTTTTTATGTACATGTTCTTACATCATGTGTGTTATTTTATATTTTAATAAAGTTTCTCACCAGTAAATGTGTTTAGTACTTTAGAGGAGTGTATGGGGATCATTTTGACTATGATGGATTTTTAATATAAGTTTCGGATTTTCCTCAAAACGGCAACACTGTCATGGAGTTCCTTGATTTTTGGAGCTTTGAAGTGTGACAAAAAATAAGCTTTGTTTTATTCCTTGTGTCTCCCTTTAAAATAAAAGAAAGAGAATTGAATTTGCATCGTAAAGACAGGTTAGAAGTCATATTTATAGGGAGAATATGTCCCGATTCTCAGTTTATTCCACCCTCCCGATAGTAACTTCCTGAACGCAGTGTTCACGGCGTAACGTGTCGTGTTCCGAATGTTACGCCGTGAAACCAATTTTCAAAGGACTATTGCAGTTCTTGAAAGAAAAGATACCACAAGAAATCACTACCAAACGAAGTGTTATACTGCACAAACTATGTCTGATTCCCGATATGAACTGATAAGCTTCATTTTTATTCCACACGATCAACAATCTCTCCGAATAAGATTTTTCGAGTTCCGACTTTCGCGTTACGCCGTGAATGTTTGCCCATCCGCTTGCGGTACTTCGCTCCCCGCCGGACGCATTTGCTTCGCTAATCACATGCCCCTCACGTCTCCCTATCGAACCCCGTGGGTTAGCAACACGATGCGGTATGTTCTTTCGAAGCTCGAGCCTCGTTCTTGTTTTCGTGTTCACCACGTTTGCGCTGTTACGCCGTGATTTTGCACGTAATGTGATTTTTTTTTCGTTGCTCTACTTCGCTCTAAATTGATGTGGGGCAGTATTAATTATGTCACACTTATCTCTCATTGTGTCATTGTTGATACTCAATATTGTTTACTTGTAATTAAATGCGAATTCGGGAATTAAAGAGGCAAATCCTTGAAAAGTATTTTTAAAAATGAGTCGATTGCTTTAGTACGGTCCCACGTATTACGTTTCGTGTTTGCAATGTAGCTTCATTTCGTGCGTGCATGTTTTGATCTTCTACTTGGATTATATCAGATATTATGCAGATCCTACCGGTTTAATATGTTGTACGGGGGTTTCATCTACTCGGTCTAGTGGCGGCACGGGGGTGGGGGGTAGCCCCCCCCCCCCCCCCACAAAAAAAAAAATCAAAGTGAACAGAATTGAAAGTGAGATTTCACTTTCTCAAAATCCCGGTAAGTGGTAATCCTTTGGCCTTTTTGGGGGGTCAAGCGTGATCGTGCAGCAATGCATGATTTTTGGTGGACATCATGGGGGGGGGGGGGGGGGGGGGCAGCAAAAATAAAATCTTCAGGGGATATTGTACGGACAATATAATAAATAATGACATTTGACCTCATATAATAAAGTTATATATCTATGTATTTATCTTTTTTTTTTTTTTTTTGGCTTGGGCCAATCATCTACTCGGCCCAGTGGTGGCACGGGGGGGGGGGTAATCCCCCCCCCCAATTATTTTTTATTTATTTTTTTTTTGGGGGGGGTTTCTTTTCTTTTTTTAATTTGGGGTTTCTTTTTGTCTATGCAAAGCTCGACGACATGGGAGGGGGGCGTGTGATCCCCCCCCCCCCCCACTTTTTTTTTTTTTTTTTTTTTTGGGGGGGGTCTTTTCTTTTTTTATTCGGGTTTCTTTTTGTCTCACCTGAACAAACCTTGACGACATATGGGGGGGGGGGGGGGCGGGGAGTGTAATCCCCCCATTTTTTTTTTTTTTTTTTTTTTTTTGGGGGGGGTTTCTTTTTTCATTTGGGTTTCTTTTTGTCTCGCCTGAACGAACCTCGACAACATGGGGGGGGGGGGGGTCACTCACCCCCCCCCCCCCCCCCCACCCTCCGATTTCTTTTTTTTTTGGGGGGGGGGCGGATCTTTTCTTTTTTTAATTTGGGTTTCTTTTTGTCTCGCCTGACCAAACCTCGACGACATGGGGTGGGGGGGGGGGGGGGGACTGTAATCCCCCATTTTTTTTTGGGGGGGGGCGGTTCTTTTCTTTTTTTTTATTTGGGTTTCTTTTTGTCTCGCCTGAACAAACCTCGACAACATGGGGGGGGGGGGAAGTCTAATCCCCCCCATTTTTTTTTTTTTGGGGGGGGTTCTTTTCTTTTTTCATTTGGGTTTCTTTTTTGTCTCGCCTGAACAAACCTCAACGACATGGGGGGGGGGGGGGTCACTCACCCCCCCCCCCCCCCCCCTCTGATTTCTTTTTTTTTTTGTGGGGGGGGGGTTATTTCATAATTATTTATTTTAGTATTATTATTTATTTATTCATTTTATTATTATTACACAAAGCTATTTTTCTACATTGTACGTACCTTCAATTGATTCACACTCTGGACATTTGTTGCTGCTGTCCACTTGAAGAACTGCCATCAGACTGCAGATTATTAAGTACTTACCTTTCACACAAAATTTACTGTTAGTATATCATAATAAATAGGCATGCATATGGCGTGCACATGAAAACATCAAACACTTCCATATGGAGGAAGGTAGAAGATACAGGGGAGAATAAGAGTGATTCAATTTCATGCGATGATGTGAATATGGCGAACTTTAAGAACTGCATGAACCAAAACAAGAACATCAGACAAACACATTTTATTCTTTCAGTTTGCAAGTCAGCACACCACAATCATTTCATTCATATATGTATGTTTATATCAGCAAACATTGCAGTGCAGTATGGAGGTGATGGTGAAACATGCAATCATATTGAGCTAGTCGGCGGAATCGATGTACGTATCGATGCCAGGCGCATCAGTCAGATCAAGGCAGCGTTCCATCCAGTGCATTCTAGCACGTCATTGTTTCCCGCATATGACTTCTTCCAAGCACCAATTGAATATCTGCTGTACCTGCAGTACATGTAAACTCACAAAAAAATAATAGGGGGGAGGGGGAGTTATGATTGGTACATTGTAAGAGTACATCTCACATGAAAGATAGATGCATTGATGTGTACCCACTATATTTCAAAGAGGTTCGAGACTGCTAAAACGAAAGATAAAGCTAAACTTATGTAAAGAAGGAATGAGAGGCTGTTGAAGTGAAAGAAAAAGATTGAAAAGATTCACAGAGATAAAAAACATTGTTAACATAATAGATTTTGCTTTACTCTATTTCAGAGAGGAATAAGACTTATTTCAAATGAAAGATACAGTTTATCAACGGCATCGCGGCCAGTAGGTGAGGCATTCATAGAAAGTTCTAAGGATGGATAAGGTTTAGGATGAGCATAATTTGTATAAAATGTTTAGATCTGTGCCATATACATGTACCAAATTACAGACAGATCTTTCAAAATGCCCCCCCCCCCCCCACAAAAAAAGGTAAGAGTAAAATTGATTAGGTAACTAAGGCTGTGTGATCCATGACTTTTATTTTCACTTGGTAAACACATTTTTAGAGTTCCAGTTACTCTGTATAATTGTTAGTTTGAAATGAGCATAATATGTAAGAAATGATTAGATTGCTACTGTGTCCAACATTCAAGAGGGACCTTAATTCCATAATGTAACAAGAATAAGATTAGAAAACATATCAGGTCACAACAGCTGTGTGATTCACAAGTTTTATATCCACTTAGTAACATAAACACCAACTTTGGAGTTCTAGTTACTCTGTGATATTTTAAGTTTGAGATGAGCATAATTTGTAACAAATATTTAGATTTGTTCTGTTTTCCACATTTCAGAGAGACCTTTCATAATCTTATAAGAAAAAAGATGGAAAAAATTGATCAGGTCACAACAGGTGGGTGATGCACAAGTGTATATCATTATTTGGAGTTCCAGTTACCATGTGATATTGTAACTTTAAGAAAAGCATAATTTGTAACAAATGTTTAGATTTCTACTTTTCCACATTTCAGAGAGACCTTTCATAATGTTATAAGAAAAAGGTGAGGGAAACATTGATCAGGTCACAACAGTTGGGTGATTCACAAGTTTTATATTCACTTAGTAACATAAACACCAACTTATTTGGAGTTCCAGTTACTCTGTGATATTGTAAGTTTGAGATAAGCATAATTTTTATAAAATGTTTAGATTTCTGGATCCTTAAATATGTTGGATTAAAATGATTAATGAAAAAAATTCAATAAACAACAAATATGCAAAGTGTTGTCTTTTTCCCCTATATTTTGAAACTTCCATTGTCACTGTGTAACAGGAACACCACATCATCGGTGTTCATGTTACACCGTGAACAAATAACGAAATGTAGTCATTTTTCCATTTTGCTTGCAATCTCTTACTTGATAATGTATGGCATGGTTCAGGATGCACATTTATGCCTTTAGACTTTTATTTCACTAAATCAAGATGACCTGTTCAACTAAAATAAAAGTTACATGATCATCACATAAGAAATTGGACTTTTTCTGATTTTTCCTGAATAAACGGGCCATAATATTACAAAAACGACATTTCTTCATGCACGGATTTTTCTTTAGTTGTGTAAACCTGTTAAATTGCTCCTGAAAAATGACTGAAATGTAGAGATACAATTTTTTAAAACAGGCATAATTTCAATTGATATTCTGTTTTTGGTGTTCATGTTACACCTGAAACATTCTTGGGTAATTGTAACTAAATGATGCTACCATAAAATAACCGAACATCTGATGACCATAATCTTTATTTGTTTTTATCTTATATATAACACAGTACTAAACAACAGGATTTCATCACAAAATTATAAGGTTGAAATTTTAAGGTAAATGTCACACTCTGGTACCCATATTTATGGAAATACCCTGGTATGTGTGCATGACCATGGGTACGTTAAAGTGCACTGTGCCTTGCTAAATTATACAGCATGCATCCGCGCTATCAAAAAAACACTTTATTAGTGCCCCTCCTTTGTGTTAATCTTGGTTTGTTTGGTATCATTTTTAGAGGGGCAAGGTTACATGGATTGATTTGTTCATGACAAGATAAGGCCTGGCTTCATCTTTCAAACACATGTTGCACATTACAATTCTCCATACTGCATACAAGGTAAAGTCGTCCCATGATGCACTGCGCAGCCACATTCCAATTTTGTTTAGAATCCTGGGTGGTGTTTCACCAAGCTGTTCGTAAGTTACGAACGACTTTACGAACGACTGGTGATCCCTTCTTGTGCTATATCAGATTCTCAATGAACAAAGTGTGGTATCGCATTTAGCACAAGAAGGGATCACCAGTCGTTCGTAACTTACAAACAGCTTGGTGAAACACCCGCCTGTTCACTGCCAGTTTAATGTACTACCGGTACTCCTATTGTATGAGATCAAAAGCGGACAAGCCTGTAATAAAAGTCCACATGTAGAACTTTCCAGGATGCGTTACGGGACAGCTTTCCTCTAAATGTGGTATTATGAATTAAGTTCATGAATCCATT